>CAVNZK010000325.1:0-1200000 GCA_963693345.1 Pieris melete | reverse complement strand
TTTGAATCCTACATTATCCATGAATAAAGGCTAGTGAATATTTTCATAAATTGTATGAAAACTTCTATAATGCAAATAAAATAAATAAATGCGAAAACTATTGACAATAGAGCAAAGTGATGTACTACCGTTTTATAGAACACTAATATTTAAAAAATATCAACAATATCTTATGTCTAACCATTACATTAATGTTAGTTTATAAAAATGATAAAGAATATATCTGAAATGTTTCTCTTTCGTTTATCTAGCTGTAGGTAAAGCATTATTCTATTAATGATTATTTAAGTGAAACATTATGATTAATATTAATTTGATAACGTGTTATACTTAAATAATCTGATGATGTAGTGATAAAATTATTATCGAATTGGCTCATAATGTAATTGTAACTTCTATTCTACCTTTTAGAACAAATTGGCACACCATTATATGCGAACTTTAGATTGTACCACTATAATACTTTTTTACCATATTCTTGCAAATAAATTATTATTATTATAAGAAGTTAAAAGGGCTGTTTTTGCAACATTTGACGATTAATTATTTTAATGATAATACAAGTTGAACGTAGACATATTGATTGAAAGATGAAAAAACTATCACAAAAAAATTATTTGATTTAGAAGCGGTTGAGGTGATGTATCTACAAATTACAAAAGGCTCATTCAAAGTTTATGGACGTATTTAAAATAAATCAGTGGAGCTGAAACCTTTTTAGGTCTGGGCATCAGATTTCTGTATCGGCTGTTTCATGATCGTTTGTCAATCGAATAGGCAACTAGGCCTGCCCTGAAACACGCCTTTGACTTTTTGTGTCTAAGGCAAGCCAGTTACCTACGGTTTCTTTTATCGTTGGACCGAACGTTACATGCGAGATAGACAGAAAGTCCATTGGTGCACAGCCGGGGATCGAACCTACGACCTCAGGTATGAGAGACGCACGGTGAAGCCACTAGGCCAACGCTGCTGGGCGTACTATTTAGTTTAAATTAAAATCTCACCACAGATTTGCTATAAAAAGACTTTCACTTGTTTTTAGAAGGCTGGAAAATCTGGAATTATCTCGTTCTAGTTAAATTCTAGGTTTTCTATGTACAACTCTAAAGGGCTGTTAGATCATTAACCTGTTTAGGAACCAGTTTGAATGTTTATCCGTGTTGACACAAGTGGCGACTCCCAAAAGTGTCTAAACAATCAACTTGTTAGCTTAAAGCCGTAGAATGTCAATGCCACGAAACAAAGGTTCTATGTAAATGCAGCTACATATTTACCCAATGTAAACATTACTACATAATTTATGTGTTAGTATTTTGCCGCACTTTAACTCACGCTCTTGGTTTAATAATTACCATTTTAAGCGCTTAACTCGAAACAATAATCTTTAACTTACACTTTCGACACGGGATGGCGAAAACGCTCCAGATATAAAAAAATATGAACAGGAAGTGGGATGTTTTTGACGTTGTTGGAGGAATTCATGAGGAAATAAGATAAAGAAAAAATTTTTTAACCGGATTAAAGTTATGTATTATTATAAATTTACAATTATTTAACATAATTTTAAATTTAACCGACGTTTCGCGTGCTTTACAGCGTGCGTGGTCATGCTGACTGAAGACAAAAGGTGTTGGATGTCAAAAAGTATCACAGCTGCAGAAAAAATTGCATTATCTGTATTTATTTCCCCATAAAGAAATATTTTATGACCACAGTTAAGTTCGGTGGCGGTTGTTGGAGGGACACGCTTTGTTTGAAGCTAGGTGTCAACTGTAATCGTGTAAAACAAGAGCTTATAACTAACCTAAAATTAGGGGTAGTGGGGCTGCGACGCTCGACTATCAAAAAACTAACTTGACTTATGGGTTCTTAAATCTAAGTGGCACTTATGTCGCCTATAAAGAATATAAGTATAGTTAATAGTCGACTTATTGGACATTATCGGATACGAAGTTATATTACAATTTATGAATGTTTGAAAAACTAAAGGGTTATTAGTACCAACACTGAACTTTTTATAAGTGTATGATGATTGTTGTTAACATTTGGTTCTTCTAATTATTCATAAAAATTCTTACATATATATATATGTAGGTTACGAATGTTAGGTTACATAATATCTCAATGCAAACAGCATCAAAAATTAAATAACAACCGTTACTAAGGTCATGTTATATATACAAAAGAGTTATAAAACGAAAAGTTGTATGAACAATGTTTGATTGAAAGCTTTTTAAGAAAAGCACGTCTATCAATTATAGCCGACATCAGGAGTAAACAAAAACAATTGACTATCGCAGATGGCGTAGAAGTTTCGGAGTGGACAAAAACAAACGAAGCATGTCAAGGCACTCAGGACACAACCATTCACCGATTCAAAATTACATGACACATATAATACACATTGGTGCTTTTAGTATCAATACTAATATTGAGTGGAAAAATTGGTGTTTGCTTAAGTATCAGCAGTTTCAAAGTGTTATAAATTACTTTAAAAATATATAACCGACTCCAAAATGCACTAGAGTAATGAAATTTATTATTATAATTAAATTTAATTAGGATATTTGTACTTAATGTTAATGGTACATTTTTAGCAAGGGTTGTAAAGATCTTTTGGAAATCTGTTCGACATCCAGGTCGGTCCTGTGTCTAAGAGCTGTCCTTTAACATACACAAAAAATACATACCGTGTTAACGCATTATCTTTGAATTACACATAATATATGGTTTGTTCCCTTTGGAGTAGACTCTTGAGCCGTGGGGTTCAAGTGCACATGTGCTTATTAAAAATATAAGTTGGCGCCTAGTAGATAGTACCGGTGACCCCAGAGCTGGTGCTTTCGTCGCTTCGAATAAGTATCGCAATACAGCGAGGAAATGCAAAAATTAAAGGTACAGTGCCACGGGGACCAAACTTTTTAAATTTGTTTTAATTTTCTTTTTATTAGTAGATACTGTAGGTTAAGAAAATTGTAAATAATGTATATTTGATTGTTATGATTAGTACTAATACCAGCATCCTGGTAATTTCTTCTGCCATTCGACAAATATATAGGGTAACATTAAATATTAAGCTTTGGTTTATGTTTTTGGTTCAAATCTAAAAGACGAACGGTGAGTACAAAGTCCAGGAAAAAGGTAATATCAACAACGCATGGGTGAATCAGAGCGAATTTTGAGTAGACGAGATCTGCGCATCCGCTATTAAAATAAACCTCTTCGCAATTTATTTTATTTATTCAGACATGATATGTCGCAGCCAACTAGCTTAATTAGCCATTCAATCAACAGCCTAGCCTCAACTAAACAGCGCCGTTTAATTTTTAAATTTTTCGTCCTCCTCGAAAATGCACTTCGTGTTCAAGCATAGACAATGTGTGGTTAATATGTGTAAAAATCTAAATACTTCCTGTTGACGTAATCACCAAATAAGAAAATCAAAGACAATATAGTGCTTACGTAATACTTGAACGGCCCCTTATGACTAACATTAATGTTAGTCACTAAACATTACTTAAACTAACAAAAAATAGGAATGAAACTAGGTACTATAAATAGTACAAATATGACTTAGGGTCGATTCGACCAAACTTCAATTTATACACGTTTAACTATACCAGGAATAATCTATTCCATGATTTTAATCTCGAGTAAATCCATAGCCGTTTTTCCACGTAATCGATAGTATAATTGCGCTAGGAATACCAATACGCGAATAGCAAAGAGAATGGTGAACGAAAATAAAACTCGGCAAATAAATGTTGTTCTACAACGGGACAGTTTAAGAGCATACATCATGTCAACTCGATTTTCCGTATTATAGTGTGAAAAAGTAGCTTTTAGACAGGTGTCAAACGACAACAAAAAGTTTTTATTTGTTGTTTGTTTGAGGCTGTCGTCTAAAAAGGAACTTCTGTTGAGCCTAGTTGAATTTCATTATAATATTATAGAAAATAAAAAAACTGAAAATAAATAAATAAACAATAAATTGTTTAAACGTTTCATTATACAATGCCAGACTATTAATTTAGTGCGTTGCGTTGACTTGAAATTAAAACACAGAATACATATTTGTGAAATGACAGAAATCAGATGATTGGACTGATTGACGTCATTAAATTATTCTAGGAATAGCTGTTATTCCGTGCGAAACGGCGGTATAGTTATAATCCCCGAATAGGCCCACTATTTTTAGAATTTGTAGATGGTAAAACGTAAAATTGATTTACTCTCGATTAACTGACGATTTATTCTAAGATTAAGATTTACTCTTGTTTGGTCGAATCCACCATTAACAATGAATTTTTACAATCTGCAACTATTAGGTACAAAGTGTAACTGCCATATTATATCGATATTTTTCTTCAAAGTTTTAATAATCTCAACGTTGCCCGCTTATATGTATATTGCAAGGAAAAAAGAGCAATCTCATGGTATGCGCGGTCATTCCCCGTTGTATAGCAACATTCCTTCGGGACCGCGAGGCTACGTCAATCACCTTGGCTACTGTACGATTATAAACCCTGGTTTTATCGCTATATCGCTTTAGGGCTTATCCACTGTACACTTTAGAAATCACTTACAACATATACTTGGTCACGTTCTTGAGATTGAAACATAATATTTGTGGAGTGCAATTTCTTTAGGCGCATGAGGGTAAAATATTTATGAATGAAACGCAATAATAATATAAGCGTCACGAAGATATGCAGCGTTTTTATCGAAGAAAAGGGAGAGACTAGAGAGCGATTGGGACCGATTGAGAAAGAGAGTGAGAAAGGGCGAATGTAGCATGAAGAAGTTCTATTTTTAAAATTCATATTTCATAAAAAGAGTCAACAACACACTCGTGAAAAATGTGGATCTATATCAGCTATCAAGAAATGCCCATATATTTAAACCATGGAAGCTTAGCTATTTACAGATTAATAAACCAATTTTTGTCAAACATCAAATAATTTTAAACCTTTTATGCTGCATTGCAATGTGAACTTATTTGGCACGTTTTGGCATGTATTCAAACACTTTGACAAACTTCAAGGTAGAATGATAAAATATTACAAATAATTTTCTTTGAGATTTTAAATTACATTATATTGTACGCATTTAGTACGTGCTGATAATAATTAAAAGATAAATCACCGAAGCGGTTAATAATAAAATAGTTTATTGTTATATAATATTTATATAAGAATATATAGATAAAAATATACAGCATACAATGGTTTATGTAATCATAAAGGATAATTAAAAGTTTCCTTTAAGATAGGAAATCTTCAATATAGGGTGTATGATTTTAAAATAGATTAAATGCTATCTATCTCTTATCTACACCAATTTTATTAGCTGGAAAGAATTGATTTATGTTTTTAATAGAATAATTCCATAACAACTTTTTTTTTCTGTAACAGGAAGCAAACGGGCAGAAGGCTCATCTGATGTTAAGTGATATCGCCGTTCATGGACACTCACATTGCCCGGAAGCTCGCAAGTACGTTGCCGGCCTTTTAAGAAAAAGTAACGCTCTTTTCTTGAAGGACCCTAAGTCGAATTGGTTCAGAAAGACTTCAGTGGGCAGCCGGTTCTACATACTAGTGGTAGGTACGCGGCAAAAATAACCTTAAAAAAACGCTCAGATGTGGAACGACGGACGTCGAGCTGATGCAGGTGGTATATATTCTGCTTCCACGTCCAATGATGAAACTCAGCTGCAGGTATTAATCCGAACAACTCCAACACTCTCTGTAACAACTCAACCGATTTCAAAAATTCTCATGACTATAAGCATTGAGCAACATAGGCCGCAGAGTAGTGGAGCATCAATGAACAATGTTGAAATCACGGGAAATAATACATTTTGAGAGTTCCATCTCAGTTTGTCAACGATCAACTTTTCTTCTTGGCTGCTCTTCTAGCGTATATAGAACAGGAGGTAATCGGACTGGACGGAGCCTCTTACGGACGCTCATATTGCCAGAAGATGCCAGGAATTTCTCTCTTTCTCTCACACAAACAAACATAGACATGACTAAATGGCAGACGGCCCAAGGTCCTAGTTGTCAAGGACCTCGAAACATTATGCAACAGTATGCAATGCAAAAAAATATTTGATCCCTAGCGGATCATGTTTTTTATACATATTTTGTAATTACCCTATTGTACGCGGAGATAAAGTAGATTTCTAATAGGGAATTGAAATCGTTATAAACAAAACTTTCGTATAATCATGTATAAACTTGTTAGCAGTCTTTAAATCGTAAAATTACGCAACAATGAAGTTACGTTTATACGGTCACGTTAAATATAATGTTTACTTAATACTTTATCAGTTTCAAATCTTTTACGTGTTCACCGGTATTTTGAAATTTAATTCAAGGCTAAAAGCCTTTATAAATAATTTAAAGCCAGACACCCGCCTGTGCCATTTAACTTTATTGTCCGTGAGGTCGTGGGTTCGAGTCCCGGCTGTGCACCAATGGACTTACTGCCTATGTGCACCTTTCGCTCGGTCAACGGTGTGTGTTAGGCCCAGAAGCTTGATCTACTTGCCTAGTAGAAATAGTCACGGAACAGATACAAAAAATCTGAGGCACAAAGCTAAAAGGTTGTAGCGCTATCAGTAGGTATGTATGTATGTATTGTAGTTCTGTCGTATTACCTGTAAAGATAGGATATGTGGGAAATATGTGAATATGTTTCAACAACGAAGTATTTTTTTTGAGAAAAATCAAGCGACGTAATGTATTCATTTTTTTACACTTTCGTGTGTGAGCTTTATTTGTTTTTAGTTGCTTAAAACATTATATTACAAAAAAATCAGAACTCCAATACACTAAATTAATTTCCTTCCAAAAAAGTTTTACGTAATTGCAATGTAATTCAGGGTAACATAACTGTTTCAATTAAAATCAAAGGTATTAGACTGTGGCTGCAATTGTAACTCAATAACCTAGCGGAAAAAATGAGAGGAAAAGCGCTGAGGTAACAAGTGTGCATTTTGTATTACTTATGGTTTCACTTGAGATTCGTGGTTTTATAATAACGAAATTCAATGTTTATCATTGTTCAATATATTTAGTAAAATTCTCTCCTCAACTATATAAGTCTACTACTAAATATGAATAAAAAAATCAGTGGCGCTACAACCTCTTTATGTCTTGGCCTCAGATTTCTGGATCTGTTTCATGATCCATTTTAAATCTAATAAGTAGGTGATCAGCCTCCAGTGCCTGACACACGCCGTCGATATTTTGGGTCAAATACATGTCGGTTTCCTGACGAAGTTTTCCTTCAACGTTCGAGCAAATGTTAAATGCGCACATAGAAAGAAAGTCTATTAGTGCACAGCCGGGGATCGATCCTACGACCTCAGGCATGAGAGTCGCACGCTGAAGCCACTAGGCCAACACTGCTTCATGAATAAATGAAGGGTTAGAAATATTTACATTAGGACCACGTGATTATAGAGTAAAACTATAATGAGTTGGTACCCAAGCTTTATAGAACAGGAAGCAAACGGGAAGGCTCACTGGTTACGCAATACCACCACTGCTAACACCAGAGGGCTCGGAATAACTATTGGTTGAAGCCAGATAACTTAGTTCTTACGTAGAAATTATTAAAATTTTAAACTGTAAATTAATACGCAAAATGTTGGGACGGAATTTCATACAAAATACTTATTTCGCGATAACGTAATCCGGTATATTACAAGTCTTACATATTCAAGACAACATTCCACCAGTATCACCTCGACGTCCGTTGTAACAACTGAGCGTCTCTTAAGGCAGTTTTTGACGCGCACCATCACTATGTGGAACCAGCTGCCCACTGAAGTATTTCCGAACCAATTCGACTTAGGGTCCTTCACGATAAGAGCTTACCAATTCTTAAAAGACCGGCAACGCACTTGTCAATGGGCGGCGGTATCACTTAACATCAGGCTGATCCCTAC
Source organism: Pieris melete (assembly GCA_963693345.1). Taxonomy (NCBI): domain Eukaryota; kingdom Metazoa; phylum Arthropoda; class Insecta; order Lepidoptera; family Pieridae; genus Pieris; species Pieris melete. The sequence continues at coordinate 1,192,043 of CAVNZK010000325.1, read as the reverse complement.
CCATTTGCCTTTTGTTACATAAAAAGACAATTCTTTAGCTCGATTGCACAATGATATACACATATATATAGCGCCGCTAATGATTTATTGTGAATGATGTAAGCATCGGTCACGACATGGGATAATTAATGATATTAATGGTTTGCGTAACATTCATTAAGAGCATCCAAGTGTGAGCTGTATTCAAAATGTCTAAAGCTTGGTAAGCCGGCCGGCCATATTTATAGCAATTAATAGTATATACCAGTGTTTCCCAACGTGAGGCCCATGCCCCACAAGGGGGCAATTTGAATTTTAGGGAGCCTATTCAAAAATTTATTAATATTAGGTATTTGAAATTTGTTGTTTTTAAAATTCCCTAGTAATTTCTTTCTGAAACCTATCATATACTTCTATTTCACTTCAGAGAACACTTGTGTAATATTAAAAATTATGTATGTTATGGGGGCATAAGAATTTTAGAAAAGCTAAGTTAGGTCATAAAAAAGGTTAGGAAACTATAGACATATAGACTATAGAGTATAGACCGATTAGATTGTTAAGCTATTCCAACTGCTACTGCGTTTCGTTAACAATTTCCTAGTAATTTCTTCCTTAAGCCTAATTAAGTTTCTTAAGTGAGCATGTTAATTGTTTAATATTGGAAAATTATATTACATTGGGGGGAATAAGTATATTAGAAAGGCTGTGGGGCATGGCACAAAAAAGGTTGGGAATCACTGCTATACGGAGATAGACGGAGGCTTTACCCAAAAGGGGTCCTTTCCGTCCATGCTGCATAACACGAAGTAGTGGAAATAACAATAACTAACGTAGACTAAGTATATATAATTAACTAAGTAAATAAAATGAATTGTAGCTCCCTTCTAGAAAAATTTCCCACCAGACTCGAAATAGTGATTTGTTTCATGCTCCTCACATGAACACTAGCTAAGCAAAAAACTCAGGTTTGTGACAAATTATGTACCAATTAATTAAATGTATTGAATAATTTTTATTGTTTGTTTCCTTTTGTAAATTTTTGAACCTTTTTGTAGTTAAATATTATGTATTCCATCACTGGCTATATTTCTGTGTAGTGTAATTGTCTGTTATTATCTATAATTTTTGTTAGTAGAATAATAACAAAACACCTTTTTTGTAATGTTTATGGAATTAAAGTGGCTTTATTATTATCAAAACAAGCATCGTACTTGATCTAGAAACTCCAATTTCGTGATAAAAAGTAATAAGTAGAAAGCCGGTATAGGATACTATTGATTACAGTCATTACTGCAGGTTGTAGATGCATCTTATAATAACTACTTACGCTCAGTAAGCAGTAATATTATGCAGAACTTTCTCTCATATCTAGGATAGCCATTGATGCTGTTGCACTCCCGAGACCTATAACCCAGAGATGAGATATTGCACATTTTCACAAGTCGTAGTGTTTTAAACGCAACAGATTTTTGTTCGGTTAATTTATTTATAGCCCTATATCAGAATACAAAATATATACATTATAGTTATTGTTTTTTTGACGTGATAACGTCTTTAAAATCGTTTTAGTCGGGTGACATGTTCAGAAACTTGTGTCACACCAAAACCTCACGAGCGCGATCGCAGCTATAACGAGAGAGAGACGGACCGATCTCCCGTCTCTCTCACTCTAGCGGCATACAAACGAATGGAGATTTGTATGAATGTATGTATGAAGAAAAATGTATATCATAGTCGAATAAGTAAACTTGTCATTTTACACCCGAAATTTATCATCAAAAGTGTGAATAAAACGATAGATGTAATTTAAAATTTGAAAAAATTGTTATCTTCATTAATTACTTACTTCCCAAATAAATATACGATCATCGATTCTGTGTGCCTACAGGCAAAAGCCTCCCCCATTGTCCTCCATTTTTCCTTATTGTATACCAATCTCGTCCAGGTCTTAGTATTTCCAGCCATTTCCATGATTTCATCGGCCCACCTTTTAAATTGCCTACCTCTGTTTGTTCCCACGAGAATGTAAGTGCTTGCTCATTTCACCATGCCTCCTGCTGATAGAGGACAAATCTTTTATTTTATTATTATATATTACTTAAGATGTCATGTGGAACATGGTGTAATGGTTGCAGCTCGTTACAAACGTTGTGTAAAACAAAAAACTTGGCGATTAAAAATAGTGGCGGAGAGTTTATTGCCAGTTCCCTTCTTCCGTTCTACGCCCTTGATTTTATATTTATTTTTTGATGTTCATAAGTGTACATTGTGTTATCTATATGAATTAATGCTTTTTGACTTTGACTTTATGGTTATACGTTCGGTGGTGCTCAGAACTTAGACTCGCTCAAATCACCGATTTTCATCACATAGCATAAACTTGGCGTAGACTAATAAGTCTCGAGAGTCTCAGAGTAAAAATACGAAGGTACAGTGCCACATTCTTTTCTGGTCCGGTAGGGTCGCTGTCATGGATATTAGTATTGCCAGTATATAAAAATTAACCATTATAAGGGAAATAATTTGAAGTCACACAGGCTTAGGCTGAATAATTTATTAGAATGTCTTAATAAAACAATGTATACTAGTATCTAGAAAATGATTTTGTTACCTATACTATTTATATATTTCTTCTCTAACACTTTAAAGGATTTTTAATTACATATTATGTCCCATTATAATATTATAATTAGGAATACAGTATAAAATAATGATGAAAGTTTTTAATTGGATTGATGTTATACCACTGTTGACATAATAAATGTCAATGGAAAATAAAAATGACGTATGAATCCAACTTTTTGTGTGATTTGTAAAGAACAATGAAACAATGCGTTATAGAGAAAGTTTTATCGTTAATTCCGGGTGCTATACATAAAATATCGTTTTCTCAATTAAACGTAATGATAAACTCTTTCTATCATTTAGTGTTTTAAGCTTTCGAAATTAAATATTAAAGCACATATCAGCCATAAAAACAATTTTTTTTTAGATTCAACTTTTAATTTAAATAAGGCACTTTCTTACTACTCTTAAATAATTTAGTCCTTTAGAACACCTCACCCTATATCCTTATCTAACTACATTGCCATTTTCCTGTATTTTTTATTAAAGGCAACACTTATTTTTTTGTTTTTTATTATAGGCAACACTAAAGTCATATTTTTGAAGTTATACTTCTTTAGGCGCGTTATGAAAAATTGATGAGAGTGAAATTTTACGATGCGCGCGCATCTGAGACACAAAGTTCTCAGTGTGATTATAGCGTGCGCGAGCGAGATGGGAATAAGACAATCTACAAGTAAAAAGAAATAGAATATGCGTGAAGTTAGCAGCTATGCCAAGAATTTTGAATGAACATAATGACATTTACCTTTTAAACAAATAAAGGAGTTTTAATTATTTTTTTCAAAGAAATTTAGCAATGCTTTTTCACAAAGACCTATTGTTACTTAGTTAAAAGGTTATGAAACATACGTAGTTATTATATTGAATGAATAATATAATAAATAATAATTATTATTAATATTAATAAATAATTGAATAATATACGAAATCTTATTAAATTATTAACTTTAAATATTTGTTATTAATTATTTAATATTTTAAAAAAATAAAGAAAGCCAAAGAAGTATAACTTCTTACGCGCGTACATAAGTACACGCACCCTTTTCTTAACTTCTTTAACGGATATAAACATAAATCTTATTACGTTAGAGAGACTTGTTATATATGAATATTATTTAAATGTATTACGAGTATATCAAATAATAGAGCTGGTAGAGCAGCATTGGCCTAGTGGCTTCAGCGTGCGACTCTCATCCCTGAGGTCGTAGGTTCGATCCCCGGCTGTGCACCAATGGACTTTCTATGTGCGCATTTGCTCGAACGGTAAAGGAAAAAATTGTGAGGAAACCGGCTTGCCAAAGTCGACAGCATTCGTCAGGCACAGAACGCTGATTATCTACTTGCCTATTAGATTAACAAATGATCACAAAACAGATACAGAAATCTGAGGGCCAAACCTAAAAACGGTTGTAGCGCCATTGATTTTTTTTAATCTGGTAGATAATATCGGCTATCCCAGAGCTAGTACTTCCTTCGATTGATGAATTAGAATCGCAATACAGTGAGGTGCATTAAAGGTGCCACGCGGACCAAACAAGAATATTTCTACTGTATATATTTTTGTGTTGGAAATAAATTTTCTCTTATTGAAAGCCACGGAGCTTTTAAGCATTGTTTTATATATCAGACAATCGCCATTACAATCTCAACGATACGAAATTACCTCAACGACTTTGCCATTCATCGTACACAAGAGCTTTTGTTCCAATAAAACAGTACAAGCAGTTAGAGATGTACAAAGTGACTTTCAGACGGTTAGACAAATTGTCGTGAACGCAGTCACGGCGAGTCTCCGTGACTATGTTCACCACACGGTTCTATTTCGCGGACAAAATCTTTCTGAATAAATCTAGAACGTTAACAGTAAACTTGTATTAGCTTCAACGCTGGACTTTTAGCTTTCAATGCTGGATAACACCAGAAACTATTGCACTTTTTTTATGTTACAGAGGGCAGACGGGCAAGAGACTCATCTGATGTTAAATGATACCGCCCCCCATGGACACTCACTGCCAGAAGGCTAGTAAGCGCGCTGCCGGCCTATTAAGAAATGGTACGCTCTTTTCTTGAAGGACCCTAAGTCGAATTGGTACGGAAATACTTCAGTGGGCAGCTGGTTCCACATAGTGGTGGTGGGCGGTAGAAATTGCCTTAAGAAACGCTCAGTTATGAAACGACGGACTTCAAGGTGATACGGATGGTATTTTGTATTCTGCCATGACGTCCGATGATGAAACCCAGCTGCAAGTATTAGTCCGAACAACTCCTCTGAACACTCTCCATAGTTAATGCTGTAGAACTTGTAGAAGATGCAGAGAGATCCCATATCTCTACGCAACGCCAAGGACTTAAGCCGCTCGGAAAGTGACTGTAACGACTCCAGCTACACATCAGTAGTATGAGATCATGTGATTCACACTACCAAAGATATAAAATATTATAGAGTGCTGTACCTATCACATATGCGCCGGAAGCTTACATCTGGAGTATCGTGATTGTCATAGATTTACGTGGTCATCCGAGGCAAAACTTAGAAACACTTGACATTAGTAAAAACAGCAATTGGCATATTATTTTTTTATTAGGATAGGGTAGCCTAGGGGACGCCCATAAAGGGTAGTTATCGCAGCTCATGGACACCCATTTTAGTAGATTTTGCCGACCTTTGAGGGAGAAGCATGTTCTTTTTTTAAATTTTTACTTAACCCGAGATTTGTTCTGAATACCTCGCCCATGTTAAAAATTATATCACCGCCGAAGTGGTGTTAATAGTGATTATGGTCACCCCAGTAGTGCAGATATCGTGCGATCATAATAAAACCTTTTACAATACAAAAGTTTCGGACACAAATTGAGCCAAATTCTACACCACAACAATTTCACCATCGTATAAAATAGAATTCTAAATAAAAATATTAATAATAATTCAGTGGTACCACAACTAATGGGTCTTGGACTAACATTAGTTTCGTTTATTTCTAAAAACAAGTCGTAAATGTAGGTGATCCAACGTTAATTATATTCCCTTTGTAGTAGAGCCGTGGGGTCCAAGTGAACAGGCACTAATAAAAGATTTAAATTGGTGCTTGGTACCGGTGAACCCAGATCCTTTTCCTCGCTCAATGAATGAGTATCGCAACACAGCGAGGAAATTCTGCGTTAAACCGTTCTGCGTGTGCGTTTGCCACAGGGAGCAAACTTTTTATATCTGTTTAAATTTTCTATTAATAAATTTATAACTATTATTATTGCTAGGAATATCGTAAATACTGTATATTGTGTGTTGGAAATAAATATAATTTAATAATGGCAACCATTGAATTTAGTTATTATTATTATTTTTTATTTATTTAATTATTGGTATCATTGAAATCGCTATCGCTCTGGAATTCGGTCACAGGTGTGAACTACGCACATATATCCATATTCCATTGCTGCACAAGTGAACGCAAGACCCAATAGTTCAGTATCACGTGATAGGGTTAATGTAACGCTGATGCTGTATTTAATATAATAATAATTGTGTGTTGGTGATATATATGTATATGAATCCATCGCAGTAAGAAAAGTAATTAGATCCAGAGAAATCGATACGGCACCTATGACTCACTACGACGGAGAGTGCAATAAAGTTTGACGTATTTGTTCTCGCTGTAATGTTGGGCTTCTATTTTGCTAGTTTTTTTTTACTTTACTATTGAGATTTTGTTTCAATATATCAGGTGAAACATGGTGTGGTGTATGCAGTTCCTTACAACTTCCTTGTAATACAGAAAACTTGGCGGTTAAAAAGAATGGCGATTCCTCTCGTTCTATGTGAACGGACAGATAGTAAATGTGAATTTAAATATTAATAAATTGTTTATTTGCCAAGATAGTGGTAAAATTAGATCGATTTTTGAAATATTGACATTCATAAATATTGGTTTATGATAATTGTTATAATATAGCTCTATAGATCCCAAAGTCAGTCAAAACAGTCAAAGTATTCATTCGATTATGCCTATTAAAAAGTTACTTTTAAAAATCAAACTTACAAGTTATTTTTTTTTTTTTAATTACTCTAGTTACCCCTTCCAAAAGGTAGTTTCATATGAAGAAGGATGGGGAAGAAACTCCATAGTTTTTTCAATATTTTGTATAAGTACATTGATTTGACAATTATATGTGAAAAAAAAAACTACTATACTAAAATAAAACAGGCGCTTGATATCATAAAATAGCAGCAGATAACTTAATTATTCAACAACAACACATCTAAATCTAAAGTAACACTTTGGTAGTAACTATAGACACATAAAACTAATAATAAAATAATATACATTGAAATAAATAACTTAACTTAACATAAACTAAAATATATCATTAAAAGGAGTCCCTTTAGGCAAGGTTCCGAAGATACTGGCAGCGTTCCCCCTTTGAATTGCTAGACTAATTCTTTGTCCGAGGTAGCTGCCAGATCTTCGGTCTCCTGTGATGTCGACTAACCTTTTTGAAATTTCTTTAAAAAGCCTTAAAGCGCTAGGACCCCACGGACCAAGGGTCTCGACACCGAATGGGACAAAATCATATTCTGAGCCCAGACCCCTGTATTTGCATGCTTTATTTTTTCAGCCGCTTCACAAGCCGCACCAGCTCTGTAGTTGGTTCCATGTAGATGGGAAGGGGCCAGCGTGTCTGAACAGGTTGCATCCCATACCAGTACCCGACCCATCTTCCATGGAATCAAGCTCATACCGTCCGGTCTCTTGCCATCGTCCCTTGCAATACCACTCGGCTCAAGTAGACTTGGCACGTTGACGGTGGCAAGGGAACGGCGTATGATATCGTTAAGTGCGGCATGTCTCGAGAAGCGGCCTGCACTTTTTTGGCATGACAGGCCGTGATGTCCTAACTTGTCGACATCACTGCCACAGGGACATATATGAGGAGCGCAGACCGGAACCCCAAGCCGTAGACAGGTTGCGATTCGAAGCGTGTCAGGCTCAAGAAAAGTTCCTGTATTTGACGATGGGTAAGCGTGAAGCCAGTAGCCGGCCTCATGCGTACCCACGGCCAAAAGCCTAGCACGCGCCGAACCTGTACTGTACTGTACTCAAAAGATCGTCAAAAGTCAGTTTGCAGTGTATGTCATCCCAGCTCCTCTGTGAATTTAGAGATAATGGAAAATTTTGACCTGGGCATGCAATCAAGAAAGCGTTTCTAGCTTCTTCCAAGCCAGCAATCTCAAAGTTTGAAGGGGAGCCCTTAAAATTTTACTTATGAGATTTGCTGAACTATGGAAAGAAGATAGAAAGGCTGGCAAAGCGACACTGGAAATTTTGCGAATCCCTAAACCACCATAACGGATGGGTAGGGAAGCTTGGGTCCAAGATTGCTCGTTCAGCTGCATATTAAGAAGTGATATTATATTAATTAATAATAAATACTTAATACAATATAATTCATCCGGGACCTTTGATTTTTGATTTTATTTTTTCAACATATTTATTATTATTAATTAATATAATAATATTAATTATTATATTATATTATATTAATTATTATGTAGATACATGGTGCTCACATATAAAATCTAAATAAAACTGTATTAAAATTGTAATGTCGTATTTCAAGTCACACATATATTTTGTGAGATTTTTATGCAGACAATAAGAACTTTTTTTAACTATGACTTACCATTGAGAATAATTTTACACAACAAAAACAGACGACAGGATTGCCAAATACGCATGCGCCTTGGTAGAATGATCGCCAGAGGCATTCACCTGAATTGTGGTGGCGACTATAGTAGCCGGCGGCTTCAAACTGTTTATTGGATAATCTTGCAGATCTGATACTCCCAATAGAGGCAGTGATTCTGACGTCAATACTCAGTTATTGCGATACCAATTCTTTGGGATTTCAATTAAAACCAAAAAACCAGGCTGGTACGAGAGCCCTAAAGAATAGTACTGGAACGTTAATAATATTTTCAATTTGTAAGCATTTACTAATGCTTTATGCGCTTTATCGTGAGAGTGTAACCTTTAGAGAATTGTCTCCCAGTCGTATTTTATTACGTGAAAGTCACGCGTTACAAGATCCTCGACTATTTGCTTTTTATTGCAGATCGCATTTACAGAGGTAAATTAATCTACCACAAAAGGGAAAGTTTCGCATGGCTCACAATTCACATCGCTCAGCAAATGTATTGTGGAGCAATTTGCAGGTCACTCGCCGTGTTGTGTGGCAAGGTGTTGTTATTGATGGCATCCATGAACGGAATCTCGTAATTGTTTATTGATATACAGTCAAAACCGTTTACGACGACATCGTTTAGAACAACATACCGGTTATGTTGACCAAAATCAAAGGTCCCGGATGAATTATATTGTATTAAGTACTTAATAACAACGTCATCGGCTGTTACGACTATCGGTTTTTACGACCATAAATGAGTAGTGCCTTCGATGCCGTTATTATTTTGACTGTATTTGTTTGTGTATTAATATAAATATTAGTCAGAAGACGAACGTTTATCTTAAATGAATTGTACGGTTCCTGTCATGGGTGCTTTAATAATAGTTTTTTTTGTGTTTTACTCTATATTAACCACTCGCATACAACAATAGAATATAAGCGAAGGACACAATTTACAATACAAATCTATTTCGCATATGTTTATATGCTTTCTGGTTTCTGCTTGTGCTATCACTGTACAATAAATTTATTTGCTTAAAATAATTTATAAAATAGCCTTGATAACGATGCAACAGATAATTTGTTATCCATAGCTATTTGAGGTAGACTTTAAATTAAATTATTTCAAACGCTTACACGTATTCACACACGCACCACTCATGCTTTAGTTTAATTTTGTCTGTTACTTTAGTTTAGTCATATCCGCGATGGAAGGTTGGTAACCTGGTACCTTAGGACTTCTATAGACCTATTATAGGCACCAGCCTCTCACAAAGATGGTCAATACCAGTCAGCATGTAAATCTTTAAAATGTTGTGGAGAGGGAAATAAACTTTATTTTGTCAAGTCAAAAAAGAGTCGTAAAATTGGCAACCTTTGACCTCATTTGGCGATTTACTTTGATATCGTTTAAATTGTACCAAAACGTTAATGATCCGTGATTCAATTAAATAGAAGCTTCAAACAAAAGCTCACTTTGTAAAGATTAAAAAAGGAAGAATTCTTGACAGGAAAGCGGTGAACCGCTGCAATGTAAGATAATACGGAGGCTTTTTTGCACATGTAGGCCTATTTTTAGATGTACAGGCTTTGTGTTGTTTTTATAACGAGTATATATCTTGACGTATAAAACATATTTGTTAAATTTGAAACTTTCTGCAATGCGATTTTCATTCCTCGGCGATAGACTGTGTTTTGTTGTACACTCATAAAATTAGAAAAATGTAATTAACGCCATATTTACACTTAGCCCTGTTGGATAGGGAATGAGCAGTATATGTAAATAGGTCGCTCGAGCTGCCACTGCCCATCCCGCTGCTATTGCCCGCCGCTTCCTGTTTAGCAAAAGCAAGAAGCATTTAAGGCAACATTTCTGGCAACGACAGGAACAAGGGCTGTGCTACACGTGTATATAAAAAATCAGTGGCGCTACAACCTCTTTAGGTCTGGGTTTTACGTTTCTGAATCTGTTTCATGATCATTTTTCAATGTAATAGGCAAGTAGGTGATCAGCCTCCAGTGCCTGACACACGCCGCCGACTTTTTGGGTCTAAGACATATCGGTTTCCTCACGATGTTTTCCTTCACCGTTCGAGCGAAGGCGCACATAGAAAGAAAGTCCATTGGTGCACAGCCGGGGATCGAACCTACGACCTCAGGGATGAGAGTCGCACGCTGAAGACACTGGGCCAACACTGCTATATAAGATGTAACACACCAATATCTTCATTGAAGCAATGAAGTATGAACCAAATGGACTTAAGACCACTTATTATCACTTTCCGAAGGTTTGCATTGTGTATTTGAAAGGGCTGGTTCCACATAGTGGTGGTGCGCGGTAAAGAATTGGTTTGTTGAAGATCACCCAAGATTAATTCGCCTTAATATCCATATATCCATCATTTTCTAACTTCTCTACTTGAGTTTTCAGCAAATTATTTTCATATACAAGTATTTGCAATTTTTTTTCCATTCAGTGATTTATTTTTTTGTTTACTACTGTTAAAAATATTGACTAACAAATTAAAAAATTAGATATTAGTGTATAAGGAAATAATTTAAGGCTAAAAATAAAATAATAATAGCTATTTTGCTCGTCCGAGGATTAGCTATTTATTTATTTATTTGCTCAACGGTATTCCTACAGCTACTTACTAAACAAGACAGAGTATTATAAATATATACATTATAATTGATACGCCAATTTATCCGAAAAACTTGATTGCACCTTTTAAGTAAAATTTTTACACTTACTTTAACTTTCTCATTCGATTACATAAAGGACCAGTCCCTAAAAGGGCAAGATTTATTGATAGACTGTCATTTACGCAACGGAGAAATTTTACTGGTTTTTTAAATACAAGTTTCAAGGGAATTACATACAAATGTATATTCGCAATATTGCTCGTAATATAGAGGTTAGTAGTAGTATTCTAGTAGTAAGACGAGGCATATACATATACGAGGAATATGCATATATATATATGTACACTAGCTGACCCGGCAAACGTTTGTTTTGCCATATTTCTAGGATTTTTTTTTTAGTTCGATCAAAATAAATAGCTGAACTCGTCCTAAATGTTTTCCGATTGAGTTAATCTAGGTTATTTTTTTTTATAGATCAAGGGTCTTACGGGCAGTAGGCTCACCTAATGTTAAGTGATACCGCCGACCATGGACACTCTCAATGCCAGAAGGCTCGCGAGTGCGTTGTCGGCCTTTAAAGAATTGGTATTTGTATATTTATCTATACTGCAACTAAACAGCTGGTTTATCAGATACGAGTCTCCTGCTTAACTGGTAGAGCTCTTGGCGCGTAACCAAACGATCCGGGTTCGATTCCCAGTCTGAGCCATCCGAATTATCTTTCGTGTGTCGAAAAAGATTTCCACTTAGTAAGGTTATATGATCTGACATTTCATGAATTTATAAGAACAAATTAAAGGCCCAAGATGGTGTTACAAGGCTTTGTAATAATTAGCTGGATTACATAACCGCAACTGTCTTTATGGTAAACTGAACATGTTAATAGAAGGCATAAAGCATATCAGAAAGTGTAGAGCTACACTAACACTATTTCGACACGTAGGGAAAGATTCGGAGTATATGCTTAGCGCTAATGACTTCTGTATGTTTAATCCCATACGTTTTTGACATTCGGAAACGCATCTAAATCTAAAACTATGTGTATGTGTATCTGTGAAGAACAGATTTGGAGTAGGTATACATATTCACCGTGCGTGGTCACCGTGACCAGGCACACTGTAAAGCACGCGAAACGCCGGAAAAATTTAAAATTATGTAAAATAATTGTAAATTTATAATAATACATAACTTCAATCCGGTAAAAAGTGTTTACTTGAAGTATGTATACATATTTCATAAACTACAAGTATTACGTTGTTTGTATAGATCGACATTTGTTTTATTTTTGGAACATATATATTATATATATATTATATAATATACTAGCTGTGCTCTGCAGTTTACCCTCATTAATTCAGTCGTAGCCCGATCTTTTATAGCCTTAAAGCTTTTCCCGGTAAACAGACTTTTAAATTCAAAAAAAATATTGGTATCAGCTATAAAACTGTAGTACATCACTTTGCTCTATTATCAATAGTTTTTGTAGGGTACGCGATTGGGGAATTTTTAATAGTCTTTTTCACACCTTGGGTGTCACTACCGTAATTTCATATAAAACCATAACTTCATCAAGTAAAACGTAGGGTTCTAATTAAAAACAATCACATCTTCCCTTTTTATAATATTATATATAAATATAATATACAAATGTTTATTTAGTTTAAAGTAAACAATCTTTGATATTGAGAGGAACTTAAACACTCAAAACAATAGTAAATTACGAATTACATAAAAATACACATTGTATCAAATAACCAACATTATTTTATGTTTAGCAGTTGCTAAAGGAACGCAAAGGACAGTTAAATGTGATATCTCGGCTTAGAAAAGCCTTAAAATACCAGTTTCGGGTTATTTAAATAGCGGTGATGAATCAGAAACAGGTTCGCTTGCATCATTCCGAAAAGCAGACTAAAGCTTTGAAAATGTTAATAGAGTGAACTTCTCCGTTAGATCTTTATCAATCTTTGCCATGTTAAAATAACTTTGTTCTTGTGTATTGTAATTTTTCTGTTAATTTATGTGTGTATATAAATATATATACACAATTAGTTAGACAATAAGAATGGAACAAAAAAAAACAAATAAAACATTTAGACAATGAAAAGGATTATTAAAAACGGTCTCTGCACACACAATTTAACATAACGATCTAGTCTTATGACTAATAAGTAATTTAAAACTAACCTAATTCCCTAAAAAGGATTTTTTAAATAAAAAACAATAACACTACTTACAGTCTCTATTAAGTGGAAGACACTCTGTTTTCGTGTACCAGCAATCAGGATAATTTCTGTTAGAGCAGTTAGTACGAATGTTAGGAATACGATGTGGACAGGTAATGCTTGTACAGTAGAGATTTAAAAGAAGATAGAGACGGAGCTAAGCGGAAAGGGGGCGGGAAGTGAATTCCATAGCCACAGCCTTTGATTAGTAGAATAATGTTTATGATAATACGAGTGTGTGTTGCATGTGAATAAATTAGAATCTATCAAATCTAATAAAAGATGTGAGCCGCAGAATATATATAAATGTCAAAATTTAACATTAGCATAGACAATAAATTGTAGTAATAATAATTTTTTCTTTCGCGCGGGGATTAATTTAATTAACCTTTACTACAAGCAGTGTTGGCCTACTGGCTTCAGCGTGCGACACGTCCCTGAGGTCGTAGGTTCGATGCCAGGCTATGCGCCAATGGACTTTCTATGTGCGTATTTAACATTAGTTCGAACGGTGTAGAAAATAATGGTGAGGAAGCTTGCCTTAGATCCAAAGAATCAACGTGTGTCAGGCACTTTAGCTACTTTCCAATTAGATTAACAAATGATCATAAAATCTGAGACCCAGACCTCAAAGGTGGTAGCTGTAGAAAATTTGTTGTGTAATTATTTCCCTCAGGAATCTATCTAAAGAGTTATTTCACTTAGACGTTTGGTGCAATTAACTGAACCACAAAACTGGCACCAAAACCGTTGCCAGATACAAAATAAATTGCATTTGTATTTATTATCTATGTTACAGATCTCTCCTAACATCATTCAACCCTAGTCACGCTTGGAAAGTTAGAAATCGGGGCCTTTATTTTTAATTGGATTTTGTAAATATCTATTAATTTTACGATTAATTGAATAAATTAGATTGTGTACCAATTGAGGTCTGCCTTGAATTTGTTACTGTTTAATAAAATATTGTGTAAGTATTTATTTACACGAGTACCAACAATTCTATCAAAAACGAGAGGAAAGTTTTATTTGACCGTCTTTATTCGCTTAAACTGAATTTCTTTTGTAATTTTTGCATTTAAATGGTAATCTCAAAAAATTTAAATATTATTTCAATAATTAATAATAATTTAAAATTAATAAATAGAGACTTGTATGACTGCAGTGTAACTTTAACGCTGGCAGCATTTCCTCGCTGTAATAGTAATAGTAATTTATTTACGATGACAGCTTTTTCTACTTACACAAATATTTTATAATTTCGTCGTCTTTACACGCGTTTTAATCTATTAACATTCAGGGCCGAATTTCAAACCGAAAAGAAATGTTTTAAATTCCGACTACAAAATAACTTTCATTTTGATTTTTGTTCCCTTTTAAACCTTTACCTTTGTACAAACATGATTATATTGTTCTTAAATATTAACAGAAATCATTGATCTGTATTTTAATATTTATGTTTGTTAAATTCTAAAAGAAAATTGAAAAACTGAAAAAATGGTTCATTTTATTTGGGAAATAATTTGGGGCCACTCATCTGATGCCCCGACGCTTCCAGACCTCTAAAACCTTGATAAAAGTATTAAAAGACGATATGTTACTCAACAGAATTATTAATCTTATATTTGCATAAAAACATTGTTTGGTTTTTTGTTGTTCTTTTGAGGCAAGATGATTTGTCAGAGAACGAATTGACCGAGTTTTTTGAAGCCAAGGCTGTCTGCAAAGTTCATTTCCGTGACAAAAAAGTCGTGTTTGATTAAAGGATCTTTTTACGACAACAGGTGCATGCGCACGAGTGCTTAAACAAGTGAATTCCTAAAGTACAGGGTTTGAGTCGTAATGACATTACTGAAGAAAACAATTTTATTCCTTTCTAGTTGGAACTACTCAAAACTTCAAAAAAATATGTTATGTAGTTCACTTGATTCGAAGTCGTGCTTTTGATGGCGACCATAGTTGGCGAGTTTAAATTATACCTTTTAACGGAGTTTTCTATTATAAGACTCAGTTGTTCTTGTTTCTCGTGAACGTGACTAGAATGCGAGCTCAAACATTAGCAACCCAAGTATAGAAAGATTGCACTTTAGGTGAGGAATTTTAAACGATATTTATGTTTTTCGAGTATTTACACTTACTATTGTTTTTAACATTACTTTTATATTC
This sequence comes from Pieris melete, assembly GCA_963693345.1. Classification (NCBI taxonomy): domain Eukaryota; kingdom Metazoa; phylum Arthropoda; class Insecta; order Lepidoptera; family Pieridae; genus Pieris; species Pieris melete. Next base: position 1,176,714 of record CAVNZK010000325.1, on the reverse strand, counting down.
GTCGAATATAAAAGGGACTCGCTCTGACTGAAACTCCGAGTCGCGTAAATAATTTAATTATTAACACTTCGTTGAAGTAATACAGTACAATTAAAATAATTAAATAAAAAGGAGGGCAAGTTGCCTTATTGCTTTAAAAGGGATCTTTTGCAAGCAAACACTGTGAGGTAAAACAATTAAACGTTTGAGTGTCATGGATTTATACTCATATGCCTAAAAATGCCAAGAAAAATCGTTGATTTTCGAAGCTCTATTGAGCTGGCAATTTTGGCACACATGCGCAGGAGCGCAATCGCGCTCTTCTTTACTCAAACTTTATATAAGACATATTATAGTTACTTAAACAAAACTAATGGAACAAAGCAAAGCCATTAAAACATATGTAAACAAAAAGGGACATTTATAATAAAACGAACACACGAGAAAGAAAGAATCACGATAATTTCAGATCACCGTTTACGAAAGGGATACGATGTCGAAAACTAAATTTGTATGAAAATGACAGTTCGTGTCGACAAATTTTCATACAAATTTAGTTACTTTTTACGTACACTATTTTTAAGGCATCTGGACTTAGCCCCCAGGTGGTACAGTAGAGATTTAAAATAAGACAGAAAATAATGTAAAAAAAATGCTCTTATATCCGTAGAAACACTACAATATATTAATGTTTAATAACATAAACTTAAGTCTGGGGCCATTACTTACGTAGTTAATATGTCTTGACTAGATGATAAGACTGAACTTACCTTCTTTGTGGAACCATTGCAACTGCTGGCGAGGCTCTCTGCGTCATAATGACGCGTAAATCCATAAGGGCCCGGATGATCCCGGGACACACATTGCCCCATAAGCTCGTCACCACTCACAACATTTATAAACAATCACATCTGGCAATACTTAACACAATGTTTTTGTTCTGTAGTCTGTTAATGTATTATAACAACAATTTTTTTTATTTTCCGTACAATTAAGTATCTAAAGCAGACAATAAAATGATGCTTACTATAAATGCTAATCTGTCCGGAAATCGGAAACTGTTTAACTGTTAATTGGTACAACAATTTAAATTATTTGGAGGTTATTTTAACAAAAACATTGAACATTTAATTTATCTCGAAACGACGGGTTTAGACTCCTTAAAGAATTTTATTTAGTTATTTTTTTAGTAAAAAAGTGTAACAATTAAAAAAAACTTATATTTATAATGAATACTGTATAGATTCTAAAGTATTAAACACGTACGATTTAATTATGTAGACTGAATAACTTATTCTATTACACAATGTTTTGATTTTATATCGCCAACGGTCAAAACACATCAAACAATATTTAACACATGCGCAAGCGCGTTGCGCGCGCTACGCCTTGAGCCCGACTGCATGTTGATTGGTCGACAAACGTCTATCGCAACCACCGCAGGCACGGCTGCCGCAACCATAAGATTTACTGTTATTACAGTATCTACTGATATTTTCAATTTACTTTCTTTGTTGCCACCCAAAGGGAATTTTCCTCTGAAATTTGAGCACACCACCTTCGTCAATATTGCTTGCTAAACGGCCACTTAAAGCTCGCATTGAGCCATCTTCCCTGGCTACTATGGTGTAAAAATCTTTAACTAAATAGTTTCATGTCAGGGCCAATTATTATTTTACTTACATTACGTCTGCTATATAAATACAATTCACCTGTATATCATGTGACATCTACTGTTATTTATATTACAGCACTGGATAGCGACGATGCGATGCGATGCGTCGGCAAAATACGGACCATGTTCACTGTCTGTGGAGTGTGACTCATTTTATTTTTTATCCTACCACCTAATATTGTACACTACTACAATAAACTCAAATTATTATTTAAGTTTGGAACAGTTCCATAGAGTCAATAGTCTCTATAATTAATCGCCCAGATAGCGGCCCGCAGATACTCTAACCGTTAAAGGGTTTTACCAAGGGTCCCAGAACTTTCTCTTCACGTCACTAAAGCAGTCAGAAATGGTAGGTGCAGAACTAAGCGGGTATACTTCCAAGACGACAACGTGAATAACGCTCTGTGATTTAAAAAAAATATTTGTTAAAGATATAACTTTAATTACAAATTATTCACAAAAAAGATTATAGAATAATAACATTAAAAGTATTACGTAGTAGAAATAGTAAATGATTAGCTATTTGTTTAAACGATTCCCGCTTCAGGAAAGTGTGAAAATATCCTTTAAAATGACGTGAAGCTGTTAAAAAAGATATATTTGTAATTTATATCAGCAAATTAACTAGCCATTGCGTACTCTCTCAACATTCAATAAAATTCATTTAATCAAAAAAAACAGATGCAGAATTGAGCGATGGGATCTCCACACACAGTCCACAACAAATTTATGTCTGTAGCGGAGATGATACCTTAGTATTTTTCTTATAGTCTAATCTTTGGATAGGGAATGCTACCTAACAGAAAAAAATAGAGTGGCAGCCAAGATAAGCTGTAGATATTAATGTATAGCTCGACGCATATTGAAGGAATCATTTAATAAAGAATAAAGTTATTAAGTAACTGTTCATTGTAGTGCCATAATCACATTACAAGTCTAGCTTAATATACGAATTAGAGGGAGCTGTCTTAGTTATTCTGGAAGATTATCAGACCAATACACTTTTTGGGTCGCAAAGCCAGTGGAGTAAACGTTTAATAAAAATCAATACTCAGTTATTTAAACGTTTATTAACAAAAAACGTAATCGATGTTATTGAAGCTGATATAATAACATTATTAATGAACTGTAACTACTTAGTTACTTTTTAAGAGTTCCCCGTTACCTTTAAAGCGTTGCTGTAAGCAGACTTAAACGCTTTATCCCTAACATAAAACAGAAATTATCGTGTTTCATGCGCACTTTTCATAGACTATATTTGATTTTCTATATTTAATTTTAGTTGTAGCTTTCACTTATTTTATTTCTCCTAGTTGTCTGGAAGTGATTGCTTTTAGGCAATCAGGCTTCCCGTTATAAGTAGTGGCACGAAACTCTAGCGCTGACCGTTATTGCGCAGAAATAAAAAATAAGGTACCTGAAGGGGGCTAGCGGAATGAAGAGCGTCGATTGGCTCTCCAGTCGCATTTTGTCCCCCGCGCGACAGTACACATGCGCAGCAATCCCCTCCACGTATCGGCCAGCGCTAGACTTACGTGCCGCTGGTTATACGCTCCTAATAATTTAAATATAGTATTTTACTGGTTTTGTAAACCAATGGAGAGTGAATGATGAAATAAATATACTTTTTAACGCCTTATATAAAATGATTGCTTTCAAAGATTACGTTGTACATGTGTAATTTGTAGTACACATCTGTGTGTTTGGATTGAATACAGAAGTAGATGGGCATGTGTAATTATTGTATGACACCATCGTACCATTACCAAGTCGGAGACACATATAGTAGTTTTTACAATCAGGAACTGTTGTATCGGGGAATCTACCGACCGCCAAACACACAGGTTTACAAGAATAATTAAATTCACAATCACTAGAAGCCGGATTGAATAAACTGTTCCCAGGACATTTAACTGGATTTTCCAAGATGGCACCGTTTATATAAATACAATCGATGTAACCGGAACAATTTGTCGAGAGATCCGGAATCCGGCCCACTGCTGTGCAAACCGTCGCCCTATTGCAGGTGTAGTTAGTCGTGCACTGCGCTGTGGTGGGATTAAACATAGATGTGCTGGGACATGTATAGTTATAATGCACATAGCTTCCACTCCACGGTAAATATACACACATGTAATATGATTTACATAGTGGGTCGTCTAAATGTGGGAATCGTCCGTTGCCAGTACAGTTGACAGCTGCCTTGGCGTACCAAAGGCAGCATATACTCTGCGAAAGAATGAATATCGTTCCTTAATATAAAATATTATCTGCTGAAACAGGGAGCCAGTAGAAGTATGTACAGAGCGAGAAGAAGAATAGTGGGAAGAGAAAGAGTTGAAAGTAAATAGAAACTTCAACGTGATCTTCACTGATAAATAAACCATGTATACAAGTAACAAGATATATTTTAAAAATAAGCTTCAGATTTCTGTTTCTGTTTCATGATTATTTGTTATTTCTAATAGGCAAGAAGGTGATCCTGCGTCCTTCTGTGCCTGACACATGCCGTCGTCTTTTTTAATCTGAGCCAGGTCGGTTCCCTCACAATGTTACGAGCGATTAAATGCGTACATTAAGTCAATTGGTGCCAACCGGGGCTATAACCTACAGTCTCAGGGATGAGAGTCTCATGCTGAAGCCACTAGGTTAAAACTGCTCGTAAGTTATAGGCAAGTTATAGAAAAGAAAATGTTTTTAAGAAATTAATAAGGAAAGCCTTTGTTTCTCTAGGCACCACAACTGCCCCCTTCTCAATTTAAATTTATTTAATTTAAATTGAGTAAATTTTGATTCTTCGCTTAAATTTCTGATTCGAGGTTTAGCTTAATTAATTTAATGAAAAAAAAATATTATTGTTTATGGGCCACATCATTGTTACAGGTTACTCTGAGAAAGTTATGAAATAGTAGTAATTAAAAGAAATCTTGTAAATTACGCACTTACCACAAAACCCATAATGTAATGTTTCCACTTCATATTTAATTATTATGAATTAAAGGCAATTCCCCTCGTTTTATATATGTTAGATAATAGTTGTATATTATATATAATTTCATAATATCATTGTCTTTACTAGAAAGTGCCTACGTCTTTGTCTGCGTGTCGATAATATATAATACCGCACCGCAATATACATAATCGAAAAGATGTCTAAAAATGGTCAAAGGCGCGCTTCTTTTCAATAGCACACAAATTAAAACATAATCTGTATTCTAATTGACAATATTTCAGAAGTTTAAATGGATTTGCGAGCAGGTGCTTGAGCGTACGACTCTCATCTCTGAGCATCAACTCCGCAGTAATGGACATTTCTTTATAAGTGCGCATTTAACAATCGCTTGTAGTTTTAAGAAAAACATTGTGAAGAAACCTAGGAATATGCTAGTTTATGTAGAATTTCCTATCAAAGAACCAAATAAGTTTGTTTTAAACATATTTGACACAATTATAATTTTAGTACCTAGAGATCTAAAAAAATAACATTAGTGATACTTGTTAGGGACACACAGAAAATTCAATTTCTATATTTTTTATATATTAGTGTAACAAAAACCCCCATAACATTATCACAACTATTGACTTGCTTTATGTTCAAATTATCTCAATGTTAATATTGTAACAAACTCGGTTTAATCCCAGTACCAACTATTCCAAAGCTCAACAAATAAAAACGAGTGATGTGATTGTCAAGCTAGTAATTAATTATTCACTCAAGTGTTTGGTATTGACTATTGTCATATTTTCCCGCCATTGATATGTCAAAATAAACATTCAAAGAATCTGTGATTCCACACTCAAATTTCAATCTTCAAACTTTAAAGTTATCTGTTTGTCAAATGTCAGAATATTTTAAATTTTTATGATACATTTTCATAGTTGCCTATGCCTACTCACTACTGCCTAGTCTAATACGCATTAGTCAAAATATATTATATAAATATTTTTATTCTTAACTATTTCAATAGTTCAAAATAATTTTGTTTATAAAGTTTTTATCCAAGCGACTGGAATGTTAACAAGAGCTAGAGCTTTTTCAACACAGGCGCTGAAAGTTGTCAACAATGTTACTAAGCAACAGTTTGTGATCACTTTGCAAACAGGTTTGTTGTATAATTAAATATAATTTACTACCTTGCTTTATGAAGCTTTTGTATATTTAAATACTGTAAAAATATTTGTTTTTGTCAGCAGAAGCCATTTTAAGCTATGAGGAAAAAGGCAAAGTTATTACATTAATTCATACTGATGTGCCTGCTGAATTCCAGGGCAAAGGTGTCGGGAAGTTATTGGGACAGGTAACAATTTGAATTTTATTACTGCCGACTCCTGAGCTTTTTGTAAATTTTTAAAATTAATTTAAAAGCTTTTTAAAATTATCTGACTTAAAACTAACTATAAGTTTCAGTTAAGTTACTTCCTTAAATATGTATGTACCTACATTTTTGTAGTCTACAAATTTTCTTGATTCAATATAAACCTTTTATTTTACAGCATGCATTTGATTATGCATTAAAGCAGAAGCTAGATGTGATATGCAAATGTCACTTTCTTGCAAAATTCTACCAGGATAACATAAAAAATTACAAAAATCTTAATGTTAAGCTGGATTTGGATTAGTTAAAATGGCGAGTATCTTAAATAGGTGTAACATTCACTATTATATAAGAGAAAAATGCTATGGCAAAGCTAAAGAAATTTCTAAACATTCATCATTACAGCCTAGTGAATCTTCTGAATTTTTATTTTACCACGCTTTATGCAATATATTTGAAGGCCAAGGCCAGTTAGGCATAAATGAGTTGCTGCCATTACAGTCTAATCAAAATATCAACTTAGCTGTAGTCATGGCACTTATTTATAGCCACAAGCTTGTAAATACCATAGAAAAAGATGATTTATATAACTTGGAAGCCAAGTTAAAAGAAGAAAGGAAACATGCAGATGCAAAATCACTATACTATGCTGGTCTCTTCCTATCATTTGCTGGAAAGTATGAAAAGTCTGCAGATTATGTAAATAAATCTCTAAGAAAGGATCCAAATAACCTAGACGCAGTCATACTTAAAGCATACAATGATATGTATTTGAACTTAGATATGCATGCATCAATACAAGACTCCTTGGAGTTAATTTTAAGTAAAAATGATAAAAATGTGGAAGGTTTACTTGCATTGGCAAAATTAAAGTATCTATTAAAAGATCATGATTTATCTAATTTGACTCTTGATAAATTGATTGTCTACTATCCCAGGGAAGTAGTTCCTCTGATTGAGAAATTAAAAAATGAATTTGCTACTCAGAGATGGGAGGCTGTATATGACACCATAGAGCGAGTATTATCTTTAGAACCAACTAATCTAGAAGCATTGAAAATTCGAATATTCATTGCCCTATGTAAAAATTCAGATTATATAGAAGCAGTTGACCAATTAAATACACTATATACAATTTTGGAAAACGAGGAGACACAAAATGGATATCAGTTTTATGATATTGCACAGACATTTTCTAAAATATGTGCAAAGTCTAGTACAGTTGTATCGCAAGTTTATAGATTTGCACAATATGCATTTGAAATGTACTCAAGTAATGTTGAATACTTAAGTGAAGTAGGGTATCAGTGTATTCTACAAGGCAAATACAAAGATGCACTAAGTTTCTTTAAGGCAGCCAGCAAAATCGATAGTAACTCTATAACAGCATTATGTGGTTTAACACTATCCCAAATGTCTGATAATGGCCCGACAGACCAAGTAGCACAGCAAGTGGAACTGTTATTTGAAATGCAAGGAACGAATAAATTTCCAATTTTATACCTACTAACCGCACAATTGCATACAAAAGATGCAACTTCATATCTAAATAAGGCAATTGATTCTCAACTATCCAAAGCCAACACTCACCCATACAGTTTGACATACATCAAAAACCTTGACCCCGAATTTTTGCTCAACGTCTACAAAGAGTATAAAAAGTATTTGCCGAAGAAACCCTTAGTTATAACTAGCTATTTATCCTACTCACAAGATGAAAAGAACGTATCAGTTGAGAAGTGCCTTAAATTATTGAAAACAATAACTGATGCTTGTCCAGGCTTAATACCAGCTTTACACGAGTTAGCTAAACTACAGTTTCAGTTTGGTTTGCCATTAGAAGCGGAGAAGTTGGCTTTACTAATTGGAGATATGGATAATACACATGCGGGAAGTCAAGTTCTACTAGCACAGATCTATATACAACAACAGCAGTTCGTAAAGGCCGCTCAATGCTTGGAAATGTGTCTTAGTTACAACTTCAAAGTGAGAGACAGTGCGATGTATCATTTTTTAAATGGTGTGATATTAAAAAATTTAAACCAAGCCCAAGATGCCCTATCATTTTTTACAACAAGTCTTCATATTCTTAATGGCAAGAATAACATTGGTACGAACAAACAAATTGATGAATTCAATATAATAGATAAAGCGACATTGTATCTTCAAATGATTGAACTGCAAACTGTGGTAGGATTGTTTGGTGATGCAGGGAAAAGTTTGCAGGTAATTTAAATTTTTATTTAAAAAAATCATCTTATTATATTACTCATTAAGTTATATAAATAAATGTATTGATTGCGTGTAAGTTTTATTTCTGTTTAATTAATTAAGTCTATTAGCACTTGCTTGTCGTGGTCACATATAAAAGTTCTGTTTTTTTTCAAAGATTCAAAGTCAAGAGTTATCTTAAGTATGGTGCCTCTTTTACCAAAATTGTATTGGATTTTGACATATAGGTCCCATCAGTAATACAACCAATGTTGTAGCGACATTTTATTGTTATAAACCATATAGATGCTGCAAGGACCATATAATTAATAACAAAAAGATAAACCCCCTTATTAAAAATATATATAATATATATATATCTATCTACGTCTCACTTATCACAACACACAACATAACTTGATAGAAAGAGACAAAAGAATACTTAAGTTAATAGAGTGATTTACTTTATAAGAATAAGGGTACTACATTTCAATTATTTACAATTTTTTCTAAAAGGGATTCATTCAAGCTAATTCTTTCAGGAGGCAATTCAAGAGTTCTCATACACATCTGAAGAAAATCGTCTTTTAATCGCACGAGCCGATATTGCTCTTCGTAAAACAGATATCGATACAGCAATAGACACATTAAATGAAGTAAAACCAGGGCAGCCATATTACTTCCAAGCTCATAGTAAAATGGCCCACATATACCTAAAAGAGAAGAAAGATAGGGGAATGTTTACGAATTGTTTTAAGGATATCGTTAGTAATCATCCGATGGCAGATGCTCATACTATGATGGGTGATGCCTTTATGTCTATACATGGTATGTCTGAATCTCAATTTGATTTTTAATCTTAACAATCACCTCAATGAGCTATTTGACAATATAAATTTATCTATTTCGTAGAGTAGTTTTAGGGTCTGTTTCACAATGTGTGGATAAGTTCTACATTAGTTCCAAATTAGCTATTTATTACTTATTGGTAGGATAAACACTATTGTTGCATTTCACGACTGTCAGATAGCGCTATTCGTCACATAAAGTCCATCATAAGTTATGAGTCTGATAAAGTGACAAATAGCACAATTTATCCAAATAATTTATGTTTTTCATAGCTCATATTTGGTACTTTATCCATACATTGTGAAACAGACCCTAAGTAATAATTATTCTTATTTTTTTATTTAGTACATATATACTTTTACACACAAGCCTTCCAAGATTTATTTACTTACAGCTACGTACAGTTAATGTTTACTATTATTATTACATTCTTTTTCGTGTCTGAGGCGGAAACTAACTGTTGTGGTCTCTGGCAAAATTACCAGTGTTGTGGAACGCGTCTCCTCCACAGCATAATACTTAACACACACACAAACATAAAATGTACCTCTTTTTTTCTTTTTATATTATTTTTTTTTGTGTGTTTCGTTAGTAATAATGTATGTTATTTCAGAACCAGTACAAGCAGCTGAGTCGTACGAAACGGCATACAAAGGGAATCCGAGCAATATTCAGTTAGTAAAGAAACTTGGTGTTGCTCTTGTCAAAATGCACGAATATGATAAAGCTGTTCGGCACTATGAAAATGCAATTGACCAATCAGATGACGATGAATTAAGATTTGAATATTTGGATCTTCTCCTCAAGGTATGTAAAGCCCCGATAACATTAAAGAAACAGCAGAACCAATTCTTTTTTATGTAACACACAGTTATACACACATACACCCACTTTAAAGGCCGACAACGCACTCTCCCTCTGCCATTAAAAATGTCAATGTGCCGTGGTAACACTTAACATCAGATGAGCCTGTTTGCCAAAAAAGTTCACATTTTCTGAAAACTCAACTCACAGACTCCCTTATGTCAAATTTCATAAATTTTGACACACAGGAGTGTTACTTAGTTGATAGTTGGTTTAAGCAGCACTTAAAATTGATTGTATGTTAACAGCTCAAACAATATGACAAAGTGGACTCCGTAATATCATCTCAACTGAACCAACCACACAATAAAGAGAGAGACACTCCAACACTGAAGCGACGTATCAAACTCCTACTGACTCAAGCGAAAAGCCGCGATTTAAAAAACTCCGCCAACACAAACCTTATACTATCAGAGGCGAAAGATCTCCAGAATGCGGTCTTAAAAAGAGTCGAGATAGACTCGAAGGGAGATCTGCAAGAGGAGAAAGAGATGCTGTCACAGATTATATATTTGCTGGCGAAGGTTAAAGCGATTAAAGAACCGGGAGTAGCTGCAAGTCTTCTATCGGAGGCATTGATGTATTCGCCCAGAAATCCGGAGACCTTGTTTGCATTGGCTAAATTGTATGCGCAGGTAAAATTTTATTTCTCTTACTTGAGTCAGAAAGAGAATCAGCGTTATGAAAAATTAACGTAATAGTTAAGGGGCCATCCATAAAGTACGTCACACGATAATGGGGAGGGAGGGTATCACCGAAGTGTGACATCGTGTGACAAGGAGCATGGGGCATCAATACTTTTGTGACGTCACATGTTAAAATTTTAAATACTAAAACCATTGATATACAAAAAACCCAAGATGCACAGTCTCGCATAAAAGTAACGCTCGAAAGTGTCCCGAAACACTATTTCTGTCTCTTTCTATAAGTTAGCATATATTATTGCAAAATCAACCTTACGCGAATTTGTTATTACAACGATTATTTTTAAATACATACATAAATTTAAAAAATGTGTGACGTCACATCAAGAGGGGGGGGGGGTATTTATAAAAATGTGACAAGGACGGGGGGTGGGGTTCAAAAGTCCTAAGATTCGTGTGACGTACTTTATGGATGGCCCCTAACGAAAAAAACGTGTCGCTACAACCTTTTAGGTCTCTTCACTGAATCTGTTCCCTGGCCATTTCTAACAGGCAAGTAGATGAGCCTTCTGTGCCTGACACACACCAACTTTTTCGGTCACAATTTTTTCCTTTACCGACCCAGGGGGTGAAAGTCGCACTTTGAAACACTAGGCAAACACGGCCCACGAGAATGTAAGTGCTTGCTCATTTCACCATGCCTCCTGCTGATAGAGGACAAATCTTTGTTTTTAATTTATTTTATTATTATTTATTACTTAAGATGTCATGTGGAACATGGTGTAATGGTTGCAGCTCCTTACAAACGTTGTGTAAAACAAAAACTTGGTGATTAACAAGAGTGGCGGAGTTTATTGCCAGTTCTTCACTTCCGTTCTACGCTCTTGATTTGAGAACAGGCAGTAAATGTAAAATTAGAAGCATATAATGTATATTTCTTTTTTGACGTACATAAGTGTACATTGTGTTACCTACATGAATAAATGATTTTAGACTTTGACTTTGGTCCTCGTTCATGATAAAATTTCCTGTCGGTGTTACTAACCTTAACTGGACTCTGAAATACAATTTAAGATGTAGCCTTTTTTTAAAAAATTTGTGCGTGTACTAGGTGTACACACGAAGTGAAACTTCTTTATGACCTTATTTTTCGAAAAATGATCTACTATATGCAACTTAACGAAATTGGTTAAATAAAGTTTAACAAAAGGCTTTTACTATCATAGACATGAATACAAATACAATTATTTCATTTTACCTTATTACTACTAAGATTATTACAGAATTTCATTAATTGATATAGAATTATTACTATCATTGTTATCGTTATTATATATTTTTGTTATTAATGGCTTCGAATCTCTTCGGATCAACCGTGGTAGGGACAAGAAAAAGATGGCGCGTAACCGAAAAACGTGACGATTTGCTACAAAATTTCTCCCATACGTCGATAAAAAATTCATTCTAACGCCGATAAAGAAGTTTGACTTCAAAAAGCAACATGGCGCTTAACCGAAAAATGTGACGCGTAACGAAAAAATGTTACACTAAATTTTTTTCCAACCCCGATAAAGAAGTTTCACTTAAAAAAAAACCTTACTTAGAAAATCTATACGATATGATAGAGTTTGTAACATTGATGAACGGCGATGGCCTAGTGATTTTAGCATGGGACTCTCATTCTTGTGGTCGTAGGCTCGATCCCCAGCTCTACTGTAGACTTTCTCCGAGCGCCTTCAACACGCGCTGAAGGCAAACATCGTGAGTAAACTGGTTTTAGACTTGCCTTTTCGGAGACAGTACCAAGAAACAGATACAGAAATCTGAGGCCCAGACCTGAAAGGTTTTAGCGCCATTGGTATATATTAAGATGAATGAAATAAATTGATGATTAAATTTTTTTAATGCTTTAAGATGAATAATCCAGAAAAGTGTGAACAAACGTGTAGCGTTCTGTTGAATGCGGAGCCGAACAACGAGTCCGCGGCTGTCATGATGGCTGATTTGGCTTTTAGGAAGGTATTTTAAAACACATATTTATAGTAAAGAAGCGTTCATGTATTACGTAACGAATTTTGGGGGGGAGGGGGGTCCTTTTGTAAAACGTTACGATGCGGGACAGGGATTGAATTACGCGTTATTGTTAATATTACTTTCGACTTTCCAGTACTTTACACCACATAATGGTAACTCTTAGCTATAAAGAGTCACTAGATGGTCACGAATACTATACTTAGGTACAGGAAAACGTTACAGCGCGTTACATGGGGGGGGGTCAATAATCTCCAAAAATTGCGTGACGTAATACTTGTACGCTTCCTAATGTGGGGAATAATTAAAACACATTTTATCGGGTTTTGTTCCCGTAATAGTTTAATTGACTGACAGAAGGCAAATTAAGCCGGCAACGCACCCACGAAAAATGGGTCTCCATGGGTCGGACCTTTTTCGGTGTCTCGTAGGTTCGTTTAGCCCCTTATTCTAAACAAAAACCGAAAAATATTATTTCGTCTAGAATCTAACAGATGATCTCAGCTTGTTGTTATCGGATTTAACTAAAATCATGGCTGATAGAGACATGTATTTATAAAATACATCTTTTTACTCTCTCAAAGAAGAAAAAGAAAGAAGAGAAGAAATAAGTAAAAAAATAAAGCGCATCATTAAAATCGTTTTAAGGGGGAATTAGAAACAGCTCAGCGCCACTTAAGCCAGATTTTATCAGTGAAACCGGCAAGTTGGGAGGCGCTTGCGCAGCTCGTTGAGGTGCAATGGCGAAGAGGGAAAATCTCTGAAGTGGATCCAATTATGGAACAGGCCAGACTGACTATGGGGAAGCAGGAGGATCCTGGTAAGGATTTTTATGGTTTTTGTATTATTACTAAGCAGATACAAAAAAAAAAAAAAAAAAACTAAAATTCCAGTTTTTTTTTATTATTTTGAATAGAGTAATCTTGGCCTAATGGCTTCAGCGACTCTCATCCCTGAGTTTGTAGGTTCGATCCCCGGTCGTGCACCAATAGACTGTCTATATGCGCATTTAACATTCGCTCGAACGGTGAAGGAAGACGGCGTTGTGTCGGGCACTGGAGGCTGGATCACCTATTTGCCTATTAGATTAACAAAGCTCGCTTGCACAACATGGCGTAAAAACAACGTAAATCTATGCGACATTGTGGCTCCAACACGGCTGCAAGTTTCACCACGATGTATTTAAAAAAAAATACGCCATGGCTATCAATCTATTTAATCGCCTTTCTAGAAGTTATAGATCACTGCCGTGTAATACTGTCAAGGGAAAGGTGATTAAATGATTAAATTTTAAAGGTGCCTTTAATGGGAGAGTATTTAGGCCATAAGGGTGAGATCTATAGAGCGCACTTAGACTTTGCTCTGACTTAACTATCGAGTTAAGACACAGTCGGTATTTATCGAGTGTTGGCTTAGCTTAATCTCAAGTCCACGAAATCGACGACTTACTAAAAACTTTGACTATAAGCCTAACAAAAATAATGGCCCAAAATTTGCTTTATCATCATATCTTTTACTGGACTTTTTATTTTTGTCGGTTTTTAATGAACGGTGTTGCTATTTTATATCGGAGTTCCATAGACTTTGGGAAAAATAGAATTTGAATTCAAAGAAATGATAAATGATCTTGATAAATACCTATGAAATACATGAAATGAAATAATTACACATTATTATGGTATTTATTGTTGTTTATTTATATTATTTATGTAAGTTTTCAAACCCCATTTTTGAGAAATCTTAAAAATAACTGGTGTGATATTGTATGTCACCTGGCAGCCCTGTTATATTATAGTGACAACGAAATTCAAACTATAACCTAACCGATGTCTCTCGCTTCACATCTGTTATTTTCGTTTCCCTGAATCTTCTACCATTTATTACCTGACCACCCTAAAAAATTGAGATAGAAGTGGAACATATGAAATTAAAAAATCAATTTGTATTTTGACATTTTCTGTCTTAGCTTGGGCTTAGCTTAATGACACCGTTAAAATGTCTATAAATACTAAATCATAGTTTAACCTTAGTGTACACTAAGCAAAGTTTTTCGTAAGTAAAGTCTGAGCAAAGTCCAAGTGCGCACTATAGATCTCACCCTAAGTTTTTACAACGTTTATAATTAACTGTTCTTATTATTATGATATCATGATAATTAATATGAGATTTGCATGCCTGTTTTTATATGGCTGATTGTACGGTTTTTTTTTATAATTTATTAAGCTGAATGTACCACATTTTTTGCAAATAAACGATTTATTATTATACTAATTGACACATGAATTACAACATTTATTTACATACAAAACTATTGAGTAGACTTTATTTACATGTTAATTAATTATTGTATCAATATATTTGGCTATTCTATTGATTTCTTAACGTGTACTAACGTGTAAATATAATTTTTCAGAATACTCGTATTGCGAAGGACTATACTCATCATACCAGGGCAAAGTAAACGCTGCGTTACGTCAATTAAATATAGCAAGACGGTCACAAAGATGCGCAGGCGCAGCCGCCAAGCGGATGGTTCTGCTATGTCTTACACAACATGCGCAGGATTCACTGCGGGAAGAGTAAGGAAATTTTAAAGATTAAAACTATCAATCAGTCGTCTAATTGCTATCACACCTAGTACGCTAGGTAATCAAAAGGAAGGCTTATGAATACACCAAGCGGGAACAGAGGCAGTCGGTTCTCGGTCTTTAACAAAGTTACACCTTCTAATTTCTTAATTTATTTTTTTGACGTGATAACGTCTTTAAAATCGTTTTAGTCGGGTGACATGTTCAGAAACTTGTGTCACACCAAAACCTCACGAGCGCGATCGCAGGTATAACGAGAGAGAGACGGACCGATCTCCCGTCTCATCTCACGCTAGCGGCATACAAACGAATGGAGATTTGTATGAATGTATGTATGAAGAAAAATGTATATCATAGTCGAATAAGTAAACTTGTCATTTTACACCCGAAATTTATCATCAAAAGTGTGAATAAAACGATAGATGTAATTTAAAATTTGAAAAAAAATTTATCTTCATTAATTCCTTCCTTCCTTAGTTTTTTGGGAAAAACTTATATCACCAATAAGACGTTATCACGTAAACATCTCGATCGTAAACCTACTTTACAAACAACCAATATCTTTTTTTTAAAGTTTAATTTGGGGCCATGACCAACAAAAACTACTAAAGCATCATATAGTATTTTGTCTCATCTCAGAATTTGGGATTGTATGTAAAATGTAATCATGATAAATGAAAGAAATAAACAGTCACAGATTAGTCATTTACTAGTATAGCATATAAAAACTCCTTATAAAAAACTTTGTGTAATAATCCATAAAACCTCTTTTAAAGGTGTCATATTTTTAATTACTGTATTCTGTGCTTGAAGTTTATCGTTATAAAATTGCTTCGACATAATCGTGATAAAATGTAAGAAAGTCGCCAAAGTGTCACAGATTAGTCTAAATTGGGATATGTAAACTCCTTTTTACAAATTTTGTGGAATAAACATAAAACCTTGTTCAATGATGATATATTTTTTAAATTACTGTATTCTGTGCTTCAAATTTATCGTTATAGAATTGCTTGGACGTTCCAAATTTGAATATTTATTGTTTTAGTGACACTCGAATTCTAGCCTTACGCACTGCGGAGAAATTGCTTGTCGAAGTGAACACATCTGAGAGGAAGGGTCTTCACGCATTACTGCAATTGGCTTCCAAACAGAAGTCGCAGGCTGAAAGAGTTCTCCAAGAACTGTTGCCGTACGTCAGTGAGGAAGGAACACAAGACGATCCATATTTGATCCTGGCGATTGCTAGCGCGTAAGTTCTGCAGACCTACCCCGTAAATTAAAAATCGATGTTATTAAGTTCGTAATGGACATACTTGGACCATATTCTTGCAATTAAATTATTATTAAATTATCCCTTAGTAGCTAAAGCTATATAAAAATTGTATATGCATAACACCATGTCAATTTTAATTTACATATTACATTCCAACGAATGTTTAATTACTAAATATCCATTGGTGCACAGCCGTGATTCGAACACACAACCACATGGTTGAGGAGCGTACACTATCACCACCAAGAAAATATATGAGCGACTTTAAAAAGGTCAAATTATGTATATCTATTGGTCTTTTAACTTGAAGTATCTTGTTGGAAGCCGGTGCTAAGAATCAATGTCTGATAAGTGAAGAAAAACTATAGTAATTCATTAAAAATCGTATTCCTTAAATATATCGTAACAGGTACAATATAGTGAAGCAACCCACTCGAGCCAAGAATATACTAAAAAGAACAATCTCTTCTATCACGTGGACTCCTGAGAAAGCCGATGGGTTGGAAAGGTGAGTGTTCATACATTATCTATTTCATGAATTTAGAGTAAGGTACAAGGTTGATTCTTCACTAAGTAAACCTTATAACACGGTACTCTTATAACGCATTTTCATATTACGCGATTTCAGTACCTCTTATAACTCTAGTCCCCATATAACGCGTGGATTCATAATCAGTTTTTTCTTAATCGATTTAAATCCCCTTTAACGAAAAATGTTAAACGTGACTCGTTTGTACATAACGCGTTATAGGAGATAACTCCTACAACGCGATCCCTTTAATACGGGACTAATCTACCGTGTTATAGGAGGGATTACTGTATAATAATAACTTTATAATTGGGGAGTCGTAATAGGCGTCATGGGACTATAAGACAAGATTAAAAAAAAAAACAGATTATTTATTCGTGACTGTAGAACCAATATATTTTTCTACAGTTATGTCGCTTCATTCCTGTAAACATATCAAACAAGTTTTTTAAGTGCTTACAATGATTCTTAAATTACTATTATATTTTGATTAAAGTTTGTTACCCAAAAATTTAATTCGAAGACTATTATAGATATGCGAAGACATTATTTACATGTCATTGTTGTTTTGACAAGTCTATGACCTTTTCACCCAACAAAGATCGCTATAACGCTTTTTAAATCATCAATCAATAAATTGTGGTGGGACTTCTGTCAAAAAGCCATTCTCAACTCTGAATGTTAAAACATTAAAAAACCTAAGCATATTTTTTTTTTGATACAATATTGTCGCTTACAAAAGAAATATCTTAACCATGTTTGTATTAAATTTAAATGCGTATTAACTTAATGTATAGTATATTTATAAATAAAGGAATCCCAATGAATTTCAATATAAATTTCTGCTGTTCATCTGTGGTTTTTCCTTTCTAGTTTGTATTTAATATTTAAATATAATCAATAATTGTGAGTAAAAGTTACATTATATTTCTCTATTGTTTTCGTGTATTTTCCGTAAAGATGCTGGCTAGAAGTGGCCGATAACCAGATTAATTCGGGAAGAGTTGAGGCCGCAAAGGAGCTCCTTGCGAAAGTCCTTACACACAATAAGTCTTGCATCGCAGCCTATCAATATCTAGGTAAGAATCTTACTAGGCTTTACTTACTACGTAAACTCTAAAGTATAGGAAAATTTTGACTCGCACCTCCACTATGTGGAACCAGCTGCCGACTGAAGTATTTCCGGATCAATTCGACTTAGGGTCCTTCAAGGAAGGAACGTATCAATACTTAAAAGTAAACGCACTCGGCCTTCTGGCAATGTAAGTGTCTATGGGCGGTTTATTACTTAACATCAGGTGAGCCCGCTTGCCCGCTATTCCAATAAAAATTTACTGCAATTTATTCCTCCAACCCCTCTTGTCGGCAAAAGAAAGGTAATATACATAAAAAATAATAGTACATAAACGTATTATATTTTTTTAGGAATCCTCGAAAATGTATTTCGTTTTCAAGCATTGACAATGTGTGGGTGATATGTGTAAAAGAGTAAATAATTACTGTTGACGTAATAACCAAATAATAAAATAAAATCTCCCCCCCTATATTGTCTCACGTTTTACTGGAACGCTAAGTGTCTCTGTATCTTACTAAGTTCCTAATAAGAAGTTTTCTTTTATGAATGTATCTATATAATTTCCTCTCAGGTTATTTATCGGAAAAGGATCAAAACTACAAGAGCGCAGCACACAATTACGAACAAGCCTGGATCCATTCAGGCAAAAGCGACCTCTCAATTGGATATAAACTTTCTTATGCGCACCTTAAATTAAAAAAATATCCCGAATGTATTGTTGTGTGCAGACATATATTGAAAGTGCATCCGGATTATCCGAAAATAAAAAAAGATATTTTGGAGAAAGCGAAATCTAATTTGAGAACTTAATGGAGATATCTCACAAACGTAGCAGGACCTTTTAAAATTTGTTTTATTCATAATTTAAAGAGCATTTATATTTTATTCATGTGTTTAGTATAGAAAATGTAATTCAAAATATGTTTTATATTATATGGTTTGTCATAAGATACAATTTTCCCTATAAGCAAAGAATTTTCAATAAAATTTTAAAGATCTAATTTTTTTTATTTATCTATTTCGACTGCGTTTGTTTGTGATTTACGCGCTATCGTTTCGTCTTTTATTTTACATTATCAGTCTACTTTTGTATACAGATAAATGATTTAAAGTTCCTTATCAAATCGACTTTACTTAAAAATAATTCGGCTTCAAGTTATCTCTAGAACAACAACAACAACGTCTGGGTAACGTTGAGGCAGACAATTAATATGTATATGTGAAATGGAGAAAATTTAAGCTTTTTTTTCACTTAAGGTAACTGTTTCGTTGATATCTTTTTGATGTGACTATCTGTATCTGATATGATGATCTAATAAATCGATGAACGCCGGCTGCACGCACTACAAAGCATGACTCATTGTCCCGTTACGCTTATTGTACGCTTGCGCCGCATCTATCTCTCTTCCACTCGATTGACCGAGGTGTCACTCCTTCTTTATATCCATACAAAAGTGATAATTGTAGTATGCAGTAATTTCATCAATGTTTGATAATGACGTCACGTTAAACTATTGTCCGTGAACCGACTTTACAGACAACCATTTTTTGGGTTAGAAATCGAAGTTTGGTTGTTTAATTAATACTACATATTATAACAGAGACTAAATACTTTATTTACTACTTGCAGTGACATAAATGCCATTTATAATCTAGTTTATTCATCTTTCTCGTCTTGTTCGAGAATTGTCTTGAAGCAGAAGGGTTGGAAGACGTATCCCAGACCTGAGTAGAACTTGCTCATGAACTCCACCCTGGAAAATAGTGTTAACGTTTTTTAAAATTCTGTACTAATTATAGGGCCTTAGCCAAAACGCGTTTTGTCAAGCGTGATACACAATTTGTATAAAAAACGTCACGTGACCGACCGTCAACTTTACCTATAAAAATTTAATACAAATGGCGAGTCACGCCCGTCACTAACTACCAAACCAAACTAATTTAAGTGACGTCAATTTATTATTTTTACTGTCTCAAGTTACTCAAGAATAACCGAAGCCCGCGTTTCAGTCACGGAAGAGACTGCTGAACGCTGAACGGAAAATTCAAATTCTAAATCATTTATTCATATAGTTAACAATGTACACTCATGAACGTCAAAGAAAAATAGATATGAAATGCTTCTAATTTTACATTTACTGGCAGTTCTGAAATCAAGGGCGTCGAACGGCAGAGAAGAACTGGCAATAAAGTAAATAAATAGGTAATTAATAATAATGAAATAAATTAAAAAACAAAGATTTGATGCATGAGCAGGAGGCATGGTGAAATAGGAGCACGCACTTACATTCTCGTGGGAACAACACGCAAATACATAGTTGAAATAACTAACATCACCGTATTCACGAATTAAAGTACGACCAGTCACCACAAGTAGCACCCGTTCACGAGTATGACGCATGGCCAGACCAGAAAAGACAGAAAGGTCTTGTATTTTGCTACCACCGGTTATATTAAACTATCTGGATAAAATAATTACTAAAAGTTACTCACCAGTGCAAACGCAGTGTATGCAAGAAAGCGGAAAGACCTTCCATCATGACCAGGATGGCCAGGGTAAAGAGCGCCCAGAAACAGAACGCCACGTACAGCTTAATAGCTCCGACGTAACCGTCCGTTTTGAGCCCCATAGCTAACACCATGCTCCATAATACTTCTGACAGCTCTGTAAACATAATTTTTTTGTAACACAAATTATAGTGGGAACTATTTGTGTGTTAAAATTTTCTAAGTTTACTAAGTCTGAGAATAACTTTTGACCCAAGTTATGTAACCTAAATTAGTTAAGTAACATATTTTAGTTAATAATTAGAAGCGCAGCGAAATGTTAGTAATTATCGCACACTTGAAGCCAAAATGAGCCCATTAGTTTTTCCCACACTCGTAAATAAAATTGCAATATAACATTCTCGTCTCCGATAATCTAATAGGTCAACTACACTTATATTCTTTAGTCGCAACCCAAAATAAATTATATGTTAGTAATATAAGCTCAAGTTTTAAACGATTACAGATTTGACAACTTCAAACAATGAGTTTCATTTACCTTATATTTGAACATTCCTACTACAACCGCCAACGAACGTAACTCTCAAAACCAGTATTTTTTATAACCTATAAGTTGGATTTTGTACACGACTAAAAGGAAGCATTTCTTTACCTGCGTGAGCCAATGATAAAGCCCACAGCCGCAAATAGGAGGCTGTGTGAGAGATGGTACTGAGGACATATTCAATGGTGTGAATGGCTTGATGAATCATGATTTCACTAAACTCCTCTTCCTCGTGGTCGTGTGATTCTGCTTTTTTCGGCGGGGCCGCCTCGGATATGTCTGTCTGTTCTTGCATTTCAATGCCATGGTTTAAGTTGCCATTCGATTGTTCTGGCTATAAGAATATTTGTATATTAAAGACCGATTATTCTTTCGTCTCTTTCTGTCAAAGTATGTTGACGTGATGAAAAGACTCGCTAATCCAAGTTCGCAAAGTGAACTGTTAGTAACTTAACTAAATAGCCTAGTAACGTAAGTCTAGATTTGAGTCTTAATACGGCCTAAAAGTTTATTCTTTGCCAACCTTTTACATTGAAAATTGATGTTAACAATGTATACATATATTTTGAATGAAAATTTTATTTACCTTTTCATCCTTCTTCTTCTTAGTAGCGAGCAGGTACAGTGGTTTGCCCAATAACATGACCGGGATACAGGCCAAGGAGACCAGGACAAATACTCTTTGGACCAAACCCTGACCGTCGAACATAAACTCTTTGCACCCTTTTTCAGGTTCGTTGCTTGAGAACAGCATCATGTTGATGAAGAGGATAAGTACTGATGGTGCGCAGCCTTGCTTGTACGCCTCATCTGCGATATTTTTCACATTAAACAATTGAAACTAAACGAATTATTAAAACAGATAAGATTGTTCTATCGAATGTGAATATTAACAAAATATGATATAATAAGAACAAAACACAGAACTTATCTAGTCATACCTGTTGAGAAAGTACTGTATGCAAGCCACTTGAAGAACATCATGAACACCATGTATAAGAAGAGCAGACACAGGAAAATTACTTGGGGCAAAAACTCCAGGATGATTGAGTAACGACGCTTGAAGAAGCTGAAATTATTTTTTTGGCGTCACCGACATTTACTATCATAAATGCATTCCATACATCAATAAATCTTTCGAATCCTGCTCGAAGGACCAAAACTTATAGTTCAGCATCGTTACATATAGGTAAGGAAGGAACTAAAAGGCTTGTAAAATGTTAAATAATTACAGCAGTCTTAGTAATTATTAATCAATTTTATAATAATAAAGAACAAGTTTATATTACGAGAGTTAAAAACTTACTTGTAGTTGACAACACTCATGCAGACACCGAAGATCATGTGGACGACACCGAAAATGATTGACAGCTTCATCTTGTATGAGTTGAGGAAAATGATCTTGTTGTCAGCAGACTGAAATCAAAAACTTGTGAGAAACCTAACCCGACTTATATTTAAAGTTATTTTGAGTGATTGTATAAAATGTAGCTCCATAAACAATCCAAAAGTTTTACATTTAAGTATTGATTATTTTGGTCACCTTTTTATTTAACCTGGTTTAAAGGTTTTAACAAGATAAAACGCTACATATGATTCCGACGGCGGATTCTTTATCTGGATATCAAAAAGTTTTGATATTGATACTATTGAACTATTTAGGTTTAAAAATAAATTTAATATTTACCTGCCAAATAGGATCAATTCCCATGAAGTAAGGGGCGTTAACGTAAGAGTCTTTCGGGTCCAAAGTAAATGCAGCGTATTTTTCTAATGTGTTATTGTCATATGGTATGTACCATGTCGATCCGAAGATATTCATCGACTTTGAGAAGATATCGTTATAGATCAGTCCAGTGTACATGGAGAACAGACCCATGAGAAGAATAATGTAGCGACCAGCAAAGAAAATGTTCCAGATTTCGTTGTTGGACTTCTTTTCAGCAAGAGACACCTCCTTGACTACCATCCAGAGCCCAAACAAGGCCATGATACTACCATGACCCAAATCTCCGAACATCACCGCGAACAAGAATGGGAAAGTTATGATTGTGTAGAGTGCTGAAATAGACACGACGTTAATCACTCCTTCGAACACGCGTGTACGTATTTTAGAAGAGAAGAAGCGAAAAAAGAACCTACTTAGTTATCAACCTTTTTTTATCAAACGCTAAATAGATAAATATCTATATTCTAGAAGTTATTTGTCGATAAATTTTTTTAGTGACATTTTTCCATATTCATTTGAAAGAGATTGATAAAATCAGCTACAGGTTTGATAAAAAATAACGCCTTAGAGGAAAAAAACTAATTTGATATATAAATAACGTCTTTGTCGAATTCAAATTAAGAGTCAGGACTGTAATGGTGGACAATAGTTACCTGGGTTACATTCCCTGTATGAGGCAACTCCGTAAGCATCAATGAGGGTCTGGAAACCACGGGTGAATCGGTTGGTCCTATTAAAGGTTGGGGGAATTTCGTCTGTTTCAATGCAGTTCAGGAAAGATGGGATTGAGCTGCCACACGCGTTCTATAATCAGTAAACATTGAAGGTTAGTACATATATAAATCGTGTGACCTTATCCGAATGCAGAAGAATGCAAGCATGTTTGCCTATAAGTGCTTCTCACATTAAAACATTTATTTAATATTTCTTGTACCAATGTATCAGTGTGCCGAGCGTTGGCAAGCTTTTATAAATAAATAAATACTTAGGTTATTTAGAAAAAAAATATAAAATATTTAATTGAGAATATGTACTTGGAATATTGAATCAGTCGTAGACAAATTTTATACGTCCAATTAAAAAAAACAATGGCGCTACAATCTCTTTAGGCCTTGGCCTCAGATCTCTGAATCTGTTTCATGATGATTTTTGTATCTAATAGGCAAGTAGGTGATCAGCCGCCAGTGCCTGATACACGC
The DNA here is from genome assembly GCA_963693345.1 of Pieris melete. Lineage (NCBI taxonomy): Eukaryota > Metazoa > Arthropoda > Insecta > Lepidoptera > Pieridae > Pieris > Pieris melete. The sequence goes on along the minus strand of CAVNZK010000325.1, from coordinate 1,152,697 downwards.
CGTCGACTTTTTGTGTCTAAGACATGTCGGTTTCCTCATGATGTTTTCCTTCACCGTTTGAGCAAATTTTAAATGCGCACATAGAAAGAAAGTCCATTGATGCACAGCCGGGGATCGAACCTACGACCTCAGGTATGGGAGTCGCACCTTGAAGCCACTAGGCCAACACTTCTGTATACGTCCGAATTATCGGCAAATATCAATTAAGCAACAGAAACCCAGAAGCGTACAAGAATGGCTCGTACAAAAACAATTCCACTTAAAGTTCTTCAAGAAAAAAGCGTACCCACTTTGCAGGGGCAACGCAACCGTCTAGCAATGTAAGTGTCCCTGGCAGGCGTTATAAGATCAGGTGAGCTGCCCGTTTGCCTCGATCTATAAAAAAATAATAAAGAATGAAACTTACCGAACCATCAGCTAAAGCCTTTTGTACGTTGGGCAAATCGGAAGTGGGCACCCAGCACTCTCCGATCAGACACTTCTGGGTAACGTCCATGTTAAACAGGTTCAAAGTATGATAGATCGCCTTCATCTTGCGGACCATGATGGACCAGCTCTGCAATTCCTTTGCAACGCTCACGAGAACGCGCTGTCTATGGTCGCGGGTTTGGTTGAGAACCTTAAAATTATAAATGAAAGTTAAAATTAAGTATTTCGTCATGGTCGTAGAACAATGTCGGATTTGAAAAAAAAATCCAAAATCCACTTTTTATCATATTTGGATACTACATTGACTAAATATTACGGCTACATTAAAAAAAATCCATGTGTTTTAAATTTCAAATTAATCAGTCGGTAAAGTGTCGGATTTGATAGAAACATGTGATTTATCTAGAAAACTGTAATTTAATGTTATTATTTTTATTTTGTTTCAAACTAACACTTTTTTTTTGCTTGTATGCCAATTTTCACAATAACAGAATATGAATTAAAATAGTTATGACAAAAACTAACATGATGATATTATTTTGAAATGGCTGCACTGTAAAGTTTACTATTTTTCAGATACATCACTATTCTACGACTATGACGATTTCATCTGTATAAGGTGGTTTTAAATTTCGACAAAGAAAAAATTTAAATCAAATATTTCAATTCTAGCGAGTTATCAAGATTTATTTTTCAACTTATCTAGGATGAAAAAGATTTGAGTCCTCAAAACAACAGTCTAGTATCTCAGCACCACCAGTTAATTGACTTTTCTTTCTCTTTTTGTCATAAATTTACTGTTTAATGTTACTTACCATGTTAAGATCTTCAAGTCGTGTCCTAACTCCCTTGACCATATCCTGTCTCTCGGAGTTAGATGGTGGGCAGGGGTATAGTGAAGCATGGAAACCCGTGCACACTTTCTTGATGCGGGACTTCAGTTGTTCTCCTTGGAAGAAGGCCACAAACACGGTCTTAAAGATTTCGTTACCCTGGGAATAGAAAATGAATTGATCACACGTTTAAGCAATTTTCTTTAATAATAAAAATGTTTTTTTTTTCAATGCACTAAAACGATTAATACAAATAAAGGTTCAATTAATTACCATGCAGAACATTTTATCATAATTATAGAACGACGCAAAATCTATTTCGATCTGGCAAGTAAAAATGAGTAGAAAAAACATACATAAGATTAAAAAAAAACATACGGGGGAGTTCCTACCGCGTAGGCCGTATATGGGTTTGTAACTTGGCCTTTTGGATATTTTTTTTTAACATTGGTTATTTGAAATTTACCCATCTCCTGCTCGACTTTCATATGGAATAAAGAGTCTCATTTAAGCAGTGCTTACAGAAGTAGGATCCTCAAGTGGCTTGTCCAGCTCAGCACGACGCAAGAACACGTTTCCGCGAGAAATACGCCAGAGCATTCTTTCGAAGGCTGGAACGCGCTCACGCTGTACTACACCTGCTACAAAGCCAAGGCGTCCACGATTGGCAGCCTGCTGACCTGTCTCGTCGGACATCAGCGATCTGGTAATATAACAATAGATTATAAACCTCATTATAGCACATCTATAGTTTACAAGAATCGGCACTTTAGAAAATCAAAAATACATCAAATCGTGTGACCCAGAAAATGAAAATAAGGTATGAATTGTACTCCGCCAAATTCTATATTTCTAAAAATACTATGAACCTGAAAAATATAAACATTTTGCTTGTATCATTTTTAAGATAACACAAAAAAACAATTATCTAACTGATTATTATATAAGAATATGGTACGAAAATATTTTGGTGGTTTGTGTTTGTGTTGATGAAAATGTTTAGCTTCGCATATTCTGGCACACATAAGGGCGTGCAAATTTGTCTTAAAAGGTAGAATTTTACATAGAATTACATTATAGTAAATTCTTATATTATCTTATCACTACATCATCACATTATTAAATTATTATAAATTACACAGAGAAGTAGTACAACTCACTTAGTCAATGAATCCATGCCACTTTCTTCTTGAGCAAGGAAAAATGCCTCAGTTTTCTCCAAGACATGCTTCAACTCAGTCAGTTCTAAGTAGTTCTGTTTCAGGTTGATAGCGTTGTGAGACAGCTCTAGGATTTCGTTCTCTGTCTTCTCCAAATGCGCCTAGAAATTTTATGTAATTTAAGTTATTATTTATTTAAAACATTAAATTATTCCGTAAGTTAATTAGCACGTAATTATTAAAATTCCTCGAAAGACCACTTTATTTAAACATAATTATTGTTGACAAACTTATATGGCCATGTACCACTATGTTATAAGTATAAGAAATTTGTAATAATTAAATAAAGTCGACAGAAATAATGGAAAATTGCTCTATGTTCGATCATTGTAATTAATGAACAGCAACTCTAGACCAAAACGCGGTGACACGTCATGATGCGTCATGCTATAATCCCTTGAATCTTATACTAAACTGTACTAAGGACTAATAGTCCAGTCAAAATAGACAAAAATAAGTCATAACTTAGCCAAAATTCGCATAGAGCTGAAAATTGGCAGAGACGTTAAATACATCATTATAAATGAAATGTCAAAAATCCCCTTCGATCCTACTTCTGCAAAATTTTTTATTCAAGGTCAAAAGTATAAAATTAAGGTTTTTTCCATTTTTCTCGAAAACAGTTAGTATTATCGTGAAAATAGATCAGACAAAAGTGTAGATCATATAATTCTCTACAAAAATGGTTCAGTCACTTTTTCTCTTACGACTCACCATTCATGAGATATCGCGGTTTTAATTATTAGAAAATTCATATTTTACATAATATGCACTAAAATGCAGTCTGTATACGTCACCGGACGTTCAATATAATAGGTTGGGGAAAAAGTTTCTTCGCATTTTTAAAGAAAATTCAAAACATTTTTTAATATAGTTTTTTTACATTTAACTAAAGTATGTAGGTACCATTTTGTTCGATAACTTTTTGCCATTATTTAGGTAGGGACATGATCCCATTGCTATAGAAATTTTGGGGCTTCTGATCAAAATACCGCGATAATTGGTTTTGGCAGTCCTCTCGTGATGATAACCTGACACTGCCTAAAGAATTCTGAAGAGACTGAAACAGGTGGAAATCTGAAGGTGCAAGGTCAGGACTATACGTCGGATGCATTATCACCTCCCAGCCAAGCTCTCTTAGTTTTTGCTGAGTGGCCAAAGATGTGTGAGGTCTAGCGTTATCATGATGAAAAACCACACCCGTTCTGGTGATTAATTCCGGCCGCTTTCTCTCAACTTCTTGCTTTAATCTCATCAGTTGTTAGCAGTAGAGTTCAGAATCGATGGTCATGCCTGGTGGTAACAGCTAATAATGAATAATGCCCTTCCAATCCCACCACACACACAGCATCACCTTGTTGCGAGTTATCCCGGGTTTCGCCACAGTCTGTGAAGCCTGACCGGCCTTTGACCACGACCTTTTTCGCACGTTCTTATCGTACGTGATCCACTTTTCATCATCAGTTATCAGCTTCTTCAATAATGGTTCGGTTTCATTAAGTCGTAATAAAGAATCAAAAATGAGTACACAGTTCATTAGGTTTCTTACAGTGAGCTCGTGAGGTACCCAAGTATTGAGCTTTTTTGTGTACCCAGTTTTTTTCAAATGCGCCAAAACTGTTTTGTGGTCAATTCCCCGTTCTTCAGCTACGTCGTAACTACTGATATGCCGATCTTGCTCCACTTTTTCAAAAATTGCATCCATTTTATCTGTCATAGGGCGACTTGGATCTTTGACATCAAAATTTCCGGATTGAAAACGCTTAAACCAAATTTGTCCTACTCTCACAGACACTGCACTAGGTCCATAAACATCGCAAAAAAATTTCGCGGCTTGTGTTGCATTTTGACCTTTTTTGTAGTAAAATTTTAAAATGTATCGAATTTCTTCATTCGATTCACTCATCTTGACGGTACGAAAAATAAATAAAAAACAAACATTATCGTAATTTGATTTTGGAATTATCTTCTTTAATATCTCAACATTCCTTGATAACAAAACCATCCAGATCCATATAGTATAGCCAAAGAGATTTTATTACAAGTTCATACATACTATAATGCGAAAAGACTTTTTCCCCAACCTAATAAATGAAAATAAGAAACTATTCGTTTGTGTTACTTACACCATAAAACTTGTATAAATTAAATGAGGATTTTACAATATAAGACTATACTGTCAGTCCCTAATTCCTATATACGTCATTGTTTGAGTGTGGAGCGTCGCATACCTGCCTATTTTTGAAGGAAGTAAATGAAATGACTCAGTATATACTGTTAGTTTTGAAAATTCCTGTGCAGTGAGCAGACGTGCTTATTGGTAATCTGTATTTTCAAGTTTAATTTGTGCTGTTAAATAATTTAAACAAAATGTCAGAAGTTTGTTTTATTTGTGATAAACCTTTGAAAGAAAGTGAAGTCGTTGTTGTTGATCGTGGAATGAAGACTTTGATTGATGCAAGTGTTGAAAGAAATGATAATTTTTTTGAATACTAAGACAAGCAATCTGTGACAGTCCACGTGTAGTGTCGTAAAATGTATACTTGAAAGAGAAGTATTGTTGCAGCGTAAAGACAGCGCGAGACATAAGAAGGTAGTACATACACGATAAGTCCACCTCATATAGAGCACGAGTAAGTGAGCCAGATTTCAACTTTAAAAAATGTTGTTTATTTTGCGGCGATGAAGCAAATGAAGAAGCTGAAAAGAAGAAAGCGCAGAATGTTCGTCGTAAAATTTATAACGTATCTACACTTGAATTTAAAGATTCCATTTTAAAGGTAGCTCGGACTCGTTCTGATGACGTAGCAAAAGCTGTTATTGCCCGCATTGGGTATGAATTTGACTTAGTTGCTGCTGAAGCTAAGTACCACAATAACTGTTATAATATCTTTCTGAGACCTACCACGGGATATAAAGTCGGTCGTCCCGAAGATGATTCAGTAAACTTGGCGATGGAGGAAATATTTCAGTACATTGAAAATAATGATGATTGCCAATTTTCATTACAAGAATTGAAAGATATCGGCAAAAATCCAACTATAGATAATAAAACAATTAAAAGAAGATTAAAGTTAAAGTATGGTGACAAAATTATTATAACTGAGAAGAAAGGAAGCTTAACAATTATCTGTTTTATTGATAATCAGTACGATATTCTTAATAAAGCTTGGTATGAAAATAAAAAATATAATGACATGTAGAAAAAAAACAACCTATTCCACTTTAATCATTAGCAATATTACTATTCTTTCAATTAATAGGATACGATCTGATCAAACTTTCTTTATTACAATAGATCGTGGAGTATACCTACTGGGGAAACCACGTTAAAAAAATGCGCCAAGTACATTACTCATAAGGTGGTGCGGAAATGTGTGCATATTATGTAGAATATCTCATGAATGGTGAGTCGTAAGAGAAAAAGTGATTGAACCATTTTTGTAGAGAATTGTATGATCTACAACTTTTGTCTGATCTATTTTCACGATAATACTAACTGTTTTCGAGAAAAATGGAAAAAACCTTAATTTTATACTTTTGATCTTTAATAAAAATTTTTGCAGAAGTAGGATCGAAGGGGATTTTTGACATTTTATTAATAATGATGTATTTAACGTCTCTGCCAATTTTCAGCTCTATGCGAATTTTGGCTAAGTCAAATGCCTATTTTGACTGGATTATAAAAGGTTTTTACGACAAGCGAGCTGTATCTTTGGTAGGTCGCGTACGGGGGAGCCCTAACAGTATGCCCTAACATAGGACATTGAAATAAACTACTAATGATAAAACTGTGTGTGTGGTTTTGTTGCTAATTTTTAATTTTATGATTAAATATACTTCAAATCTCAATATTGTAACTAACAGAATAATAACCATATGGACTTCTTTTAACAAATTGTCTCCACAAAGACACAATTTAGTAATTTATAACTAACCTAATTTACTAAGGAAGTGTAAACTACAGTACATACAAGACACTGATCTTGTGTAATATTTAAATAAATAAATTATTATTAACCCGTAGATTTCAACATACCTCAAGGTCGATAATCTCTCTCGGGTTGGGGGCTCGTGGCAGGTCTTTGACAGATGGGATGTGAACTTTGTCCTTGTGCACTTCCGCCTCGATGTAGCGCAGTTTCCTCTCCATCTCATCGCAGCGTCGCACTTCATTAACGAACTTGCGTTGGAATGCGTTCACGTCTGCGTTTAACTGGAAAAAATATTTTTAGATGTTTCATTTGTTATTTGAAAAATTCCTTTAGCATCAAAATGTCTAGTACAACTTTTGCTTAACGATTTTGCATTAATACGTTTAACTGATATATTTATTTTTAGATGTTTCGTTTATTGATTTAAAGAATAAATCAGTGGCGCTGCAGCCTTTTAAGGTCTGGGCCTCAGATGTCTGTATCTGTTTCATGATTATTTGTCAATCTAATAGGCAGGTAGGTGATCAGCCTCCTGTGCCTGACACACGCCGTCGACTTTTTGGGTCTAAGGCAAGCTGGTTTCCTCACAATGTTTTCCTTCACCGTTCGAGTGAATGTTAAATGCACGCATAGAAAGAAAGTCCATTGGGCCGGGGGATGGAACCTACGACCTCAAGGATTCTCACGCTGAAGTTGCTAAGCCAAAACTTGTAGGTATATCTCTGTTAAAGTTTCTTTAGGACAAAACAAATTGAATTATCTTGTTTATGCACAATGATTTTAACGTGTCTTTAATTGGAGGTGTTTCACTAACCAGTGAAATTAATTAATGCAATATTACTTTATAAATAAAAAAAATGTACATTGGTTGTTTTGCTAACATATCTTGTTATCGTATTCACATTAAAACCGATACGTCGATTTAAATGGTTAACGATAACTACTCTATTGTTCTTCAAAGATAGACGTTATTCAATCAATTTCTAAAACATACTTACGTATTGTTCTTAAATGTTTTAAATGTATATGTATATAGGAGACAATTGTAATGGTAGTATAGTAAGTCAATAAAAAGTATAACCTGCTATATCTAAATTAATTAAATGTACACTACGTACACGTTATTAGCGTGAATTTTATTCGCAAATAATTGCGACACTATTTGCCTTTGGACACTTACGACTTCTTAAACGGGTTAAAAACTAAAAACTAATGACTATATCAAAATTCATAAGAGTGTTCACTTCTGACATTAACGATACTAAAAACGTTAAATAATAATTGTTATGCAGACATAATTTAAAAATACATTTCAATGAACATATGCTTATCTACATTGAAATTGTCACGAATTTAAAATTTTCGACTTTCTTTCTCGCTCCACTGATAACGAGTTAAAAACATCGTTACTCGTGCGCAATAGCAAAATAATTAACCAATTCTTATTACGATATTATATTTTACATTTGAAACATCATTTATTTATATTAAAACAATGTACTATTTAGATACAATTTTTTAACACCTACTAATGAAAACTACCAAGAAACCCAAATTATGACGATTAAACAACTATATGTTTATAGCAGTATCCTTATTAAAAAAAATAAGTAACTCTCTACATAGTAACTTATCATTTAATAAAATCAAATACACCACTACACGCAATACTCGTCGACTGTCGAGCGAGTTTGCTTATCTTGCCAAAGCCGCGCACAAATTATTTAAAGAGATCTATTAGGTATGAGGGTGTGCAATTGTTTAATCGGTTGCCGTCTAAGGTTCGTAACATTAGCGCGATTAATAAGTTCAAAAGGGCATTAAAGATACACATCAGAATGAGCCCATTAGACTAAAATTGGGCTAGCTGATGGCGACGTGTATCTCGTTCGTATATAATATTAAATTTCTCATGTAAATAAAAAATAATTTTTGTAATGAGAAATAAAGTTCTTTAAACGTTAAACGTTACTTATGAAAGTCAGTAAAATATTAATGGTTCTATATTTACATTTCACCACACCACCACCTACATAGCACCACAGAACTATAAAGAAAGTCTCCGGCACTCTAAAATTGTAAAATTATAACTACTTTAAATTACAGCTCAAAGAAGTAATAATACAATATTTTAACATCGCAAGAATGTCGGAAATATAAGGCGAAGTGTACCATTACTATACAAAAATGTCGTTGGGTTTTAAATAGACATATAATTAAAGTTTTAACGAATAACACGCTGCAACGCGACCTTAATTATTATTTTAGTAAATTAAGAAAAAAAAGAAAGAGAGGACGGCAACCGGAAGAAGAGGGAAAATATTGGAAATTAGTAGCAAAGATGAGAGACATATGAAAAAATTTATTTGGAGGAGGCCCTCACTCCATATAAATTAAATTAATGAACTTTGAAAAACATGCACAATTTTTTTTTAATCACAAAAGAAAATAGTAGACTTTTTCAAGTAAATGTTATTATTATTATTTCAATAAATATGTAAAACCGATACACGTACAAGATAATCGTTGACTTTATAGTAAGCCTTTTACACAGCTTTTATTTACTACATTTCTAAAATTTTTTAAAAGGCATAGATAAAAGAGCGTCTGGAATTTTATTAAAGAGCATTATTTACGATATTTCAAACTAGTCTATAACATAATAACTGAACCATGACTTTTATAAATTTAACTCATAATCGTAAAATAGCAATTTATTGCATTTTTTTTTGTTTAATAAATAATACCTTTTCTACTCCCCATCTGTAATACTTTTGTTTACAATATTCATGGGCGAGCCGGGATGCAATTCCTCGCGAGATCCGTTCTTACAGTTTTGTTTGCAGCCTTAATATATGTATTTTTTTTTTTTTCGCAGAACCGTTCCAGGCACGGTCTGAGCTTTAATAACATGTCCTATAGGCGTTACGGACTACGGTCATCTGGATTTGTTGCTCAAGGTGCACGATTTATTGTATTTTAAGCCCTTAAAGTTTTAAAAGTAAATTTAAAGATTTTGTAAGTGACCTCAGGGAACGTGCGTGTCTGTGAGTTTGGCCTCGAATGTTCGAATTAGCAATGCTTGATAACCTTTCTTTAAACCAGTTCTTATTGAAGGTGAAACGCAAACTAATAAACAATGTCAACTATCTACCTTCTATATACTAGATTGATAAAAGAAATGTTTAAAGATGTGATAATTGTCTACAGTCCACAACGGTTTCGGTCGGTTTCTTTACGTAATACGATTCAAAGACCAATACAAAGCATTATAAACGTTTTTTTTAAATACATTTATTTATTTATTTACACTTCGTTATCTTATACAAAAACAGGTTACCTACATAAGTTATTAGGCAACGGGCGGCCTTACCGCTAACAAGCGATTTCCCAGGCAACCCTAATATGGAACAATAAAAAAAGAAACACCTACAGATGGTAAAGTACAAGAAGTGCATAAATAATTAACATAATATTATAAAATAGTAAAATCTAAAGAAAAAATAAAAATAATAATATGTATAAACAAAAATGTAAAAGCTAATCCAAACATTAATTGAGTCACAATTAATATATATAAGTATGTAGTCTTTGACGTCTGTTATCTGTTAAAAATAGATTTTTAAAGGAAATGAAATAGGTTTAAAAGGTAGAATTCCCCTTAATAACCTACTCAGGATGTTTACCTTCACACACAGAAAAATCTATAGATAATTGTTCTACTATCTATAGATAACTCAAGAAAATACTCAATATGGCAAATCCACTCTGAAAAAGGCATAACTTACAACAATAGCACAAACGGGGTCACATGTTATCGTTATTTACATAAGTAAAGGTTTCTAGGCTATTCAAGAGTTTTCAAGTGCGATATAAATTATCGCGAAGGATTATATGGAATTACTAAGTTCTAGAACAACTAATAGGTTATTAAGTGGAGAGTTTAATGCCAGTTTTTCTCGTACGTTCTACGCCCTTTATTTGTAAGTAAATGTAAAATTTGAAGCATATGACACGTATTTCTTTATTGACGTTCATAAGTGTACATCGTGTTACCTAAATGAATAAAGAAATTTGAATTTGAGTCACACGTTATTTGGAAGGTTTTATGTGTGTATATGAAATAATATTGAGTCCATAGACAACGTACATATCTGCCTTTTGAGCCCGATTTTGCCCCAGTAATCAGAGATAGGAGGTTCTTATAAGAAGTTTCACAATGTATGGCCACGATTATATCGTCCAACATCAAAGTTTCAGTAAATTTAGTGTTGTTCAGTAGTTTCATATCAAATAGAATGTATGCATAAATATTATAAGCTGTTACTCACATCTCTGAACTGCACGGTGCCGGCCTCTCCGAGCTCGGAGACGGAAGTATAGGCAGCCTCAGGCTGTATGAAGAGCTGGCACAGGGCCATCTCCTCGCTCCGGAACATCGCCCCCATATTGGCGGTCTATTCGGTTACTTTTCTTTCTGAAAGGTACAAATTATTTAAGTTTTATTAATTAACATAAATTTCTTAAAAAAACAAGATCCCATCTGTAACGATTAGTAGAAATGCCCTAACTCTGTTCTAGGTAGACTATTTTATTAACTACAAACGCAAAAAAACGAAATAAAAGAAAATATACAGTAAAAAAAGCATAAGCCAAGTTTCAAAGGACTTGTGTTATCTAATGTGGTGTCGAACTTTAGCTTCAGAATGTGAACGGAAACTTTATGCGAAACCAGCATATCTTAGACCCAAAACTCGCGTGTGCCAAGCACGATACCCATAGAGACAAAGATCAAAAAAGATACAGAAACTTAGGGCCAAGACCGAGGGTTGTATCACCTCTTTCTAAAACTACGTCCATCTATTGGTCTCTAATTACTGGAAGTTGAAAGTCTCTCTGAATAGAGGTTTGCTTAATAAATAACACTTCTTTAACTGTTTATGTTAGCATCTTGAAGACTTGTTTGTAAATATTTATACTTGTAAAAGAAAAATCATTGGCGTAAATAGATTATAAGTGGATCATCTATCAATCTGTAGACACTTTAATTATTCTTTACTTTACAAAAATACAACACATTCCGATATACAGTGTGTAACTTGCTTAAGATTTAAGAAAATCCCTGAACTAAATGCCAAGGGTAAATCTTCCTGTGACACGCCATTAAATTATTTTATATTGGGCTAATATTACAGCAAGACGGAGACATTTTGACTTATTTTCATCTTACAAAACAAATGAAACACTTTGGTTGAAGCTACGTGTCGACTGTCAAAAGCTTATAACTAATATACAATGTGTAGTAGGGTAGTGGTATAAACTGTAGTTTGACTTATTTATGGGTTCTTAAAAGTGACACATCTGTTACATATAAATTATATAAGTGATGTTGACCTATTGTACATTCTCGGGAATGTTGTACAATTTATGAATGTATGAAAAACTAAAGAGCTCCTTTACATACATTGGCTACAAGTGTATGATGATTGTTAACACTTTATTTGCGCTTTTTATTTCATATATGTATATAACTTAACTAACGGTTACAAAACTCCCGCAATTCTCTATTTAATCAAAATGTATTGGATTTTGACATGTAGGAGTAATAGTTCGCGGTTGTTTCTCACACATACTCATCCGTAGTCACATACTATAGTCTATAGTAGTATTTATTTACTTATATATACGTAGTTTCCCATTTGCATTTTATTATTGTTACTTTGCGGATTATTTGGAGTCATTTGTCATTACAATATTACCACTGTGTGCATTGTAACATTTCCTGTAATAAATTACATCAAGAAGCCCGCGAAGAATGAAAGCATCATCATAAATTGAAATCTAATACTAATAAATTTGACCCGTACAAACAACACGGTATGGGTGATGTAATCAATTCAAAATGTTTGGCTAATGAAACAATGTCAATTTTTTAGATGCAAATATCGTTATATGAAATGTGGTTGTATAGTCCATCAAACTATAACAGATGTTTTTGAATAATTTCTAACCTTTTAGCCTAAAAGCCTAGGTTTTTTATATAAAACAATATGTATAATAATTAACCCATTTCTCTAATGGCGTATAATACATACTTAAAGTAAGAGGGCAAGGCATTATTTCTTCGTCTATGGAGTTGAAATGATTTTGAAGTTATACATCTCTTGGCGCGTTAGGGAAAAATTATGAGGGTATTTTTTTTCTATTGTTAGTGTCGTTTTTTCTACAAAATAAGGTGAAATATAAAAATATTGAAAAGATTTTTACCTTGTTACGCCAAAGAAGTATAACTTCTAACGCGTGTACATAAGTACACACACTTTTTTGGTTCTACTACCATGCGATTAGGCCTAGGAACCTGAAACAATTATTGTTTCAATGGAAATCTAATCCAGACTCCGGAGGCATTGTTCATCTCGCTGCCAGAGCTAATAAGATTATATACATGCCGAACGATTTTAAGATTTTTTGTTTGTTACAAGCTGGACTTCCACCTAAATGTGGTTCAAGGCTGTTTTAATTAGTGTTGCCCAAATGCAAGACCAAGACGAGACTTAGGCCAGTCTTGGTATTGTCTTGCGTCAATACACCTGGTATTGGTCTTGGTATTGGTATTGCGCTCTCAGGCTTGGTCTTGGTCTCGATCTTGCAGCAAGAGTCTCGCAAGTCTCGCGAGACTTGCAAATACCTATTAGCCTATTGCTATTTGTGGGGGCTTGCGGGCTATCCTGGAGCATTCACCAATGTACAATGTTCATCAACCAATAATAGCAGGCAGGCTACAGGCAGTGTGTTGAGATTAGCAGATTTCATTAGTGTGCGTAGGTACTTTTTGTAGGCAATTTGTCGTACTCGTGACTGGCGCGCTTTGCTACGTAGGTACTGTCGTTAAAGTATGTGTAAGTAAGAAACGATGTAGGTACCTACTACAACAAAATTGTATTCCTTAGAAAAATAACCGTCGTACCTACACGACGATTATTTTTATTTATTTAGTAAATCATCGCTGAAGACAATAGTCGCTACTAGAGTAGGTACGATAGAAGTTGATAAACCGACACTGCAAATCTCGATTTTTGGAAGTGTGTGATTTTAAAACAAAATGCGTAAAGCAATATGACGTCGCTCATATTTCGAGCTTTTCCACGTTTCAAGTTTGTTAAAATCACCCACTTCCAATTTTGCAGTGCAATGTCCTTTAAAAAGGTATAATAGGTAATAATAATATAAACTAGGTATATTTTTATTACTTACAACAATTTTTATAAAATCTACCTATCCTTACGACTACATTCTTCCCCTTGCGAGGACAACATAATCTATTTGCGTCCGTTCTGAGCACCCGGAAACTTATTTTATTCTTTAGAATATGGGCAGTGGCGGCGACCTTTGACATGAAAGCGACGGCGGCAACACAAAGTCTAGAAGCGGACTAAATTTTTACCTATTTTGTTGGAGTTGTCAACGTTTGCATTAGCACAGAAAAATAAAATTAAGTAAACACAACGTTTATCCACTTTTTAATGACTAGGTATCCACGATAGAATATTTTTTCTACTAATTTCCTAAGTACTCAGTCTAAATATTATCTTTTTCATAATTTTTGTTTTTCAATAATTTGTTGTGTGTAATTGAATGGTATACTCTAAATCTTACTAGAGAGCTTTTTTAAAATAAACTTATTGAAAGCACTGACATGGCATATACACTTTTCAATCTTGCTGCTCACATTTTAGTACCAAGGTATCACTCACTATCTATCATTTACCGATATTAACAATGATTATTTCGAAATCAAAATATTCGCAATTCAACATTTGCAATACCTACTTAGTTATAAATTATCATCTCGCCCGACAGCTTTTAACGCTGTAGTGTTCGAGTTCAAGCCAGTGTGAGAATGTATTTAAATAAAAGAAACTCAGAGCATTCAATTTATACCTATCTACTGCTGGGACATGTTCAAGGTCATTTAATTTTATACTCCTGTACCAACCCTACCAAAAAAGGTAAAAATTTGTGTGCCTCTGTCCGTACTCTTTGTCGGCGAATGCGGCGCTCAAACAGTGTCAAATGCTGTGATAAACTTGTTGCAAACCGCGGCGTCTTTGTCGGTAAATTATCAAATAAGTAGGTATATAATACACCGACCGACCAACAGTTTATTCGCAGAACGTCACATTTCCCGAATCAACTTTGAACCTTAATTCTTTAGCGATAAACTTGAAAATCTGTTAAAGAAATTTGATAGATTGTAGTAGCTTGATGTGCTGGCGTCTGTACCATAATATTGGCTGCCGTAAAAACTGTTACTAGACCTACTCGACTCGCTGTTACTTTTAAATTTTGCTAAATAGAAGAATAATATGAACTTTGAAACATAAGTTTCACACCTACATGATGTTTATATAATTTTAAGCACATACCAACCTACGAGTACTAACGTTAGATCTGCACATTAGACATAAACAAGCATAACATATTATTATAGGTAGATAGGTACCTACAAGGTATGAACTTTGCTAGAAAGTTATTCTAGGTAAATTTTATCACATGGGATGGTGGGAACAGGTTTGTGAGTATTAACACGCTACCTACTTAATAAATTGTTGAAATATAATAAGTACTAACCTACCTAATCAATACAATACGTTTCAGGGTGCTTTCAGACGAGCGGCACGTTGCCAACTGCAAATACAACTGCAGCCCTTAGTTTAGTGTTACGATATGTGATACCTACGGTTTTGATACTGGGGAACGTTTCTCAAAATCGGGATTGAAACCAAATACCTACTTATTAACGCCCAAATCTCAGTTTGTCTTAACACGTTCGGCCCAGCGCCGCCGTAAAAAGAGTCTCGCGTCGCGACACACTATTTTTTCATACAAATTGGAATGACGTTTCTTAACGTTGTGCTCTTCATGTATGCAAGCTTAAGTTTTGATTCGACAACAACGTTAATAGACGTCGACGTTATATAACGATATGTCACAAAGTATTCGACTATTTACCATAACCAGGAAGAGATTCCATGGAAATAGTATTTGCATCGTTCGTATCTGTACTGTTCGTTTGTTTATGTGAAGTAGTTTTTCTTTGCCTATTGCGAACACTGGTATCGAAAATACTTTCAGAACTACTTGAGTGTAGAAAATTCTCAGAACAGGAAGAATGTGAGTAGCTAAGTGGGCTGTCGCTATCAATATTTATAGGTTCTGGATCTTAATCCTTGTCACTTCCGTATTCTCCGTCATCACTGAAGGGATTTGGAGTAACTTCCGGGACGAAGAATCTTCAAATACCATCAGAAACCCCTTACGGCATAGTCGCTTTTTATTCATCTAAAACAATCGATTTTTGATTACTTTAAAATAAATATATATTAGTTATTTATTTATAAATATTAATCAAAAATAAATATATGTATTACAATAAACTTACTGTTTCGAAACTTCAATTCGGTCGAGCGATGTACGCGAACCAAGAGCTTCTCTTGATGCGGCGCAAAATGACTGAAGCTAGCCGCGTCCCTACTTCCCGTGACGTCTACCAACGTTCTGTGTGTGCGTATGTGAATATGTGCGGGTGTAACGGATTTTCGCAAAACGTTCTTAAAAACTGATTTGCTGCGGCGGTAGACTTTTGAAACTTCCAAGTGATGCGGCGCAAATATCTATTTAGTTGAATATCGTATTGACTCCCGACGTTAGGGAACGTAGTGTGAATAAATGGAAATTAAAAGCCGACGTAATTAAACGTTGTGTCAATTATGAATTTCTAAAATTAACGTCATGAGACGTTGCTGGACCGAACGTGTTAACTGCAAGACGCAAGAGTCTTGCAGGCTTAAGTATTGTCTTGCTCAAGTCTTGCGGGGTTCAGTCTTGGTATTGGTCTTGCTATAATAAGGTGGTCTTGGTATTGGTCTTGGTCTTGCAAAAACGCAAGAACAAGACAAGACTGCAAGACCAAGACCGATTTTGGGCAACACTAGTTTTAATAAACAATGATTGACTGGAGTTATCATCAATGATTGAAAGTGCCAATCTGCTTTGTTAGTGTTTCTAATACAAGCTTTTAAATTATTTGAAAATGTATAAAACTTCTTTGTAATTTAGTAACAAGATATTTATAATTGTATGCATTAGTAATTTCGACGAGTCGTTTGTATGACATCGGATCTCAATTATTGTAATCAATAAATTTCTTTAGGTTCTCTGTGTATATTTGACACGTAATAATGCGAGACAATCTACAAACTTTATACGGAGATAATAAAAAGATTGAAGAAATTATGTAAAACCAATGCATTCCTTCAAATTTGTGCTTTGACAATCATGCAAACGTCAAATATAGAATTTTTTGTTGTTTGTCAAAAACCTATATGTATTATGTATTTTGCACTTCCTGCTATCTATTTTTTTCTCTCAATGTTCAACTGTTAGAGATCGCTCGTAAAGATAAGGCCGCCAGCTCATTAAATTATGTCAATTATTTATGTATGCAACGAAGTGTTAATAAATAAATAATTGAGCATTCTATTCGTTATTAGTTTTATTATTAATATTATTACATTTAAGAGACGCTACAGCTGTAAGGTTAGTTAAAATGTAGAGTAGAGTAATCGTTAAAAGTACTTATATAATTAACATAAGCGCGCAAAAAAGGTCACAATTAGGCAAGCTATGTTACATTCAAGTATGAGGTAATTCATGTATTATGATAATTAAGGCTTTAAGTAAATAAGTAACGCTTATTACAGGTTTTGAAGCCTGTCTTTTATGGACTGAATTTCCTTTTAAAACAAGCAAGGAGAACGACGTAGGATAATCTAGTTTTAAATAAACGTATATTTATGGCCGCGTCGCGACCCGAACAACAAAACATTTAAAAGTATTTTGGATTTAATTAATTTAATTAAAAATAATAAACGGCCCGAATATATGAGTCTTTCCTTTCGAGACTCTTGGGGCAGTGGAGTTCAAGTCCACAGTCGGCAATTAAAGATTTTAGTTGGCGCCTGGTAGATAGTACCGGTGACCCCAGAGCTGGTGCTTTCCTCGCTAAACAAGTATTGCAATACAGCGAGGAAATGCTGCCAGCGTTAAAGGTACGCTGCTATAGGGACCAAACTTTTTAAATTTGTTTTAATTTTAAAATGTATAAATCTTCAATTACTATTATTATATAGGTTAAGAAAATTGTACATACTATATATTTGTGAGTTTTCGTCCAATAAATTAATATAATTTTTATTAATAAAAGTTTTGGAATTAATTATAATCTATGCTACTCAGGGATGTAGTATTTTATTGATGAAAGAATTTCTGCTGTACATAAGATTTTGAGCTTAGTTAGTTTAGTACAATTTCAATGCATATTTTGGGCTTCTCTTGCAGATGCTCCCCGTAAGGGGGTTTTGTATTTTTTAAAGACATATAAGGAAAATTATGCTTTGTAAAACTATTTGACTGCGGCTTAATTTGTGGTGTTAAAATCACATTTCGGTAAGCCGAAGAGAAGACTCTACCATAATTTTCCACGTCCACAGGACATTATAGCGTTGAGTGTTCGCTTAGTGGCTTCAGCACTCATACTGAGGTCGTAGGTTCGATCACCGACTGTGCACCAATAGACTGTCTTTATACAATTATGTGCGCATTTAACATTCGCTTGAACGGTGAAGGAAAACATCGAGAGGAAACCGCCTTGCCTTAAACTCGACGGCGTGTGTCAGGTACAAGACGCCGATCACATACTTGCCTATTAGATTGACACATGATCATGAAACAGATAAATAAATCTGAGGGCCAGACCTAAAAAGGTTGTAGCGCTAATTAAGTTCGCTGGCGGTACTATGGGTAGTGGTGTTGCGCTGGATTGACAAAAAACTAACTTGACTTATTGAAGAGTACATAAATCTAAGTGACACTTATGTTATCGAACATTATCGGAAACGAGAATGTTAAATTACAATTTATGAGTGTGGTAAAAACTAAAGGGCTCATCTTGGCTTCAAGTGTGCGATGATTGTTTACATTTTTTTACGCTTTTATTTATTAACTAAAATATATATATAACTAATGTTAGGTTACATAACTCGCTACTGATTCTTCTTTATATCTCGTTATATAAGCACACTCTCCATACTCTCATACTAATGGGACACGTCCGACGGTCCGACACGGCCGGAGTATTCGACGGAAAGTATTACGGTGATTGAGATAATAAAATATTTTTTGGACAATTAAAAACATGTAGGCGATCAATGGTTTGCTAAACAATTGATTAAGGAAATCAAGATAGTCCCGATGCCCTATTGTATTCAGAAATGATTCGCGACAATAATTGTCACGCCATTCGACTTTGTTCAGGGTCGACATGCAACGCTTCATAGAATAAGAAGTAGCCATGAATGAAAGCAGTAACTATTAAATAAAAACTATGTTCGGATGTACCAATGGATATTTCTATACTCTCTATCTCACCTGATGTTACGTGATAACTCGTGATGAAAGCAGTGATGAATTTACCAGCAGACTGAGAAGGCTGGAGCCTAGGGCGGCAGATTTTTTGGGCGGCAAATTCGGGAAACGATTTTTTTTATCAGAATATTTCTGCATAACGGTTTTCTAATGTTTTACAGATAGAAGTCTTCAACTATATGTCGATGATGTAGTACATTCGGTGTAGCAAACTTCCATATGCAAGAGTAAAACAGTAGTTCGCCGTCCCCCAACTAGTAATCAACCTTTGCGCCCTCAGCTCTCAGTATGTTGGAGTGGAAAGAGCGAAAATGTATTTCTCTATCCTGTTCCCCTATCAACACATACATATAAGTCCTATTACTGGGTGGAGGCTTGGAACTGGGTGGTTTGTGTATAATTTTGTGCTAAACTCGAACCCAAAAATTATTTTATGTTTTCGACGAAATTGTTGGATTGAAAAATATTGTAGGACAATTGTAGGCGGCAAAAAATTCACAGCCTATACCTTGAAAATGTATTAATCCACCACTGGATAAAAGTCTATGGAAACTTACATAACCAGAAGGCTCGCAAGTTCGTTGCCGGTCTTTTAAGAATTGGTACGCTCTTTAATTGTATTGTTTAATTATAATTTCTAATTTTCTTATTTAAAACATGTATAATATCGCTTCTCCTCTGAAAATGACACGTTAAATTTATGACTGTAATTACTAATTACAAAACATTTGTTACTCATAACAATCGCGGTATTTTAGTTGAATGATTATTTAAACAAGGAATTGACTAGAACGAAATTGTTATTCATATGGCAATTTTCATTTACAGGAAAAGTCCTTGAATATTTCTATTAACAAAAAGATATTATTTGGTTATGGGGGACATTTCAGCACCGATTTTGTGCCTTAAAAGAATAATTCGTTTTGTAAAGGAATTCGTCCCTCATGCCTCACTTGTGAAGACTCGAATGGGTCGAGTCTACGGTCTCATTCAATTTTCAAGATTAGGGCAAAGCCTAATCGTTATTTCTTGTGAAAACAGCAAAGACAAGTACAAACAGGAACTTCTATGTTAGGTATCAATGTGTCTCTTTCATTCGGAGGCTAAATAGGCCCCTGAACAGGCGGGCTCTCTTATAGGCCGCATCTCACTTAACCTCAGGTGGGATTGTGGGAAAACGTCTTTCCAGTTCTGTATAAGAAAGGGTATTATCGGCTGGTGAGCAGTGTTAGCCTAGTGGCTTCAGCGTGCGACTCTAATCCCTGAGGTCGTAGGTTCGATCCCCGGTTATGCACCACCTTTCTTTCTATGTACGCATTTCGCTCGTACGGTGAAGGAAAACATCGTGACCGACATGTCATAGAATCATAAAGACGACGGCGTCTGTCTGGCACTGGAGGCTGATCACCTACTTGCCTATTAGATCTAAAAATGATCATGAAACAGATTCAGAAATCTGAGGCCCAGACCTAAAGAGGTTTTTATTGTCAGCTGTTTGTCACATGTAGTCAACCTGAGTCCTGTTTTGTAGAGAGCTAGAGCAGACTAATCTAATTTGATTCATTGGTATCTGATTATTTTCCGTCATGTTAAAAGTTGCACTATTTATAAATGTCACTAAAGGTCAATACAAGGCTGTTTCCGAGTCGTTATACTTCCTACTTCCATCTTTTAAGATTATCCTGTTTTATTTTTAATACACCTTGAATAGTAGTACCTACCGGATATCGTAATTTGATTCACAGCACATAATCGTTTGTTGTCCAGTTAAAATGTATCAGGCTGGTTGAATAGATTTCAATATTTAACTACCAACATACAACTATAATCTTCAAGATTTCGATAAAGTTCATAATTTTCTATTGTTTTTATAACATCAATTAGCGTACCATGGCAAGAGGAACTGAAAACTAAAATGTACTAAACTGGTGTCCCAGGTACAGCTAACGAAAAAGAAGAAGACAACTTAGAAGGTGGATAGACCTAATTAAAGAAACAGCAGCTGGTACATGGCTGAGAGTGGCACAGTTGCAGAGTGGAATGGCGGGATTTGGAGGAGGCCTTTGCCAAAAAACCGGCACACAGATACCTAAAAGAGTATTGAAATATAAGTGTGGTTAAAAGTATCTGAATTAAAAGGCTGTTATTATTATCATTAATAATAACCGTACCAAGGTACAGAGTACGATTTCGAACAAATGTTTCAAGTCGATAGGTATAATACTACTTCAGAAATCCGTCTACTCATTGGGCGTTACATAGGTTTAGCTAGTTATTTCAAAAGAGAAAACACATAACAGGAAATTACCTTTGTGGGTAATTAGACTGATTTTGGAGTTATTTGTTTAACTTTGCGATTCGTCATAATCCAATGACGAATTCAACTCGAAAATGTTGGTTAGCTAACTTTATTACTCTGTGACTGTTATCAAAGCGATCGTACCCTGAATAATGCATTATTATTTTTATGAATCGTCTCTCTTGACTGAAACAACATTACGTCATTATAATCGCCGTACCTAAGAGTAAGATAAGGTTCAATATATTTTTTTATATAACATTTGGTTCTACACTTCTTGCACTCACCATTTTTCTTTTTTTAGTTTTTCTCTTACGGGTTGCCTGGAAGAGATCGCTTATTAGCGATAAGGCCGAACGTTGCATCCCTTGTAATTGTTATGTATTGTGTTATTTGTGTTTCTCTTATTTTTATTGCAACGAAGTGTGAATAAATAAATAAATAAAATAAAATGTTTTTATTTTATTTACTAATAAGAATATTTAATATAATTAATACTATTAAGGTGAAGACACTCTCTTCTCGCACTTGATCCACGTTACAACCAGTGTAAACTAACAAGAGAACTTACACTAATCCATTGCAAATATATGAATGTCTATCTTACTGCCAACACTTGATTCTGATAAACTTAGACGGAATTTTAGGAATTTGTATGTTCATATAATCTTATCACGATATTTGCTTAAACAAGTAAATAGACTTGACAGGTCATCAATCATACAAAGATATGCAAAATGGCGGATTTTATATATATTTTTATAATTATTTCAGACATCTACTACTTGGAACTATGGAATGTTTTGTCATTACTAATCTGTGCGTATGCGTAAAAAGTAACAGTTGACACAAGAGGCTGTACTTAAATCACTCAAGTGTTTGGGATCGCTAATTTACATTCCCTGTGTTGATGTCGTAAACTTATTTATAATGCTTCTTAGGTCTAACATAACGATTAAAACGATTCATTAGATAACGTAAAAATACTAAAAAAGTGCCATATATTACAATTTCAGAGCAATGTACGATAAGAAAAATGCACATTTGATAACAAACCATGCGAATTAATATTTGGAATGGTTCAATTATAGGAGACCCTTGCTCATTTTTTTTTTAATGTTTTCCAGATAATTCCCAGACTATGTAGTCGTCGGAGGTATTTTAAAGCTTACGTAAATGGTATTGGTAACCCGAATGTTTACTTTCTATTACTATATTTTGCATGCCCCTAATAGCAAATCCCAAAAAGATGCCCCTTAACCTAACATTGAACATTATTCCCTTCAAACTCGTCTCCGTTTCTTTTATGCCCATAGCTTGCTCAGAGTTATTTCATTATAAAGAAGTACCTTAGGGGCCCCACAAGTAATTGGGCAGCGAGGTTATTATGTAGTTTGAGCTGCGACTGTTCATGCCGCTCCTATTGCGTGGTGTCAATTTTTCGTGCGGCAAAGCAAATGTAGGGTAATATTTCCGGCAGCGGTAGGAGCAAGGACTGAGTCTTAATGTAATGTTTTGCAAAGTAGGGCTCAGCTTGTTCTCAACCAACGGTTTAACATGTTTATGTAGGTATATCGTTGCTGTAGAATGATAACCTCTTATGTCCAGAGGACCAAATATTACAGGAAACATGTTTCATTTCGTCAATGTGCTTTTGTCGATAGTTGTAGATGGTAAAAAGGACTTATTTATTAATAATATAAATAAGTCCTTCCTTAATAATTATACAAGTTAAATGACATGACTAAGAATAAAAAATAAATGGTTTTATGACATACGAGGTTATCATTCTACAGTGACGTTATGTAACTAGGATCGCATACGTTCCTGTACACGACTTTTTGTATATTTAATACATTTTATATTATAACATAGGCTAAGAACGTTATCACGATATTAATATTAAATCTTAATAATAGTTATGTGGTCAGGTACTGTTAAAAATAAAATTCTTCAGTTTATGCGCATTGCAACAAAAACAATCCAAATAAAACATTTGAATTTTACGAATTATAAACACATCATAAAGCAACTTAAATGCTTGTGATAATTAAGTAATGTAATCATTCATTTAGATTTCTAATTGAGAAATAATTATCAAATACATCGATTTATCAACAATTCAATGTAGTCTTGTCATGATAACATCTTGATTTATTACGTTCAATCTATCACAATACATTGACATAGATAATATAACATTGAAATCATCCAGATAAAATAAGAAGATTGCAACTGATTAGTATATGAGTGATGCACTTTAAAGTATTTATTTTAAAAAGTTATAGAATACGGCATTTCGCGGTTTTTCATTAACATTGACAGTTGTCAAAGTCTAAATATTGTCAATGTCAGCTAGATTATTCTATACTTTTTTCAATAAAATCTTCGCTGGTACTCTGTAACTTCCCATTGTGTGTGTCCTTGGGATCATGCTACAACTCAACATTGAAATCGGGAGCGCAAGCTATTGGGAGTTACAGAGCGGGTACCGATGTTAGAGAAAATGTTTTTAGGGCATTTAAGGAGATTTCAATGAATATTTCACAATATATATTTAACACTGAACAAAATATTTAAGACCGTCGTACGTGTACTAATAGAATTCAATTCGTTCCGGATAGTAATGGCAATGATAAAAGTATTAAAGCTACTACAATTACATAAACACTATGAATTATTATAATAGTGTTTATACAAGCGTTATAAATACAAAAACAAATTCGTATAGCAATGAGGTCATATTATGACATCCTTATAGTACGCGAATGATTTTTTTTCGTATGCACCTTCAAACGTTTCTGTATACTATACCCTGCAAAAAAAATCTATGATTTATTTGCAATGCGACTTCCGTGATATTCAGTTTGCGGTGTTTCGCTTTTTCTTAAATAAATAAGACAGTCATTACTTGTTCAAACAATAATAGCGAGTTTAATTACGTAACGAACTTAACAAATCTCAAATACTGTTGAGTTTTGGATATCGGTTGTTTTTAGATATCGACACTTAGGAAGTGTAAAAAGTTAAGTGCTGTGAGCTGTCATGGAGCAGACACATAATTCGTGAATTTTTAAAAAAATACTTTTTGATAAGGATACGAACCCAGTCTATTCAGAGTTCTGGCATGTATATGTATTTAGGATTTTTGTATACACGAATGATTTTCAAGTGTTTATCGGACAAGTAATAGCAACGGAAATTAAAATAATTACGTAATTATGTGAACGATTATTTCACTTATAAGCTAAATGATACATAATAACCTGTACTTAGTGTTAGAAAAAGTTGTTTTTACCAATGCAACTACAAAAACATAGAATAAAACTATATTGCATAACTAGAATAAATTTCAAATATTAAGCTTCATATTTTTTTAAGTTCCATTGTTTCTATAAAATATAATTTAACCCTTTTGTTAAGCATCAATACCAAATAACCTTATCAAATAATGAATTCAAACATTGTAGATTTATGGCAGCAATTTATTACAAACATTTCTTTAAAATATTCAAGTTGTGAACGCCTCAATTAACCAGCAATAACTATCTATACTTTATAAATAATAATTTTAAATCTAAATAAATAAATGTACGTACCAGTCGTGTTTTTTTGAAACAATCGAAGATCGTGCACGTTTGGCGCGACTCACGCGCAATGGCAAACTGAGTGTTCTCTTTGTAATGTTGGTGCCGCAGGCCATGTGACTTGACGTGAGATGTATTTGATCATATTCGAATGAGTTCATGATCAACTAGGTTTTCAAGTACATACTTATCAACGTGGTCCTTTAACTTTTCTACCGATATTTTAAGAGAATAATGCCGCATCTTATAAAGCAATATATTTGATGTAGGTTTATACATCCCTTTGAACCTGTATTTTATTTAAATATACCTACAGAAAGAGAGATTTAATATAATGTAAAAGTTTATCAGGCGGCTTTTGATCCTTATTTTGTGCAAATAGTGAAAAATATTATATTAGTAAACCTTAGTGCTTTGGCACTTGATATTTCTTAAAATCGATTATATAAACGCGAAATCAATTTATGAAGGCGAATAATTTAATTCGTTAATTATTTTAGGTATTTTTTTAACTTAATAAATGTCCATGTTTTTTAAAACTATACAAGAAGAAACTTATATAATGTCTCCTACGTGACGATAAAAATCGTGAGAGCTGTATTTACATTAATCAGCTGATGATAAAGAAGATCTAGCGAATCTCGTGATCTGCCGTGCGGTTGGCATCACTGTTCAATACGACCTCGCTACGTTTACTTCACGAGTAATTAGTAATTGTATGGAAATTAATTTATATTTTCAAGAGGAAATATAGTTTTATGTATCATAAAAATTAGCTAGTTGATTCATAATTATAAGAATATTATTAATATAGCAACAATGTTTTCTTTTGAATAACCAGCGTCTTTATTGGATGATTTTATACGTTTTTAGATTAGTAGCTGATTGAATAATAAATGAGACAAATAAGTGGGTTTGAAGACGAAATTAGACTATTATGAAAGTATACAATATGTCTATAAAACCGTTATGGACTAAAGTTATCTTACCAAAAAATTCATTCTCAAAAATATTTTTTTTTATTTATCAGTCAGTCACGTATCAAAACGGTCACAGATTAGTCTAATAACACAGCATGCTTGTAATTAATGTCTTCGCCTGTCGTAATAAAATACCTTTTTAGGTCTGCCCTGCGATTCTGTAACTCACTTTTCGAACCCACACAGCGGATTTCGCATCGGCGGTCGCTCTCAAATTAGTCGTTAAGCAGTCATTTTATGATTTGGCATTCTGCTAAACAATAAACTACAAGCTCCCACCTTTTCAGAATGCCAAATCATAAAATGACTGCTTCACGAATGATTTAAGAACGACCGCCGATGCAAAAACCGCTGTGTGAGTTCGAAAAGTGAGTTACAGAATCGCAGGGCTGTATCTGTTTCAGGATCATTTTTAAATCTAATAGGCAAGTAGGTGATCAGCCTCCAGTACCTGACACACGCCGTCGACTTTTTGGGTCTAAGACATGTCGGTTTCCTCACGATGTTTTCCTTCACCGTTCGAGCGAATGTTAAATGCGTACATAGAAAGAAAGTACATTGGTGCATAGCCGGGGTTCGAATCTTTGACCTCAGGGATGAAAGTCGCACGCTAAAACCACTAGGTCTACACTGCTCTCGCCTGTTCTAATACTTGGGAGTTTAATATAGGCAGACTTTATTTATGAAGATACAGATAACTTTTTTTATGAAGCTACTAGGAAATTGTTAACGATATTCAGTTAACTAAAGTCTAAAACATAATATAATTAAAAATCTAAATTCTAATTACAAATAATTTAAATAAATTTTCGAATAGCCCCCCTTAACAATCAAATTGCCCCCATGTGGAACGTGTTACCCACATTGGGAAAGGAATTAAACACTTCACTTATTTATACATTTATTTTAAAATAAAAACCAAAGAACAACCATGTATGTTCTAGAATTAATTCAATTATTACAATAATAAAATAATCCCAACATACTAAAACTTTATAAAATATTGTAGGTGCTTTCTAAGTACGTGTAGTCTTGAGCATCTAACGAACACAAACATTACCAAACATTAAGGCTAAATAAAAAATACAGCATAAGCATTATGATTACGAAACTAGCTTGCGACTTGACACATGTTTCTCGACTCAAGTTATACCAGTCGGGTTACACATATTTG
Organism: Pieris melete; assembly: GCA_963693345.1. NCBI lineage: Eukaryota > Metazoa > Arthropoda > Insecta > Lepidoptera > Pieridae > Pieris > Pieris melete. The sequence continues at coordinate 1,125,754 of CAVNZK010000325.1, read as the reverse complement.
TTACGTCATCAATAAAACTGTCATCCTAATTTTTATCGTTTACGTACTGAAGAACATGACTACACGAAATTCTATCAAAACCACTTTTTGGTCCTCATACATAATCAAAGAATTTCATTTAATTAAAGTCACAATCCGGAAATTATCAACCAATCACAATCGCACGCACGCAAGAACGCACGGTCTTTTGTTTTCTCCCTGAACTTAAAATTATTACCAGCCTTGCGATTCTGTAACTCACTTTTCGAACTCTCACAGCGTTTTTCACAGCGGCGGTCGCACTCAAATCAGTCGTAAAGCGGATAAAGAAGGAAGGAATAAGGAGTGAGCTTGTAGTTTATTGTTTATCAGAATGCCAAATCGTAAAATGACTGCTTCACGACTGATTTGAGCGCGACCACTGCTGTGAGAGTTCGAAAAGTGAGTTACAGAATCGCAAGGCAGTTGTCAAGTGTGGTACGCAAGGCCGCGGTCGAATAATGAACAAGCGTCAAGAACATTCAACTTTTCAACTAAAACATTGTACTACGTTTTTTTGAATAAATTCCTCAAGCTGGCTGGTACATTATCGAATTTTTTGACATATAACCTAGGGATTTTTTTTTTAAGAACCCTAGTGGCTAGCGATTCCTAAGGCACCCGTAACTAATTTGTAAGTCGTATGCAGAATGCGTTGTCTTCTTTAAGTACCCTTAAATAAAAATATTAAATAACGCTGGAGTCTTTTAATGTTGAAAAGTTTACATTTAAGGGTGTAATATGAAGTGATAAGGATGTCAATTGATTTGATTACGTGATTGAATTTATTATACATATACATTACATATTTATTATGTATATAGCTAACGCTATGAAACCCATTTCCATTATTTGGCTTAAGTATTATTTGTAAACAGCTTTAACCTGAAAATAAAAATTATAAATGTTTTCGATAGAACTAAAAAAGAACTTATTGATATTTTTTTAAAATCCTATGATAAAAATTAACGCCTTATTTTTTTTAATAGCAATGTGTCGTGTTTTTTTCAACATTATTAAAATAAATAAACGAGTTCGTAGTTTTGATAGTTCCATACTTAAGATAAGATTTAGAAACGAAACGCGATTTATGACTCCCCTAAGTCAAAATCAATTTGACCAACGGAAGACAGCGCTAAGTATTGTTTCTGAATGTCATCCCTTGTTAAGATGTTTTACTCTTTGGTCGAATAAATTCCTGTTACTTCAAACTCCCAAATAAATAATACTAACAAAAAAGTTAAATTTCTAATTGTAACCAAACTTAACTCAATAGAAATAAAAAGGCTTTATATATTATTAAAAAACATGCGTTAGAAGTTATACTTCTTAGGCGTAATAAGATAAAAATCTTTTCAAAAATTTTATTCTACGTTTGTAGAAAAAACGACACAACAGAAAAAACTAAAATTTTGACTATAGCTAACTTCAGGGTGTCGGTTTTTTGTGACGGTGTGCGCGCGCATAGTAAAAATTTACTCCCATAATTATTTACTCCCTAATGCGCCAAAAGAAGTATAACTTCAATTAATAAATTTGTTTCTTACGTTGCTTTTCAGTTAAACTTGGCACTCTCATTGACCACAGTAGAGTGTGACTACATTTTATTTTAACAACTTCCGATCGATCAAATGTGTTAGACGTACTCACGAGGGAGCCGAATTTTAATGGCTGATTATCTAAAAAAAATGTTTACGTAAATTATAACGTAAATATTAATGTTATGTTATTTTAAAAACAACTGTATTCCAAGGTCCAAACCTATGGTATTCTTTGCTGGGCACCACCGCTTAGTAAAACCAGGTCAATCGAGATATTTCCGAACCAATACGACATAGGGTCCTTCAAGAAAAGAGCGTACCAATTCACGAAACGCACTCGCGAGCCCTCTGTTATTGAGAGTATCCATGGACGGCGGTATCACTTAATATCAGAAGAGGAGCGTACCATTTCTTAGAAGGCCGGCAACGCACTTGCGGTATCACTTACCATCACGTGAGCCTCCTGACCGTTTGCCACTTGTTTCACACGTAATAATTGATGAAAACCTACTGGTCATATCGTCAGTCTTGCTAAGTAAATAGTTTTACATAATAAAATAATTTGTATATAAATTCGTAAACTTACTCAAGTTCCACTTAAGTCCACTAGTTGTAACCGCGTCACAACTTTCTCCGACAGGCACCAAAGAGCACCACGACCGTTTGAACGTCCTGGTCTCCTCTGGCACAAAAATAACATGGTCGCCAGGGGAAAGAAGCCAGGATACCGTATCATCAGACATGATATACACATTTGTTTTATGCGGCAGTATGTGCATTTCTCTGACCAGAAAAAGTGTCTGAATGTTGCCGAGAATTTGGTCTATGCGCCCAGAGTTCTGGCCTAATGTTACAATGTGATCCAACTGAAACATCCAACATCTTAAAATTTTGAAGCACGTAGCTATGAACCCTTATTGTTCAAGTCGCGTTTGTCTGTAAAGTTAGGATTCAGAGTCGAGACTTAGCACAAACTCTCCCCTCGTATGTCAACATGGTATCTTTTATTAATAATGGCTTTGTTATTCTTCCTTTATTATAATGACCTGTGGCTATATATTGCAATAAAGGCGTTCCTCAAGGGAGCATTCTGGGCCCATTGCTGTTTCTTCTGTACATGAATGATTTACCGAATTTGGTTAGTAATAAATGCATTCTTTACGCGGATGATAAAACAAATGAATCTTATAATTTAGCATTTACTATAAATATCTACTGTGTCATTTTTTTTGTATAAATAGGTAAAACTGTGCTTTGTTTATGTTTGAATGTATATTCCGTTTTTGGCTTTTGTGACCAATGTAATTGAGTAACTGTAGGAATACTGTTGAGCAAATAAATAATAAAAAAAGTTTTTGACATACGAAAGTCGTACTCAGTTTAAGAATCCACTCTAGATCCTGGACAATTAAGAAATATAAATGATCACGCAGCAGATAATAAGCTCAGACTAAATAGTTTTTTTTTTAAACTGGGAAGAATGACGCTGCTGCGGTAGAGTGAAGTCATTAGTGTGGTATGTAGTTTGTTAAGTCAAATATAATATCACCGTGACCACGCACGATGTAAAGCACGCGAACGTCGACAAATATAATATATTGTTTCAAAGTGTTATTTCTATTGTCCTTATAATTAGGTCCATAGGTCATATACTTTTACTACCAATTATAGTAGGATTGGTATGCGACATATACCAATCTCGTTTTGTATGCCAGTTCGATGTAGTTCATTGTATGGAAGTTACAAAGTAAGGGCTCTAGGGTAAGTAAATTTTTTTAAGTTCAATTTATTCTCGGTCCTACATGACAAGAGGCTATTTATGTACCTTTTGAACTAAATATATAAAATAACAATAGCTATCCTAACTTCAGTATTTATTTACCCTTTCCTGGTTCTTTAGAAGCAAACGTAGCTAATACAAAAACTCTATTGAAGTCGGTATTTCTATTATAGGGGCAAATAGCAAATCAAAACCAGCGACAATTGTCAAATTTTTCAACACAGACTATAGACATAAGTAACTAGATCACTAAGCAGAAAAAATTTCCTATAAATAGATAATATATTTCAATTACCTTACCTGTGTTTTATGCTGTTCATTATAATTATTCAATTCTATTAAGGCTTTCGTAAAGTCTGTGTGGTTTTGGTCAGGTGTGTGCATAGCCTGTAAACGATATTAATGTTTATTCATCTGGTATACCTCTAACAAAAAAATTACATGTTTATTTAAGCTATTAAAAATAAATATTGACATTGTAAACTTATTACTTAATGAATCAAGTCTAATTGCTTCGTTTGAACTACAATACTATATTCTCTTTACATATCTTAAACGCAATTGACAGAATGACAGAGTACTTAAGTAATAACATTAATCATTTTTTTATATATTGTATAGTTTAACGTAAATAAAAATTGTATAAATTAGATAATGGAAAGGTTTCTATTAAGTAACATTGTACCTAGCAATTCACACATGTTAATTTAAAACCTTTGGTAAATAATGTGCATACATGCATTTTGCTGTTATTTTAAAAGTCAATAATTAAATACATGTGATAAAAACATATGAGTTCGGATAAGGATTAATACCATGTTTACAAAAATGTTACCATGTTTAGAAGTTTTAAAGAGGAACAATTTATAATTGAGATTTGCATAATTTTAACTGTTTTTACAGCACACGCAATAAAGGCAATATTTTAATAGTGTTATATTCCCATGCAAGCAAAATTTCTCTCCTGATTTTCACTTCCAGTTCCTGGATAGTGTCTAAAGAAACTTTTGGTTTTTAATATAAGGATATTATGATTTTATTTATATGAAATTTTTGTACAATATGGTAACAAGAACTGTTCATCTAATTAAATATATTTAAATATATGTGTATATATATATTTATGTCAAGTTCACCTCACAACCTTTCTTTTTAAACTCCTGTAGAACATCTTGGGTGATAGAATCAAAATCACCAGTTATTAGATCCGGCAACCTGATATTCTTTTTGTCTTCATTTACAAGGTTTTTATAGAAATTGTTCCAATGAGTTGTTCCACCATCTACCGTCACTCTGACTGTGGCTGAAACCAAATTCATAAATATATATTAAATGTAACAATTTTAAATAATATAAAGGTACTATATAGGTCAAATTTTGAGTCAAAACTAAGCACAAACATAACATAATATGATGTAAACCTAAACTTTGAAATGTTTTATTTGATTCAGAGTCAAACTTAGTGATAAGTATCAACTCTGAATCATTAAAATATATAGTGCAGTATTAGTAAAACCTGTTAATGATTGATAAGTTTAATTAAAGTAATCCAAAAACATTGCTTAAATAATTAATGTATGAAATGGTATGTTATCTAAACAATGTAATGAAGAAGCTTGTGTATGCCTTACATACACACATCTTCTAAATAATTATTTTTCCTCTCAAGTATAGCGAATTTCTATAGATAATTTACTGATGCATTTACCCTTAGTGAATATAATATTTGTGTTATAACTTGCTTGTTTTTCCTAACATTTGGCATCTATCAACTTACCATTATTCCACAAACTCTTGACAAAGTCCTGTTTTTGAGTTATGGGACGATTCAAAATGACAACTGCATACTTGGTGCTGTTCTGTTTTACATTTTCAATAAATGGAGATATATCCCATTGCCAACATTTGATGACATTACATATTGCATTGCAGGGTAATTTCTGCAACAACAAAAAATACATGTGGCAACAATAAAAAGCTTTAAGAGTTTCAGTAAAGAATAAAGTGACACCATTAAGTGCATCTCATTTAGAAATCACATATTATAAAGCTCTTAGTTTATACTAATTAAAGTATTTAATAATACTCATCTTTTACATACCTTATTCACTATTCCGTTGGTAGTCATACTTTTGTAAATAAGCTTAATTTTCTGTCCTTATAAATTATATGATAAAATTTGGCAAATAACACTGCGATTATAAGGTGCGATTAAAAATTCGATCATAAGGTCATCATAGAATATATTATGTCAGAGCATATCAGGTAATAGTAATAATTATTTTTAATGATGATTAAATTTATAATTTATTAAAATCTCATATTTACACATCGATGTTGAAATATTTAATATAACAATAACATTATTACATTATTTTGACTTATTAACCAAGCTCGTGATTTTGGTTTATACTTGTAATGTAAGACAGATTTAAATATAATATAAATTGATACTAAAACGGGATAAAAGTTTAACCTTTACTTGATATTTGAGAAATGCGCGGATCTTGCAAATAAAATTTTGCAGCAATCATCGATGATTATACTTGACAGTTGACGCTGGCTAATGCACAAACCGTGCCAGAGCCATAAAGGAAAAAAAACATCGATGAAACATTGAAAGTAGAAACTTCAATATTTATCATTTGTCTTAGTCTATGGTTATCGTAAAATGTATTAGTAGAAAATAAATACAGATATTGAAAAATAAACGTATTTTTGAAATTATACTTCATTAGGCGCGTTATGAACAATTTAAGAGAGTGAAATTTTACTTGATACAAAATTATCAGTATGGGCGCCGAGCGTGATCAAGCGAGATGGGAATAAGACAATCTACAAGTAAAAAGAAATAGAATATGCGTGACGTTACCAGCTATGCCAAGAATTTTGAATGACCATAATGACATTTGTAGTACCTTTTACACAAATAAAGGAGTTTGAATTATTTCTTAATATGTGTATAAACTTAGCACATTACTGCTAACATTGAGTTATTGACAAAATACGAAAAACCGAAGTCACAGCACATTGCTAGATTTGCCCTTCGGCCTTCGGTCTCGAGCCAAAGCCAATTTCAATCCAAGGCAATATTCTCAGCCCAAGGAGGTTGTCCCTATGGCCCGCACCGCGATAGAGAATGCCGGTTGGAAGGCACCACCTACGAAATGAAATATAATGCCGAAAATAAATTCCAGCAACGTACTATCCACATAGCTCTATCTTTCTTGGAGATGCTTAAGTCGAGCGGACCTGATGGTTCTAGTCTTAACGCGCCGTTTCTGATACCTGTACTTAATATTTCTTGGGCAGTTGTCAATCAGTACCTACCGGAAAAACTTGTGTCTGAAGTCTAAACTCTGCTACGTGGAGTCTCGAACAATCCCAGTTCGACTTAATCTACTCCAATTTAAATGGTACAAGAAAAGTCTCTTTAAAGCTGATACTCTCCTTAAAGCCATAGACAACACCGCCTTGTATTAGCGTACGGCATTCAGTTTCGCAGTCATGTGGATTGTGGAAGGCGTGACGGTAGAAGTACCGTACTCCAGGACATCGCTTGCAACTTATAAAGCGCACACTACTATTATGTGGAACCAGCTCCCCATTGAAATATTTTCGAACTAATTGGACATAGGGTCCTTCAAGAAAAGAGCGTACCAATTCTTAAAAGACCGCCAACGCTTTTGCGACCCTTCTGGCACTGAAAATATCTATGGGCGGTTTTACTTAACATCAGCTGTGCCTTTTGCCGGTTTACTCCTTGCTATATCTAAAAAAATACTAAAAGACCTAAAACTATTTAGATGCCAAAAACCTAGATTCTAAAAAAAAATATATTTTAGAAAAGATAGTTTGTAACATATACTGTAGATGTAACATTATATATATGCTGTTGTAAACTATAACAAATCAATCAATCAAATGTATATAATATTACAAGTTGGGACCTGAGCGCGGTGACGTCACAGTGGCGTGTTTGCACCGTCCGCAAAAAAGCGAACACAACGAGCAGCCGCCGCGGCTTCGTCCTTGTTTTTTTTTACCTTATTTATTATGTTACTCAGGGATGATGCTGCTTTTTATCTAATCTTTTTATTAATTTTTACACTATTTGAATACAATAGTATAATATAATATACTATTTAATTATGTATCACAGAAAGTGAAGGAAGGTAACGTTTTGTAAGTGAAGGAAGGTAAAGTATTTTGTAACCGCTTGGCTTCCTTTTTTATTCTCATCAACGTGGTTTTTGATATTACCGTTACCATACATGTTCTTTTTACTACCTGGTCAACAGGTACACAAAACTGTTTGTTCCGTTTTTCGTTTTCAAAAAACTCTAACACTTTTAGCACGAGGTTTCTTTCTCCGCTATGTAAAGGTTTACCCTTCATAATGATAACAAAAAAAACTTAACAAGAACTATAACAACAAAACAATAACACAAACGAAACTAAAAGGATTCCAGAGCGCGTCGCTACGTGATGTAAGCCAGAACGAGACTAAAAATCCTAGTAAAAAACTTGCGATGCGAACGGTACAATACGGGCGCCATCGGGGAAGTGCAGGGGAAGCGGGCGGGGAGCCGCATTCCTAGGAGGTCCCAACTTATCGCGCACGTGTTATATATCTTTGAAGCTCTACTGTGTCAGTGTGCGTTTTCCAATTACAGCACTAGAGCGCATTTTGCGGCATAATGCTCAACGTTGAGAGTTCCAACTACAGCAACGCTTCGCACAATTGAGCACTCTCAAAACGAATGCTCTCGCAAACAATACCAACACAGTAACAGAAAATTGACCAGTATTTTTCTTTAAGTTGGCATTTATCGAAATTTTCGTTAGTAAATATTATTTATTGTTGAAAAATTTGTAAGGCTTTCGTTTCGTCGTAGATTTTGAAAATAATTAAAGTTATTTCAAACTGCTAAAAAAAATAAATATTAGTATGGATGAAGGTATAAATAGTTACTTTTTTTACATTCCACATTTAAAATATGAATACAATTTTATTTTAAAATTCGGATCTGTAAACAAATTTACTTTACAGGATTATACTTTTGAAAAATTGTAATGGTTTTGAAAAAGTATATAATTTTTTTTAGAAATCATTAAAAATATTACTCAAAACGTAAATGATGTCAACTTCTTACATGAAACTAAATATTTTACTGTTAATTTAGCTTGTTAAAACCTTATATTCTTTAAAGGTTTTCTCTTATTTCAGTATAAAAATGTTAATGAAATAATTTGATTATTAAATTAAGCGTAACAAGTTTTCAACCAATTATTATTGTTTACCACATTATTTATACATTAATGAGGTTGCTAACTCTATTCAGACCATTTTTTTTGTCAACACTGACTTAGCGTCTTCTCTGCTGATGCATTTGAAACCTAATTCACGTTCCAATTAAGCTTCAGCATTATGCGGCACTGTGCGGCACTGAGTCGCAAAATGCTCTGTAATTGGAAAACGCACTAATTCACGTTCCAATTAAGCTTCAGCATTGTGCGGCATTGTGCGGCACTGAGTCGCAAAATGCTCTCTAATTGGAAAACGCACTCTGTGAAGTGTGAACTATCTTTAATCTTTATTATGAAGTTATCTGTTGTCTGTGAACAATCATGTAAATTTTCAAATTAATTTATATTTTGTGTAATTTCAATTTGTAAAATCAGAATCATTTAGGGACGTATTTGCTTTATTTGTAAACATTAAATACTTGTTTTCATCGAGAGTATAGAAAATAAATATTTTCTAAAGATGAATAGAATATTCGGTAGAGGAAAACCTAAAGCCCCAGGTCCCAGCTTAACGGATTGCATCAGTACTGTAAGTACCTACTATCTTCATGGCTTCGTATGATTCATACAATACAGTAAATAAATTTAATACATTCTTATTAATTACACACAATATTTATAAATCTGCAGGTTGATACTAGAGCAGATGGCATTGAACAGAAAGTCAATAAATTAGATGCAGAATTGAGAAAATATAAAGACCAAATGGCAAAAATGAGAGAAGGGCCTGCGAAAAACTCTGTCAAACAAAAAGCAATGAGAGTTTTGAAGCAAAAAAAAATGTATGTACATAGGCATTTTTTTTTATTTATAAATGTAATCATAAATTATATGTAACCACTATTGAAAGTTATTTATTATTTCTTTGATTCTTGTGAGTGTCATGGTATATTTATTGCATTGAGTTAAGGTATATTTGAAATGGACATAAATAATTTAAGAGCTTTATAGTTATGGTTAAAAATTTTTTTATTATTATATAGGTATGAACAACAAATAGAAAATTTAAGAGCACAATCATTTAATATGGAGCAGGCAAATTATACAACACAGACATTGAAAGATACACATACAACCATTACCGCTATGAAAGATGGTGTGCAGTCTATGAAGAAGGAATTTAAGAAGATTAATATTGATTCTATTGATGTAAGTTGGTCATTTAGTTAAGTTTTTATCCTACTTCAAAACCTTGTCTCATAATCTTGATATAAATTGGAAACAGACTCTTACTTATTGCCTAGTAAAATTCATAAGTGGACACAATATTATTTAATAAATCTTTTTTCTGAATGTCACCTTTACATATGCAGTCTCAATTTTTGAGAGAAAGCAGTGAATTATAGTAGAATATAATTTTTTCACACCAATATGAAGCTTACTATTTTATCAAATCTATTATTGTATTTTAATAATACTGGTAGTCTTAGGCAACAAATTAATTTATAAAGAATCAAAATAACTATTTCCAGTTTTATTTTTTAATTACCAAATGTAATTCATATATAAATTGATTTTTATTATCTTGTGTACTACATTTTCAGGATGTTAACGATGAATTGGCAGATATGTTAGAACAAGCAGATGAAGTTCAAGAAGCCCTTGGTAGGCAATATGGCATGCCAGAGATTGATGATGATGAATTGGCTGCAGAATTGGATGCTTTAGGTATTTTTATAATTAATTATTAATTTGTACATCCACTTACACACCCTAATTAGATTTCAGCAATTAATATTTGTTATATAACATAAGGTTAAATTATTATATTTTTATATTGATAATTATTTTCTAAGCATGAATTTTATTTTGCAAGTGTGAGTCAAATATGAAATAATTCTATATGTACTACCTAAATTTCAGGTGATGAAATAGCCCTTGATGATGACACTTCATATCTGGATGACGTGGTTAAGGCACCTGCGGCACCTGATAAGGAACCAGGTGCTGACAGCATCAGGAATAAGGATGATGTACCGGTTGATGAGTTTGGATTACCACAAGTGCCTAGTGCTGCACATGCTAAGTAACAGTCTCAAGTTATCAGATTCATTTAAGTGTAAGAATATTTTGTCGCTAAAATTTTATTGTTTATTTTTATAATTAAAGATTTTTTACTTAAAATATTTTGAAATTGAAAAGTATTTGTTATTTATTGAATTTGAGTAACTTCTGTCCTCTACCATTTAAAGTGGCTGTTAGTTTTAGCATGAAATATTTCAAGATTTTTATTGTTAATATTATGTTAATTAATTTCTGCACATTTAAAGTAAGTTAAATAACATGTAATAATATATACTATAAGTGATCAACTAAAAGAAATGTTTCAGTTGGTATTTTTCTTCTGAATGTTATATCTACAAATATTTTTTCGCAGTGTTGACAAAACTATAAACACTTATTACGAATTATAATTTTTTAGGTAATTACTAAAAGTGCATGTGCGTACTTACTTTCCCACGCAAATTACTCATGAGTCATGACGTAACTTGTATGCCAAAAATATATTGCAATGTCACATACATTTTACCTTTAGCACAGACTACTACAAATTAATATCAAAATACGAAATTACTATTCCTAAATATGACGGACGTCTGTGTAATATTAATCCTATATTCTATTTATTTAAATTATGTCTTGTCTGTGCTAAGCCTACAAGGTATGTATGTTTAATATTTGAGTATAGTGTGAAATGAAACGTCTCGATTTAGGCTAAGTTCAGATGACCGCGCGGAACTACGAACCGCGCGGTACAAGATCAATATAAACGGTAATTATCGTCTACATTACCGCGCGGTACCGCGCGCCAGCGCGCGGCGCGCTCCGACCCGCGCGCAAGATCTTGACCCGCGCGCTTCCACGCGGCCGCGCGCGGCACAAGTTTTGCAAGCGTGTATCGACCTGTTCAGTTGATCCGCGCGGCTTGAGACGGAAAGACACATAGATCGATGCAAAATTAGTACCGTAGATATGGTATTAAGTATTTGGTGATATGCAATATCTTATAGCATCTTCACTGGATTTTAAATCATTTTCAATAGAATCGTATAAAAAATCAAAGGATGCAACTGACATCCGGCAATAGTTAAAAAAATATCTTTGTGTAACCTCAAGTCGGGATACAAAGTGACAAACAGGCTGGAAGGAAGTCTGTCACTTAAAATTGGATGCAGCCAGTATCGTCTTTGTCCTCTTCTGCGACATCTCAGTCTTCTATATAAAATCCATAAGCAAATTGCCTCCTCCACGTCCATTGTCAATCAATGTTGAAGCCACACTGCCGCGCGTACATATACCGTCATGTGAATGCTCCAACCGCGCGGCGACGCGCGGCTACGCGCGGTCATCTGAACTTAGCCTTAATGTCAAACTCTCTAAATCATCTAAATTACTCGACTCCAAGTTTGTTTTGTTATCCAATGTTTTTTTTCCATAATCCGACAACTGAGGCCAGAAAACGCAGAGATTATTTGATGCACTTTTATTATTTCCAGGCTTGTTGTAACATTTTAATATTATGTAATGTTTAATAAAATAATTTAAAATATGCTGTAAATTATTTGATTTTATTATAAAAAATGTATAATATAATCCCTATCAACACAAAACTGTCACAATTCTGAATTGTAGTAAGAAAATATTTGACGCTCTTTAAACTTACATTATTAATAATTATAATAATTAAAGTAATATTAATATGAAGGTTATTAATTAAGGAGTAAAGGTATTCCGTAAGTCATTAAGAATCTCATACAGTATATGCCTGTCTTATTGACTAGAAAAATTATGTACCGTGCCGGAAATGGAACCCAGTTCTTAAAAAGTACTGTAAGTGATCTTGATGAAACTTACTGATCTCTCAGTTGACACGGATTAAATGCATCATATTATGAAATATTCCGATTCCAAGCACTGGCGGTTAAAATAATTTCATTTTTATATTTAAAACGGGCAAGACGCAATTTTGATGTTAAGTGATACCGGCTGGCGAATGCGTTGCCGGTCTCTTAGGAATTGGAACGCTACTCTACTGCGCTAAGTCGAATCGATTCGGAAATACTTCAAGTGGATAGCTGGTTCCATATAGTGCTGGTGCGCAAAAATTTCCTTAAATAACGCTCAGTTGTGGAACGATGAAACACACCTGGAGATATTAAATTTTTTTTAAGTTTCCTTGTAATTGCATCAGGAGATATCGCCGCTTCCGCCCCGCTTTAAAGCATTCTCGCTTTCGACGCGAGGCCGCCTTGCAAGAGCGAGTTATAACCCGCGGCACGTAAGTCTAGCGCTGGCCGATACGCGGAGGGGATTGCTGCGCATGTGTACTGTCGCGCGGGGGACAAAATGCGACTGGAGAGCCAATCGACGCTCTTCATTCCGCTAGCCCCCCTCAGGTACCTTATTTTTTACTTCTGCGCAATAACGGCCAGCGCTAGACTTAAGTGCCGCGGGTTATACTTACTGCATGGAATAAAAGGGTTGAAAATAAAACAATTATAAATAATAGGCGAATTAACCTTTAATAATAAATATAGTAATAATTTAAGGACATTATATTACAAAATCAACACTAAAATACTGTTGTTCAATCTTACAATAATCTGTATTTCAATAAATTGTACTGAATCACAGAATGCGCCGATCCCGGGACTTTATTACTTATTCCGTTATTTACATTCTAATATGTACAAGTATCTAAGGACATACTCAACCAAGTTGACGAAATGTCTAAAAACGGCGAAGTGAATTCAGCGATGACCAACCCTCAGTTTAGCCTTTAGGCTGAGGTATTCGAGGAAAGGTTGAGTACCACTGATCTAAGCTAGCTATCGTCTAGTCGAGGGCTTCCTGTCCCGTCTTTGGCAAGAGGAAGCATAGGGCTGCGGCAACTGAAAAAATAATGTTAAACTATATTACGTCTGTGGACCCGCGTGTTAGATATAGAAAAAAGCGCCAAAATTGACAGGCAATTATGATACTTTCACAGATTACAGATTTTTTTTTAATTTCGAATATTACACAATTAGTTTTTTAGGAATTTCTGTGTTCTAAGAAAAAGTTGTCATATTTGTACTTAAAACAACCAAAAATATAGTTTATATTAAAGCAAATTTTATATGATTATATAACCATTAAGATACTCACTGAATAAGAACGCCGCAAACGCCACTATAGGCACAACACAATTGATGTCGATTAGGTATCCGAACGATAAGTTACCCATGAGACCTCCACCTCGTCCCGCAGTCAGTGATAAAGCTGCTGCCATTACCCTAAAAATATTTTTAAGTCAGTCAGGTACTATGTTAAGTCGTTATAAAAATCCCCAAATCTTGTAAACAAGTGCCTGAAAAATTTCTAGTGGGGCAGGCAGAAAAACGATCCTAAATTAAGGACCACATTCAAATCAAACGAAGTGCCAGAAGTCTAAGTATTTTTGGCCACTTTTGCGGTAGTAACTTAAAAAATAATTCCACAAATTAAAATCGTTAGATAAATACCAAATCATATGAAATGGTTTAATTTTGTGTTTCCCAACGTGGGGCCCACGCCCCACACCGCCGGGGGCATTTGATCGTTAAGGGGGGCGATTCGAAAATGGACTCGACGTTCCTTATTAAATGTATTGAAAATTTAGTTAGTGTGTTTCGTTAACAATTTCCTAGTGATCTCATCCTAAAACCTATCAATTAAATTTCTTAAGTGAACAATTAAATTTTTAATTTGAAAAAAAACTTCAGAAATGAAAAGTGCGACTAAATGGAATGTAAAATATGATGTTTATTACAATTATTATGCCCACTGAATAAGAATTTTAGTTCGATTTCTTACAATAAAACTGACCTGAGGTTTGTAGGGAACAGATCTACCAGCACACAGAACACAAGACTGATAGCGAGAGAGGTGAGGGCTTCAAAGATACAGGATAGCACCAAGTTTTGAGTTGAGTTCTCGATGAAGAGGAGACCAACTGTGACGGCACCAGCGCAACTCAGCGAGAAGACTGGAAAAAATTATCATTAATTAACAATTATTTTTAAAATTAATAAAAATAGGATGAATTTTAGCAGATTTTTTTATAAATATATTTTAGTTTTATGAATGTTCCAGAAGAAATTATTTTGAATAAACTTTTGACTGTTGTATAGCTTCACATGTTCAACAGTTTTGTATGCAACTGTCCAGTAATATAAAATTGTAAAACCACTCTAAACTCTGATTTTTCATACCGTAGAATTTTGATTTCATAAACTTGACAAATTTCACAAATTTGAACCATTTGAGGGCAATAAAAAATAAAATGCTTCGTATTTTTTATGTTTTACCTACAAAAAGGTAAATCTAAATATTTACTTAGTCAAGTGACCTAATACAAAAATAAAAAATATTTCAATATCACGAACAATAAATCGAATTAACTTGAATTACTTTTATTCTTTAGCTGGCACTTCACTGCCTTCTAATTCCAGGTTTAGTAAACCTTTTAAAAACAATATACTTGTGCGTTTTTTACTGTTTTTGATGAAAAGGGACGTAATTATCAATCGTCGCAAAACCACTTTTAATGTGGACCGCACTTAATAAAATGGATACATTCACTAGCAAATAAAATGTATAGACTCCGATGTTCAGACTCGTATTGAAATTGAAAAATGTGCCCGGCCAAAACGGTTTGTAATCACATGTCAAAAAGTGATAGCCGTCAGAATTCTACTGAATTAAATCAGAGTATACTGATATACTTACTCAAGAAGAACTTGGCGCCAAGTTTGTGTACGCAGAGTGGAAGCCACAAAGACGTGGGAATGCAGGCCAGACCGACGATCAATGTGTGCATGTACACGTTCTGATCGATGATCTTCTCGCAGTCGAAGGGATCGGTGGAATCGTCGTTGACGACAACTCCAGCAACTTGACATACAGACGCAGAGGTGTTGGGGAAACGATGCTCGAATTCTTCGTAACGATTGAACAACTCCGGGAACCAGATCATTAGGGTGTAGTAGCTGTTAGAAAAAAAAAGTTATATACGGTTTCTTCATCATTAAATTTACTTATCAGAATGAACCTAGTAGACTAAAATTGGGACGGCAACGTGTATCTCGTTCGTATACATATTAGGTCTTACTAATAAAAAATCACTATACATGCGTTATAACAAGGTGATAGTAATTCAGTGAATAGAGCTTGTACAGGGCATAAACACCTCTTTGACCAATAATCGATGTGTATTGGTTGAATAACTAAACAACCCTTATTTATAGTTACCCTGGCAACCCGCCGTGTTTGTTTGACGTTTGATTTAATAATTCTGATACAACTCATAATTCTAATGTAAGTTGTATTTATTTTATCATCCAAAGCAATTATATACACATTTACTTAATATACTAATAACATTTTATTATTTGCAGCTAATAGAAACTCCAAAACCTCAGACAAAGAGGACTAGAATTTTACATAAAAAGCCGCGTTCTGCAGTACAAAAGTTAGAAGAGGATAGTATCAATGTGATAGAGAAAGGACTATTTCATTCAAAACCCCTCAACGATCATACTTAAATTTTTTAGGCATCTCAAATAGTGGAAAGTGCCAAACTCCGCAACACGTTTCTGTTCCAGTGTTTGCAGGAAGAGCACGAAACAAAACAAAGGCAGATGGCTGAAACACATGAGCTCAAACAGAAGCAACTTGCCGAAGCTCACGAAAGGGCTAGACAGGAGCATCTTCTAAGGCTCAAATTGTTACAGCAGCAATTAAATGAATAATTATATACTTATAAAAAAATTAAACCCCTGTTTTAAATGAAATATAACTTTTTATTTATTTCAAGTCCTTAACTATCCACACCTACCTATGTAAATAAAACAGCCTTAAACATATGATTCAATAAAAGCAGCTCTAGCAGCTTGTCCAGCCAGATTGCTTGGGGGCGTCTAGGTTGGCCTTGGTTCTTCTGGAGTATTCTCAGTGTCATCATACGTAACATCCAGGTCTTCTTTGATATCAATAGCAATATTGTGGAGGATTGCCAGTGCTACTATATATAATTTGGCATTTTCTATTGACACTGCGAAGCCATGAAGAAGACACCTAAATCGAAAACCCTCCACCTCTATTACTCTTTTCGACATCAGCTCGCACTATGTCACAGATCTTCATAACATACTTCTTTGAAAAGCGGTATTTTGTTTTGAAAGTAATAACGGATTGCACCGAGTTTGGTATGTTTAGACTTTCCTTGGAGACGGCAAATCTTCAATCGTATCTATTAGCTGCATATCAATATTATCTAAATCTTCCATTTGATCTATAAAATCTATTTTCAACAAACACAAATACCTACTAACTTAAATCTTTCCTTGAACTAAACAGTCAAAAAATTCTGTCAAATCGAAATCAGATCAAATAACGCAATTTTTGTCCTATACACCCGTTAAACTAGGCCTCTGCGTTGTATAAGCATTGTACAAGTCTTCATACAAACCAGACACTTGTTATAACAGCCGTATACATCAAACTTGTCAATTCAGGAATTATTAGTAACATTTTTCTTATAACAGGCTTATACAATCTGCATAAATCTTTATTAGTAAGACTGATTAAGTTTCTCATGTAAATAAAATACATTTTTTTCTAATGAGAAATAAAGTTCTTTAAACATTAAACATGTTTGTATTAAATAACGATTTGTTATAATAATAATCTAATGCAAGCTTTGAAATTATAATGGCAATCGGATGGTCATTAACATGGACAACAATTAGCATTAAAACACAATGGAATGGACCAAACAACCAAAAGAAGAGTGGGCAGGCTAAAAAGACGGTGAGCTGATGACTTTATAGAAATAGCAGGAAAAGACTGGCAGAATATTGGCTTAGAGAGCCACCTGGAAAAGGTTGGATGAGGCCTGTACACAAGAGGGGTCCATATCGGGCGATTAACATTTTACGTAGCTATAAGTTAATAGTAACAATACTACTAATAACATTTGAGATGGAAATAAAATAAGGCTTTATATAAGGAATTCGTTAGAAGGGCCCGATTGTGTCGCAAGTTGCCTTATCACTAGTACTGCTCTGCTTTCCAATCTTAAATTATTCGCACTATAGTAATCTCTAAAATCGTATGATTGGCTTAATAAAGAAACCTTTAGTGTTTCTTTATTAAGCCAATCATACGACTTATTACACCTAAAACTTAAATGGAGATGGGAAGGGCACACAGCCATACAGATGACAGATGGTCTACAACAGTAACGGGATGGACTGGTCCATAAGGAACAAGGAACAAGGGCACACCAATAGAACTATGGGCCGACGGGATCGATAGGGTAGCTGGAAGAAATTGGATGACGATGGCACAGATGGAAGAAGATGGAAGTTGGAGGAGGCCTTCTTCTGGACAGGGGCTGCATTTTAGAGTAGTTAAAATTGTATTTATTTTTGTTAAATGTATGTCTATAAGATATGGATGAATAAGGCTTATTAAAGTTTTACACATAAAAGATAATTAACTTGAAACTCAATAGAAATCATATGTTACCTAGTAGTTAAGCCAAATTGAATGAGACAAGTGAGTATCGTGTATTTGAGGTAAGGAGGTCTGCAAAGGGCCTTGGTCTGAGTCCAGATTTCACTGAACAATCGTTTAAGGTCCTTAGGCTTGCGCATACTGAGTGACCGCACGGACTTCTGAGAGCTCTGTGATGCTACTGATATGGTGCGTTGCTTCTCCTTGAGGCTTTTGATCTGGGGAGAGATGGATATATTTATTAGCTGATTCTTAAATCAATCATCTTTTTTTTTTTTATAGAACAGGGGGCAAACTGGCAGGAGGCTCACCTGATGTTTAGTGATACCCGCCGCCCATGGACACTCTAAATGCCAGAGGGCTCGCGAGTGCGTTGCCGGCCTTTCAAGAATTGGTAAAAACTACTGGTACTGAAGGCGTAATTTAAATCGCCAACAACTTTTTGTGCAACTGCATATCCGATACAGAAGACTAATCACTGAGATTGTGGTTTTCTCATATCTTCTTAGACATACGGACTTCGTACTAGACTCTTAAATCTTACCCGTATTACTACTCGAGATTCTTTTTCACCGTGCGATTGTTAATTCGAGGTAAGCAAAATTATATCTCCATAGCTGTCATTATCCAATTATAATATATCTAATATATAATTCTCGAGTCTCAATGTTCGTTCCCATACTCCTCCGAAACGGCTCGACCGATTCTTATGAAATATTTTATGCATATTCAGTAAGTCTGAGAATCGGCTACTTTCACCTTTCAAACCCCTAAATGTTTAGGTTGGTCCACCCCTACTTTTTTATTTTTAAGAAACAATTTTCTTATGATATAGCATACAAAAATACATACAACCCTTAATTTTCACCCCTCTATGATCAACCCCTATTTTTATTTTGTTAATTAAAATCCTATCTCTTGAATAAGTAAATGAACCATGTTGGTATGTAATAAAAAGATAGGCTAAGTAAAATCACATTAAAGAGAAACGAAGTTCGCGGGGGCAGCTAGTATAATATTTAATAATTTTCTAATCATCAAATTTTCGAAATCTTACCGGATAGTTGTCGGGGTCATCACCAGTGTTCTGTTTGTACACGGTTTTCAGGCATGCAAGAGCGTCATCATAGTCACCGCACTCCATCATGAACTTGGGACTTTCGGGGAAGGTCATAAGCCAAAACCCAAGGAGGAGGGACGGCACGGCGCAAGCAGCCACAAACCAGTTCCATGAATCGTAGGAGAAGCCACTGGCTTCCATCCTGATTCCTTGTATTGGGATGATAGCCCACGCGAAAACTGTAATGTATTTTAAATATTAAATAATTATAATGTAGCTACAGCTATAGTCTACGGCTACAATTACTACGATGACGTCAAACCCTGAAATGCGATAACGCATTTCCGACCATTAAGGCCACAACAACAACAAATTCTGGACCTTAGTCACTTGGGTCTTCGGGCCAGTCTGTGGTTAGAGTGTGGATCTCTGTAAAGTTCACATGTCAAAAGGAAGGGACTGATCTATGGATAAAGTGTGGCAACAACACAGGGAATCCTAGTGCACTTTATTTTACCTAAATATCCTGTTATTGTGTATAATAGGTAAAGTTTTTTCTTTCTTTCTTGGGGGTTGGAAGAAGAGCAGCACCTTCCTTCCTCCACAATAGTATAGTGTGGATTCGCTATTGTTAGTATTTAATTGTTATATCAATCTTCATGAATATATGATTCATAAAGTATTTCATATCAACATAATATTCAAGGTAAAGTGTCTTAATAAAATATCTCAATTTTTAATTCCGCACATTAAAAGAAAAGGTGCCCAGCCGTGACACAAACGTACGACCTTAGGGTTGAGGGTCGCACGCTCAAGCCACTAGGCCAACTGCTATCAAATTAATTATGATTAGTTTTCGTCAATTATTTGTATGTGTTTAACTTACGTGGTAGCAAGATGACACCAAGAGTCCAGAACATTTCCATCCAGCACAGGATTTTCTCACGGTATTTTGTAGCTTGGAACTCGCCGAGGTATGGGAAACAGATTCCCATGGCGCCAGCGACGCTGTAATGCAGATTATAGTTTTACAATTGAACAAAAAACATGAGAAAAACCATTAAAGAAGAGTCAACTTTTGTTAATAATAAAATATGTTTTGTATATTTAATAATTTTTTTATCACAAAAACTAAAGAACAAAACTTACGCGAAACCGTTAATGAATCTACAAGCCATGAAGATGGGTAGCATCTGGACCATTGACGATAAGATGCCGACAAAGCCATCCAACAGCAGTGTGGAGACCAGCACAACCTTACGACCTTTGGTATCAGCCAGACATCCCCAGAAGTAGGAACCGATGACCATACCTATAAGGAAAAATATTACGAAATTTTACTTTAAGTGATTTGAATGAATTATACATAATCTTTAATTAGAATAATTTCAACGTCCTCCGCGGACGCTCAATAAGTTTCAACAGGATAATTATATAATCTTTTTAAGAACCTACAAGCTTCTAGTCAGTGGCGTAACAATAACAATAATAAAAAAAAGCTGCAAAATGCCATGGGTCCCCCGGACCCAAGTGGGCCCCTGCCCAATAGATTATTAAAATTAAACTGTGTACAACGTGACGATTTTAACTGATAGGGATAATCAAAATTTGCCACGGTCCCCAGATGGTATAGTTACGCCGCTGCTTCTAGTATTGTAATAAAATTTATATGTATAAAATATTAATATCTAGTTTAAATAATATTGTATCTATGATTTTCTTCTCATATCCGAATTTTTTTGCGAAATAAAAATTATATAAGAATATACGTATGTTGACTTTTTATCATAATTTAAAACGCCTAATAAAACTTCCGAGCAATACATTGGTGAGTAATTTATTAGGTTTATAAACTTCATTGTTAGAGCTTTTAATCGAGTCTATTCTAAGCCTTTATGCTTGATTTATGTGCAATATCCCGTAGTCATTTGAAATTTACTATATACATGTACAATAAGTTTTCTAAAAAAAATAACTAAATGTATTGTTGTTGACAGACTATGCTAGAATCAAAAGAACACAAAAACAATTATTAGACACATAGCCTAGGTGGATTTTTTATAATTTGTAACATAAGGGCCTGCTTAACATAAACTCACCCAACATAGGGGCAGCGGTCAACCACCCCTTATCAGAAGATGTCATTTTGAAGTCACATGTCGCAGCCGGCAACACGAAAGACACAATCGTGATACCAATGGCAGTGTCTGCATAGATCAGTCCGGTGATGGCGAGGAGACAGAAGTGGAATCGACCAAAGCCTGTAAATAAAGATTTATACTTTGAAATATGAACTACATATTTTGCTAAAGATTGAATCTATCAAGCCCTTGAGCTGCTAAGAATCACTTAGAAGTACTACTTTTAAAAGTTATGTTAAAAATTATTGAAGCGTATATAAATGCTTAAAATATAAAAGCTCCTTTTTTAATTATACATAGGAATGAATCCTCAACATACATTAAGTTATAATATAAAGATTGCCATATATAAATTAGACAATAACTAATTAGAAGAATCGATTATTATTTTTTTTAGCAAAGAACAAAATCTCAATTCTCTTACCATTTTAGAATCCAACATAATGACGGCATGTAATCAAAATATTAATTATTCCTACAATTTCATCCAACTAAGAACACACTTTTTAACCTTTAATTATTCTATTCTACGACTATAGTCTTAAAACAATAATCTAGAAATATTAATAAATAACATACCAGTCGCCGAAATAGCAGCTTCGAAGTCCGCTCCATGTTCCAAGAAATCTAAACCTGTAAAGAGAATTATCACATCACTTTCATTACGAAACAAAAATTTGGCGACGGCAACAGAGATTGCGCGCCGATTATTTATTGTTTATTGCACCTGCGCAAACGCTATAATTTCACTATCCTAAACCTTGATACTATATAAAGACACTTAACTGACAAAACCGGACGTAAAGTTCTCGTCACAGTCATATGCTGTTCAACAATCATTTTCGACACACGATCTTTCTACAATCCGCATTAACACTGAATAATATCTAGTACTGCATCTTAAATTATATTATTTTCCTCGTATGCCACTTTAGGTCTTGTGTGACCGTGATTGAGGCGGAAATGGTGTGCAGTTGAATGCATTCAACTATGAGGGCGCTGCACTGACCTTATTTTGCGAAGGATTATCTACCCTCATAATTCTATGAATGAAATATTCTATTGTTTTAGATAAGATGCTGTTTACTGAAGTAAGCATAGTAAGTATATTGTGTGTATGTTCTAGAAGCTAGTTAATCATGTCTTTGTTTTTATTAAATCTATCAATGTCATGGTTTCTAACATGAGAATCGAGATGATATTACTCTGGTCGCATTATACACGCACATACCTACATAAATTGTTACGAAAAGATTTACATACTATTTTTTTTCTTGATCTTTTTAACAGGTTTCTCATTTTGAATAATTTTTTCGGCTATATGATATTACGTTTTAGATAAATTTTTAATTAGTAATACATTTAGTTAATAAAGAATACAAATTAAGATTGAATAAACTACTTCTTTTTAGTACGGTTTCTACAATGGCAAAGTTACATAGCGTTTTGGAGCATTGTTAAGTTTTATTTATGTTTAATAGAAACTAATGATATAAACTTAATGCGACATAATATCGTATTAATAATATTATTTTTATAAATTTTAGATTTATGGATAAAAAATTTTTTCATTTCATTATTTTATGTGATACGCATAAATGTGTTCGCAAATCTTCGGAGGCTATGGGGGCTATGGGGGAGGTGCGATTAGGTGCCAAATTACAAGTGGAAATGGGTGGTATACGCTCCGTAGGGCTCAAAGTCAGATTGCAAAGCAAGTCCTTGACTGAAATCCTTAAGGCAAAAGGAAGCGTGGCCGCCCAAAACAGACCGATCAGGATGGTTATACGAGTCATGGTTATGGTTATAAACAAAGTGGGGCAGAGGGCATCCCGCGTTTCTACGCGGTTGACTTGGTTGACTATCTTTTAGATATATTTATTATTTATTTTATTTTTATTTATTAACACTTCGTTGAAACATAATACAATTAACAAAATTAAATGAAAAGGATGGCAACTGGCGGCTTTATCGCTTTCGAGTGATTTTTGCCAGGCTTTTTAAGAAAAAAATAATAGATAAGGTAAGCAAGAAGTGCAAAAATACATAATACATATAGTAATTTAGACAAAACAGAAACAGAAAACTAAACTAAAATGAAACATGAAAAAGAAAAATTGGACATGAATCACGATAATTTCAGATCAGATATATACGTAGTGTGTTCACAGACATAACAAACACACTTAAGTGTAGTAATTTTTCTTCCATAGCATCTATATCTATTGATTTTTCTCCAAATTTGCCGACACGCCCAACTATTGCGTTTAATTACTACCAAATTCCTATATTAGTTCCCATTCACATGTTTATGTTTCGATCGGTACCACTAAACGAATTACCGCTAATTGGTAATTAATACGATAGACAACTATGCAATAACAAAGACATATGAATACTCCACAGCACTATTAATGCTGATTAGTTATTAATTAAACATGATCTCTTCTCAGAATGTTTAGCAGTAATGCCAGTAACACCGTGGGCGTAAGATACACAAACACTTGCATAGCTGTCTATTTGGTTATAATTATTAGAGCCTTTTTAATGAATCATATAATATAATCATACAAAAATTGTTTAATTAACATTTCTTAATATGAGTATTAGCCGCCCGTTGCCTTATAACTTATGTAACCTGCTTTTAATTTTAATTTTTATATGTATGTTTTTGAATAAGGTAATAAAGTGTACATAAATAATTAGTTGTGTTAGTTAAATTTGTAAAAATTAAGTTAGATTTTTTTGTGATCTAGTGTTGCATGGCCCCTTTAAGGGTTTGCGCCTCTTCCATATTTTTCCATTTTTCTTTCTTTTTTTTTCTTTGATTTTCGTCAACGCATTGTTCAGATCTAATTGTCTTTGTATGATAGGGATCTTATCTTGAAAGTGCATCATTTTAATTGTTACGACGTGAGTTATGTTACCTAACATTAAGTTGTACATAATATATCCTAGTTAATAATTAGAAGCGTAAAAAATGTAAACAATCACCGCACACTTGAAGCCGAATAAAACGCTTTTACTTTTTACCACAACATAAATTGTAATTTAACATTCTCGTTTCCGATAATATCCAAATACATAAGTGTCACTTAGATCTACAAACTCTTCAATAAGTTAGTATTTTGTTAATCCAGCGTCGCAACCCCACTACCCCTAATGTTATCTTCGTTCTAGTTATTACCTAGATTCAAAGTGTTTTATTGAACACATTCATAAAACAACCGACACCGAACTTAACTCATGGAGCGCCTTTTTTATTTTCATTATTGTCCTGTTCTTCGTTTTTCATATGTAATGGTGTTATTACATTAAATATTAATTACTAACATTAATGAAAATATTGATATATTTTACAACAATCTTCCAACTTACCGTAATTTCGTTTATCTTTTTTTTTTTTTTCTGCGGTTATTTGCAATCAGCCCCAAGGCTATGAGCGAATTTTTTCTGTGGTGCTGTCATGTGGAGTGACTTCCCATTGGAAGCATCTACTCGTCTTCTGTCTAAAGCTACTGCCGGTCTTCTAGCTCTAGAATATGGTGACTTTTTAGTCGACTCACATACTGTCTAATGGTGAGTTGGCGAGCAAGTTCATTCGGGTGACAGCTTAACCGCTCTTTGTATTTAGCTGCCAGTCTCCGAATTTCCTCTTTGATAGTTCTCATTTTAAGGTGTTCGTGAACTTCGTTGTTGGTTATGTACCATGGTACTTTTGCAACTGCTCTTAGGATCTTGTTCTGTTGAGTGAGCTGGAGTATATTTATGTTGGTATCACTTGCGCTGCCCCACAGTTGGAGGCCATATGTCCAAATGGGCTTTAGGATGACTTTATATATAAGAAGTTTGTTATCTAGAGAAAGTCTTGAGTTTCTTCCTAGCATCCAGTAAAGGCTGTTGTACTTTAGCTGTAGCTCCTGCTTTTTACATTTGATGTGGTGCCTCCATGTTAATCCACGATCAATGTGTAGGCCAAGATATCTTACATGATCGCTGTGGGGCAGAATACATTGGTCCAACTTTACAGGTGGGCAGTCTCCTCTTCTAAGGCAGGAAGGTCACGTGTACTGACTTCGCGGCACTAGCTTTTATTTTCCATTTTTGCAGCCATTCGTCAACTTTGATTTCGTTTATCTATATAATAATATATCTATATAATATTTATATAATGAGGTTTAAGTTTTTATTTACTTTTTTTTCCTTGCTAGTTTGAAATATTTATGTTCTAATATAATTGATGTGTGTGTGTAAAATTTGTAAAGTCAAATTTTCTTGTATATTTTAAGCAAACATAATGTTTTAGGACTTAAATAAAAAAAAGTGTTGTTATAAAGAATTTATTTTTCAAAACCTCTAGATATATTGTGATCTAATATTAAGAATTTTGAATCATAATATATCAAAAAGTTTATTTAGATAGCTTTTAGCAGAATGGATAAAGATGAATTTTATTTTTTAATAACTGTATATTTTAGAAAGCTAATCCTCTTTGTATATACGGCGAAATAATTCAGTGAAATATATGTATTCGTCCGAGAAGAAGATGCACACGTGCACTGTTCTGAAGTAAGTGTTCATTTTTAAGTATTTTTGTTTTACTTATTTCGATTACAATTGCGGTGTCTACATTACCTCATATAATATGTATATGGTTGTAATTTCCAATATTATATGAAACGGGAATGTGGCCGATTCAACTGTTTCTTTGCGACTGTCTCACCGGCCATATCCGTTGTTCTAACATCGAATGTTTTTAAAAAATCCGTAAAGAGGTTTTATCTAAATAGGTTCGCCATCAAAGACTTATTTATATATTTAAACACGAGTAATCAGCAGGCAGACTAGACATATTTTTAATTTAAAACTATAAACAAACCATATAAGCGTCAGTACATAACCTGTGCAAACATGATTAAATTGTCACACTCACTATCTTATCACATAACATTTGTATGATAAATCAATTTTTTTTTGTCAAAATTAGATGAAGGATTTTACCGCCGTAAAACTGTTGATAAGTACGCAGATAAAATTGTTTAATAAGTTCTGACATTGCTATGTCGAGGGCATATTTGGGAACATTTTACAAGTCATCTATTTAAGACTTTTTGTGACACGTAGTTATCATAGAAATAAATCGTCATAAACATAATATGATAGAAAAACGACTCAAACTTGTCCCCCGCAAAAAAATCATTTAAAAACGTGTCATATATTATCTCTATGTATAAAACTAGCCGTTTCGCGCCCGCTTTGCTGGACGAATTAAAATAAATTTTATGTTTCATTATTTTATTTTTTTTATATTTTTATTATTCTTCTTTTTAACTTCCCGCTAAGAAAATTGAAATATTTCGAAAATCGAGTTTTTAACAGATGTTGACGTTTAGAGGTTCTAGGAAGCCTCCCCGAATATTTCCGCGGTGAAGTCCGTATGGATAAATTTTCAAAAAAGTAAAACAGCAATAAAAAAATGAAGGAACGTTGGAATTAAAAAAAATAAATAGCCATAAACCATCTAGGAAAAATTTCGCATCAAACGGCAGTAGTTTCATGTCGATACGATCAGTGGTTTAGGCGTGAAGGAGCCTCAAACGAAGACCATTTTTCTTTTATATATATAGATTATCGTGTCACAATTTTCGTTCCCATACTCCTCCGAATCGGCTCAACTGATTCTTATGAAAATTTTTATGCATATTCAGTTACTATGAGAATCGGCTACTATCTATGTTTCAAACCCCTAAGTGATTGAACTTATGAAATGAATTGAACAACCCCTAATTTTCCCCCCTCTACGCTTAACCCCTATTTTTTATTACTGTAGATAGTTATTTTTATTAAACTAAAATAATTTTTCCTGGAAATTATATACATGGCTAAACAAACATTTGCCGGGTCAGCTAGTATTTAAATAAAATTAAAAATCAAACTTATTTCAATATTTACATAACGTTTCGAGTGCTTTTCAGCAAAGCGATAGTCTGCCTCATCAGTTTATCACGTTTTTAACGCATTTATATTCGTAAAAAAAGTTTTACTAAAATAAAAACTATACGTACAAAGAAAGAGCGTATACGTAGCATATTTGGGGCAAACAAGCCTACGGGACGGGCAAAACCATGGACACCCATTTTTATGGGTGCCTTGCCGGCCCTTTAGCAGTTTGCTGTTTTTGGAACAGTTATTATATATTTTAATACTAGCCGCGGGACTTTAATTATGGGAGGACTTTTATGTTTTGTTTATGACAGAATCACGTTGACAACGTATGCGTTGTCTATGAATCACCCGTACACGCAAAGCATACAATGAAAGAGAAAATAAATAGCAATGACGTTTATTTAATAAATTTATG
This sequence comes from Pieris melete, assembly GCA_963693345.1. Classification (NCBI taxonomy): domain Eukaryota; kingdom Metazoa; phylum Arthropoda; class Insecta; order Lepidoptera; family Pieridae; genus Pieris; species Pieris melete. Next base: position 1,098,003 of record CAVNZK010000325.1, on the reverse strand, counting down.
GCTTGTCTCAATTAAGGACGTTTAGTCCTTTTTAAGTCTTGTAATCCTGCCACGGGGCAGAAGAACACTTTTTGAGTCTGTATAAGCAGGTGCATTTGTGCCTGACATACGTCGTTTTATGGTTCTTTAAACGTGTGGACACAAATAATTCCGCACATGAAACAAAATATTTTATGGGTGGGGCTTGAACACCCAGGTTTAAAAAAAAAAGTTTCAACAAATTTGCTACATTTAAATTGTGTAGGTACCTACTACAAAAGCAGTGGCGCTACAATCCTTGATTTTGGTCAAAGGTTATTAATTGATTGTCTTAATCGGCAAACAGACCAGCACTAAAAATCGGCACATTGTAGGATTTAAAAAAATATAATTTCATTTTAATAAAAAAAAAATACATCATACAAAAACATATCAAAAAAGTAATCAAAGTAATTATTAACCTACACAATAATTAATACATTTAATTAAAATCTTTATGTTAAAATATTTTCTGTCAAAGTCAAAGTCCCTGCCGAGTCTAATAGTCAAGTATTTTTATCGATTTCCTAAGAATATCCAAGTACAAGGACCGAATGGTCAATCAAATCAATCATGTCGGTTATTACATTACATACTCATTGATTTTGGCACCGTCAACAAAAAACATTGCTTCATTATGTTCTTCATACCCCGTTTATTTAAAAAAAATAATCAGCATTATTTAAGAAAAAATAATAGAAGATCATTCTATAGAAATAAGCAAACAAAGTATATATTACGTTTTAGGGCAGTTCAGTATCGGTTCTATTTTTAAAGGATTTTTTAATTCTCATAACACTAAAAATTCAATAAAACGGAAAACATTATAGAATTTTCTAAAATGTCGAATATCTCGAAAACCGATTGACTTTTACTAAATATAAGCCACATCTTTTTGAACCGCCACTACATCTAACCATCTTCGATTTATTTATTAATTACGCAACGCTCTGGATAAATAGTATATATGTATTGCATTACTTAAAATTTTTGTAAATCGTGTATAGTAATAAATCGCCTGAAAATTATTCACAAGATTTCAGAGCAATATACGCGCCAATATCATTACCTACCACTACCACTACCAAATTATTATTTTTTTTCAAATTTGATCGTTCGACGCGATACGCAAAAGGTCCTTTTAATATCTAAAGACTTAATGCGTTATAATTAATGTATTGATATAATTAGTTAGCTTTATTGCTCATTTTGATAGTAATACAATTTTCGACTAATATTTGAAGTATAGCTGCCCCCGCGAACTTCGTTTCTCCTTAATGTGATTTTACTTAGGGGTTTGAAAGATATATAGTAGCCGATTCTCAGACTTACTGAATATGCATAAAAAAATAATAAGAATCGATCGAGCCGTTTCGGAGGAGTATGTGAACGAACATTGTGGCACGAGAATTTTATATATTAGATAGAAACTGCTAAATCTATTGTCAATATTTATTATTTAATTAAGTGCATGTATCCTTTATTATTTTAGTTTGTTTTATGTTGCTGTTTAGTTTTTTTCCTAATAACTATATTTGATAGGTATTTTTGCACTTCTTGCTTACCTTATCTAATTTAATACATTTTTTTTCTTTTCTCACAGTGGTTGTCTGCAAGAGATCGCTCGAAAGCGATAAGGCCGCTAGTTGCCCTCCTTTTCATTTAATTATGTAATAATTTTATATTGTAATGCAACGAAGTGTAAATAAATAAATGCATCTAATTCAAAATTTCTAAAGTTTCTTTTAGATCTAAAATGTAGTCTATTTAACACCAATATATACATATAGATAAACCTCAATTAATAAAAAAACTAAACTTATTTTAAAAGTTAATTCGCTAAAATCTTTACTCATTGTCACTAACTGTCATACGTAAAACAATAGATCGTCAAACGAATTCTAACCAAAAGTCAATATTCTATACAACAAAGAATGATCTTGGATCTTCAACCAAAAAGACTGTCACATTGATTGGCAACCGTATAGTTTCACATTATACGTTGCGCATACACACAAATATAATATTAATAATTAATCACTCCACTCACCCATTGTAATAAAATCACTTCACTATTGTCCAGATTAAATCACTACGGTCTATTTTCGCATGATATCCTGTTGTGCAACAATGCGCGCGAGCAGCGGCCGTTGTTCGCGTGTTGCCTGAGAAGGCTTCTGTACGAATGGTAGCACAGAGACGTGCACTATCGAAGATTCCTACCACTTGATAACAGTAAGGCCACGCTATCACTCATCTCGCGATATCACGGCGACCACGATCCATCTTTCCTCTAGGTTACGTTACATAATTTCCGAATTGTCGCTAATTACTTTTCATCGGAAAATTCGATAAGAAAATTTTAAGGTAGCTGTCAGCCGCTTGAAGTATCATATGAAGTAATAAAAACATCGTGATTCGTGACCTACGTACTAGACGTTTTATGGTAATTTAATGGTATTTCTCACTATCACTAAATACGACGTTGGTGTATCGTAAAAGTGTACTAAGCACGTTAAGCAAAATTTTTCCATTGTTCATTTGTTTTAAATTCAACACATTTTTCAAGGCAGTTGTTGCAACGCACCACCACTTTGTGGAACCAGGTGCCCACTGATGTTACCGAACCAGTTCCACTTAAAATAAAATAAAATATGTTTATTATGGAATATGTTTAAGAAACATGTATCACTTATTCCACGTCATTAAATGTGAATTTATAGGTATCCCTACTCATCGGCAAAGAAGACAGAGGGTGTGGGCCGAAAGAAAAAGCCGGCGTAAAAAACTCTCGGTACTCTTTTAAAATAGCAAATCAAGGTCCTTCAAGGAAAGATCGAACAATTCTTAAAAGGCCGGCAACGCATTCGCGAGCCCTCTAGCGTTGAGAGTGTCCATGGGCGGCGGTATCACTTAACATCAGATGAGCCTCCTGCCCGTTTGCCCCCTGTTCTATAAAAAAATATATTTCGTTTGTAATTTCCCCCTTCATCATTTTGATGATGATGTTTGCAGTGTCCTGAAAAAATTTTATTACTTTTCTTAAACTTTGCAGGTGTTTTTTTTAAATTTATATTGCCGTATTCTTAATATTTCAGTTAAGTTACCCGCAAATTAGTCACTTTGCAGGTTAAAACGGGTTGGTCGCAATTATATAATAACAAAAACGCATTTCGTGTGCTTCCGCCATAGTCTAAAGCAAAATATTTTTTATCATTTAATGACAGGCAAGTATAAATGCGATCAGGATTCCCTGTATAATTAAATTTTATAAAAAAATAGATGAAACTTGAATTATCTAAAGCGTGGTGAGAGATGTATATATATTAATTAATTACCATTTCATATCAGCATATATGTGTATATGTGTGTAGATATGTCGGTGTATAAAGGCATTAATAGGAATGGGTTCAGGCCACACTTTCACTGTCAACTGGTCACAGCCTTGCGATTCTGTAACTCACTTTTCGAACTCTCACAGCGGTTTTCACAGCGGCGGTCGCTCAGGAGGAGTTGCAGAATCGCAAGGCAGGACAGACATATAAAATCTTGGGCTCACACTTACTCTCTATGTATTCAGCATCTATATACTATATAAAATTTTGTCTTACAAAACTACGACCTTCTATTTAGCGATTACATGATCAAATGTATCAGCGCTTGTAAAGGCTTGTGTTTGCTAAAATACTGCCTTTTATACTATTATTTATGTATATTAAGTCCATAGTACAAAGCATCCAATTGTTTTCAAGCAATTTGCGGTTCTAAAGCTTCTTACGGACCCAAGAGAGTCAATCAGAGCAGCTGCGAGCACAAATGAGCTTCCCTTCGCAAAGATCTCTTTAATCAAAATATTTATTAGCCACTTAAAAAGACGTTGAGCCTTTTTCGTTAGTATTCTATAAAAAAATAACATTCGTAATTGCTATGAGACAAATAGTTTTCTATAAAATTAGCTTTCTATTATTTTTTGGTTATTAAACTCAAAATCACTAATATATTACAATTAATTAAATTGTAGTAGGCTGTTACATTCTCCTGCTGTTTTCTTAACCGCATGGCTTAGTGGTTAACGAATATAGTGTGCCTGGAGAAACATTTCCGGTGAAACTATAACTGTCTCACTTTTGTAGGCACAAAAGCACCTTAAAGCAAAAACCAACCGGTAATTTTCCATCTTCTGAATATAAAAAAAAAAAAAAACTAGTGGTGCTACGCCTTGTTAGGTCTGGGCCTCAGATCCATGATCATTTCTAATAGATAAGTACTTTTTGGGTCTACGGCAAGTAGGTTTCCTTACGATGTTTTCCTTCACCGTTCAAGCGAATATTAAATTCGCACATAGACAGAAAGTCAATTGGTGGAACGAACCTACGACCTCCGGGATGAGAATCTCACGCTAAAGCCACTTGGCCAACACTGTTCTTCTAAATGAAATAATGTTAAATTTTAAATCTGATAATAGTGTGTGATTAAAAGGAACAGAAACAGCAATGTACGACTGTGTCAAACGTAATTAATTTTGACACACAGTATCCTCGTGCTAAGTCTCTACTCAGAATCTAACATTTAGTTCTTGCGACTTAATGATGCAACTTAGCAGTGCGCACGCACGAAAACAACGCCATATGCGGACGAAATGGGCTAATATTCGCACTACCGTCTCCATATAGGGCCTAATAGTATATTGTTTATCGAAATATCGCAGTGCGTCTACGACACTGCCCAGGGTCGTGATCGGCGGTCAAGTGCGACCGCATGCCTAGTACGCCAGGGTTGTGACAAATCCTACTAATATTATAAACGCGAAAGTTTGTAAGTATGGATGGACGTTTGTTAGTCTTTCACGTAAAAACTACTAAATGGATTTTAATGAAACTTTACACTAATATAGCTTATTTATCAAAATAACACATAGGCTTCAATTTATTAAGATATTGTGTGAATTGTTCAAAATAAGTAAGTAGTAAAAATTCTACCATCTGCGAGCTATTCTGGCGTGCGCTTCCAAAACCGCTAAAGTTACGCATATGTTACGCAAATGTTATCATATTTATGTTATCTTAAATAGTCAATATCTTCAGTAGATTTTCTCTACGTCACTCTAATATATAATACTAATTCTGCGCAGACGGAGTCGCGGGCACCAGCTAATATTTACTCAAATTCGAGAATTTTCACTAACGCTTCGATATGGTGAACAACCTGCATTCAGTACTATGACGTCATACCCTGCATCTGTGTATTAAAGACTCCACAAGCCACTGAGACCTTTGACCCTCCCAGAGGTAGGACTGGTCGACTCTCCCTTTTTGGTTGGTGGAAGCTCTCTTACAAGGCTACGTTGTTATCGTGTCTACCTCGGGTGATTGCTGGTAGTGCCATGGGTATGTAGAAGCAAGTCCCACATTACACTCCACCACGAGGCAGTTGTGCTTTGGAAGGGCATGCTGTTAAAAAGGTATCTAATGAGAAAGTTCTTAATCAAGTTGGAATGTCCAACAACTTATGCAGAACAACGGAAACTTGTGTACCTGGGCCAAGTGTTGCGCCATGCTACCACCTCCTTCAATTAATAATAATGGGTAAAATACAGTGTGTTGTTACGAGACTTTCGGGGGAATTCCAATAGAGAGGCACCTATAGAAGCACACCTTCCTTCGACGTGGTTATTCTACAGATCTGCCCTGCAATTCTGTAACTCACTTTTCAAACTCACACAGCGGTTTTCGCATCGGCGGTCGCTCTTTATCGTCGCTCTTATATGCGAATACAGGGCCTGTATTCGCATATAAGATATTTCTGTTTAATGATCTCTTCATGAGGTTTAAGTTTCTGTTTAGTTTGAGATTTTTGCTGTTTGCTTGTTGAATTATTTTCTTGCTTGTTTGAATTTTTTATGTTCTTATATAATTTAATGTGCATGTGTATAAAATTTGTAAAGTCATATTTTCTTGTATATTATAAACATACATATTGGTTTAGGACTTAAAATAAATAGATAAATTTGAGACATTTCACCGACAACGACTGTATACGTTTCTATTTATATTTACTTATTATGAAATTTATATTCATATTTCTATTGAATTTTGTCTTTATCGCTCTCTAACTTGGCATATAAATAAACGTGAGAAAACAGTTTAATTTAAAGTTCCTTTGGTTTAGTGGTTATATCCGTGACTCAAAATGATTTATTTTAACACAACGAATCTGTAACTATGTATTTCTTTTTTGACGTTCAGTGTACATTGTGTTACACATATGAATAAATGATTTTGACTTTGATATAGTAAGGTTAGAAAGAGAGTACAAAATACTGCACCATTGAATACAGTAAACAATTCACACGTGAATTTCTATAATAAGTTAAGTTAATTAAAATTTACACTTCTCGCCCTTACAGCCCTGAAGGTCTAGGTCTAGGTCACCCAGCGTAATAATTTTCCTTTAAAATTGCGATAATAACATCATTGACCCTTCTCATTATCCTCTTAAGTGAAACTACAATACCTAATTATTATTTGCATATGTTATCAAGGGAAAACCATTGTCACATTTACACAGATTAAACAAAACAATAAGATAGTTAGCAAAGTTTTTATCGTGTAGTGAATACAAATTTGATGGTTGAATATTGTACCCTCTTCAGTCGCAAGCTCATGTTTGTGCACGTGGTCAGCAAGGAAACATCTGGAGCGGACTAACTGTCTCCATCTGTATCCAGCGTCTCTCTTACAGATACCGGCAAACATCTTGAACAAATGTCATTGCCTGCGCAGAAGCGATTTTGAGGTAGCACTGGAAGGTCGGTGGTGCGCGGCGGCGGGAGAGTGACGTATCGCGTGATTGGTAAATCAGTTGACGTTTGTGTCCCGCGCTTCCTGGTTTAATACTCAAGAAGAAGATCCACGCCTTCTGAGTTCTCCAAGTTCTCGTCACCTCTGTGCATTGTATACTAAACTTTGAAATTTCCGATTCTTTCAAACATTCTGTACATATTTTTTATGTTTTTAGAAATAAAGCCACATTCGACAAAGATTATGTACTAACAAAAACAATATGCTAATGTTTGTTGTGTGTGTGAGAATATGAAATGTGTGTGTGTGTGTTTTTTTGTTCTTAAAAATCCATTTGATTCGCTTATTTCTTTCGAAAGAAGTACCTCACCTTTTCCTTATTATATAGATTTACAATACTTCAATGTTTTAGCATAGTTTGTCCCGAAATATATATGAAACGTTGTATATTCTATATGTTATTTAGAATATCGCTTGTACAAATAATGGGCTTAAAATCCATTATATCTGAGTCTCTAATGTACATGAAATATGTGGTTACTAGGTTCCTCGAAAGTATTTTCTGACTAAATCTCCAAACCATGATCAGCGTCTTCACAGCGCACTGTTTGCTTTAATCTGTGACTGTATTTATTTGTTGGCGACTCTCGTTTCGTATGCAGAACAAAACTCCGTCCTTTATTATTGATTTCGACATTCTGACTGATTATGTCCTTAACTTTGCCGAAATAATAATAAATCATTACAAACTGGCCTTGTCTTTGGGAACCTAAAGCACATCGAGTAGGAAATTAAATTACAAGTCAAATTGATAACCTTCTAGGTTTTTTGCAGTCGGTTAAAAAGGAGGTAACACCTCTTCCAATACTATTAGGCAAGGCGTAGTTTTAGTTATATATATAATTTAATTTCCAGAAAACCAGTTGCGCTATAACCTTTTAAGGTCAAAAAAAAAATTTTGCATCTCTTTCGTGATTTTTTATTTTTAATAATAAGTAGATCAGCCCTCTGTGCCTGACACACACTGTCGACTTTTTGACAATGTAAGTTTCCTTACAATGTTTTCCTTCACCGCACGAGGGCGATCAGGGTGATTGGTGGGTGCACAGCCGGGAATCGAACCTAGGAACTCAGGAATCAGAGTCGCACGCTGAAACCACTAGACCATCGTCGAAATTTTGCCTAAACCATAAGTTTCTAAAAAAATATTAATTAAAAAACTAAAAACTTAAAATCTCACGGATTCAAGTATGGCAGTTGTCTACATTCAACCTTCTTCAATCTTTAATCTACTATATAAAAATAAGTCGGGTTTTCCTTCCTGACGCTATAACTCCAGAACGCCCGAACCGATTTCCACGGTTTTGCATTCGTTGGAAAGGTCTCGGGCTCCGTGAGGTTAATAGCAAAGAAAATTCAGGAAAAAATTCAACAGAAAAGCGGAATCACCAAACGAAATGTTACATAAAACGAAGCCATCTGGTGGCGAAACGGAGTTCGCCGAGTTTGCTAGTTCCCTCATAAAATATTTATTAATTACGAATTTTTATCCATTAAATAATTATAAAACTAAAATTCTAAGAATACTTAAAACGTATCTTTCTTTATCGTCAGTGTAGTTCTGGTACAATTGACGTCACTGAGGCTCGGAAGGAATGTCGAGAGCTAACCTTGACCACGCCACCAATTGTATAATACATAGGTGCTAAGAAATTGGTAATAAACAACACGTAATATTGTGGAGGGTCGCAGGCGCCGCGCAAGGAATACTAAAGATTTGAAGGAAACAAATATTTGAGACCTCGACCTCCTTACGTCTTGCGACACAGATCTAAATAACATTGATATATAACATAGACTACATCATGACATGTATATTATATATATACATACCTTTCCCTCGCAATATATTTATGAAAATATTATGTATGTATATAAAATAGTGATAAGTTTACTAGAATAGAACATACGCATAATGTTAATACTCGGAATAAACGCAGGCTGCAATTTCCCCGTGGACTATCTAAAGTTAGTACATAATTCTTTTTTGGGAAAAGGATTACATTTTTTATAAATGTAATAAAGAAAAACTGTGTAAAAAGGCTTACTATAAAGTTAACGATTATCTAGTTGATAAAAGGGCCTGGGACTAGTGCTAGACAGGCTACTTCTAATTGATTTGCGATATTTGTTTGATAATAAGTGTTGTTTGATGATTTGCTATTTTAAAAGAGTACTGACAGTTTTTTACGCCGGCTTTTTTTCTCGGCCTACACCCTCTGTCTTCTTTGCCGATGAGTAGGGATGCCTACAAATTGAAATTTAATGACGTGGAATAAGTGATACATGTATCTTATATTCCATAATAAAAATATTTTTTTTATAACCTAGGTTAGGTTTATTCAATAATAATTCCACTCATTGCGGTAGCAATCTTAGATTCACACAATTGTTGGGTGTGTTTAAATATTATTCATACTAGGTATTGTCTGGAAAATCTCTGGTCTAGAAATAAAACTGTGGCCCCCGTACTTAGTTATTTTTATAGAACAGGGGGCTAACGGGCAGGAGGCTCACCCAATGTTAACTGATACCGCCCATGGACACTCTCAATGCCAGAGGGCTCGCGAGTGCGTTGCCGGCCTTTTACAAATTTGCACGCTCTTTCTTGAAGGAACCTAATTCGAATCAGTTTGTAAAACTGATCTGAAAACAATCCAAAATATTCTTTAACCGGTGTTAAAGTCAAGTGATGATACTTCTAGAGTATAAAGTTGGTCACAAACAAACCACAGAGGTTTCTGTTTACCTAAATATGACTTGACACTTGATATAACTCAAATAGTAAACAAGAAAATCAATCGGAAGTGCAAAGTTGAATCGCCATTTACAGTTGCTATTAAATGTACTATTTGTAAAATGCCTCCGACTGCGTCAGACTGGTAACAGCATTGACTGATATAAAAACGAGGTCTACAAATGTACATCTAACAATTAGCATCATCTAAAAACTTTAATATACATATTTAACATTTAAAATTAATGAGTTTGTTAGTCTCAAATGGCTTACTCAAATCTATTAAATGATTTCTAACAATATTATATATTTAACTAGTGGATCCGACAGACGTTGCCTTGTACACACGTCTTACATACAATACAAAATATCTAATAATGAAAATAATTCTCGACTCCACTTGAACACACACACACAACATTTTAACAAAATCTGTCCAGCCGTTCAGGAGTTTAATAATTACGAACACATGCACAGAAGATAAATATATATACAACAGCTGTTTATTTCCTGTATAGATAAATAACCTTGATGCCGACTGCAGCACCATCTGCCGGGCTTATTTGTGAATCTAAACCATCCAGGGTGCCACCCAAACGCATACAAAAAAATTCATTCAACTCCATTACGGAATATTCCATTAGTGCACAGCTGGGGTCGAACCTACGACCTCAGGTATGAGAATCACACACTGGAGCCACATGGCCCACACTGCTCTAATGCTAATAAACAATACAATTATACCGGATTAGATAATGACAGATTTGAGTAAGCTGAGCATTGAAAAATCTTACTTATAATTTATTCTTAGTAAATGACTCTGTACGATGTTATGACAAAAACTCTACAAGGGAAATATAATATCTACTGACATTACAAAATTTACCCAAATAGCAACGATAAATCCTATGAAAATACAGCCTTAAATAATTATGGAAATACAAACTATTATGAACGAAAATTCCGAACCTGTGCGTCCCGTAGCGATACCTGTAATTTGAAGAGACAAATTAATGTGTTTATTTTAAATGAAATTCACTAAACCTCTTAGCTTTATTCATGGACTTAGGATATTTGTTAGTATGGTTACCATTTATTAAATGATTTAATTGTAACTATGGTACAGATACCTGCAAACTTCTTGAGCATTAAACAAGGGATAGCATCGTACGCAGCGCGGGATACAAACGTCAACTAATTTACCAATTGACACGTCACTTTCGCGCCCCCTCCCCCTACCTAAAAATCGCTTCTGCGCAGGCAAGAACATTTGTTCAAGATGTTTGCCGGTATCTGTACCAACAAACTATTCTTAGTCTACCTACGGTACTATTTTAGGGCCCTCTGGCAATATTAGTGGCAGTTATATAACTTGTGTAAACATATAAGAAACAACTAGACTTTAAGCAAACGAGTTGGTGTTCACTCGCCCTGGAACTCTCGTAATTCTTTTTAGGATTTTTTAAATATTTATTTATTAGTAATCATACAACTGAAATTTATCAAACCGGATAACTTTGATAAACGAAATATGTATATGAAACAGAAAACCAATTCAAAAGGGCATTATAGATAGATATCAGAATGAGTAGACTAAAATTTACTAAATTAATATTCAGTTTCTCATGTAAATAAAAAACATTATTTTTGTAATGAAAAAAAAGTTCTTTAAACATTAAAACATAAAACATTAATAGTCATAAAAAAAAACTTTATAGGTGTCAAGGGACACCCGGATGGAACGAAATTCCTTTCGATTAATTTATATGTTAATTGGTATCATAATAGTATGATAGATTTTCTCGACACCAATCTTACGACGAAAAAAAAAGCCAACATCACGAGGTGTTCCCAGGCGGTCACCCATCCAAGTACTGACCTCGCCCGACGTTGCTTCACTTCGGTGATCGGACGAGAACCGGTGTATTACAATAGCAAATAGCAAAAAAGTGTCGTGACAACTTTTCGTAAGAATTTTTTCCGTCTAGCCCCCTTTCACAACGCGCGATAAGGAACTTCGTTCCAAAACTGAAATGAAACCTTAAACAAATGACAATTATTATTTAAAATTTTAAAGAAAAACTAAAGTCTTCCCGCTTTGTCAAATATCATTACATCCTCTCTGGTAAGGTGGAAAATATCAATCATAATTAATGCCATAGTTACCTAACACCCGGAACATTTGCGAATTACGCAGATAATTCATGTTCGTACGAGGCACATGGAACAATTGCGAATATCATGACGCATAGAGGTTCTTAAAGAAATTAACGACAGCAAATAGATGCTAATTTATATTCATCTCAAAGGACCTTCTAGTATAGTACGTATTCTATCAAGTCATAAGATTTTGTCTCCGTACCATCCTGTCGTCTTGCTACTTAGTTTTAATGAGTTAGTAAGCGTGGCATTAAATTTTATCGCGCACGTAATATTTAAGTATCGGCCTCAAACATATATTGTGTCAAGTTCGAGCTGACGTCCAGCGTCTGATGAAGCCATATATATTAATCCTATTATCGCTTACCTAATATATGAACCATTCCAATTGTGTCAACGTTGTACAAGCATTACTATATTAACACCTTGAGAAAGGTATCGTTTTTATATACTGGGTTACACGGAGAACTATTTGTTTCTAGTTTATTAATTAATTAAAGTTCAGCACATCATACATAATGCTATATCTACAGTATATGTGTTAAAAGCTATCTTTTCTGAAATACGTGACAATTATGGTAAACATAAGTGTCACAAAAAATACAATAAAACCAGTTTTAGATTTTACCAGTAATTAAAAAAAAAAAAACTGATACCTAATCCACTATTGAAATAGCGGATTAGAAAACAATGCCTTTTTTAATTGATCGGCCCACTACCGAATATGTCAAACACTGGACAAGTAGTGTTTGTTCTGTTAGTTTCAAGACACAATACCAAAAACTACAGCTTATCAAACAAAATTATTATCGTATAAGACTCATTAGAAGCCGAACAGGTTCCCAACCACTGTTACCAGGCCCAATAACTGTTTAATATACATTTTTAACCTAGCCTTGTATCTACGATTCTTCTAAGTTAACATAAAGAAAAATTACATTACATTTAAGTGGTATGGAACTGAAAATCTTTTATATGTAAACATAGGCTGACTTTGCAAAAAAATACCAACAAAAGTAACGATATATAAAAATATCCCTCAATCAGTATATGTATTAATCATTACATATACTAATTATGTCCGCGTGAAAGGTAAAATGCGCACACGCACACAAATCAATGAAAACGATGGAATAATTCCATGAATCTTGCCATTTTGGAATTGCTTCCATCAGATTCTCCAGATTTGGCCCCCTGCTATAACCAGCGGCACGTAAGTCTAGCGCTGGCCGATACGTGGAGGGGATTGCTGCGCATGTGTACTGTCGCGCAGGGGACAAAATGCGACTGAAGAGCCAATCGACGCTCTTCATTCCGCTAGCCCCCCTCAGGTACCTTATTTTTTACTTCTGCGCAATAACGGTCAGCGCTAGAGTTTCGTGCCGCTACTTATACCTTTTCCTGTTCTCAGTCCCCAAGAGAATGCTCGCTGGTCAGAAATTTTGCGTTGATGAGGTAATCGCCGAAACTGAAGCCTATTAAACTCAAACTCAAAATATCTTTATTCAAGTGGGTAACCAAGTACACTTTTGAATCGTAAAGTTAAATTAATCGTAAATTTTCATTTACTACCAGTTCGCAAGTCAAGGGCGTAGAGCGGGTAAGAAGAACTGGCAAGAAACTTTCTGCCACTCTTTTTAATCGCCATTATGAGACTAACAATCGTTGCATCGCTCTCGAAGGTAACCTATTGTAAATCAACTCATATTGTATACAAAAAAAAGCTTTTTTCTATGTTACGACATCGTTATCAACCAAATTTTTAGCCCAACTTTAAATTTACTTTTAAAATTTTAATTTATGATCACAAATACATAAATAATTTTAATTAAGTCATTCGTATATATGTTAATAGGCTATAAATTCATGAGATAAGAATATATATATATATATATCTATATCTCTCTGTCAATATTTAGATATAATGCAAGTAGTTGTTTGCGTAGTATTACTGTTCTATTACAGGTTTAATTGTACGACGCCGGCCTTTTATGTGATATTATTTGTGTGGCATATGATAATAAAATAGCAGAAGTATTATTTAATAAGCTTATAAATATATATTATTTGTTACTAGCAAGTATATGTATAAGTATGTGGAGTTTCTTGCCCATTCTTATCCACACGAAACTACCTTTTGAAAAGGGCAATCTTCAGGGCATCTTCTTATATTTTATTTGACGTACAAAGGTGCCATTTTAGGTGGTCTAATTGAAATAAATGATTTGACATTGACTTTAAATATTAATTGTTATTTAACTCAATATTAAACTATAATTTTTATATATCCATTCAATTATTTGTTAATTTAAACTTTACCACATTTTTAAAGACAATGTAACTATACAAAACATAATATGTTGTTTTCTATGCCATAATAAAAAAAAAAACATTATATAATGGAAAAACACAATTGCAACTGTCAAAAATGTTTTCTACTGCATTTTTCATAATCCTACGTAAATGACAAAATAATACCTCGCTGACAGAAGAATTGTATAGAGTTAGTTCAAGTACATTTTAAACACTTGTTTTTAACGAAACGGTTAACCTGATAGTAAAGATTGGCAGGTGATCGAGATTATCTTAAACAACAGATAAAATAATCAAAGTATGATAGCAATGATATTTCACCATCTAGCTCCCAAAAATACAAACAAAAGAAAATTTTCACAGAGGTTAATCGAAGTCATTAAAGATTCGGTTCCTATTTACTACCAAATGTTTTATGACACGTATGAGACGAGATTCTATAAGAATAATTGAGTTCTGATCGTTGACAGTTCGGACTTGTATAATTTTGACACATTTGGTGGACATAACGTAGTGAATCTATATATTAATTTATGCCAATATATTTTAATATTTAATACTTAGTTGTCTATTAAATTTTAGTTTTTGTTATATATTTTAATAAATCTTAACATGGCACATTTTAATACAATACAGATTAGAATGAGAAAATTAGATAAAAAAACGTGTGGTTTTTTCAACTTATGCAATTATAATTATTTATTTATGCACTATTTTTTCTGTGATATTCATTCAAGTTTTTTCTTTGATAAATTAATTCAATCTACCACTCTGCTGCACCGATCTCGTCAGAGAGATGTAGTATGCGTTCTGTACCGCTCTAACGCGTAAGGTTTATTTCGTTACGGAATTTCTGGATGCGGTCTCCACGCTCGAAGCCCGCGATAGAAGCTATGCCAGATCTATTTGTCAGATCAATTACCTACTTATGCAAATCAAAAACGTCGAAAATATATAAATACGGTAACATATTTCAACTCAATTAATATGGCCGTAAAATACAAAACTCTTAACGCCAAATTTGAATAAATATAGGTATCAAAAATCTTCATATATCAGAAGAAAATCTATTGCATTATTATTTAACTAGCATAGGATGATTTTAACTTCATTTATATCTTATTTTTTAAGCATAACAAAAATCCCCTTGTTCAATGTATATATATTTTTAAAACTTTGTGACATTTTTAATTCATATAGCATCGTGAATGTAGCGAACTTGGACCACTTGTTATACGCAGTTAATAAATGCAAATGAACATTTAAAAACGAATATATCGTTAGAATATTGAGTTATGAAAGCCATCAGCTATGCCAATTCAAAAAACATTATCTCGAATTTACCACAGAGTACAAAGAAATAGTCATCACGATGGGATGTCGTGCGGAAGCCAGCCTTGTTAACGCCTATTGTAATTAATATAAAGCATTTCTAAACGAACATGTCTAGATGCAAATACTAATGATTTACTACTGTAAATAATATAAACATTGCCGACTTCAAACACGTTACACAATTGTTTGTTCGTTCGAAGGTATAATGGAAAACATATTACTTTCATCCCCTGACAATATAAAACATAAGTGGAAACAGCACAACACTATGTGGAACCAATTCTACTTAGGGTCGTTCAAGAAAAGAGCGTACCAATTTCGGCAACGCACTTGCGAGCCTAC
The DNA here is from genome assembly GCA_963693345.1 of Pieris melete. Classification (NCBI taxonomy): domain Eukaryota; kingdom Metazoa; phylum Arthropoda; class Insecta; order Lepidoptera; family Pieridae; genus Pieris; species Pieris melete. The sequence goes on along the minus strand of CAVNZK010000325.1, from coordinate 1,082,238 downwards.
TGGCAATATGTCCATGGGCCGCGATATCACTTAACATCAGCTGAGCCAGGCACAACCAGCATTAGATAGGTGTTGAAATACCCCCAGCTCGGATGAAGTGGAACCTGACTGCGTCTAGATCTGTACTCTGTAACCTCTGATAGTGATTCCGACTTGAGTTTTGTACCACGGAAAGTACAAATATTGGGAAAAATACATAGATATGTATTGGAATTGGTAGGTATAGCTGTTGGATGTTACAGTATACCGGCGCTGTTCTTATGATGCACCGGTGATGTACAACCCTCCCATTTGGGTATGAGAGGCAAGACAAATGTGGATTTTAATATCTCCTCTGTGCCCTGTTTGAACAGATATTTGCTGCTATAGTCAAATTGGCTACAGAACATTATTATAGAGAAGTTGTTCGAACCTTTTTACTTTTTTTTTTAGTGTTTATTTGTATAAGTTCGATCATAAATATACACTGTTTTACTTATAAAAACGCTAGATAGTTGGGAATTTAAAAAATAATAATAACAGGTTTTACAGTTTAAAATAATTATTGATATAATATAAAATGTTAAGCTAACATCTTATATTATATCATAGACAAAGTCATAACATTTATTACTAACAAAAACACACACACATAATAACCATATTCAATGAAAAAAAAAAGAGAAATATCTTTTTTTTTTATTTTTTCCTATTCGGTTTGTTTCAAGTATGTAATGCTTGTGTGCTGTGGTTGTAATTGGCCCTGGCTCAGCATTATGCTGAGGAGCAGAATGTTCCACAGCGCTGGTCATTCTGCCAGAGACCACAGCAGCTAGGGTGCAATAAATAATCAATAAAATGAATAATGCCACACGGTGGCTAACATATACAAGCTAGATGAACTAACTTCGATTTCTATGAAGCGGTTGTTTATAAGGGGTTTGTGTGTATATACACATTATGAACAAGCCCGAAGATCCGTTAAAAAAGCCAGACCACTGGCCAGCCCACAAAGACTTGCTTATAACAATACTCATTATAATCCGACATTGAGTTACAAGTGTCATTAATGTCTAGACATTTGAAGAATACTTTATTAAAACATCTATATATATAAAGACTACCAGACCCGGCTGATTGCCATGCATATTATTTCTAGGAAACATTTTTGTTCATCGTAGAGGGGTGAAAATTAGGGGTTACATGTATTTTTGTATGCTGTATACGGTATTTACGATTTTCTTAACTTACATAGTAATAATCAAAATTATTAAAATTAATAAAAGAAAATTAAAAAAAGTTTGGTCCTTATGGTAGTGAAGGTACCCTTAACGTTGGCAGCATTTCCTCACTGCATTGCAATACTTATTCGTTTTGCGAGAAAAGCACCAGCTCTGAGGTCACCGGCACTATCTACCAGGCGCCAACTTAAATCGTTAAGTTCAAGAGTCTCTACTCCAAAGGGAACCTCCTTTTAATTATGTAAGACAAATTTGCATGCCATTATAATAATAAAAAGCCTTTTTATTTCTTGCAAAAGAACAGAGTTAACTATTTTCACAAATATATTTTTAAGAAAGCAAATTAAACAATTATTATTATTATTATTTATTTTTTTCCTAATTTTTGTATCTATTTCCCAATTATTATTTTGCAAGAACCCTTCCGCAGGTGTAGGCCTCCTCCAGGGATCTCTATGTATCTCGATTTTGGGTGAGCCAGCTCGAGCCAGCCGTTTGAGCAATGTCGTCCGACCATCTCGTGAGCGGTCTTCCTCTGTTTCGTTTCCCAATAGGGCCACCCCACCTGGTCACCCTTATGGTCCATCGATCGTCAGAGAGTCTTGCCACATGACCTGCCCACCTCCATTTAAGCTTTAGAGTATAGTTTAGGGCATCAGTAGCTTTAGCAACGAGTGTCTTATTTTATTATTTTTTCTAATGTTAAGCATGCTCCGTTCTAGGCCCCTTTGACAAGTTCTGATTTTTCTTTTTATCTTCTCTGTATATTTCCAAGTCTGGCAAGCATATGTTAGACATGGCAAGAGACAGCTTGACATGGCTTTGGTTTTAAGTGTTACTGGCATATTGCTGTTAAAAATTTCCTTTAGACTCCAGAACTTGTTCCAAGTATGTTGAATTCGCCTTTCGATTTCTAAATGTTGTTGTCCTTTGCAAAGCTGATTTGTTTTCCTAGGTAAACATAATTGTTTGTATATTTCAAGATTTCTCTATCGACCGATACTGTCTTTTCTATACTGTTTGTCATTAACATTGTCTTTGTGAGGTTCATCTCTAGACCTACCTTCTTGCTAGCCGCATTTAATGATTGAATCATGACTTGTAATTGTGAGCTTGATTCGGATACAAGCACTAAGTCATCAGCAAAGCGCAGGTGACTCAGGTATTTTCCGTTAATATTAAGGCCGCTTGTACCCCAGTCTAGATTTCTTATTATCGACTCGAGGATGGCAATAAACAGCACAGGTGATGTCGGGTCGCCTTGTCTCACACCTCTTTTTATGGGAAAGCTTGGGCCGACTTTCTCTAGTTTGACTCTGCCCGTGTTGTTACTATATATACTCTTTAATATTTGTATATACTCCGTCGCTACCCCTTGCTCCGTTAGTGCTTTCCAGATGCTTGCATGTGAAACGGTGTCGAATGCTTTTTTGTAGTCGATGTAAGCGATATAAAGTGCTCGCTGTCTCTCTTGGTATTTTTCAATGAGAAGTTCCAGAGTATTGATGTGGTCTACAGTTGAGAAACTCTTTCTGAATCCCGCTTGCTCCATTGGTTTGTTCTGCATCTAGTATGATACTTATTCTTTGGTTTATAAGAGATGAGAAGAGTTTGTATAAGCACGGTAGTAAGCTTATTTGTCTATAATTAGCAACATCACATGGGTCGCCCTTTTTATAAATCAGTATTATATCTGACTCTGAACATTGTGTCGGTGTTTTAGCATTTTACAAAATACGGTTGAACAATGGAGTTAGCGGTACTGCAATGACTGCACAGATTTTATAGACTCGTTTGTGATGTGGTCTGAGCCAGGACTTTTGTTTGTTTTTAGTCTATTAATTGCTTGCATAACTTCTGGTACGGTGAATTCTATACATCGAGTTGAGATTAGGTCGGACTGTTGGATATTATGGTCTGGGGCATTTACGCACAAATCTGCGCTGTAGAGTGTTTTATAGAAGTTAGTTGCTACTCCTATGATATCGTTGCGATTGCTTAGGATTGTTCCTTTACTTTTTAAACCGTCTATCCATGTTTTGTTTGTCCTCAACTGTTTGTATGCTTTTTTTGAGCTTCCTGATCGCATTAGATGTTTTTCCAGCGCTTCCGATCAGTACTTTGTATAGTCGCTTTTTATACGCCTGCTTACTAGCTTGTATAACGCTGAAAGTTCGTTTTTCATAGACCTAGACTTATTCTTGGTATTTTGCAGAAGCTTTCTTCTCTTCAAAAGTGCTTAAGTACGCTGTGATAAAATCGTATGTCTTGTGTCTTTATTACTTATTCTAGCTTCTTGGAGGCTGTGTGTGATTGCTCTTAGTATGTTGTCGTGTAAATTTTGTACAGATAAACTATTTTCTTCTAGTATGTTTGGTAGATGGGCTGTGATGCATTCCTTATATTTGTTTATTTCTTCTTCGCTTTGTAGGGTGGCATTAGGAGTGCTATTAAATCTAGTTCGGTTCTTTTTTATTTTTGACAATGTTATTGTTGCTCTTACTGGTCTATGGTCCGACGAAAAATTGAGATTCAAAACATCCATGTTGTGTACAATGCTAGGTCAGTTTGATAGAATATAATCTATTTCGTTTTTGTACTCTCCGTTAGGCGAGCGCCATGTCCATCTACGTTCCGGTTTTTTCTGGAAGAACGTATTTAGGATCGCAAGTTTATTTTCGACGGCGAAGTCAATGAGTTCTTAAGTCTTAACCTCTTAAGTTCCTTTTGCCATAACCATGTGGTTTCATTATCATATACTCGTCTGCCCTAGGTTGGCCTCTTTTTGCATTTAGGTCGCCCATAACTATATACTAAACTACTTGGATCTTGCACATAACTATATATGTATTATGTGCAAGATCCAAAGCTCGATACAAGTTTGCATAAAACGCTTCGAGCTCGTCTTCTTTTGCTGCTTCTGTGGGGGCGTACACTTGTATAAACGAGATTTTGGTGCCCTGCATATTCATGTTTAGTAGTGCTACTCTGTCAGAAATTCCAGTGAAGCTTTCAATGTTTTTTCTCTGGTGTAGGTTTATTAAAAAGCCGACTCCATATTGACCTTGCGTAAATCCTGCATAACAGAGTATACAATTATTATATTCTTCAATTTTTGTTCCTAGACCTCGAGTTTCCGATAAACCAATTATATCGTAATTTATATTTTTGAGTGCCATTATGTATGGAAAAATATGCAGAATTTAGATAGTTCCATACCATAACATTTTTGTACAATATTCATGCAAATAAATAATTTATTATTATTAGTATGAATAGTATCTAAAGTGAAGCTATCGCAATAGAAAACAAACATGACATTTTTGTATAGAAAACGTTAAAAGCGCTCAGTAAGCCAATTTGGAACTAAACGGACGTTCGAACCTTCGAATAGAATACGTGTGGCAATCGAATTTTATCGAGAATACTTTTTTCGAGCTGTCACTGAAATTATCACACAAATACGAATAGTAATATTCGTAAAGTTCGTGGTCTATAATCATTACAATCTAAATTGTTCTTACAAACGTATGTAATATGTATACTTTAAAGTCAATACTGTTTTAGTAAATACTGGCTTATATGGCTAAACGTAAGTATGAACTTACGTTTAGCCATAAAACATGAGTTTAAGGTATGTTCTGTGGCAATTTAAACAATAATAAACGAAGTCTAGTTCTTTGGGTAGTTTTATGTTGAATTAACCTAAATTAACCGTAAAATGTTTTTAATTTTTAATCAAACACAGCTTATGTTATCCAAAGATTTACAAAAAATAGCTTTCTTTTAAGAATTAAATCAGTAAAATAAAAATGAAAAGTCCCTGCTATACCAATTTAATTGCTAATAATAATTAAAATTAGAGGAATTAATTGATTACAAGCATACTTACGTATTATTCTCTGTAATGTTACGGAGATGAATCTTAGTGCAAACATCACAACACACACTTATACAATTTTCAAAAAATACAGTCTGACATGCTGAGAATTTAATCGATTTATGTATAATTTAAATATATCTAAACCAAACATTATATAAATTATTTTTTTGATTAAAATTTTTCATAAAACACACATATTACAAAAGTAAATCAATCATTACAAAAAATAAAACTGTCATAGTTTTTCTTCTCCTTCAATTGCCCTGTAAGTAACAGACGAAAAAGGTTTTCGATTGTCAACCTCTTTTGAAATCGACTTTAAACCAGCTTATGCATTCATAATGACGTATATACGATAAGCTGTAAATAACGCAACGTTTAAAATGTTCTGGGGGCCAACCATAAGCTTCCTTGAAACATCCAGTAGAGGTGCTGATGAGTTTTGGTTCCTAAATTCAATAGCGTTTTTTCGTACCATGATCCATAAACTGAAACGTATTGGCATCTCAAGACCGAACGTAAGAAGGATAACTTTGTTTGTGGTTTCTATGTAAGTTCTGTAATTTAACTGTCAAACTTGCTTCGACAGATGATCCTAGAATAATAAATAAAATCTAAAAATTATTTTAAATAATTCATCAATCACAATAAGCTATTATGTTTTAGTACATATAAATATTTAACAAAAAAAACTATTCTTTTGATATATTTTAAACGTAAAGTTTTCTGGTGCTATTATAGTTGACACATTTTTAAATGTGTCCGACAAATTTTGATAGGAGTTACAATAACTTTACAAAATTTCAGTGAAATAATTATTGTTTTACAAATTGTTTAACTTAAAATATCATGGGATGAGTATTGTTCACAAATTTGTTTTCCAAAAATAACGAAACTTATTCTTGAAATCATAAAATGATTGCTTCACGACTGATTTCAGAGCGACCGCCGATGCGAAAACCACTGAAAAGTGAGTTACAGAATCGCAGGGCTGAAATCTTTAACGAATTAAAGACGTTGAGCTGTAAACTCGACATCTTCGTCTTTAGAAGGGCGTTGACTTGTTTATTATCTCGTCAATTTTTAAATAATTGACTTCCTTTCTATGTGCGCGTTTAACATTCTCTCAAACGGTGAAGAAAAATATCGTGAGGAAACCGGCTTGCCTTAGACCCAAAAAGTCTAGGGCGTGTGTCAGGCACAGGAGGCTGATAACCTACTTGCCTATTAGGTTGACAAATGATCATGCAACAGATACAGATTTGAGGCCCAGACCTAAAAAATACGACGAAAAGAAATTATAATGGAAAATTAATAGTATTCGGTCATGCTGCAACTTTTAGCAGTCATTTCGTTGGAATCGAACCCAAAATCTGTTTTTTTTTATAGAACAGAGGGCAAACGGGCAGGAGGTTCACCTGATGTTAAGTGATACCGCCGCTCATGGACACTCTCAATGCCAAAGGGCACGCACTTTTCTTGAAGGACCCTAAGTCGAATTGCTTCGGAAATACTTCAGTGGCCAGCTGGTTCCACGTAGTGGTGGTGCGCGGAAAAAACTGCCGTGAAAAACTCTCAGTTGTGGAACGGCGGCCGTCGGGTGGAATTTCGTATTCTGCCTCGACGTCCTATGATGAAACTCAGCTACAGGTATTTCATTCAGCTGAAAAAATGTACACCTACACATAAAAAAACATTTGTAACACAAACTGTGTTATAAATCGAGATTCACATTCGATCGTAATAAAGAGATAAAACAATAAAATAAACAATCATTTTGTTTATATAACGCTTTGAAAACAATCTGTCCTTTCTCCGGGTTGCAATAACTGTAATCCCTCAGGCGGGGCGAACTATAGCTACTGGATGCGACATAATATATTGTATAATTCAAGTTCAAAAATCATTTATAGGTAACAAAATGTACACTTATGAACGTCAAAAAATAAATATATATTAAATGCTTCTAATTCTACATTTACTGCCAGTTCTCAAACCAAGAGCGTAGAACGGAAGAGAAGAATTGTAAATATACTCTCCGCCACTCTTTTTAATCTCCAAGTTTTTTGTTTTAAACAATGTTTGCAAGGCGCTGCAACCATAACATCATGTTCCACATGACATCTTAATAAATTAAAAACAAAGATTTGTCCTATATCAGCAGGAGGGGTGGTGAAATCGGGGCACGCACTTACATTCTCGTGGGAATAACAAACAAATACATAGTCGAAATAACTAACATCACTGCATACACGAATTCAAATACGACCAGTCACCACAATTAGCACCCGTTCACGAGTATGACGCATGGCCAGCCATAGGCCCCCTCGCCATATTTTAAGGAGACAGACGACCCGCAGGGATTAAATACTGATATTGTATGAATTACTGAATATATAGGATAGGTAAAGGATAGGGATCGTTCAAGAGCATACCAATTATTGAATGTCTGGCAACGTATTCGCGAGCCCTCTGGTATTGAGTGTCTATGGGTGGCAGGTAAACATCAGGTGAGCTTTCTGCCCGTTTGCCCCCTGTTCTATAAAAAGAGGATAGGATAAAATGTATACTTAATTTTCATCTATATCTCTCTCATAATCTCAATACCCGTCGATATAGATAGTGCATCACAAAATAATAGGAAAGTAAGCTAGAAGCTTACTGGCAGACTTGCCATCACCACAAAACACATTGCCAAAAGGTTTACCCTCAGAAAGAGACAAATGTGTCTGACACGACCGGAGTCGAGGCGTATGTAGAACTTATTTAAAGAATTAATTTAACTAACTATTTTTTTATGTCTATATGACAGAAAACCGAAGAGCTGGCAGCTACCTCGAACAAAAAAATGTGTGCGTGTACTAGATGTACACACGTAAGAAGTGAAACTTCTTTATGACCTTATTTTTCGAAAAATGATCTACCATATTATGCAACTTAACGACATTGGTTAAATAAAGTTTAACAAAAGGCTTTTATTATCATAGACATGAATACAAATACAATTATTTCAGTTTACCTTATTACTACTACGATTATTACAGAATTTCATTAATTGTAATAGAATTATTACTATCATTGTTATCGTTATTATATATTTTTGTTATTAATGGTTTCGAATCTCTTCGGATCAACCGTGGACAAGAGAAAGATAGCGCGTAACCGAAAAACGTGACGATTTGCTACAAAATTTCTCCCATACGTCGATAAAAAATTCATTCTAACGCCGATAAAGAAGTTTGACTTCAAAAAGCAACCTGGCGCGTAACGGAAAAATGTGACGCGTAACGAAAAAATGTTACACTAATTTTTTTTCCAACCCCGATAAAGAAGTTTTACTTCAACAATTAGTCTAGCTATTCAAAGGTGGAACGCTGCCAGTATCTTCGGAACCTTGATTCCTTTTAATAATATATTTTAGTTATTATATTTTAAGTTTAGTTTTTATTGTTATATTATTTTTTAGTGATTTAATTTAACTAACTACCGTATATAGAGTACATAATGTTTTGATATCGGACGAGCTCATTTTTTATTGACTTAAATTATCTTAATTTGACAGCATTAAAGTAAACATTCATTTCGTTTGCTACCAAATTAATAACGTAAATGATAAAAACACGAAAATGTTAAATATTTGCGAGAGCTTATGATGTGTGAGTGACCTGATTAGACGCGTGTCTTATGACTTTTATTTGAAGAACTTGTTTTAATATAAATTCTATGTTGTCTTGGGGATTTTTCACTTTTTTCCTTACTACGTCACTGATAACAACACTGAATGATTGATTAGGTGAATTGTTTGATTATGTATGGATATATATTATATTAAGACGCTCGCGTGATATAAACTTTGATATTATGTAACAAAATAATCAAAGCAAACATCAATCGGTATCAATTTACAATTAAATTACAATAATTTATTGTTTACGAACAGTAAAAGAGTAGAAGTAACGAGGAGTTATCTGACTATATAACCCACCTAATACTTACTCAGAGGCGATCAGAACTTGGAGAAACTGATTGTGGTTGGTAACACAGAAAGCAGAAGATCACGTGGCCGTTCAACCAGATGGACCGATAAAGTAAAAGACTCATCGTTCTCAAAACATAAGAGTGTCGCTGGACCAGTGGAAACAGATAGTCCACTCCAGATGTTTCCTTGCTGACCACGACGCTCAGACATGAGCTAGAGACTGAAGAGAGAGAGAGAGAAGACTCACTCACTCACTCCGCTGGCTCTGCTACCCAAAAAGTGTCTTGCCCTCCGAAATTAGAATCTTCCAGCACATCTCGTCCTGTGTTACCTTCCATCAATTGCTGGCTTTCAGCTGCAGCAGGTCCTTCTCCACTCTGTCGATCCAGCGGTACCGATCTACAGTCTCCGACCATTAGGCTGGGTCAACAAAGCCTCCTTTACCGATCTAGGCCCGTGCGCTCAAGGTGCCCCAGCCAACATTAGTCGACGGGCCTTCTTTGCCTATAATGTTTCCAACACCTTATGGCCATTAAAAAGAGTGGCGGAGAGTTGCCTATTCTTCTCATGCATTCAACGCCCTTGATTGAACTGGCAGGAATGTAAAATTTGAAGCATTTAATATGTATTTCTTTATTGACGTTCATAAGTGTACATTGTGTTACCTAAATGAACAAAATGAATTTAAATTTGAATTTAATAAGACCATGTTATTGGTTTTTAAGAGGTCGAAACATAATAATCGTTACTTGGATAGGAAATGTTTTTTGTTATAAAAAATACTTTGAGCACAGTGATAACTATTTTTCGTTTTCACTACAACTTTTGGTCAGGGTGCTTATATATTATAATTAATTAAATTGTAAGTAAAAAAGTTCTCTAAAAATTTAGTAGCTATTAAGTAATTTGAGACTCATATTCTGTATTCTACAAATCAGTTTAATCATGATGTCATAGACATATTGACAGAATTAGATAAGATAAATTGGTCTATAGGCAGTTGTAGCATATAATTGAATAAATAAAAACATAATAGTTGCTTATTATGTGTTTTTCCTGTTATCACCTCAACGTCCGTCGTTCCACAACTGAGTGTTTGGTAGTTTTTGCCGCTCACTACCACTATGTGGAACCAGCTGCCCACTGAAGTATTTCGGTCTTTCAAGAAAAGAGCGTACCATATCTTAAAAGGCCGGCAACGCACTTACAAGCCTTCTGGCAATGTGAGTGTCCATGAGCGGTATCACTTAGCTTATGGAGTGATAAATTTAAAAAATTTAGTAGTACTTAGTACACTGTACTGTGTACTTTTGTTTTTGACGTGACAACGTCTAATACATCGTTGAACACCGTTCTGCACGAACGAAAAAGCATGACTCAGTGTCCCGTTACGCTCATTCTATCTCTATTCCGCTCGATTGGCCTATGCGTTCGGACGCATAAAGGAGTAAATCCTCGGGGATTTACTCCTTTATATCCATACACAATAATGATAATTCAAGAAAAATTATTCAATTTTATTCATAAAAGTATGCAATAATTTCATTAATGTCTTGTAATGACGTTGTCACGATAAACTGACTTTACACATAACCATTTTCTTATTCCGGAACAGCGAACAGTCTCTATGGGTTGGAATAGCAAAGTGGTTCCATATTGGTGCCTATGTAGCTATTTATAGGGAACGCTATCTAAAAAAAATCATATTAAAAAACGAAGTTTATTAATGTTGCATTTAATATTTCGTAACATCGTATAGTAAATCTGATAGTAAGTGTCATTAAATTTATCTATAAATTACCATGGTCCAAATGGTTGCTTAGTCTATCGTCTAGTCTACAAACCTTGTAAACATTATCGGGGACAGTATTTTCGATAACTAAGTGTTGATATCGTTTAAGTCTGTTAAGCACCAGCGGCACTTCTTTGATTGGCACTTGATAGTGCTTATGTGTATTATTAAAAGGAAAACATTTAAAAATTAATACGGCAAACATTACTTTATTATGTTTCTTGTTATATTGAATATGGTTTAAATTTGCTGAAAATAAAACAGTGGTTCTACAACCTTTTTAGGTCTGGGCCTCAGATTTCTGTACCTCTTTCATTTGTCAATATAATAGGCAAGTAAGTGATCAGCTTCTTGTGCCTGACACAAGCCACCGTCAACACTGCAGAAAATTTGATAAAGTCCATTAAAATTTGTAGATGAATAATAAAAACGCTGCAACCTTATTGTTTGATAATATTTCATAAAAAAAGGCGATCTTCTGTCTGACACATGTCGTCGGCTTTTGGATTTGAACAGGCTATTTTCCTTATGACGCTTTTCTTCAACGTACTACCTGCTGTGGATCAAATCTATGACTTCACAGACAGGCACCCTGGAGCCACCAGGCCAACACTGCTCTACTATGTTCTTAGTTAAATAAACACAAATTGTACCATTTTAAACTTGTAGAAAAAATAAATCTTGAAAGGGATAATTGATCCTAAAAAATAAATTAAAGATGAATCGACTGTCATATATTTATAATTCTTATCTTAACCAACCCATACAGCGTTGGAGTACATGCATAAAGAGATAAACAAATGAACAAAAACACATTTTAATTACACCTTACTTCTAATTACCATACAATATTTTATATTACTCAGTAAATTTATAATTATTTGTTTCAGTGTAACATAGTTTTTGGTTAAATTAATACATACGTCATTCATGTTATATTAACTATACAAAATACTTATAGCGAATACCTAATCGCTAAGTCCGGTTTTACAACGGACGCGACGTAAGGCCAAAATTAACTTTTTTACATAATTAAACATTTATAATTTATAATTAAAATTTTAAATAAATTCTCCGCTTAGAATAATGACAAAGTATTTTATTTATGTTTAAAACTTGTAATTGGTATAAAAACATAATCAGTACATAAATAATCAATTCAAATTACGTTGAAACGGAAAACAAACGCTGGGAAAATATTTCAATAAGTGGTTCACACGGTTAAGTAGTCACATCTAGGAATATAAGGCTGTTGTTTTACTTCAGGGCGGGAGTTTGACGGAGGGCGGCGCGGGCGCTTCAGTATTCTTTAGACTTTCGAACTGAAAGTAGCAAGCTTGGGTCCAAAATGTGTAATAGTGTTCCATATTTAAATATCGTAAAATGAGTTGTGCTTTTTAGTGAAAATGGCGGATAAATTGGACGACTACCAGGGTGTTACTGGCCGGTGGCATGGAATAAGAGACCGGTGGAAGGAGAGATACGCGCATTGGAAGGAGAACCATCCGCGTGGGATTCGGGAGGTTTTGAAGGAGTTGCTGTTTGGTATACCTACGTCATCTGAGCCGCCCAACCGAGAGTATGATAACAGCGAATACAGCGATATATTCAGGTATTTATATATAACATTGTTATAGGTTTTACGCTAATATGACAATATATAAAATTACTTTTACTATGTACGGAGAATTTATAATTCAAAATTTGTGCTAATCAATTTAAAATTATTAATTTAAGACTGATGTGAAACTTGAAAATATTTTTTCAAAATTTTGCGAAAATTTTATGCAAGTTATTTTTTTGTTAGGCATAACTAAATTTATACTTTTTACTATCTACACTTTATTAAATCACAGTAAGCTTAACCTTGCCTGAACGGTGTAATCTAATTAGGTTATCTAATTTCATACATATAGTATATTGATGCAGAATTAAAATAGAACTATATGTACATATGTAATGTCAAGTAAATTTGTCTATTTGTAGATTTTTCTGACCCTATTCGACAGAGATGAATAATTATGTTTATTTGCTTACTAGAAATTCATAACGGATGGTCTAGATTAATAAGTAATTTTAATGTGTATAATATACACAAACTTAAGATTAAAACACGTTTAATCACATTTAATTTAAAATAAAACTCCTTAATTAAGGGTTCTTATAAATATATATATATATTATAAATACATTATAAATATAATTTACTAACAAACAATTTTAATTCGATAAAGTGTTTTTATTTCCGAAAACTAAAACCTTAGACCACGACTTTGTTCTGTTTTTCAATTGCGTGTTGTTCCCAAGAGAATGAAACTGCGTGCTCCTATTTCACCATGGGTACTGCTGATAGAGGACAAATCATAATTTTAATCTTTTATTATTTTTATTCTATTAATTACTTAAAATGTCATGATGATGAACATGGTGTAATGGTTGCGGCTTTTTACAAACATTTTGTAAAACAATAAACTTGGCGATTAATAAAAGTATGGCGGAGAGTTTATTGCCAGTTCTTCTCGCCTGTTCGTATTGATTTTAGAGCTGGCAATAAATGTAAAATTAGAAGCATTAATATGTATTTCTTTATTGAAGTTCACAAGTGTATATTATGTTACCTAATTGAATAAATTTTGAACTTTAAAAAATGCTTTGTTAAAACAAAAACGAAAGTTTAAGTTTAAGTTAACTGATAATGAAAAGCCTTTTTAACTTGCAGGCGGAAAAACCGATTGGAACTTATGCGTATATCGGCTGCAGTAATGGGCATAGAGTTTTCATACGCGGGCGAGACGGCATTTGTTTCACCCACCTTACTCCAGATTGGAGTACCCCATCACCAAATGACTATGGTGTGGGCGCTCTCACCGTTAATAGGTTTTTTTATGACCCCTCTCCTGGGCTCGCTGAGTGACAGGTGCAAATCTAAATTTGGACGACGGCGACCATTTATCGTTATGATGTCCATTGGAGTGTTTTTAGGTAAATAAGTTTTATTATTACCGTTTTAATGAATGAATCACTTTTTATGTACTAATTTCTTTACGGAAGTTATCCTATCGTACTGGACATGACTTAACTCGTAACCAGGAGATATAAAAAAAATATTTGATATAATACTAGCTGACCCGGCACACGTTGTTTGGCCATGTATATTATTTATAGGAAACATTTTTTTAGGTCAATAACAATAACTATCTACTATAATAAAAAATAGGGGTTGATCGTAGAGGGGTGAAAATTAAGGGTTGGATGTATTTTTGTAAGCTGTATAATGAAAAAATAAAAACAAAAAGTTTTGTCTACAAAATTAAATAAAAATTTAGGGGTCCGATATCCCTTAACATTTAGGGGGATGATAAATAGATGTTGCCCGATTATCAGACTTACTGAATATACATTAAAAAATTCATAAGAATCGTCCGGTTTTCAAATTCATAAAGGTCGAGCCGTTTCGGCTTAAACGGTTACGCAGATTTGTCTTTTTAAAATATAAACCTTAAATAGCTATTAAATGTTTTGTCCTTGTCCCCCGAAAACATTGGTTTTATTAATTTATGCACAGGAACTCTAATGATTCAAGTGTTAGTATTTAAAATACTTCTATTATTAAAAACAAATTTTATCAATCTACCGTAGTTCCAAGTTTAAATTTTAAGAGTCACAGACACTAAGATCAAATCAATTTTCAGGTCTTATTTTGGTACCCAATGGTGAAACCTTGGGTTATATGCTTGGTGACTTAGGAAACGTCAATAGGACCCAAGTTCCTTCTGTATTAGGCCCACGTAGTACAGCATTAGAAACGGAAGGAACGAATTACCATCCCTGGGGTGTGTTTTTCACTATAATTGGTACTGTCCTGTTGGATTTCGATGCTGATGCCTGCCAAAGTCCTGCACGAGCGTATCTACTCGATGTGACAGTTCCAGGTAAGTTTTTTATATCTGTTTGTCTGTGTTTTTTCTATGTATATTTATTTACAATTTTTACACCGTTAACAAAAATTATGCAGAAAGCATAAACAAATTATAATATCTTATAACGGATTCCTAACATTTTTATACTGTTTCTCTAGTCAGTTAAACTGTTTATTTTTAATTTATTTATTTTACAGAATAAAATCATAAAATGTTACGTCAGAAAACTGCTGTGGTTTATATAAATGAACCAAAGCAGTCTTTAGAAACGCGACAAATGCATATAAAACTAGTTTTTCAACTTACTTTTTATATTGGTTTATTCTTGGCTTTCTTTCTATGTGCGCATTTAACATTCGTTCGATCGGTGAAGGAAAAGATCGTGAGGAAACCGGCTTGCTTTAGACCCAAAAAGTCGAGCGTGTGCGTCAGGCACAGAGGGATGATCACAGGCAGTGTAACCTATAATAGAAAATTAACAGATATAATTCGAAACTTTTACTTCGATCTTATAATGCCATCTCCTTGCGAAGGTTGGCGATTATCATGGCTAGTTTAATTTTGGATGCCACGTTTCTAAACAATGACTTGTGCTTTGACCAAACCATTGTCTTAGGTTTATCAACCAAGACGTTTGTCTGCGGCCAGGTCTCCTTCTACCTGCCACTTCGTCTTGTATGATTAGTTGAAGAAGCTCGTATTTTTTGGTGCTACGTAAAACATATCCGAAATACTCAAGTGTCCGTCTCTTAGCTGTCATAAGCATTTCTTTGTTCTTCTGCATTTTAATGTTACTTGATATACATTATCTACACCAGTTACAATTTCTTGTAACAGTCAATATATATAAAGAAATTGTAATTAGCATATAAAGTACAAATTAATTTGCACATAAACTGTTGATAACTTCAATAATTACTTTTGTTTGATAAAAACTAAAAACAAATGAAACTCATGTCAGCACCTATTTATGTAAAATATTTTTAATAATTAAATTGATATTGTTGGTATGAAAAACTTGAGTGGCGTTCCGTGAGCGTATTTGAATAAACAAAAGAATTAATCCGTACAGTCGAGACTTAGTCCTAAGTTTTTTTATTTACTTTACAGAATAATACATCTAAATCTTGATATATTACAAGTATTATATTATAAGTACAAGTATTATATTATAAGTACAAGTATTATATTACATGGGTCTACTTTTGTTAAATCAATATAATACTGTCTGAATAGCGCTAATTCTGACTAAATCCTTACCTATAGTTCGTATATTAATCGTGCAAGAACAATAACTTATTTAGAAGTAATGACGAGAGCGCCCCAGTCGTGATACGTAGATACTCTTGCCAACAAGAAGGATTTATTTCTCATACATATTGATAAAATAGAGCACGTGCTTATCAATTTAAAAAAACAACAGACGCGCGACTTCATATTTGTTTTAGTGGTTAACATGACTGCGGATCTTGCGACGTGGGAAATAAATAGGGAAAATAAAAATTATTCAAGTTAAGATCTAAATAGAAATGTGCTGAACGCCAAAATCTTTGTTATTCCGTTACTGTAAGGTAGATTGATAAAAATCCTCAAGCCTACCATCAATTTATAGCAATGCAATTGCTGCCGAACGCGAACAACCAGAGTTTACCTTAAATATTTCTAAATAAAGCTCCAACCAACCTTTGCCGATCAACCTTTGATAATTTAGTGTCGTACATCATGTGCCAAAACCAGAGCAGAGCATAAGCTGGAAGTTCAAACAGAGTTATTCTTAAGTGGTAAGAACTGCCCTGCGATTCTGTAACTCACTTTTCGAACTCACTCAGCGGTTTTCGCATCGGCGGTCGCTCTCAAATCAGTCGTGAACCACACTGAAAAGGTGGGAGCTTGTAGTTTATTGTTTATAAGAATGCCAAATCATAAAAGGACTGTTTCATGACTGATTTGAGAGCGACCGCCGATGCGAAAACCGCTGTGTGAGTTCGAAAAGTGAGTTACAGAATCGCAGGGCTGGTATAAAAATCATGTCTACGATAAGCATAGGGATTTCCCTATAGATAGATATAGCTTGTGTTACTTTTTATAGTAGCATTGTTATGGTAAAATAATCATTCTGATGATTTCTTTATTCTGTTACAAAACACAATCTATATCTAATATATAAAATTCTCTTGTCGCGGTGTTTGTAGTTAAACTCCTCCGAAACGGCTAGACCGATTCTCATGAAATTTTGTGTGCATATTGGGTATGTCTGAGAATCGGACAACATCTATTTTTCATCTCCCTAAATAGTAAGGGTAGTCCACCCTAAATTTTTTTAAATTTTTAGATAAATTTTTATTTTTTATTTTTTTTATGATACAACATTAAAAAATTCACACAACCCCTAATTTTCACCCCTGTACGATCAACCCCTATTTTTTATTATAAATGATATACATGGCAAAACGACGTTTGCCGGATCAGCTAGTATTATATAATTATGTTATCTTGGTTTGTGTACGCTTCAAAAACTCAAAAAGTTCTGCACCAATCGAGCTGAAAAAGCTGCTAAAATATATAATTTGCATCAAGGATGGTTTTTATGTAATTTTTTCCTTTTTATCCCACAAGTATTGCACAATTAAAATTTATATGAAATGTATTCTTTCTCTTGTTTCTCATTTCTCAACCAATCAATCACGAAGCATGGCACAGCTAGTAATAAAATAATTTTCTCTTAATAAGTATAGGATTTACAATTTCACGGAAAATTCATTTATAAGTATTCGTCTTACCCTATTTGAGGTTCTATTGAGCATATATTCATTTTCGTAGAAGACTATCTTCAAGATATAAATGAAAGGTGCGTGTATATTTTTGCGACTAATTTATTGATACTGTAGCGAAATCTGTATTTTGGGACGAGAAAACGATGACTGTATCGCGCTTTCGAAAAGCTTTGGAACTATGGCCCGAGCTGTGTCAATGCACTTCTGCCCAACAGTGAGATTCCTATCTAAATAATTAAAACAAAACCACCTCCAAGGTGGCCCTTAGCGCCGTCCAGTCAGTAATGGACTGGTCCAGGATCCATTCTTAAGTTAGAGGAAGAGAACAACTCCCTTTACAATCCTTATAGATAGAATAGAATTTTCTTTCTAAATGATTTAACAATGTGAGATAGTTTTAGGAATCTGATTTTATCATGATGATTGATCACATTTGAATATTCCTGTGTCGTTCAACACGTATGCATTCTATAAAAGAATTGTTGTCAAGCGATATCTGTACATACAGTTATCTTGATAAAATTTAAATAAAATATTTACAAAAAAGAAAACTTAAGATAAAAAAGAGAAAATCGTATGTATCTAGTTATATTATTGCCGTTTCTATTGGCTAGTATGTTATTATAGATCATGTGGTCTTGGGTTCAGTTCCCGAGTAGGACCAAATAGTTACTCTTAATTTTCGAGAAATAATTGAATTGTGTCGTCAGTGAAGCTTTTGGTGGCTGTTCTTGTGATAGTGTTTTGTTCAACTTAGGGTTGTTAAATCGCCGGCAACGTACTCGCGAGCCCTCATTGAGAGTGTCCATGGGCGGCTATATCACTTAACATCAGGTTATGTATAAGCACATGTTCTACCAACTGTATCCAATGGTATGTAAGGCAGGGTATGTTCGTGAGTACGATGTAGGTTTAGGAATACTTATTCAATAAATATTCATAGATATTTTTCTATCGGAAGAAATATTCAAGTGTCTAGATGGATTACTATATCTAACGACTTATTATGTCAAAAAGATCTTTGTCTTAACGATTACATAAAATGATGTTGTACTATTTGATAGTGCAAAGCAGTAGACTATTGTCAGTTTATTTAAAAAGTAAAATACCAATACATAGAAACGAAAAATAATTTCTACATAGTTTATAGATATTATACAATAAGTAGGTACACTTAATTAAAAAAAATCAGTAGTACTACAACCTTTTTAGATCTAGGCCTCTTTTTGTATCTGTTTCGTGAGGTGAACAGCCTCCTCTTTCAGACATACGTACACTTTTTGGGTCTAAGGCAAGCCGGTTTTCTCACGATGTTTTCCTTCACCGTTCGAGCGAATGTTAAATTCGCACACAGCTATATCTAACAAACGACCTCAGGGATGAGAGTTACACGCTGAAGCTACGCCAACACAGCTCTAAATTATAATTACGGCGTAATAAGCTTTGTCTTAACATAATCTGTTTGGCGTAGGATTTGCAATTTAGACAACATTTATGTGTTACATTAGATGTCGACCTGAAAATTAAATTTGAATAATAGAATAACTATGTTATTACAATATTTAATTAGTATTATCGTTTTTCAGAAGCATTGCATCCTTAACCCAATTTGATAGACATAGGTAGTGTTTTGTTTAGCTTTAGGCTACGTCACACTATGCGATTGTGTATTGTTTTAGTGCAGTTTTTCAGCAAACAGTTGGTCCTTTTGTCTGTAAATAATAAGCTGTACTGACAGTGTTGATAATGATTAAAATACATGATCAATTATTCTTTGGATATGCGCAAGAGGACAAATCTTTGTTTTTAATTCATTTTATTATTATTAATTAACTATTAATTACTTAAGATGTCATGTGGAACATGGTGTAATGGTTGTAGGTCCTTACAAACGTTGAGTAAAACAAAAACCTTGGCGATTAAAAAAGAGTGGCGGAGAGTTTATTGTCAGTTCAATTCGTAGAGATATGAATAAAACCTTCCGAGGCTCTCTTAGGTGTTAATGTTAGAAGCACTGACTTTATATACGATATTTTATTAACAAAATAGTGTAGTAATTCGTAATCCACTGTACGAAATATACTGTGCTTACCATTTTCAACACAATACTATCTCTTTTCTTTCGCAGTGATTGATTTATCTTGAATTATTTTGGTATTTTCCGTACGGATATTTATCATTGATAAGCATTTGAAATATATTTTACCTAACAATTTGCATTTTAATAAATATTCAACTATAATGTATGTATATATTAATATGTGTGATATATACATATACATGAGAAAAATGTCTTTATATAGTTTAAATACCTTTTTGAAAGAAAAAAATATTTATTTGATTAAAACACACACACACACATTAACGTATATATGTATATAAAATAAATATAAACACACTCTCTTTAATCAGCAATGGCCCAAACTCGGATTTAATTTCCTTTCACACATACCCATACGGTTTTATTGATAATTGGATAGCAACGAAAGAATACAACTGGCGGTATTGCGACCATACGTCTTAACATTTTATTTTAATCAATCTTAATATGTACATTATATAATACACACTTGATACAAACACTTATAAAAAACCCATCCTAGAATGTTGACTAAGTTGACATATCGCTTAACAATCGCATATAATATGAAATAGCTGTCTTATATTAATTTAAAGATACTTAGAAAGTTAGGTTGAATGACACCCATTACAAAATGTACTTGTACTCTTTGAACTAAAAACCATCCCATCAAGTACCCATTTGGATTTATGGGCATAGTGACGGAGAGGTACTTCTCGTCTGCTCTTAGCCCTTGATTGTAAGATTGGTATCCAAATGTGTATTTGCAATTATGTATTAATTATTGACGATGAACAACTAATAATTTAATATAGAACTTTTATTTTATTGAAGTTATATTTCTTTTGGCGCGTTATGGAAAAATGATGAAAGTAACATTTATGATGAAACCCTGAAATTAGCTATAGTCAACGTTTTTTCTACAAACGTAGAATAAGGCGAAAGAAAAAATTTTTGAAAAGATAAAATCTTGTTACTCCAAAGAAGTATAACTTCTAACGAGTGTTCATAAGTACACACACGTTTTTTTATTTATTTATAAGCAATCTTAAAGCTAACATATCCATATAAAAGAAAACACTTTAGTCAATACACCAATCCAAAACAGATTATATTGAAAAACAAAGTATATATCCAGAAAAGTCAATACTTCTCGCTTCTTCACAATCCTTGTCAATCATGATCTTAATGAGGTTTAAGTTTTCATTCAGTTTATCGTTTTAGTTTAAGTTGTTATTAATTTTTAGTATTTTTATTTTGTGATGTCATATTTTCTTGTATATTTTTAAGGCAGACACATTGTTTTAGAACGTATAAATAAATAAATATACTTCTTTGTCAAATATCAACATCACATTTATAAGAACTATACAGTATATCTCCCTTATTACACCTACAAATTAAATTTATAAAACCTGCTTATTTAATATTACCGATAGTGGAATTACATATTCAGCTTATCTTTAGTGTAATTTTGTATGACGTAGAGCTATTATTAGCTTAGCGCTAAGATTGAACGGATAATAAGCCTTATATAATGTTGTAAGTACTTTCATTCATGTTGAGATTAATCTCAAGGGGCTATTAATATATACGTTAATAACTTTTATTAGTCAAGTGACCGGATAGACATTGTAAAATATCTTGCAATCAAAAACTTTTTGCAACAATTTATTATTTTTATGATTAACACAGTTACGTTGACGATTCTTGCTATTTCTATTCTTCGCTATTTTCAGGTTGAAAAAGTTCTTCTGAAAGAAATTGTATATAAGTGAGAGCCCGTTGGACTCAAGTCAGTGTAGTTTTGTTCCTTTT
Organism: Pieris melete; assembly: GCA_963693345.1. NCBI lineage: Eukaryota > Metazoa > Arthropoda > Insecta > Lepidoptera > Pieridae > Pieris > Pieris melete. Next base: position 1,060,772 of record CAVNZK010000325.1, on the reverse strand, counting down.
TTTAATGGTACAGATACCAGCAAACTTTTTGAGCAATAAACAAGGGAGTGGGGGGAAAGTTTGCGCATCGCGGGACACAAACGTCAACTGATTTACCAATCACGCGATCGACACCTCACTCTCCCGCCGCTGCGCACCACCGCCCGCCGCCCCCTCCCAGTGATACCTAAAAATCGATTCTGCGCAGGCAAGGACATTTGCTCAAGATGTTTGCCGGTATCTGTATATGTTTAAAAATCCTTTGAGAAAAAACGAACGGTCCAATGATAGTTTAGAAATCGAACCATCGCCATATTTAATTGTAATTTATTAGAATTAGATTACTATCTATACTTGATTTGGGATGAAACTTATTGATAGATTGATTGGTAGACAAGAGAATTATTTAGAAAATATAAGAAGAAGTTTGAGTATTTTATTTAGGATTTCCGTCATCATTATTAGCATTACATTATTTTTTTCGTGGGGAAATGCGTTACGCGCCACGGTTGCCTCGTGTTGAAGGGTTATGTGGGACTCGCTGCTGTGGATACCCACTATAACGGCGCCACCACCAATCGTCCGAGGCAGAGCACGGTAACAGCGTAGCCTTGTCCGCATCCCGCCACGCGATCAGCCGATGACGGTCCTCTATAGCCACGAATGATGTGGCCTTCACACATCAGCCGATTAGCCTTGATTTGTAAAGCTCGGAGGTCGGGTACAATGTTTGTAGGGATATGCCAGCAACCCTTCTTTAGGCCGCATGAATCCCTATTCCCCCGCTGAAGCGTTGCACGGTATCAGCATTACATCTAGGAACTCTAGACCAATCGTAACGTTCTCGCTATTATCCTTGCATATTGTTTTTCAAAATGTTTCTAGGAGATTACAGAGTTTTGCGGGCAGATTATGGGCGGGTGTGGGATATATTGTAGGCTAACAACACTAGTTATTAGCCTAAAAGAACTTGTCTCTAAAGCACAGGTAATGAATGATTGTATAACCGTATCTTTTTATTTCAGAGGACCACGCTAGGGGCTTGAGTACTTTTACAATAATGGCAGGTTTGGGAGGCTTTATGGGATACGCGCTTGGCGGAATAAATTGGGATGAAACCACTCTAGGTAAATATATAAATTTGACACGCATTCCAGTGATTGAGAAACGTGGAAAATCGTGACCTTTTAATAGTAAATAATATGTAAAAAATATTTTAATAATATATAAAAAAATATTTATGTTAAAAATTAATTGAATTTTGTCGTTTTGTTTGACAACTGACGTTTTTGACAATTACAATACTATTAAACCGTTCTGTGCATGGATTAGACCAGGTTTTTTTTAATAGAAACCGACCAAAATATATTATATTGCATACAAGGGGATTTTGCAATCGTGCCAAGTGGTCACCCAGTCAAAGTCTATTTTTTATGACGTATTGAATCTAACGCAACCTAATCATCACAGAGTAAACTTATACATACAAAGAGTGATGACAATATCCTGTGTTGTATTCGATATTCTATTTTGAATTTATATTCTTTTGTAACACTTTTGAAGTGAAACTTCTTTAGGCGCATAAGGGTAAAATTTTTACGAATGAAAAACAATATTAATAATATTCGCGTCACGAAGATGTGCAGCGTTTTTGTTGAAGAAAAGGGCGAGAGTGATATAAACCGAATATAGAAATACTATTTTAAAATTAAAATTTCGTATTAAGAGAATTTATGGAATATTAGTATTTTATATTTTATGCAAAATAATTTATTGAAATCTCAATTGACGAATTGTAAATTAAAATGCCACGTGTTATTACTATGGAAGAAATACATTTATAAAATTAAATTTATAATATGCATTAAAGTCTCGGAAATCTAAAGTTTTAGATTTCTATAAATATGAACAAGACTTAAAAATTAGTTTGCCAAAGAAGTTTCACTTCTGACATGTGTACTTTGTGCGCACGCACTTCTTTTTCTTCTTCAGTCTTCTTTACTGAATGAGGTGCCTGTCTTGAAAAGCCCTAACCGATATATGTATATATATGTCTCAGTACATTTGGGATGTTGATACCCATAACATATAGATATATAATTACAGGAGACTTCTTCGGTGGCCACGTGAGAGCGGTATTCTCATTGATCACAATAATTTTCGTGATCTGTGTATCAGCCACTGTCAGTAGTTTTAAAGAAATACCATTGGAAGAGTTGCACCAATATGACGAGTTTAAAAAGAGTACTGAAACATCAAAATCTCCGCCTGATCAGGAACAATTTGAAAGAGATAATCTGAGAAAAGATGTGTCGAGCTATGGGACTCTTGAAGAGGAAGGTTTGATGAGGGATCGTTCAACGTATGGAACGTTGGAAGGCTCTGAGGTAAATATGAAAACTGGATGTTTTTTCATGTATTGTGTATTTCCCAAATCGACCATAATATGAAAATTTATTTCGGTATCTCTCGGTATCACCCAAGGAAGTCAAAAATGAAAAAAACATTCAAACAGTCGTAATAGTGCTTTACGACTTTTTTCCTCGGGGCAAGCGAAATGTAAATTTACTACCGGTTTCTGCAGGACATCAGATCGATGTACTGATTTGAGACCAGCCCTGCGATTCTGTAACTCACTTTTCGAACTCACACAGCGGTTTTCGCATCGGCGGTCGCTCTCAAATCAGTCGTGAAGCAGACATTTTATGATTTTGCATTCTAATAATCAATAGACATAATCACCTTTTCAGAATGCCAAATCATAAAATGACTGCTTCATGACTGATTTGAGAGCGACCGTCGATGCGAAAACCGCTGTGTGAGTTCGAAAAGTGAGTTACAGAATCACAGGGCTGTCAGTAAATATAAATTTTAGGAAGACTTGATTTTTTTAATAAGTTTTCTGTTCGACGGTTGATATATGAACACATATTTTGGTTTTGATTTTGAATTGTATTATTCTGTATTCCAGGCTCCAGAGCAACCAGCTCCAAATGGAATAGCGATACCTGAAGGCCATGGCGAGCCTCTTTCTCTAAAACACTATCTGAGGTCCATAGTCATGATGCCCAAGTCTATGAGAGTCGTTTGTTTGACTAATCTATTCTGCTGGATGGCGCATGTCTGCTATTCGTTGTACTTCACAGACTTCGTCGGCGAAGCTGTGTATGGTGGAAATCCAGCTGTAAGTAGTTTTGGAGTTCATTTGATTTTAAGTGATACCCGTGGACACATTGCCAAGTTAAGAGTGCGTTGACGGATTTTCAAATCTCTGCTATCCAGAGACTGGGTGCGCAATACCCACTAAACCCACCCCAAACTACTCGACTCCTACAACGCCGCGTTACAGAGGCCCTAAGGTCACTCATGCATTCTACCGGGGCCTTAAAATGTCACGCTCCAAGCCTCCAGTTACTCGGCGTCTTGTACATCTAGGAGTCATCCTAGACGCTCCATCTATTTTTTGGATTACACCAGGCAGAGTAGTACAAAGATAATGACGTAGCTAAGATCACCGCGGACATTCCTCCAACAAGAAAAATCTTCGAATTGAAGAAATAGTTTTACGTTAATTATCCGTCATCTGTGTAAATCATCTAATATATAAAATTCTCGTGTCACAATGCTCTTTCCCATACTCATCCGAAATGGCTCGACCGATTTTTATGAAATTTTTTATGCATATTCAGTAAGTCTGAGAATCGGACAACATCTATTTTGCATCTAAGGGTGGTCACGCCTAAATTAGGGGTTATATGTATTTTTGTATGATACAGCATACAAAAATACATACAACCCCTAATTTTCACCTCTTTACGATCAACCCCCATTTTTTAGTATAGTACGAGTAGATAGTTATTTTTATTGACCTAAAAAAATGTTTCCTAGAAATAATATACATGGCAAAACAACGTTTGCCGGGTAGTAAAAGTATAAATTTTCTACTAAAGATTTATAATAATTGTGACTCAGAACAAGTATTAGTAGGGGATTAAGAAGATCATCACAGAACTTCACGCAATCAGATAAGTCTTAGTCATATTGTGAAATACTTGTTGACTTCTAGATTATATGTTACGTTCAAAGTTATTTATAGATATATGGTAATTAAGGAAACGTAAATAACAATAACTTGTCACGCTAGATATCTAAACTAACATCATTATAAATGGATACAGCCCCTTAGCCTCCGCAATCTCGTGCTTCTTGCGTCCGACTTCGATCACCTATTCAATCAAATCAAATCAAAATACGTTTATTCAATTTAGATGCTTCTTAGAGCATGCTTATGAATGTCAACAACGTTTACAAAATTCACGAAAGAGCAAAACTACGCCATCCGTTCGAAAAACTAGCAGGAGGCCTTGTTCTGAGAAGAACGGGCAAGAAACTCAGCAAGTTTCGCCGTCCCTTTACATAACAATTATTCAAAGGGAAATGTCATAAACCACAACGTCATTAAAGTTACATAAGTAAAAAAAATAAAAATCTGTTCTGTGATTTACCACATTCACCATTACACACATATTCATAACACTTCAAAGATAACAAATCAAATTATAAGAATATAATTAGAACTATTGCCAAGCGTTTTTATCTTCCAGGTAGTCATTGACTGTGTAGTAACCTTTACATATTGTTTCAAGGTCCTTGACAACTTTATCTACCAACGCATCCTCGGTATACCGGGTTTTCTTTTGTGGTCGTCCACCATGTTAATAAATACGTAAGATTAATTTTACTGTTAATACATTTTTGTAAGGAGGAACTCGAAAAGGTATCGTTACTTTCGACATTAAACCCAGCTTCGGATGAACGTTAAACTTTCATTTGTCAAATGTCAAAAGAGAATAAGTATACTTTAGTTTGACATAGTATTATGTACTAGCAAAAGTACTCAAATATGACATATTCCTGTGGGACATATTCGAATGGAATAATTTAGTAGCCACAAAATACTGCGAACAATTAAAAATAATACAATCACCAACAATACTACTGACTTGGATTACATAAAAATATATATACAAAAAATTACACACATTACCATTTTAAAATAGCAAATGATTAAAATAACAAAAGCAGAAAAGAATATCTTCACACAAATAAATTATGGATTATAAATGAATACGTACTTTGATGTCGCTTAAAATTAATCGTTCGCACAAACCGTTAGAGGGATGTTAATGAAGTTTGCTATAGATTGCTCCGATAGAAAAAAAAAAGATTGCTCCGATAGCACTCAGAAGACTTGTCAGCATAGCGCTCCATTAAATCATTATGAAATTGTTGATTTTTTTGTGAAATTATATTATCCTCGCAAAAAACCCAATGGAACTTAACTTTTGCCCGATCAATCATGATAGGGAAAATTTCTATAATGTCATCAAAGATAAAGTGTTATAGATTAAAACTCTTGCTAATAATAGAAATATTACCTAATTCTTAAAGAATGCAATCCATAGAAAGGAATGAGTACCTTTTAACTATTTTCCAAAAGTATTCGGAAATTAACATATGTAAGTAATATAGTTAATTTTTTATCTATTTCAATAAACTTGTTTCAAGTACTAAGCGACATTGCCTATTTAGGTACAGTGGAAAGTGGCTTAAAAAAGCTGTGGGCCGGCAAATTAATCTTTATAGTAAACCACTTATTTGATTTATTATATTATCTTTTGAGTAAATACGCGTAAATAAAAACAATATTAACATGACAATTTTTATATTTTGCTCAACACAGTTCGCTTTCAGCTTTTATGTGTAATTGCTATAATAATCTTTCAGGCGCCAGTCGGCACAGAAAGTAGAACAAACTATGAAGCTGGCGTTCGCTTCGGCTGCTGGGGGATGGCGATGTACTCTCTATCTTGTGCTTGCTATTCAACTGTTATTGAGAAACTGATTAAGAAGTTTGGGTAAGTTTATCTCGTTATTTAACGATAACATTATCCATTGGCTTATCTATCCAATCTGGGGCCGGTGGCAAATTCTTTTGATGGGGCCCTATCAGTAAAAATCGTCACGTTGTTTCTCAGTTTAATTATAATAAACATCGAGATTAGCAGCGTACTCAATTACAGGTTTTATATGTCCCACTAATGGCCATAGGCCTCCTCTCTTAGGCAAGAGGGTATAGTCTGTAGTCCCCATGCTAATCCAATGCGTATTGGAGACTTCACATTCATCCTTAGAACATAATATGTCATAGGCAGGGGCCCTCTCTGGTCCGTGGCATTTTGCCAGCACTGCCACCCTAGTGTTACGCAACTGACATTATCTGTAGGCAACTGTATTACGATTTAAAAAACCTTTGCGGATTTAAAAGCAAAATTAAAAAAAAAATTACGTAACTGGACTTTTCGACATATTCGTATATTCTTATCATCTAAATATAATATATATGAGATCAATAACAGAAAGGATGTGTTATTAATATAGTTTGAAGATACGTTTCCGTTTTTATATCAAAGTCAGTTTCCTTTTTCTACTGCGTCACACTAATAAAGCATCCATTTTTCATTATTATCTTGCAAGTTAAGGCCCTTCAAGAAAAGAGCGTACCAATTCTTGAAACGCAGTTGCAAGCCTTCTGGCAATTTGAGTGGCCATGGGCAGCGGTATCATTTATTCAGATGGGCCTCCTGCCCGTTTGCCTACTACTACATAAATGAAGCTAAAATAAAACTGATTTTTAGCTTCAACGGCACAGGCACTCTAATTCACCCCAAGTTATCTTTTGCCAATCTCTGTCCAAATAGGTCTTCTCTATCTTTCTTTCGGTCTTGCTTATGTGTATGTATTAGTCCGTTCCATTGTGATTTAATAACTTATACTTTAATTAAATAAGCCTATTTATGTACTATTAATTGCTTTTATGGATTATTTAGATTTGGAAACCTTACAAAGTAGGCTGATACTAAGTTTGGCTTCATTGTGACATTGGACATTTTAGTAATGGATATCACATGTAACAACACAAAAATATTTTAAAATAATTTTGTATTGTTGTAGATAATAACAAAAACTTCAAACAAAAACCCAGACAATTAAATAAATTGAAATTTAGTACAATATTATCAATTCAACTCTAATCTACATTAAAAGAAATAGTTAATTTTAAAGCTATGTATTAACTTAATCCTTAATATGTTATAAGTAATACACATACTAAAAATATCTCTCTATTATATATTTACTATATTCAATTCATAAATCATTAATCAATTATAAGAATCAACTTCCCCATACACGATTTAATAAATATCTTTAATTTTTATTAAAATATTTACGTTCTTTTAGTTACTGTTTAAAACTATTTAATCTATAAAACTACATAACCTTGTCCCTGGTCGCAGTTGTAATGACATAACCCTTGGAACTTGACTTTCATTAGACATTATGCGGCTTCTAAGACGCTAACAATTTTAGCGCCTGACGTAATTTAATTAGCAATGTTTTTTTATTACGTCGATTTAGTCAGGCGAATGTTTTAAACTTTGTTGCAATATTTACGACTTGTCTTTACAATCGATTATTAAAAACTGGGAGATATAATAATAATTGTTTTATTATTATCACGTCTGCAAGAAACCTTTCTCACTTCTGAATTAATTTTATTTTGTCTATCAATATCTTGCAATAAAAAATTGTATACTAAATACAGTGATTTATTTTACAGCGCTAAAAGAGTCTACGTCGGAGGTCTGTGTACCTATAGCTGTGGCATGATGCTCCTCTGCATCTTGAGGACCCAAACAGCAGTGCTCCTGTTCAGCTGGACAGCTGGTATCATGTACTCTACGCTTTTCACGATGCCCTACCTCTTGGTCGCGCACTACCATGCAACAGGAATGGTAATAATAATTTGTAATAAATAAAATGTTTAGGCTTAAAGACAGAACAGTGGTTAATTTGTAATGATGTTAAGTGATACCGCCGCCCATGGACACTCTCAATGCCAAAGGGCTCGGGAGTGTGTTGCCGACCTTTCAAGAATCGGTACGCTCTTTTGTTGAAGGACCCTAAGTTAAATTGGTTCGGAAGCTGGTTCCACATACTGGAGTTCCAATTATTATAAGCGAAGGCGCTCTCATCCAGACTGTAAGGAAAAGTTAAATAAAATAGAGAAATGGCTACAAATAATATTCAATAACTTAAATATTCAAAAGTGAAAGATAAATAACAAAAATAAATATAAAGGTCACAGGAATCACGATAATTTCTAAGTTATGTTAAACGCTTGCAATTTAATGGAAGATAGAGTGAGCTCAGCGGATAGAGAAAGAAGTGAATTTACTATACAATGATTTTGAGTATTCTGAAATTCACTTCAAAGTATCTTCATAAATTCAACACCTTATTTATAATAGCGACATCAAACAGATTTACAAGTGATTAACGCTTTGTAATTAAATCTTGTGCTAATTAATGGTCTACTGTAAGCGTTTCCATTGTTACACAAAACTTAATGCAATTTAATTGTTTCTCAGCTAACGAGCTTTTGGATAAAAGCTTACAAACATATTGTTATGCACAATTTTGTTTACCTATTGTCGAATTACAATATGTGTATGTGTGTGGATACACAAACTTTTACGCCAGCTTAATGTACTCGAATATATTGTTAATTTTATTTAAGAGTTAAAGTAAATTACAGTTATTAAATCAGTTAAAACATAATTAGGCATTAAATATCGTACCTAAGTTGCGAAGTTTTTGATATAGTTGGGGTTAATTTAATGAAGGCCTCAGAATCAAGACTTAGCGCGAACTATTACTCCCGTAAAATTCAATACATTTTTGACGTTCAGGAGTCAGACTTAACACTTAATAAATGTTTCTTGTACCTTCGAAAGATCTCTTATTCATAGACTTGGCAAAAAAGTGTTTTCTATATACAAAGAAAATCCTGAAAATAATAAAATTTAGATAGCATTTTTATCCTGTGATAAAAAATAGTCTAAATCTAAGGGATTAACAGTGTCTTTACTTTACAGTGGGATAGCGAAGGAGGTGGCTGTGGTGAAGAGCGAGGTATCGGTACAGATGTCGCTGTGATCAGCAGTTGTGTTTTCGTCGCCCAGCTCCTAATTTCATTTATTATGGGCTTCGCTGTGAAGCTGACTGGGTCCACGGCGGCTGTGGTCGGTGTAGCTGCCTCTTTAGCTGGTGCTGCTGCTATTACAGCAACTAAAATTACCTATTTGGAGCTCTAATCTGAATCTCTCTGTGTCATATTGTTAAATTTCTGGATCTCACTGGTTATCATGAATTTGTATGTACTTTAGGTAGACTTATAGCGATATTTGTATATATGTAACCATGGTTACGGATTATTATTAGTGGCGGATTTACCAGTAGGCTGAAGCCTAGCGTGGCAAATTTGGGAAACGATTTTTTTTGCTACCTGCATGACGGTTTTTAGCTGTTTAACAGATAGTAGACTGCAAAATATGTATTCCCCCTATCACTTGTACATTTGGTATAGCAAGCTTCCATATTCTAGAGTAAAGCAGCACCAACCAGTAATAAACAGCTCACAATATGAGTGAAAAGAGCGAAATTGCAGAAAATGTATTTCCCCTATCTCCTCTATCAACCCATTCATGTCAGTCCTACTACTGGTTGGACACTGGGAACTGAATGGTTTGTATAAAATCAAACCCAATAACATTACGAGCAATTTCAACGAAATTGTTGGGTTGTAAAAATAATCTTGGGCTTGACAATTGTAGAGACAACGGCGGCAAAAACTTCACAGCCTTACCTTGAAAATTTGTATAACCGCCACTGGTATACTAATACAAGATAAGCAGAAATCATTACGAGTACGGCGATTTCCTTATAAATATATTTTAATATTGAGGAAATTTTACGGGCTTGTTTCGTGTTCATTTATGTACTCGCTAAAATTGATTTATAGTTTAGAGAATCGCGTGCGTATTTGTATTAAGAATTTTAATATAATGTAGTTTTGTAAGTGTTACTAACATGCTGATTTTTAATACAGGTGGTTGGTTTAATTTAGTTTGTGTGACGAGGATAATAATAGATGAAATTAGAAAGTGAAATCAATGTGTTTGAACATTACTATGCCAAATATAATCTAAGGTTTCAATCATACATTTAATAATATTAAGAAAAAGTTTGTATTATCTCTGTTGTTTATTAATTATATATAGATAATTAGTTCGTATCTGTTAATCTTAATTTATGCTTGAAAGTATATAATATTTAAGGTATCTATGTAACATTCGACTTGTTTGGCAATCTCAAAAAGGTTTTCATATCCTTTATTATTATAATTGTTTAAATTTTGTAGAAATAAAGTGCGGAATCATTTTATTTAACATAGTATTTCGTATACTCAGATAATTCAATTGTATAACCCATACATGTTTTTAGGATATTCCATCTACTACAGATAGGACATAGCTGTTATACTAATTTTAGAACTTGTCTTGTCATGACAATTTTGACAATTAGCACTGTCATAAATGTCATTTTGAAAGTGAAGTTTTACGAAATATGAAGATGTAAGCAGCGTAGTCTGTACCGCGATTATTGTATGTCAAAAATTGTTATACCTGTAACATTGTGCGCATTATTTCAACCAATCACTGCGAGAATGCAATTTGTTAGTTTTGGGTCTATTGATAAGGGGCTAATATAACGATATACAGTCAATATAATATAAAGTTTTGATATTGTAGCTTGGAAGGGCTATTCCAGATTCAGTTTTACACATGCAAAACATGTAATTGTATGTATGTTTTTCTAGAATATATAGAAATATTAGTGAATGTGTGATTGTCGCACAACTGCTAGTAATATTTATTATGTAGGTAACAGGGAATTTGAGTTTAGGGTGTTGTATTAACTTGTATGCCATAATTACCTGAAATGATTTTGAACTATTAAATGCTTGTGAAATATTGTGTAATATGATATTATGTAAATATTAATATAAATTGTTATAAATGTAATCTCATGTAATCGTGTTATTAAAATGTATTTCCATGAGTTTGCGGTTCATTATTGAAGGAAACGTAATAGAAAAAATCAATTTTATACATTGAAAAATTGTACTTAACTCACATAAGTACCTATTACAAATTTAAATGAAACTTTTTAAGGGAAATTTCATAGACACTAGATATGTTGATGAGGAAAAAACGAACAGGAGACCTTATGGTAAGTGATATTACCGCCGCCCATAGATACCTTGCCACAGGGCTCGCAAGTGCATTGCCGGCCTTTTAAAAATTGGAACGCTGTTTTCTTGAAAGACCCTAAGTGGAATTGGTTCGGAAATACTTTGCTAGGCAGCTGGTTAGCAAATACTGTAACGTATCTTTATCGTAATAAATGTAAGAAGACTTTCTTTTTTCGATTTTATCACTCGCACTCGACATGCCTTAGAATCAAAAACGCTGACGGTGTGAGTGAGGTGTGAAGGCACAGGCCGATAAGTTAGTTGCCTATTAAAAAAATAAATAATAATCACTTAACAGATACGGGAATCTGACCGGACCTGGAAGGTTCTAGCGCCACTGATTTCTTCTTCCTTTTATTTTGTGTATTTCGGAAAGATTTTTAGCGATCACTTTTAGATGATCATAATATTTAAGTCAATTTACATAAAACCTTAATGAATTATACATTCAAACCTGAATCACAATACGTATTTGTGTAATACGTTTGATAGTTTTTGAGTTTACCGCGTTTGTACAGACGCCGCCGTTACTTTAATAATAGATAAGAATTTGTCAATGGAGCTGCGCCCTCCGCGCATATGCAGCGGTATAAAGATACGTTTCAAGAATATCTATTACAAAGACATGGGGCTCTTCCATAAGGCTTGGATAAAATTAACTCCAACAACCGCGGTGCAGGACTGCGGGAGTGAAGAAGCAATGTTCTTTCAATATTTGTACCGCGTGATTTATCTCGCAGGTAAATATTATATAGTTATATAAGGTTGAATTATGTGTATTATTTCGTCATTTCATCGTTTCATCATCGGACGTCGAGGCAGAATACGAAATTCCAGCCGTATCACCTTGACGTCCGTCGCGTCGTTCCACAAGTAAGCGTTTTTATGGCAGTTTTTGCCACACACTACCACTATGTGCTCTTTCAAGAAAAGAGCGTACCAATTCTTAAAAGGCTGACAACGCACTTGTGAGCCCTCTGGGAATGTGAGTGTCATGTCACGCCCGTTTCTTACATAAACATTTAAAAATTATACACACACAAAATAGATGATTCTCGCTAATAAAGAACCTGTGTCTACCATTCTGTTCATACATAACATGTATCTTGTCTACTTAGAAGTAGATGTAATGCTTTTTAAAATAAATATAGAAAAACGGAGTCGTTTCTTTAAGTAGCTTTCAAAGTTGCAAAGCTAACTATGCTCTAACTTTCAAGTTTACATTCCATTTAGAATTTGTGGTTTAATACGTGTTCAGAGTGAACATTAATGTGCTAAGTTTTCAACATCTGCGCACAACGCGACATTCTCGTAGGACAAATTATACACAACTTTGTTAAATAACTCGGCGAAATCAGGTTATATTTTTGAACCATGTTACTTGTATCGCGGAGGAAGGTGTTTCTCTGGCTCCGACCTATACCATCCTGGGAGGATGCTCGACCAGTATAAGCACAGTCAGGTCCGAAGGCCTCAGAGGCTTAGGTCGAGAATTATTATTTGCGATGGGAATAACTTTGACAGCGCGATTCAGAGTATGATGTTATCGTACAGATTATAGGTTTCGCCTCATAATAGCTTACTTATTAATCATTGTTTTAATGGTTAAGTCTTAACGATAATTAACATCATTCATTCATCTTTTACACCATGTACACTGAAGAGTATTCAAATGAGTTGTTCGGACCTGCTGCTGAGTTTCATCATCGGACGTCGAGGCACAATACGAAATTCCACTCGTAACACGGTCCTTTGTTCCACAATTAAAGGCTATAAATGCAGTTTTTGCCGCGCACCATCATACGTATGTAGAACCACAGCTACCCTTTGAAGTATTTTCGAATCAATTGGACTTAGGTCCTTCGAGAAAAGAGCGTACAAATTCATAAAAAGCCGGCAACGTATTTGCGAGCTCAGTCCATGGGCCCGCCGCCCACTTATCTCTTAAGATCTGGTGAGCATCCTGCCGTTTGCTCTATTTCTTTTCAATCATGCATGGCAATGATGAAAGAATTTTTGTAATCTGTCCAGTTTTTGAGGTCGTTACATCTTTCCGTTTTGTAATATTTGCATAGATGCGTTCAGTTGAATAAAACTGCTAATATAACATTTTTATAAAGGCATATTTAAAAAAAATATTATAATTTAAACCTTATTATTATATTTTAATTAAACTATAGTTTAAACCCAAACCGTTTTCTCTATATATATTTCATTTTCTTTTCCATTTCAATCGATTTTAAGAAATTAGTTTTTGGGCTATATTTCCCTAAATATATTTACGTTTATACTAAACTAACGCAACGTAAATAAAACCGTAGTTCAAATTAAACTAAAATCAAAGTTTAAACACAAGCCAAACAAATTCGCAAGTTTGCTATTAACTTTAGTATCAACATAAGAACTTGCAGTGAAAACTGGGAACACTTTAAGCTTTATTACAGATGTAAATTGAATTAATTTATGTGTTCAAATTCGTTTATCCCTGTCATATTTCCTCCAAACTTCAGGTACTATACACAACAATTAAAAGTACATAAAGGCCGTAAGCTGTATACCAATAAAGGTCTAATGTAGTGAACCCTCGACGTGGTATTTTCATTAAAATTACTGTACAGTGTACATGTTCTTGTTACCCTCTTAATAATAATAAAAAAAACACGTCATTTTATTTTTTTATGATACAGCAACCATTAATTTACATCTACCTTTTGCGATAAACCCCTATTTTTTATTAATAGTTAAGAACTTAGAACTTGAACTCTGAGGTTTATATAGAGAAGAATCACAGGAAAACCTACAAAGTTTTCATTACGGAAAACTGAACAGTCTCTGGGGTAGCATAGCAAAATGTTCCATGATGGTATGTACTAAAAAGGTAGGCTAAGTTAAATCACTTTAAGGAGAAACGAAGTTCGCGGGGGCAGCTAGTAATGTCATAATAATAAGTTAAGTTATTTAGAATTGGTTTTAAAATTATGGTCTAAATACTCGTATAATAAAGGCTCGCATCTCTGGGCCGGTGCTCCCAAATACCAGCTTCTTCCTTTTGACCAAATTGTCAAAGGGCTTGTCGAACTGTCAATCTCCAATGTCTTACTGATCGGCTTGATTCTCTCTCGCTACGCAGAGACACTGCGTCTCTTTGCGTTTTTTACAAAGTTTATTACGGAGAGTGTTCGGAAGAATTGTTTGGGTTGATCCCTCCTGCCTCTTTTCAACACCGTACGAGCCGAACGACCTCTAAATTTCACCAGCATCATCTTGATGGTTGGAGGTCTTCCACAGTCCGTTTCACAAGGCATTTTCTTTTGCGAACTAACGAATTGTGGAATCGGCACCCTTCTTCCCTCAGAGATACGACCTCCAAATGTTTAAAAAGCGAGTCTACTCCTCCCTCAAAGGCGTCTTTGGTCTGCGTAGACTGCCCTTTTTGGTCGTCCCGCAAGCTCGTTTGCCCCCCTATTATATTAAAAAAAACGCACATTGCCTTTAAAAATTTAATCATACATATTATTATCAATCAAACCACTTTCATTGTCCCCATACTAATTTTATCCTTATCCTTACGACTGACAACTGTGTGTGTGTACAATACTCATTATTTTAAGTTAAAATTGTATTACAGCAACCGAACCGTTCTTTGTGATACAATGCAAATACTACAAAAAGTACACGCAAGCAAGGTGTAGTTTGGAATCGAAAGTGAAAATTTAGTTTTTAAGAAAGTGATTAAAGATGAAAGGGCCTTTGAAAGAGAAGACGCGGTGGGCGAAGTGCGTTTATATGTATGTTTACGTTCTATGTGATGTGGTGTGGTCGGTGTTGGTTTCCATTTTGATATTCAGTATTGTCTAACCGTTAGTTTCGTTTCAGTTTTATTAGAATTTGAAAAGAGATGCGAGTTGATCGCACTTGAGTAATGTAAAACTTATTTTGTATTATTTAGCAAGAGTAAACTTCAAAGACTGCTTACAATTTCACTGATAGTACATAAAATAACGAGATGACTCAGATCTAACACCTGTACGGCCAAAAATAAAACACATTTCAACGATTGTTGAAAACACACACTGTTTCGTCAGACGATGCAACTTCGATAATTAATGATTCCGTCAGATAGATAGCTAAGCTATCCACTGTACTGAAGGCGGATTAATCATAGACATAACTTTTATTACTAACAAACACACACACATAAAAACAAAAAATAACAATAATAAAAGAAAAAATTTAATTAGAGATAGTAAAAACTTTTTAATTTTTAAAAAATCCTTTTTCCCATTCGGTTCGTTTCAAATCTGTAATGCGTGAGTGCTGTGGTTGTAATTGGCCCTGGCATAATGCTGAGGAGCAGACTGTTCCACATCGCTGATCAATCTGCCAGAGACCACAGCAGCTAGTTTGCGCCATTGTCGCAAAAAAGAAAGAAAAGGAATCTAAGAAATACTTAGTAGAAAAAAAAAATTATAAAAATTGCCAGTGTAAGTAATGAAGTCTTGTGTGAAGGTGTATGGTAAAATTAATAAAAACGTAAATAAGATAAAATTAAAACTTAAAAATAAAAATAATTGTTAAGAAGTAGATAATTTTTTGGAGTACAGAGACATCATCCCGACGGCATCTCCAAAAAAATCGTTCCAGTTAAAAAAATTCCTTCAGGAAAAGAGAGTACCAATTCGTAAAAGCCTGGCAATGCCTGCGAACCTTCATGAGCCTCTTGCCCTGGTACATTAAAAAAATCGTTATGAAATCGCCTTTAATATGGCAAACTCTCTGTACGTGGCCTCATAAACCAAAATAACTTGTAACCGATACGTGAACCATACTAATATAAACATTATCACACGTCTTTGTGCCAGGGATTTAATGTAAACCAGTTTAAATTTTCCCATATCTGATTGAGATAGGCTTCAGGCGGTTAATTCGTGTATCGCATAACATCTTATGGTTCCTAAATAATCATTTTACTCGTATACTAATTGCGCTACATCTAAAATTTCTGCACGTGATTTATGATCCTAATTAATTTCAGTAACGTCTAATTCTCCATACATTTAGATACATATATAATACTACCCTGATTAAAAATATTGATTGAAAAAAATTTTAAAAATTTACTACATGCAAATTATTAAAAAAATATTTTTTTTAAATATTAATTAAACATACTCTGGACTGAAATTTGCTAGGCAACCCATATGGATTATATTTATTGACATATTAAATTAAATATAAAATACGTTTCAATAAATAAGCATCTCGGTGAAGGTCGTTGTATATCGGGATCTTAGACCATTATTGGAATCAGTGCTTTCTGATAAAGCTATGTCTACCAAAGTTGTCAAATTATTCGTCAATGAAACACTATGTCCTTGGCAGGAGGCTCTTTGATGTATTCTTTACATATGTGTTAGTATATATCCCAGATGTCAGTCTAATTGGGAAAGGGGACGCGTGATGTTTTGGTTCTCTCGAAATAGACATGGACATTAATTAATTTTTATTACGTTAAAATTTAACAAACCAGAAATATAAACAAACGTGAAATGCGGTTAGGTTGAGTTATGAATTTATTTTTACAGTATTTTGGTAGCGTCACTCGGTTTTCTTTGCCGAGTTTTAATATAAACTATTCACCAATTATTCGTTTACATTTATTGAAGATTATGCTGATAACTTTAAGATGTACTTAACTTATTAGTAGGTTATTCTACACAATCAAAAAAAGAGCAGTGTTAACCTAGTGGCTTCAGCGTGCGTCGTAGGTTCGATCCCAGGCTGTGCACCAATGGACTTTCTTTCTATGTGCGCATTTAACATTTACTCGAACGGTGAAGGAAAACACCGTGAGGAAACCGAGATGTCTTAGACCCAAAAAGTCGGAGTGTGTCAGGCACTGGAGACTGAACACCTACTTGCCTATTAGATTTAAAAATGATAATGAAACAGATTCAGAAATCTGAGGCCCAGACCTAATGAGGTTGTAGCGCCACTGATTTATTTTTTACACAGTCAAAAGCTTTTTTTTTTTTTTTTTTTATGTAATAGGAGGCAAACGGGCAGGAGGCTCACCTGATGTTAAGTGATACCGCCGCCCATGGACACTCACAATGCCAGAAGGCTCGCAAGTGCGTTGCCGGCCTTTCAGGAATTGGTACGCTCTTTTCTTGAAGGACCCTAAGTCGAATTGGTTCGGAAATACTTCTGTGGGCAGCTGGTTCCACATAGTGGTGGTGCGCGGCAAAAACTGCCTTAGAAAACGCTCTGTTGTGGAACGACGGACGTCGAGGTGATACGGATGGTATTTTGTATTTTGCCTTGACGTCCGATGATGAAACTCAGCTGCAGGTATTAGACCGAACAACTCCTCTGAACACTCTCCATGGTAAATGCGGTAGAAGATGCAGAGAGATCCCACATCTCTACGCAACGCCAAGGGATCAAGCCGCACTGAAAGTGACTGGTCGTCGACGATTCGAACCGCTCTTCGTTGAATACGGTCAAGTGGAAGGAGCTGGTACTGGGGAGCTCCCGCCCAGAGGTGAGAGCAGTACTCCATATGGGGCCGAATTTGCGCTTTATATAGTTGCAAGCGGTGGCCCGGAGTGAAGTACCGTCTCGCCTTGCTGAGCACACCAAGCTTTTTGGAGGCTAATTTAGCCTTTCCTTCCAGGTGACCGCGAAACTGAACGTTATTCGATATGTCAACGCCCAGTATTCCGATGCTAGCCGAGGCTTTAAGGAGAGTGTCTTCAAAGAGGGGAGTAGCGACAAAGGGAGTTTTTTTAGCGGAAAACGCGCATACTTGTGTCTTCTTGGGGTTAAATTGGACTAGATTTAGTCTACCCCAGTCCGAGACTCCACGTAGAAGAGTTTCGACTTCAGACACAAGTTTGTTCCGGTACTCATCGACAACAGCCCGAGAAATACCTGCCCGGCCAGTGTAAAAAGTATCCCCAGTGCTGTCGTCCGCATAGCAATGAATGTTGCTAAGCTGCAACATATCATTGATATGCAGAATAAACAGGGTCGGGGATAGGACACAGCCTTGTGGGACACCAGCATTCACAGGTTTCAGGTCGGAGCATGCTCCGTCGATGACGACTTTGATGCTCCGATCAGCGAGAAAGCTGGAAATCCAGTTGCATAATTTCTCAGGGAGCCCGTAGGCTGGAAGCTTCGAGAGCAGCGCTCTGTGCCACACCCGATCGAAGGCTTTCGCTATGTCCAAACTTACCGCCAGCGCCTCCCCCTTGGACTCAATTGCCTCTGCCCACCTATGTGTAAGGTATACAAGGAGGTCACCAGCTGAGCGACCACGACGAAAGCCGTACTGAGAATCGCTAATCAGCTGGTGGCCCTCTAGATACCTCAGGAGCTGGCTGTTAATAATGGTTTCCATTATTTTGGAGAACAAGGAGGTTATAGCTATTGGGCGATAGTTGGACGGATCAGAGCGATCGCCTTTTTTAGGGATCGGATGTATCGAAGCGATCTTCCAGCACTTCGGAACAGTGCCGAGCGTGTAAAGGTACCGGAAAAGGCGCGTTAGGACCGGAGCCAACTCAGGAGCACAAGTACGCAGCACAATTGGAGGGATGCCATCGGGTCCGCTCGACTTATGGATGTCCAAGGAAGACAAAGCTTTACGGATAGCACGTTGCCGGAATATAACTTCGGGCATCGTAGTATCACACCGCAATAATGTCGGTGGTTCCTTCCCTTGATCATCCAAAGTGGAGTTCGACGCAAAGAGACAGCCTAGAAGATCGGCCTTCTCTTTCGCGGTATGGGCCAGTGAGTCATCCTCCCTATGCAGTGGTGGAATTGAGGGCAGACAGAAATTCCCTTGGACAGCTTTGGCAAGAGACCAGAAGGCTCGAGTTCCCGAAGGGAGGTGGGCCAATTTCTCACCAAATCTGGCAATGTGCTCTGACTTTGCTTTAGCGATTTCTCGCTTGAAGGACCTGGAGGCTGAATTGTATGCTTTTTTACGTTCGCCGATAGTCACATCACAGGATGTCACCGCTTCTGCCCAGGCTTTAAAGCATTCACGCTTACGGCGCAAAGCCGCTTTGCAAGAACGCCTAAACCAAGGCTGGGACTTGCCACCGACCGGCACCGCAGAGAATGGAATAAAGAGTTCCATACTCTGCAGGACCACCTCGGCGACAGAGTCAGCGACGGCGTCTGGAGTACTCGACGAAAAGCAAATTGGCCCCCAAGGGTAGGACGCAAAAAAAGACCGCATCCCATCCCAATCTGCTGACTTATAGTGCCACATGCGGCGACAGCCAGTGAAGCTAGGCCGAACAGGGCGCGTGAACGGCACAATGCTCCGGACCACACAATGATCTGATGAACCCAATGGCGGTTCAACAGAGACTTGGTAGTTCTCCGGATGTGAAGTCAGCAGAAGGTCCAACAAAGAGGGTTTATGACCAGCCACATCCGGTATTCGCGTAATCGCAGGGACCATTTGCGTCAAGTCGTAAGGCAAAGCAAAGTCGTGAAAGGATCTTCCCGCATGATCGGTGGTTTCTGAGCCGAGCCAATCGGCATGGTGGGCGTTAAAATCGCCAAGTATCACGATTTCAGCGGTAGGAACCCTTTCGAGCAGGGAATCTGTAGCCATTTGGATGTGCTCAATGAGTCGGTCAGTTTCGGTATTTCCGCTATGGGACCTATACAGGCATGCGTAGAATCGCGGATGGTCATCGCAGTCTACGCGCAGCCAGAGGTTAGATAGGTCCCTTCCTTCAAGCGTCCCGAGGCGACGAGAACAGATATCCTCTCTGACGTACACGCAAACTCCCGCCCGCGGCACAAATGAATGTTCCAATTTGTACCCCGGGTAGGAGAGGTAGGAAGTATCAGCCGGGGGGGATATCTGAGTCTCGGTAAGAAAGAGCAAGGCCGGCTTCGCAGTCTCTAAGTGGTAGTGGACAGCGTTGATGTTGGAATTGAGCCCCCTAACATTTGTGAAGTCCACGGCGAGTGTGGACGGGGGTGCCTTTGTTAAGTTGCTCCGTTTGCCCCGAGAACGATTAATGTTTTTACCGAGCGCAGAATTGCCCCCCCCAGAATACGAAGGGCAGCCTGTGCGTCCACCACCGGGCGCAGAGTGTCCCGGTGTTGGACGCCCAGAGGGGGATTCT
This sequence comes from Pieris melete, assembly GCA_963693345.1. NCBI lineage: Eukaryota > Metazoa > Arthropoda > Insecta > Lepidoptera > Pieridae > Pieris > Pieris melete. The sequence continues at coordinate 1,040,414 of CAVNZK010000325.1, read as the reverse complement.
CACCGCGAGCGCGTGTGGTACCCCCCTGGGGTAGATTCTCTTTTTTCTGCATCTTCATATTTCATGGGGGGGGGGGGAATGGGCTCCGGGAGTCTCTCTCACCGCACGAAACGCGAGTACAATAAGGTGAACTTATTGCATCACTTCACGCCGGTTTTCTGAGGAGCTTCCTCCAGGAATTTCAAGTAGGGATATAGAGTGCCTTAATGCAAATGCAAATAATGGATGTATGGACTTAGCACCAGAGTCAAGGCTGTACATTTTGACTAATCAGGCTTTATTAGTTTTATAGGCGTGGCGATTTCCTAAATCATCGGACTTACGCTCCGAGAGTATAGCCAAACGTAGGCACTCTCTTCAATGGTTTCAATGCATTCATTCGTTACATAGCAATTAATTAAATTTCTCGGAATCACCATGGATTCAAAACTTCAGTGGTCCCCTCATATTAACGGATTGGCGAAGAGACTTAGTTCTGCAGCCTACGCGGTTAAAAAAATTCGCTCACTAACTGATGTCGATACAGCTAGACTTGTTTATTTTAGTTACTTTCATAGCTTAATGACTTATGGCTTATTATTATGGGGTCATGCTGCTGATGTCGAAACTATTTTCATCCTGCAGAAGAGGGCTATTCGTGCAATCTATAATTTAAAATGTAGGGAATCTCTTAGAGATAAATTCAAGGAAATTAATATACTTACCTTTCCCTCGCAATATATTTATGAAAATATTATGTATGTATACAAAAATAGTGATAAGTTTACTAGAATAGAACATACGCACAATGTTAATACACGGAACAAACGCAGGCTGCAATTTCCCCGTACTAGACTATCTAAAGCTAGTAATTCTTTTTTAATTGGGGAAAGGGATACTCTTCTTTAATAAAATCCCAGAGGCTCTTTTATCACTGCCTTTCAATAAATTTAAGAAATGTGTTAAAGAAAAGCTGTGTAAAAAGGCTTACGTCAACGATTATCTAGTTGATAAAATGGCCTGGGACTAGTGCTAGACAGGCTACTTCTAATTAATTTGCGATATTTGTTTTAAATAAGTGTTGTTTGATGATTTGCTGTTTTAAAAGAGTACCGAGAGTTTTTTACGCCGGCTTTTTCTCTCGGCCTACACCCTCTGTCTTCTTTGCCGATGAGTAGGGATGCCTTCAAATTTAATGACGTGGAATAAGTGATACACGTATCTTATGTTCCAAAATAAACATATTTTATTTTATTTTATTTTTTATTTTAACAATATTTCGCTTATATTCTATTGTTGTACGCGAATGGTTAATATAGAGTAAAATTAAAATCCTCTATTATTTTTAGCACCCCGATGACCCAGGAACCGAACACTTAGTGTGATTTCTATATATATAAACTGTGGTTTACGCGCATAAATTATTTGTTATATTATTATGTCTAAATTAAATAATTTAACTTATCCGCGCTTGGTACCGGCGCATGTATTTATTATTGACAGACTGTTTTACGCAAAATTTAAACAATAAGGCTGTACGAGGTTAATTTATTTGCATACAAAAAACTTTACTAAGCTCTTCCAAATACTCCTGAAAGCTTTCAGAACGTCGATCACGTAATATGTTACGAAATATTGTTTCAGGTCTATCATTTTCTACTGAGAATAAAAAATATCACCTCTACAGTATTGCAGTGAAGGCTGCCTTGGTTGTTTTATTTATGAGTGAATTGTGGCAGTTTTTGAGTACGCAGTGGACTTTAGACAGAATCACTGATAGCTTAAACCTAATAATGATTCAACTTGGTGCATTCTGCAAATATAGGAAAAAGGTATTAAAAAAATCAGCGACGCTACAACCTTTTAGGTCTGGGTCTCAGATTTGTGTATCTGTTTCATGATCATTTGTCAATCTAATAGGCAAGTAGGTAATCAGGTGATGGTTCACACTTTGGGTTTTTGGGTCTAATGCAAGCCGGTTTCCTCACGATGTTTCCCTTTACGAATGTTAAATGCGCACATAGACTGTATATTGTTGTGCAGCTGGGGATCGAACCTACGACCTCAGGGATGAGAGTCGCTGAAGCTGACAGCTTTGAAAGGTATTACAATTTATAATTCAATAAAATATTAGTCCCATACTCTGTGGCGATGAGGATATAATACGTTTCACCAAAAAACAGTTTTGAATTCCCCAAAAAGAAGTATTAAAACATCACGAGAGACCATTTCTATCAATTCACTTTTCATTTTAATTAGATAATAAATGGTATTTGCCCAGCCAAGTTTGTAATATAAAAATATATTAAGTTTTTTCACTCGTCCCAAGGTAGCGTAATTTACTTTGTACACGTTATAGTTAGCCTACGAGAACGTGTTCAGAAGACTAGCTTCGTCCATGAATTCGCCGAACTTTGATCTATCGACGGATGAAAGGAAAAAGTTGCTGCAAGTTTGGCAAAGGCGGAGTGTGGGTTATTTAAAGCTACTTTTAGCTCTGGGCACATGTACAGTTATAGCGTGGTAAATATTATTTATATATAAATACAACCACAGAATGTTTGGTGTTAGATAAACTTAGTTTTTAGTGAAAATTCATATAGGTTTTTCTCAATATAGTTCACTAACTGTCTTGAAGTTCAACTCGGGTTAATTTGGTCGGATATAACTAATAAACCGTTTATTAGTAAGTTGCACATTCAAATAGATTAATTCAAAAAAACCGTACAATCAGCCATATAAAAATAGGCATGCAAATGTCATATTAATTATCATGATGTCATAATAATAAGTTACGATATTTGTATTTTTTTTTATAATGTTGGTATAGTTATTTAATCCATTAAACAGTAGTATCTTAGATACTACTGATAATTGGACTGATTTGAGCGCGACCGCTGTTGCGAACACCGCAGTGAGAGTTCGACAAGTGAGTTACAGAATCGCAAGGCAGAAATAGGCAAGCTGGTCACTGACTCGCCGTCAGCTTTTTAGGACTAAGGCAAGCTGGGGAACACGATATTCACCGTTCGAGCGAATGTTACATAGAAAGAAAGTCAAACTGTGTAGGGCCGGGGATCGAACCTGCGACCTCAGGGATAAGAGACGCACGCTAAAGCCACTACGCCAACACTGCTCTGCAGATTCGATAATTTTAATAATTATTTCTTTTTTTAAGCTACGCACTGGCATAATTATATTGAGACTAGCTATCAAAAAAATTAAAAATAATTATAATTAATAATCGTCTTTCAGGCACATCTATCCTTTGGTGGACGATTTAGATTACAATCTAATGGTACCAATACGCCTACCTTTCACCTACCAGACCCAACTAAGGTACCCAATCACCTACTTCCTGGTCATCATAGTATTTTCCTATATGTCGTATTTTGTCATGGTGAACGACCTTATCATTCAAGCTCACGTTATGCACCTGCTATGTCAATACACGATTTTGGATGACTGCTTTAGACATATACTGAGGGATTGCAAATTGGAGTTTCGTGGTAAGTTTTCCTTCCAAACCTAATTTTTGCGAGTGATTGCGTGACGGCACATGTGGTTGGACGATAACAGATGGCAACACCTGTATACTATGTAACTATAATATATATAATATAATATATTATAAAGAATTAATAACTTCGTTTACTTGATGGTTTCACAAAGTCATATACCTTACAAAATAAGATTTTATCAGAATAAAAAATCCATCAGTCATGTTTTAACATTATGGGTCCATTACTTCCATACTTTTATGCCTACATATATATTGAAACGGTAATTTCGTCTTTTAGACATGTGTTTCTTCCTTACCTTCTTAAAGACCGGCCACTCCCGAAACCATAAGTCGAACAAGTAATAATTATTATTGCATACTGCAACAAGGTTTACTTCTTCAATTGCACAAATTTTAAAGTTTTTGAATTTTCTTTTAAATATAAAACAATTAAATAAGACAAACGTTTTCGACCAGTGACAGCTTAAAAGTCCTCTTTTGTTTTAATTTTCTAGACTTAAATGAATCTCAGCTGTATTCGAACAAAAACTTCCAACAAAAGTACAAAAAGCGACTCGGAGATTTGATACGCCAACATAAATATATTCTCAAGTAAGCGCTTTTTGTTTTCTTTTTATTTTCAAGTCAACAAAGTACTAATATCACGATATCTGTAAGGAAATTAATTAAAATACTTTAAGTTGTAGATCTTGTATTATAGACCAGTGCAGATAGCCTTTAAAATAAATAAAAAGTGAAAAAAATTACAGTAGGATGAAACCCATTAGAAAAGCAGGGGAATATGATCAAAATGAAAGGAAAAATAAATTACGGTCGATCTGAGGTCGGGAAGGGGTGGGGGGAGTTTTAAGGGTAAAAAACGGTATATCTCGATTTCCGGCAAAACTAAAAGTCCTATAGAAGAAAGTTAAATGGCAAAGTTGTAGGTTATAAAAAGATCTAAAACTTTTGTTTTCACACATTTTTCACATAACCTCAAAATTTATGTGAAAAATTCAAAAAACCAAGTTTTTGGTTTTTAATTTTTGTCTTTTACAAAAATATTTTTTTTTTAACGAAATTTGGTGAAAACTTACCTTTCTATGTCCCAAATACACTGTAATTTATTTGATTTAAAAATAATTCTAATTCAATCGTGACGTCAAAATTTCAGCTTTTTTCAAAAATTTCAGTTGTTGAAATCTCTACTTTCCTATGGTAAAAAATATATATATATATTACCATAGTAAATCTTCTCAGAAAACGCAAAAAATCGTATGCAGTAACGCCCAGACCTGTCATCCCCTTCCTTACTTCTCTATGAAATACGAAAATTTTAGCCCATCTAAAGGCTAAATTTTTTTTTAGGTCACTCAGGTATATATAAGTTATCTTAAAATAGTAATAAATAGGCATCTGATTATAATTTAAAGAAGATTCATAGAGAAGTAGGGAAGGGGATGACGGGTCTGGGCGTTACTGCATACGATTTTTTGCATTTCTGAGAAGATTTACTATGGTAATATATATATATTTTTTACCATAGGAAAGTAGAGATTTCAACGAACTGAAAGCACACCAACTTTTTGAAAAAAGCTGAAATTTTGACGTCAGAATTTTCGATTGAAAATTAGGGTGTTTTTTCGATATTAATTCAAAATAAGGTGAACAAATAAATATTTTTAATCAAATAAATTACAGTGTATTTGGGACATAGAAAGGTAAGTTTTCACCAAATTTCGTTAAAAAAAAATATTTTTGTTAAAGATAAAAATAAAAAACCAAAAACTTGGTTTTTTGAATTTTTCACATAAATTTTGATGTTATGTGAAAAATATGTGAATACAAAAGTTTTAGATCTTTTTATTACCTCCAACTTTGCCATTTAACTTTCTTCGATAGGACTTTTAGTTTTGCCGGAAATCGAGATAAACCGTTTTTACCCTTAACTCCCCCCCTACCCCTTCCCGACCTCAGATCGACCGTAATTTATTTTTCCTTTCATTTTGATCATATTCCCCTGCTTTTCTAATGGGTTTCATCCTACTGTAATTTTTTTCACTTTTTATTTATTTTAAAGGCTATCTGCACTGGTCTATTTATGTACAGTATGTTTTTATTTTTTACATCTGGGTTGCCAGTAAGACCGCCTACTTACATCCCTTGTTTTCTTTTATTTGTCATCCTGTTTTAAATATTGTGATATAAATAAAGTGTTATTATTATATCTTCTTTCACTGCCCCTCCATAACTGGAGGTTGGCTGTCTGTCTCGTGAAGCGTATCTCGCCTTATGCATCACTGAACAAACGAATTAACGCAAATAAAACCGCACAGTTAAAAAACAGACCAATAAATATACTATTAATTCATTCCGAATAAAAAGAGATGATCATTTTTTAAAGCCATAATTTTATATTTGATTTATATAAAAACCATTAATTGTTTTATGTATTCTTCCACGTAAATATGAGCCACGGAAGTCACCCATCCACGGATATCCTTTGTGTGGAGACTGGCTTCTGTATGATTAGCTACTTTATAATTTTGTCATTTTTAAATAAATAAAAAAATGTATTTTAATTGAAATTGATATTAAATCATCATCATCGCCAATAGCTATACAGCGCCTTGTGGACCGTAGCCTTCGCAAGTATTATTTGCTATCGAAATCTCGTGCTTCTTGCGTATAACTTGGAACACCTTTTGTTTCGAGGTCCTAATCAACTCCTTCCCATCGACGCAGCCTCTAACTGCCGGGTTTACTTTTGCCACCAGGTTGTAAGTTCAATAAGGACCTTGGGGTTCTGTTGTCCGCCAATTCGTTTAAATAATATCGATCCGGTTTTTTATACTTTAGGTTAATTAGTGATTTTAAATTACGTTTCATTAACTTAAGTTCCATCAAGTTGACAAAAAATACTTGAGAAAAATTACATATAAAAATATGTATAATACATATATATATAAGTAAGATATTTATTCATATGAATTTTTACGCAATCGACAGTTTAAACATTTCATACATGGTATAGATTTTTTCGCATGTCGCATGAGGCCCCCGGTCGTTGACCCCGCACGGTTGCGTAACGGCCAAATTCGTGCATTCCGCGTGGCTAATAAAGATAAGATTCTCGAAGCTGGCCGAGTTTTAGGAGCTACATAACTGTTTGCCTGGCAAAACGGTCCCTTTTAAATGGTGTCCCTTACAGTTCAACAAAATTGTTCTAAAAATTTGACGAATATCGTTGTTCCCAAATTCATATTAAAATTCTAGGAACATACAAATTGAAAAATTATTTACGCTGTATTACATAAAAGCATTCAAAACAATAATAAATATAATTGTTTTAAGAAAAATGGCAACTTTAAGTAATGGAAAGATTAAAAAATGAACTCAGTCTATGTAAATAAAAATGAATTGCAAGATATGTTGCCAAGCCCAAACTCGATGAGGGCTGAACCAATTCGAGTTTTTCTATTTATTCCTGGAACTATGAGGAAGAAAAATTACACGGAAATCTAAAAAAAACAGTTTTCTTTTCTGTAATTGCGAACGCAGTAAGGCAATGAATGTTCCTTATTTTGATATGCAGATACTAAAACTTATCAAAAGAGAGAAAAGAACATGATTATTAAAATCACTAACATGGATAACCATTATGACAAAAAAAATAATGCGAACAAATTAATATGTATGTCTATGAAGCAATACTTGTCTATGACGTTGAAAAATTGAAGTCATCATTTGTTTTCTTAAAATTGTTTACATTTCAATAAATTTTGTAGTTCCGATTGTTAAATAGTCATTCTGCTATTCATAGTGAAAAAAAAAAAGTATGACAGGCTGCCTAATCGATCTTTAATTACAATAATTTATCATGTCCTCTATTATAACCCATTGACAACACGGGCCTAGTGAGAAGATTGAAAAGAACAAAAAAACCAGTGGCGTTAGAACCTTTTTAGGCCACCGATTTCTGTATATGTTTCATGATAATTTGTCAATCTAGTAGGCAAGTAGCTCATCACCCTCCTGTGCCTGACACACGCCGTCGACTAGTTTCTAAGGTAAGCCGGTGTCCTTACGATGTTTTCCTTCACCGTTCGAGCGAATGTTAAATGCGCACATAGAAAGAAAGTCCATTGGTGCACAGCCGGGGATCGAACCTACGAGTTCAGGGATGAGAGTCGCACGCTGACGCCACTAGGCCGACACTGATTTTGAAAAGGATATAACCATTCGAATTAGTCTGAGTGCACGTTAGTCTTAAGTGTTAAACAATGGTAAGTCAAAAGCAAATGTTACACAAGAACAGAACCCCTACTTAATAGATAGTGTAAGTAGAAAACACTAACACTGTGTTTGGTGTTATTGGACACTTTCTTATGTTTAATATCCTTATTACTAAATAATATTAGACATAAATTACTTATTAGTCGTAAGTTACTCTAGATCGTATTGTAATTATGTCTTTGTGCATAGAACAATTTTTATAAAAAAAACGCCCTTTCTTTAAAAAAAAATCCATTAAAGGAATTACTTATGTCAAGGGGTCTCGGCTTCAATGCCCAAGTGGTACTGAGAAATAACATACAGAAATAAATGATTTTTAAAGAATTTTAATGGTGCTGTTCTGACTCTCCGGACTTCTATCCCATCGTAGCATGAGGGTAATGGATTACAGGGTGCACTTTATACCGCGAGTAAATTCCAATTAAAGATACCATAGCTGAGTTAGCCTGAAGAAAACTATTATTTGAATGAAGGATAATAATATCATATAATAATAATTTCCTCCAAACCAAAGGAATGACTTTTGATTCTAAACCTGAATGCTCCAGTGACTACGGTTGAGGAGTTGTATATATCCTTAGCAGGAAATACTTCGTTAGCGCGTTTCAGTATGACGTCATAGCATTGATTGTAGGTGTCGATACTAATCACGACCTCCGACGGAGTGAAGATCCCCCTTTAAATTGTTCCATTTGTCTCTCTTCAACGATACTATTTTCCAATATTTTCTTGTTTTTTATAAAATTTATTTTGCAGTTTCTTACCAGTTCTTCTCTTACCTTCTACGTCGTTGATTGGAGTAAAGTCAGATCGATTGGAGATAAGATGAAATAGGACGCATTATTCAATAGTTGCTACTTGTAATACGTAAGTTTGTTAAGAGATTTTCAATGAATAGACAATGTTGTCACCACGATATCTTTGGCGTAGTCAATGTATTACAACACAACATTGCGACCTATCACTGGTGCCAACTAAGCGTTTTTCGCGGCCACATCAAGCAGCTTTTTGGATTGGTCACCGTTCAAATATTAATTAACCCAATCTAGAGCTTTATTATTTGTATGAGGCACCCTAAGAGGTCATATGTAGCGATGATTCTCGCGATGAGTGAGAGAAGTTGGCACCACTGCGACCTATTTTTGATCTATGCGTTTGCCAGACGTTCCACCAAAATCTAAAAATTAATTCGTATTAATGCTGCAAACATTTCAGAAGACCAACCAGATGGAGTAAGCCTATACCATTTACGCCTTAAAAAATTGTATAAAATTTAAAGTGTGTGTAAATATGTGTCTTTAGTAAATATGGATTATGAATGTGTCAAGGAAAAAATTAGGCGTATAGGCGATATAGGTTTTTCTATATTTAAATACCAATCAAGCGAAATAAGAAATATTGTAATTTAATACTTTTAGTGGATTTTGTAGTCGGTTCGTTTTTTTAAGAAATTTATACAAGACTACATGTTATCATAGTGATACATAACTATTGTATCACGATGATAACATGATACATACATGAAAGAGTATGTAAAGTAGACAAATTAACAATTTTAAGTGCAGTGGCCTCAGTGTGCAAGTCTCGTTCCCGAGCTCGTAGGTTCGAGCCCCGCCTATGCACCAATGTATGTGCGCATTTAACACTCGCGGTGAAGGATAAAATCGTGAGGTTATACCCAAAAATCGAGGTTTGTCAGGTACAGAAAGGCCTACCTACATGCCTAAAAGGTTGTATAGCTACTGTTTTTCTTTAAATTGGAAAGCTCTTTCCATAGAGAGTAAGGTATTTATGAGTTTTTTTAACTTCACCACTTGTGCCAATTAATTTAGTATTTTAATAACCATCGCCAGACGTACATAAATTGCATTCGAAACTGAATTACTCATGTTATTAAATTTGCGAAATCTACACGGCTGGCATTTAATAACGCTGTACGGTTAGACGAACTGTTTCAACATACTATATACTTAGTCCAAAGTAATTAATAATTTTTATAGATCTTTTACTTTTATAAGAATTTTAACCTTTTTGTTTTTTTATTATTTCTTTGGCTATATCTTTAGTACAATTGTTTTCTGTTGCATACATATAATTAATTTATGTTAGCTGTAGATTACGAAATAAATAAATATTTTTTGGGTTAAATTTCGTTCTGCAGTATCTACCACTCTGTAACAATAGCGATACCGATCCCGACATTTCTCAGTATCCGTATCGCAGACGCAACCTTGGAATCGGAACAAAAACTCATTTTTAAGTTCGGGGTCGCCATTGGACGTTACAGAGTAAGAACCTAAGACCGAGTGTTTAAACACCACATAGATTGTTCTATTATCAATTAAGAGTTCTTATAAATTAAATATTGAATAAAATATAGCTACAGACTATATATATATATATATAACATCGTGAGGGAATCTACGTGTCCAATGGTTAAGATTTATTGCTTCGTAAAGGAGCCAGGACTCAGATTGCATGTATTTCTTGACTTAGAAGAAAATATCAAAATTGTATTGTATAAATACAATTTTGATATAAAACTGTTACAACGGAAATATACAATTTAATGCAATTATTCAAATATATATCAAAGTATAAGCAAGAATTAAACATACATGTCTATATATAGACAATGAAAAAGTGCACATGAATCACGATAATAAATATTATATTTAGTTTATTTAATCTAATTAAAATTAAAGAAAACTAAACCTAGTTGCTGACCGTACAACATATTTGTGTTAGTTGAAATTAAATACGAATAGAATACCAAATGGGTTTTAATAAAATCATATTATAAATTTTGTTGACTATGCCCGTTTTGGCTTCGAACGACTTTTTAGCACAAACCCTACATGACTCAGCATTGTAAAAATTTAATTTTTGATATCAGCATAACTTCGAATTTTATTCATTAGAAATACACAAATCAGGAGTTAAAATCATACACACATGCAATAGTATATACAGTAAAAGCTCCCTATTCGCGCTTCCTTTATTCGCGTTTTCCCTATTCGCGGATTAAAAAATGCAACCCAATTTCTTTATTCGCGGCAAAAAATTTCATACAAAATTCCAATAGGTGTTTAACGCAATATCATATAGATAATATGGAGTGTAATATGATATGAATGTTATGGAATGCTGGATGAAATTTGACATAGCAAAATGCATCGTAAACATAAAAGAAACATTGGAAGAACTGAAACCACACACATTGAAGTCATGCTGGAAAAAACTGTGGCCTGCTCTGACTGCGAAAAATGACGAAGAATCTGTGCAAGTTCAAACTTTGACTTTGGTTTAAGAATGGCAAATGAGCTTTGCGATTTCTTTATGAACATTGATCCATCTATGGAATGAAGTCTTAATAAAGAGGCAAATTGCTAATGCGACTGCTGAATATCAGTCTGAATTGAAGGCGCTATTAAAAACTGCCAAGCAAGAGAAAATAAAAAAAAATCTTCAAACTATTGCCTAAGTCTGAGGATAATGATTATATAATCAAAATGTTCAATAACATCAATAAAATTGATTTTGTTATATATTTGTGTTTTTTATTTTGGCACCTAGGAACGTATCCCCCCCTATAAACCCATATAAATTACCATTCTGTATTCACTGTTTCTGTATTCGCGGCATATTTATGGAACGTATACTCCGCGAATAAAGAGATTTTAATGTATATGTAAATATATCTGTATATCTGAATACTCTTCGTGGTAAATGCGGTGAAAAGATGTAGAGTTTTGAAAGTGACTGGTCATCGACGATTCAATCCCCTCTACGGATATGCCGTACATCATATTAAAATAGAAACAAATATCGATTTTACATGCCAGTCTCACGATAGTGCACATAGTTGAAAGGTCTGTCTGAGTTAACACAGATTGTGATAAAAATGACTCCGTATACATTGTCAGCAACTGTTACACTGTGACACTTTACGTTAGACTTAAATAACTTATTAGTCTTTAGTTAGTCAAGATCGTAATGTTCCATGATGTCTCAGTGAAGAGACAATGTTACCTAAAAAACCTTGTTCAATGAAGTTATTGCTGTCTAACTGGAATGAGGTCTCCCATCGCAAGGTTACATTTACTGATCATATGTAACTTGCTTGTATATATTGCGTTAAATATATCTGTAATCGTTCCTCCGCCTTGAATTGGAAATTAGACTTACATTAGATTTCAGAGAGAATTTTTTCTTTTGCCAAACCTAATAACCAGTAGTAGTATTTAACATAGTAATCATTATTAAAATCGCTGAACGCTTTACCTCTGCAACGCTTAAGTGTATATTACCACATCTCGCTGGCCACGTTTTTTGGTAAAACGTCGAGTTATTTAAATAATTTAATAAAATAAAAATAAATCAGTGGCGCTACAACCTCTTTAGGTCTTGGCCTCAGAATTCTGAATCTGTTTCATGATCATTTTGAAATCTAAAAGGCAAGTAGGTGATCAGCCTCCAGTGCCTGACACACGCCGTCGACTTTTTGTGTCTTAAGAAATGTCGGTTTCCTCACGATGTCTTCCTTCACCGTTCGAGCCGGGGATCGAACCTACGACCTCAAGTATGAGAGTCGCACGCTGAAGCCACTAGGCCAACACTGCTAAATAAATTAAATAATTTAATACATAATTATATGCAAATAAAAAACTATTATTTTTGTCAGTTCCTAGTGAATTTTTTAGTTTGTCTCAATATGTCATTTATAACTACATATATTGTTGTAGAGTTGTGTATGCTTTATTTTTTATGTACCTAGTCAATGTCCGCCGCGCCGTCTAAGGATCGCGAAAGACATTCGTTCTTATAATAGGGATCGCTATTAAATTAAAAGTATAGACGTCCTAATAGCCGAAAAAATGGTGTTTTTTTTTTAAATTTTGTGATTTATTTTTACATAAAACTCCAATGTACAAGCTACGAACGGGCAAAAGAATTACACTTAACCACTACTGATTAATTAAGTACTGAAATAAAACGCCATTGCGTGTTGTATTTTGAATAGTTGATACTGATACCAGTATTGGGGAAAACCCCGGTGGACATTCCCCATGTCGTCAGCCGAAAATTTGTTAATGATATATTTAGACTTATTTTATATCACATTTAGAGGTCGTAGACGATAATCTACGGAAATGATTTTGAATTTTTTTTAACCAATATAATAATTCAGTGTTATAGGTACATAGGTTATATATTAAACCGAAAAATTAAGTCTTTTTCGTTGTGGTCGGATTTGTTTGTTACAAATGTTTCTTAAAAACGCTGCGAGCTATATGATAAAGTTATAAGCTTTATAATGCCTACAAATCCGCTGATTTGATACGATATATATGTCTAACTTTAATATTATATAAAAACAAGGGAAACTCAAAAACTACTGCTCTAAATTTATTGCGTTTTTCACCAACCACTAATTGATGATAAAATATTTTTTCAAAGCTTTTGAATCACCTTTGCCTATGCTAAACCGGACTAAGTATAGTCAGTCGCATACAAAATATAGTCGCTTGTTATATTAAATTATTATTAAAGTAAGTAATACTTTGTAATTTCGTTAGTATATGTACTCATTTAATACTCGCAATGCATGCATGGTAAAGGTGAACATCGTGAGGAAATCGAGGCGACTGCACTATGTCAAAATCCATGTCGTTTAAGACACACCGGAGTCAAACTCAGCTCCTCTAAAGTCTACTACTAACGACTCGGAATCTTACAGTTACACCAAATAATCAACTACATATATCGCCACCGTCTGCAGAGAGAACAGCTAAACTAACATAAATCTCTTTTGCTACGCGTCATTTCGATTATTCACAAAAGTTAATCTTTTAAATTATTCATATTATGTATCAGAAGATTAGTGTCAAAGTAAAATTACGTAATGGTGTTGTCGAGTAAGGTAGTTTAGACAGCGACCTCAAATCTACGCCCTTCTTAACAAACTACTCGCCTTTATTAAACGTAATAAACTTCAGGTTTAATTTTTTTTAGTATAGGGGGCTTACGGGCAGTAGTTTCGCCAATGCACCCACATTGTCAGAAGGCTTCCAAGTGCGTTGCCGGGCGGTTTTAGGTGCGTACGACGATCCTGTACGACCCTAAGTCGAATTGGTTCGGTAACACTAGTGCGAAAAAAGGGCTCTAAAAAATTGTCGAACGACAGAAGTCGAGGTGATATGTGTGGAATTTCGTACTCTGCCTCGACGATCGATGACGAAACTTAGGTACCGGTATTAATCCGAACAGCTCCTCCGTACACTCTCCGTGTTAAATGCGGTAGAACAGATACAAATAGATACAAAAAGACCCCACGTCTCTATGCAACGCCAAGGGATCAAGCCGCTCTAAAAGTGACTGGTCGTTGTTTTAAATTTACGTAACACGACTTCAAGGTTACATTTTGTGTAATACGACTTCTAAAGGCGTTTAGTGAGCTCTGACGCTCAAATAGTTATTAGAATTCCTTATCAATGTACAGCACAATAAGCATTCGACACAATTGATAATATAATATATAATGCGTAGTAACGTTTGTGCTAACAAGAGTAAGAGTCATACATAATTAAAAAGGGTTTATATGTATAAAGCAGTGAGCAGTGTTGATCTAGTGGCTTCAGCGTGCGACCCTCATGCCTGAGGTCGTAGGTTCGATCCCCGGTTGTGCACCAATGGACTTTCTTTCTATGTGCGCATTTAACATTTGCTCGAACGGTGAAGGAAACATCGTGAGGAAACCTACATGTCTTTGACCCAAATGTCGACGGCATATGTCAAAGCACTGGAGGCTGATCATCTACTTGCCTATTATATTAAAAATGATCATGAAACAGATTCAGAAATCTGAGGCCAAGACCTAAAGAGGTTGTAGCGCCACTGATTTATTTTTTATATAGTATAAAACGTGTTATCGTCGTATAAAGCTCTCTGTTACGTGTAATTTTGACACTCAGAAACGACTTAGCGCCAAATATGGCTGTGGGTGTCTGCATATTGTACCACGATGAATTAGAAAAACTGCTACGCTGCTATCAAACTATTTAAACGCCTTCCCAGAAGTTATAGATCACTGCCGTGTAATGCTTTCAAGGGGTAGGTGATTCGATTTTGAAAGGCAAGATGTAATAATAATAATTTATTTATTGCAAGAATATGGTACAAAAATGTTAATGTGGTACAATCGTGAGTTCGCATATCCTACCACAAACAATGGCGCGCAAATTTGTCTTAATGAATTTTACATTATTATGTCTTTATAGCGCGAGTATTTAGACCACAATTATAATATAGTAATAAGAACAGTTAAGTTTATTATGATAATTAATTTGACATTTGCGTGCCTAATTTTATGTGGCAGATTATGTGCTTTTATAATTAATCAATCTGTATGTACCACTTTTTGCAAATAATCGATTTATGTACACATACGAAAGACCTTACACCTACGAAATTAAGCTCATTAGAAGCCAATAAACTCAAATAATATTCCAACAACATCAAATGCCTACAGGTCGAACTGATAACCTTTTGTGAATTAAAAGAAATTAAACATCCTACTTTATGAATCCAGTGCGCATTTAACACGAAGACATCGTTAGGATACAGGCATTAGACCCAAACAGTCGACGGCGTGTCAGACAGAAGGACCACCCACTTCTCAATTACAGAAATCTATCCAGACCTAAATGTTTTTTTTAGATCGTACGTAAAATATATAAAATAATCTTATTAATATTAACCCCCAACCGAGAAATACGAGTCGTAATTGCCACGAGTAGTAGGTTTTCTATATCAAATTATCTTTTTATGACTCCACGCCACTAACTCGCATTCTTTACATTTCCATACCGCGCCACTCACTACTCGCCACGTGACCCATGAGTCACTTACTACATCGTAATCTACACTAACTTTAAAATGGAATAGTTTGTATATCAGGAACTATTAATTTATATAATATACTCGTGAATGAATCTAAGTTGCTGATAAATACATAGAATATTCTTATTGTATAATAATTTTCTATTGAAATCAAAAATTGGAAGTGTATATTTTTATTGTTTTTATTCTTGGAAGATTTATGTTTTATTACATTCAAAATTTTTAGAAAACATAGCTTGTAGCATACATAGTAAATAAAGCATTATTTGGTGAACTTTAATAAATAATTAAGAAGAGAAAATCTTTAAGAGCGTAATACACAAAATTACGTTAAGTAGGAAGATTGTTGAAAAGTTTATCCATATTTTCATCAATGTTAGTAATTAAGTTATGAGCGAGATAGACTATTTACTGGAGCATTAAAGGTAACAGATAAGCAAGCCGTAGGTACGTTTAGAATTTTTTTAGTTCCAGTACATATTTGTTTTATATGCTTTGTTAAACTTTAGCTTAAATATGAGGTATTTCCTTCTCTCGTCGTCTTACAACATACAAAATAAATTTAGCTTGAAAGAAGTTTATGCTCATTAAAAACATACATGTCACTTAGATAAGATTTTTTTTTAAACATAAAATGTAAAATATATCACACCACCGTCGTACGATGTGAATGCATTAGAGTCCATCAGCTACCAAAAAACTTCGCAGGCGTATACGAAACAATATTCCTCTGCTACTATTTTCCGTATCTCAGAAGGCAAAGCGTCTGTTGTAAAGACTCGCTCTGAAATAGGTTATAATATTTTTGCGACCGAATTCGTTTCTGATTTTAGGTAGATGTACATGATTAGTGTTATGCCGGCTATGTGTGGGATTTAAATTTATTTAATGCTCTATCTAAGTAAAAAAAATACATTTTCAAATACACACGAGCTTAGTGCATGTTGTGATTTAATTTTAATTAACAAAACTTGACTACTTTATTTTAATTCCTTTATATATTGTTATATATATATTATATATTGTATAAGCAATATATTCGTGTATAAAACATGTGTCCTGTAATAAATAATGTACAGATACGTAGATAAATTATTCCCTAACATTTGCGCAGCGTAGAGGTCAAGGCGATCAGCTGTTTCAAACTAATCTCACATATAGCAATATGTGTAACTAATTTTAATTTATTAGAACTAAATCTCTTTAGTTATTCATAAATATGTCTATATTTGGAGGGTCTACACCAACCATACAATTACGATAATTTGTACAACACAACGAGGTAACGACATTATCTAAGAACGCTCGAAAGTGAAAAGGCCGTTGGTCTTCTCGTTATTTATTTTAGTTTGTACTGAATTTCACAACGCAATTTCGAATAAGTAGTGTCAGACACAGACACGAGCAGTAGCTATATATATATGTCGGATATATACGCCAACGCGTTCCGTCTGATTGTGACAGGGCCGTTTTGATGTTCATAATGGATATATTATTAATAAATACTAATCAGTAAGCAATGGAAATAAGCGTACTAAAAATAAGAATACAAAAAATGAGATGAACAACAAAAGTTAATTATTTAGATCTTAACGCCTTTTACCGAAAGGATTAGGCAGATAGCACGGATCTCCTACTACTCTCTCGCTTCATCTACCCTCATGACATTCACCATGCATGCTCATTGGTTATGAGAATTTTTAACCTGTTCCTTCTCTAGTGCCTCCTGAATTTTGTCCAGATATGCCTACTCAACCTGATATCACCATCCAGAGTTGCCTTGTATATCCTACAAGTTAACCGCTAACAAATGTTATAGACGTCTTAACCTATGCACTGAAAGATGCATATGGCATTAGCGAATCGGGCGGGGTTTATACCAAGACAGATAAAGTTAAATAGTCTTGAAAGACATGGAAAGGACCACAGGGAGAAAGAGGGGCTTAGTAAAAGATATAAGTGATATCTAGAAGAGAAAGGAGAAATTAATTAATAAAAAATAAAAAGGTTGATTGACTCCTCTCGAGTATCTATTAATCGATAATAACGAAATATATTGTTAATTATGTTCATATTAAACTCTCGAAGAGTCTCAGTCGAAGTGGGAGGATTTCATACTAGAAACGACTCGAGGTCGAACAGCTGATCTTTGCTTAAATCTATTTATAAATCGCTCATACAACTGATAACAATATTTTCCATCGGGATATTATAAAACACAAATATATGGTTGTCAAAAAAGAAAATTTACATTCACGGATATAAACACTAATTTACAGTGCTTACTAACTGTATGTTTTGAGTGCTTTTCACCCATTGTGGTTAATGACTGTCAAATCAAGCTGATTTATATTTCATGTCTTATCCAAAACACTAGATAGTTTAATCACGTTTTTATCACGATAAAAAATGTAATTAACCTTTATAAAGATAATGTCATATCAATGGGTATATTATAAGTTTGGTATTTGTTACGAATAAAGTCCAAATTCATAGGTCTAATGTCATGTATTCATTAATTCCAGGCGTTTCCGTTTTTTAACAATTCATTGACGAATAACAATTTGAAAACACACTTCATCAAGTGAAGTACAAATTTGCGCCGCTAGACGTCGGAACTTGTCAAAAATATTACGAAATATGTCTAAACACGCTGTACACATGTCTAGTACCTAAATTTATAGTTGTTTCGATATCCAAGTAACGACAAACAATACGTGAGAAATGTAAAGAACTGTAATTGTAAAAATGCCATTTAAATTTGAATTTAACCCTTCTTTGACGGCGGAATCACAATACATACGAGTGGACTCCAATAAAATCAATCAATACATTACCTTGAAAATTATTTATTTACGGACGGAACGTCTATTGCCTATGGCGTCATTTGATTATCAGACAAAGCTGCAAACCACGTCAGTTTTATTTCAACTCACCTGGCGATTACATGCCTCTTCAATATCTTCCCTACTTGCGATTCCAAAGATATTTTAATAATTCAAACAATTAAAAAAAATGGTTAGTAGCTAGCTATTAATATTCTGTTCTTTGTAAGAGCAATATAGACGTCATATATGGATTTATAAGTCACTAATACATAAGGGGGAGCTACCACCACCCTTATATATGAAGGACGAAGAACAGTATAATAAAAAAAGCCGCTCCACGTTACAACAATTAAAATTATGCACTTTCATAGTGAGATCTCTATCATCCAAAACATCACTAGTAGATCTGAACAATGTATTGAAAAAAATCAGAGAGAGAAAAAAGATGTGGAAAAATATGGAGGAGGCTTTTGGCTAATGGGGCCATATAATACTAGACCTCTAAAAAAACTAACTTAATTTTTTACAACTTATACTCATATTAAGAATAACTCATCTAAATAATATTTGCTATTGTTTTAAGGCGCTTAATCTTGGCACAGTTAATATCGGAAATCTTAGCGCGCACTATGATTGACTATTATTTAACCATTTTCAACTAATATATTATTCAAAACTTTTTGAGATTATAGCGCGAATAGAGATAGTTTGGGAAATAATTACAATTATATACTAAACACTAACAATCAAAATCCAATACATTTTGACGTACATGAATCATACTTAGCGTTGCAGAATCTCACGAAAAAATCAACACGAAGGCCGTGGCCTTTTGAATAATAACCCTACAAAAACTTATATGCAGCTGTGCAGCTTCTAAATTTGACTTTGCGTTTTTTATTTCGCATTAAAAATATCACTGTGCAGCCATAAAAGTGTGTCTTTAATAAATCTCGCCTTGAGTGTCGTCTTACTATATCGTGTCTGTAGTTAAAGCGACTTCAAAATAAGGCTTTCGTAATCATTTGAAGGCTATACACCTATTAAACTTTCCGTCTATAGATCAATAAATATAATTTATGCGTGAAGTTATGTACATTAATAAAACTCTTTTTTTGTAAAACAACTTTAAAAGAAGCCGTTGCCTTAATAACTTATGTAACCTGTTTTTTTATATGTATGTTTTTGTATAAGGTAATGAAGTGTAAATAAATGAAGAAGATTAAAAAAAAAGATAAATAAATGTAAGCTAAACAGCATTAAAGGCTTTTTAATTGTTTTATTGTAAAGTTAAAGAACAAACACCTTTTAAACTTCTCAATTCAAAAAAATTCCCGCATCATTTATTCACCAAGTATTTTGTTTAACAGGCTGCTCTTTATCTTCATCAACTGTTACAACTTGTTTCAAAAGAAAACGTAGTACGACCGAAATCCGATACAGAAATCCCCGGGTAGTAGCGCCGTTTTTTTACCGGGGTAATCTCCAGGTAGTTGATCAAACTCCTGTGCCTGACACATTCCGAATTTATATTTTACTTTATTACCAGGCTTATAGAATCATATACAAACCTTTTAGGTCTCGGCCTCAGAATTTGATTTTCTGTATATATCCCGTAATAATTTCTAATAGACAAGTAGGTGATCACATCTGTGCCTGATACGCATTTTGGGTTAAGGTATTCCTCACGACGTTTCCTTTCACCGTATGAGCGAGTGTAAAATGCGCACGAAGACAGAAGATCCATTGGTGCACCGCCGGAGATCGAACCTACGAACCCAGGGATGAGAGTCGCACGTATAAACAACATGGCTAACACTGCTCTACATTTATATATTGAATCATAAGAGCAAATTGTAGCTGTTAAAGTGATGTGGCTTACGAAAAACACTCGAAATGTCTCATTATGTAAATGATAAACTCACGTTTATGTCCGTTAATTTTATTTTATTTATTTATTCACGCCTTATTCCGAACGGGCTTCATCTATGAGATTCACCATGATGTGGTATCTCTAGGATTTGGTCCAGATACGATAAATCCTACCAAACTTGACTTCACCATCCACGGTTGTATCGTACTTGTTAGCCTCTCCCCATTCATTATTTCTACACGAAACAACCTAAGCATACCCTTTAGTATCTTTGTCATTACATCCGCTTTTATCCCCACTGCTCATGTTTTATTTAAATTTGAAATACTGCGTAAATGAATGACAAATAATGTGGAATACTCCGTAAATGAACGACGAATAATGTTTTATTATTTGATATTCAAACTGACTGACCTACTTCAAATTATTACTTATCGTAATTTAATTATAAAAAAAAATACATTTATATTTGTTACCATTTATAAGCTTTTACTATATTATTTCACTTTATTACACAATATAAAAGCAACATTACGTCTACGTATATCGATAATAATCTAGTATTATCGATATACAGAGCGAACGTTTCCTTTGTTAACTTAAATGCCAACCATCTCGTTAGAACGTCGTTATGTTAAATAATGTAAAAAATCACGCTTATATACATTGAAGTGGTATTTCCGTAGTTCCCACGTAAACCAAAGACTACATTAAACAGCTCATTACACAGGTTTTAGCTTTCCTCGACTACATCACCTCATTTTCCTTAGTAACAAACAACTAAATATATATTTAGTCATGATTTTATTAAACAGTTTTCGAATTCA
This sequence comes from Pieris melete, assembly GCA_963693345.1. Taxonomy (NCBI): domain Eukaryota; kingdom Metazoa; phylum Arthropoda; class Insecta; order Lepidoptera; family Pieridae; genus Pieris; species Pieris melete. The sequence goes on along the minus strand of CAVNZK010000325.1, from coordinate 1,019,207 downwards.
ATATAACCTTGACTTTATGATAAACATAAGAAGGCTGCCTTATTATAATTTGTATGTATACGTATGTTTATTATGAATATAAAACCAGACACAGCATGCAGAAGACTACACTACTTCTAGTACTTATACTGTAGAAATGGTAGTACAGTCGACTCTCGATAATTTGAAACTCAAGGGACCAGAGATAAATTTCAAATTATCAAGAGTTCAAATTACAAGTGTTTAAAGAACCACGAGGGGGAGGGGCGACTGAAGGAAATAAGAATTTGATCATAATTTGTTACTTATTATTTCTATATTCTTATAATGTATTAACAATTATTATAACAATTATTCACACATATCTTAGACCCAAAAAGTCGACGACACTGGAGGCTGATAACCTACTTGCCTATAAGATTTAAAAATGATCATGAAACAGATTCAGAAATCTGAGGCCAAGACCTAGAGAGGTTGTAGCGCCACTGATTTATTTAAAAAAAAATACTTATTCACTTAACAATGCGTATTAGGTATCCGATTATGCGCTTAATAAAGCATAATGCTTTGTTCCATTAGTTTTGTCTTAGCAATTGTATGTCCTATGGAGTTTTGCACATCTTGCTTTCACCGTATCTATTTAGTTTTATTTCTCACAGTGGTTACATCGGAGAGATCGCTTAAAAGCGATAAGAACTCCTTTTTATTTAATTATTTTAACTGTATCGTATTTTTTATTACAACAACGAAGTGTAAATAAATAAATATTGTACTAAGTTTAACACTTTAAATTATTATTATAATCAAACAGTCACCAGTTTTCAGTAGATAACAAACAAGAACATAATGAATCACCTGCCGTCTGTCTGCTTACGTAATTTCCCTTATAAAGATAACTATCAATATTAGCGGTTAACTGGTTGGTTCAAACACATTGCGAAATATAATGGGACCCCGGTGAATTTTCAGATTAACATACTCAAATTCAGTTGGAATCAGCCTGAGCGGAATGAGGACTAGGGAGTAATATCAACTAATATAATTTAATTTTCATTTATTCACAAAAATTGTCTACGAACTATAATGACGTAACAGGGTCAACATTGATCCCACGACGATTTCCTTTACGTAAATGTAATGTCTGTAGTATAAAAATAGTTATCAAATCAAAGTTTAGTTCTCAACCTTTTCAGGCTAAAACAGAAAATATTCTTACTGTGCAACAATAGTTTAATTACCTATAAAATATAAGTGTTACGTACAAATTTAACTGTGAAGTACTGTTAACATGTCTAAAGGAAGAGACTGGCTGCCCACGACACAGGGAATCCTAGTGCACTTTCTCTTTACCTAAATATCTATTTTACTAGGTATAATAAAGTTTTTTCTTTCTTTCTTCATTTATTTATCTAGTTGTTAGGCTTAACTGGTTTTAAAGAGTCACGTTGACTCAGTCCCCGAAAAGTTTCTGGTGTGTCCTCGGATATCAAACAAAAAAATGGCATATACTCAACAGCGATTCTACTGATGAAACCAATGAACTTAATAGGTTTTTACTTTTTACAATAATAACAGATGACGCCAATATTTACGTTAGCTAACGCTACGTATTTTCTACGCAATTTGAATATAAAATAAATATGTAAGTGTTATCCAAATTCTTAATTATGTATTTATTTACTCTTCGATACATTAAACATATAAACCGGTTACATAAGTTATTATTATAGGAAACCGTATCGCTAACAACCGAACTCTTCCCCACATTCCTGGTATGGAAAAATTAAAAAAAGAAAAGAAATACCTACTATATACTAGGTAAAGTAAAAGAAGTTTATTATTAATAAACAAAATGTAAGACTAGTAGAAAAAGATAATAGTAAAAAGGTAAAAGCTTATCTTAGGGTTATTGAATCTTAATTAATATATGTATATATATGTATATATATATATATATATACATATGAGTCGTCAATTACGAGAAGATACTTAAATCAATTTGAATAAATGAATATGTACTAACTCTAACGATATCAATAATTATAAAATACTAGCTGATCCGGCAAACGTCGTTTTGCCATACATATAATTTATAATAAAAAATAGGGGTTGTATGTATTTTTTTATGTTGTATCATAAAAAAATATTTATAATTTGACACTGCGATGGTAGCGCCGTCTGTCGGATCCCATGTAAAACATTCCAAAATCAACAACTACTAATAAATTAAAAATTAATTAAAAAAACATTGTCCAGCGGACAAAATTGTGAATCTAAACCATTCCCAGATTCCCTTGAACACACACAAAAAATTTCATCAAAATCGGTCCAGTCGTTTGAAAGAAGTTCAGTGACATACACACTCACAGAAGAATTATATATATAAAGATATGATATTTAAATTTTCAAGCCAAGATGCCTTTATAGCTTGGGAGAGTATTTACACCCAAAAGTTTTGACAACAATAACTTAACTGTTTTTAATGTTATGACATTATGTATTATTATATTATTTAACTGTTTTTAATATTATGACATTATGTATTATAATTAATATGACATTTGCATGCCTATTTTTATATGGCTGATTGCGCGGTTTTTATATAATTAATTAATCTGAATGTATCACTTTGTTTGCAAATAAACTATTTATTTAAAAAAAAACACGTTTCGTTATGTAGAATGTGTCAATGATTCTAAGCTCTAACAGGCGACCATAGTTAGATAAAATAAGGATTCCTCGCGATGTTTCTAACGGTGGAGGAAGGAAACTATAGAAATATCCGCTAAAGCACAACTAGACTCCCTAAGCATGACCTTAGAATCGCTAAAGCTAGTTTTCTGTGCGTACATTTCGTACTACTAATATTTTAAAGAGGAAAGATTTGTATGTAAGTAGGTTTGTAACGAATTAGCTTATAAAGTACTGTACCGACTTTAAAAATTATTTCACCATTTGATTAGCAAATTATCACTGATTAATATAGGTTATATTTTAATGGCAAGAAAAAAAAGTATCCCTACTAAAACTACAATAATATTACCCAAGGTGTAAATAAATGCCTATTAAATATCTTTCGTCGCATGCGCTGCGAAAACTATTGATGATAGAACAAAAAAATGTTCAACAATATTGAATAACATATCAATATCTACAAAAAATGTCGCGATAGCATGTCTTCCTTTTGTAGTTTGTCACTATAACTGCTTTCTAATATTTTAAATTTTTATCTATTAATAGAAATTCAGGCCAAAACCAGACCAAGTTATTTATACCTTTGCCTTAATCCTTACCTAAATAAATAACCTTTTACTTTATTAAAATCAGACATTCCATTCAAAAGATATTACGAGTTCAATAAAATTAATTCGCCGCTACTCCACCGCCGCGACGCGCCGAAGCGCCGGGGACGGAATGTAGGAGTGCGGTCGGCTCACTACGCAGCGGAATTATCCATCGTCGAGTAATTTTGAATGATGTTTTAGCACATTTTTAATTCTTTTTAGAACAACATGTTTCAACCTTCCAATTAAAAAGGTTTTTTCAAAACTATTTCACCTCCCAATTAAAAAAATCGTTTCAGAACTATTTACACCTTCCGTTTTAAAACTTTTCTAGAATAAAGAAACTAACAATATGCCTAGGAAAACAACATCTTCTGATAATTCAGATCGTCTCGCAAGTCAGAGAGATCTAAAGCCGAACGTTCGCAGCGCCTTGTTGAAAATCGGGCCAGAATCTCACGAGCACGCACGCGCAAGGGAGTCCAGCACCGTACATTCGCAGCGCTTTGCTGAAAACCGGGCCAGAAACTCACGAGCACGCGCAAGTGAATCAAGCGCCGTACATTCGCAACGCCTCGCAGAGAATAGAGTTACACAATGCTAATACTCGAGACAAACGCAGAGTGCAATTTCCCCGTACTAGACTATATAAAGTTAGTAATTCTTCTTTAATGAAATCCCAGAGGCTCTTTTATCTCTGCCTTTTAATAAATTTAAGAAAGGTATTAAAGAAAAGCTGTGTAAAAAGGCTTACTATAAAGTTAACTATTATCTAGTTGATAGAAGGGCCTGGGGACTAGTGCTAGACAGGCTACTTCTAATAAATTTGCGATATTTTTTTTAAAATAAGTGTTATTTGAGGATTTGGTATTTTAAGTAGGTATTAATAATTTAATGACGTAGAATAAGTTATACCTGTATCCATAATAAACATATTTTATTTTAACATTCGCAGCGCCTCGCAGAGAATAGTTAGAATCTCGCAAACGCGTGTACGTAAATTTAGCGCGGAACGCTCGCAGCGGCTTATGGCACAGAGAGATAGGCAACAGTCGTTAAGAACTAGAACGCGCAAGAGAATATTAGCCCATAGTAATAGTTTGGCATTCATCTACGATCCACAAATTGATTATGTTCATAAGTACTTATAGGCAGACATTCTCTTATATTATTAGACACAATTGCTATCTGGTTATTATTAGTATACCTATAATCTAAACCTCAGTGAATGTTTTTAAAAATTACCCGTTGATGTCATTTATTCTGGACACCCATCGAAATAAGATAACGGTTAGTTAAACGTCCAAACTCATTCCATACAAGAACTCATTATTATTAGATTAAACCGGCCGCGCCAAGCTAGACATTTTTTTAAAGTTGGTTATAAATCTAAATACATATATTCAGAGATTACTTTATTAAGTTTTTTTTAAATATTCTTTACAAACATACAAGTCTATCCTCTTTATATTAAACATTATTGTGAGTATAGTTTCAATTGTACGCATAATTCGTGCCAAGGGTGTAAGAAATACTTTGCTATTCCTTATAATACTAGAAATACAGCTTATTGGCATACACATAAAGTACAAAATTAAACAAAAAATTTACCCCATACAGTTCACCCTCAATCTCACTTCCGACAATGTTAAATTATAGTGGTAATTTTATTAAATATAAGGCATTTGCCCAGCTGTGTCCCGCGGTTTCATCCGCCTTAATATAAAAAAAAATCGTTGGTAGAGTTATGTTATATAGCCTTTGTCCATATTTCTAACATAGGAAATACAAAAACAATCTAATAGTTCCTGTGATTAACACATCACATCAGAGCAGTGTTGGCCTAGTGGCTTCAACCTGCGATTCTCATCCCTGAGGTCGTAGATTCGATTCCCGGAACCAACGGACTTTCTTTGTATGTGCGCATTTAACACTGGCTTGCCTTAGACCGAAAAAAATCGGCGGCGTGTGTCAGGTACAGTAGGCTGAGCACCTAATCGCCAATCAGATTGACAAATGATCATCAAATAGATACAGAAATCTGAGACCCCGGACCTAAAAAAGTTTTCACGGCACTAATTTATTTATTCTTAACACATTCAACCACTCATCAGATAAATGAACCAACATAAAACGGAGATATTTTATGCATTTTTCAGAATCTTCATTGTTTAATAGCGCAAATTTCTTAAATGATTTAACTATACAAGGAGAATCAAGAGACTATAGATTTCAATCAATAACTTTCCTCATTCCCTATTGTGTTAATTAAGAGCCAGCATGTGGTCACCGGGCAGAAGAAACTGAAACTGTTATTGTAACCAGGAATAGAACTCAGGTATTGAAGTGGATTTGTTACATCTAGCACAGGACTGACACAGCAAGTTGTGATAACCCTTGTACCATAAGAACCCAGAACTTTTATATTCTACGCACATTAACCACTAAGACATATCAACAAATAATGGAACCATTTAAGATTTGGGATAAACATAAGATATTGAGAAAGAAAATTATGATATATGGTGTCTAAACTAACCTTTTCCCAATTTAGGTTGAGTAATTTTAAGTACTTTGACCAAATAGAGTCATTAAGATATCATAGAATGTCTGAAGTTTAATATAATTTTCTCAATCTAGAGATTTTCAAAGGACAAAAACAATGACACACCAAGTTCAATATTCATGTTTTTTTATGTATGCATTTGTGCTAAATTTTTTCATTTAAAATACCTTTTTACATCCATTTCAAATTCATAGTTACTACATTGAATAGGCAAATTATTTGAGAATATCAAGGAATTAAACCCACGGCTGAAACATATCAAAGCTCTGGGTTTGATATCTCATAAAGACTTTCACTAAGGGACATCGGCAGTATATATTTAATATTGGGCAGGAAAGCATCTCCTCTCAACAAACATGAATTAAGAAAAACTGTAAAACTAATCATCGCTGCTTTACCCTCAGTATTAACAAATTACCATTCTTTATAACCAAACCAAGTCCATTCTTCATGTGCACAACGGACCTTTCGAGAGTGTAAGTGCGGAAACTGAGTCCACAAACCTCACCAACCAATATGGCAGATTTTCATTGTATTAATAGACAAGTAAAATACAATTACATATACAGTCAAACCTGGATAAGTGAGAGTTCAAGGGAGCACAATCTCATTCTCGCTTATGGAGGTTTCTCACTAACCCGAGTTTCTCGCTAATGCAGGTACATGGGTAGCGTTTCTCTCTTATAGAGGTACGCAGCAATAACAAGTCACAGCAAGTACGAATGTAGTAAATATGTAATATGATTTAATTATGTGCATAATGTGCACAACATATTATGCACATATATATTTTATTTTATTTAGAACTAATTTACACTTAAAAAAACCGTCAATTTCGTTTGGGTTTCTGTTTTTGTATTTATAATGTTTATCTCTAACTCATAAATTTTGTCGAATATTGCTTGATCAACAACCGCCGCGCCGCGTATTCAAAGTACTGATGGACCGTCTCCAACGCATTTAAAGTACATAATATAAATAAATAAAGCCCGACTGTCTCTTATAGAGGTAAAGATAAGTAGCAGTCTCACTTATGGAGGTGCATGAGAGAATAATGACTCTCTCTTACAGAGGTTTCTGTTTCTCGCTAATAGAGGTTTTGGGAGCTTAAAATGACGGGTCCCGGTTATTACTCTCACTTATAGAGTTTTCTCACTTATCCAGTTCTCACTTACCCAGGTTTGACTGTACATATATTGCTAGTTGTAGGTAGAAATAATTCTATCATTCATATAGTATGCTTTCCACTTATAAAAAAAATGTTAAACTAACCCTTACGTGCACTGGCTACTTAAAAGTCCAAACTTATAAGGGAATAATTTCTATTACTAATAGATAGATGTTTCCTACTATTATTTTTAACTTGAAGTAGAACAAATGACGTTGGATTAAAAAGTGTATAAGATAATATCAACAAAGTATTATTATATATAGTTAAAATAATCAAAGTAATAAACAGTGATACCTACAATTGATTCTATTTGGTAATAAAAGTTAAGAAAAATATTCATGATATAGTGAAAGTAGTAGTTCACATAGGTAATCAAATATTTGGCATATGAAAATGTTTGTAAACAAAAACGTTTGTTCCATGCTACTATTTATTTGAAAAAAATATCCTATTTTCTTCATATTTCAATGATTTTTCAGTCAAAATTGCATATTTTTAGTCCTAAGGAGTCCTGAGATATAAAATATCAAACAAAAAATTCACACATGTTATAAACGCGCCAAATACTAACAAACAACAAACTCTACATTTTGTGAGAGTCCTGAAGCGCATAAGTAATTTGAGGAAAACAGTTAATTACTACGACGATTTCGATAACTTTTCATGTTCAATCCAGGAGGAACACGATAAAATCTAATAGATGTTAAATACGCCTCTAGTGGTGAAGTCATGAAACCGAAACATGATGGCGGACATGGTAGAGTTGCCTGAACAGCCTTAATGCGTATAATACTCACACTTTCTTCCTCTTTTTCCATACCAGAAGGCATTTGAGGTACTGCACGGTTAATCGCCGAGTAGTCTGGTAAATCCGGAAGCTCCTCGGCGAGATATACCGGCATTGGTTTCGACGCATCCAGGGCCCTCGCCCTAAACGAGAGCTTCGACATCTTGTTGACAGAACAAAACACGCTAGCGTCGACACTAAAATGCACTTTTAGCACACTTTATAGCTCCTCTAGGAGGTCCTAAAGGACCTTAAAAAACACTTTGCATAATCTAGTTCGTTCCCATGATTAATTTTTGCACGCACTCAGTCACAATTAATGAAAAATAATAACGAAACTTTAAATGTAGAGCGTACTTTACAGAAAGCCATCATGGCGGCTTTCCGTTTGCCGAACGACCATGAACAACTTCTACAAACGCGACATGCGCGGGAAGGAAGCACGAAAAGTCAACTGACGCAAGTTTACAACTCTTACAACTTTTTATATAAAAATTAATTAAATTACACACCAATTCTTCATAATATAATGAAATATTTTTGATTAATGTAATTATAATTTAATACATAGTGCAAATTCTTAAAAATAATTATACAGTAGTGAAATGACATCGGATATTCGTTGTCAAGCTATAGCTTCTCCACGTTTCTTTTGACACACACCATATAATGAGTTTGAATTAAAGTTTAATCCTACTTAATGTAACAAAAATATCAAGAAAATGGCGTTTTTTTAATAAACATAACTAGTGAATTTTGAATAATGTTATAAAATAGCTTCAATTAATTATATTTTTAAATATCTAACTATCAACTGTCATAAGCACAATTTGAAGCTTGTAGTCATCTGTGGATAAGACCGTCACAGACTAACTATTCTAGACTACATTCTGACTATTGATGTCCATAATAATTATTATCAAATAATTCTGCACAACGGAGTACTATAAAAAGGATTATGTGGTTTCGGAACAATAGTACTATCTATACTAATCTGGGGTAAAGTAGACCAATTAATACTCCTTATATACGATGCACTCCCAATGATAATGGACCAGCTCTTATAAGGGTTTATCTGAGACCATAAGATTTACTCCATTCAACAACTTTGTCTAAATCAAAGTTTTCCGTCTTAAGGCCGATTTACATTATCTTAGTGTTTAGGAGAGTGCTTTAGTACAACTTGAAAGGCAAGTCCTTTAGTGCTTTAGAGCGTTGCGAGTGAACGTTTACATTTCTTCCAGTAGAGTATCATTACAGCGCCACAATGAACGCGCAACGACGTCGGCAAATACGCTCTATTCTACTCAAAATACTAACTGTAGTTATGGAACAAATAGAAGACGAGATTTTATACGAAATAAATAAACTAAATATAAATAATAAACCAAATAGCTTCTTTTAAGGCAGTGTATGCCGAATGCCTACCCGGTTTGTTTTTGTATAAATTGTTTTTAACGTTCCACAAACATTCGTGAACAACATTCAGACACAAATTTGATAGTTGTATCTTCCGACCATTTAGCAATCTTAAAAATCAAAAAACACGCACGCCTTTCACGGCACTTATGCACTCTCCTAAAGATTTGACTAAATTACGTGTTTACACACAACGAGGGAAGACCTTGGGGGGTGCACGGGCGCGGGAGAGGAATTACTTGAAACAAAAATAAAAAGCGATTCTATTTTGATTCAACTTGAAAGTCAAGTAGAACCGTACTAAAGCAAGTAGCGTTTACATGTTTCAACTAAAGTACTATCCTAAAGCACTCTCCTAAACACTAAGATAATGTAAATCGGCCTTTAATAGCGGAAGGCAATTCATTAAAAGTAGACTGACTATATTTGAAGGTCATCAGCATAAAGATAATAATAATAATAATCTTTATTTCTTCTCTCACATATACATACAAGGTTATTAAGATTAAACTAAGATGATAAGTGTATGTGAGAGACTGGTCTCTGTAACAGAAGACCTGAGTCACAATAGCCAGCCTCTCCTCCACCGGACCGGAACACGTACAATCAGGTCATTGTCATACGATACAATAGAAGAAAATAAGTATTAAGTGCTAAAAGAAAACATTGCAAACGGAGTCGTAAAAATAAATTTGGTGTGTGTTTGTGTGTATGTGTGTGTATGTATGTATGTGTGTGTGTGTGCGCGTGTGTTTGTGTGTCTCTCTCTCTCTAAGTGTGTGTCTGCGCGCGTGGGTGTGTGTATATGTGGGGAGGAGATTTAATAACTGTTATTCTGTAACACACCCAGTGTAACAGTTATTAAATCTTGTGTTTCATCATAACTCAACGTCTTAGTTATCATTTTTTTACATTCATATTTAGATAGTGGGTAAATGTTAATTTTTTCATATAATTTATTATTTAAGTAACAGCCTAGGAAACCAAAGAACCTAAGCGAGAAAGAAGTTGTCCATTGTGTAATACAACAGCAAACTTTATGTTTCATCCGCTTGTTTATATTTAATTCGGGTTGTAACTAGTTTTATAATGTTGTTTTAAAACTGTGTTGAGAATAAATAATTGACGAATTGTTAATACATCGGCTAGGGCATAAAGCTCTTTGGTGGGAAAAAGAAGCTGAGATGAGAGATGGAAGACAGTTTATTAGTAATAGAATTTATAAAAAGCAAAAAGAGGAGTGGAGAAAGAATACCGCCCTGCGGTACACCAGCAGAGACATAATTTTAATTCGTTGCTGGCGATCGGATAAGTAGCTTTTAAACCAATTAATCACTGACGAGGACATATTAATACTACGGAGCAAGGCAAGAAGAATATCAATGTCTACCGAATTAAAGTCATTACTAAAATCGAGCAAAGTAAGTATTGTGAGTTTATTATTATCCATGCCACGCCTAATATCATCTGTAATCTTTGTGAGTGCAGTAGCCTTACTGTGCCCAGGACGAAAACCGGATTGAACTGAATTAAGAAGGGAGTGTTCGTTGAGAACCTTAGAAAGAAAAGGTAGGATGGAAATAGGGCGATAATCAGAATAGGCAACTGGGTCAGCGATTTTAGGAGTAGGAATGACATGGGCATATTTCCAGATATTAGGAAAAAGACACCTGAGGAAACAGAGGTGTTGAAAATGTGTGCTAATGACCAATGCCTTTGGACGATACAGTCATGATACTCCTCCCTACTTCGTCTTCTGTAACTGACTGGAACAAAAAAGAAGGAATATTCGTAGAAGGGAAAAGTTAAGAGATGCAATGGTTTGAGATTTAATGCTTTGATCAAAAATAGGATGATGAGAAAAATGTTGATTAAGTAGGTCAAGATTCAAATTAGCAGAAAGTTGCTGTTGCTGTTATTTCCCGATTTCAAGCGATTTAAGAAATTTCCATACTTTGGACGAGTCGCCACATTCAACTGACTTATGAATATGACCCCGCTGAGCATCACGGCACATAGTATTACACGGATTCCGCACTTTTTGTATTTCTCACGCGCCAAAGGAGAATCACATGATCTCAGTTTAGCTTTAGCACGATTTTTAGTTACCATGATTGATTTTATATCATCAGTTAACCATGGAGAATCTAAATGTTTCACTTTTACTGGCCTTGAAGGGGCATGAACATCATACAGTTGCGTTAATAATGAATTAAAAAGCACAACTTTCATGTAAACATCTTTCTCATTATACACCGAGTTCTAGTCCAACGCAGTACCATCAACAGATAAACTCGCCGTATCTATGCCACTAAAATTGCGTAGCATAAGGATTTGAGGTTTCACTTTAGGTGGACGTAGTTTATAAGAAAGGAAAATAAGATCGTGGTAAGAAAAGGCATCAGCAGGAGTTTGGCCATGCTTTTACAACCAGGTTAGGGTTAGAAACGAATATGAGATCCAGAAGCGAAGGGGTGGAATCCGGAAAGTGATGAGTGGGATCCAAAGGTAAGTTATATTAAAATTATAAGATTCAATGGTAGATGTTAGTTTGCGGGAGCGATGATCATTTCTCAGCAAGTAAGTACTAAGAGTTCCCATAAAAATGGTGTGCTTATTGTTATTAACAAAATTATCTAACAGGAGACCAAGGGCAGAAAAATAGTCTACATTCAGGGAGGAACTATAAAACACTCCAAGGAGTAATTTGGAATGCGAAAAAGATACTTCGAGTGAAAAATGCTCAACTGCATCATTTGGTGGGGTTGCGGTGAGCTGCGAAAAGAATAAGGGATATGGGCACGTAAATAAATAGCAACACCACCTTCACCTCTACCCAGCCGGTCGTTCCGTAGAAGATGAAATGCCAAGAATGGGAAAGGAAGTAGAAGGAAGACTAGGTTTAAGCCAGGATTCAGAAATAAGAATAGCGTGAATATTACAGTATTGTAAAGATGTAAACAGATCGCATAATGCGCCGGAACACTTTGAGCATTAATGTGGACGACATTGAAGTTTTTGGATATAAGGAATTGAAAAAGTGCACATTCAGAGAATAGAATGAGAAATCGAATAAGCTAGCCTCGTAACTAGAACTACCTGACGATGAAGGCGACTTATAGCTAACCTCACTGACAGCCATTATAATAAAGTTTACACTTAATAACAAACAAAGAAAACTAATCTAAAAGTTACAACCACAAAACATAAAAATAATAATAAGTGTAAAAAAAAAAACAAGTGAAAATATAAAGCTACACCAAGTATATAAAGGCTTAAACTTTAAATATAAAAAAGATGTTCTTATAATCGCACTCAACCGCTGATATGTAACAATAAGTACAACAATAGGTATTAGTAATGATATAAAAGTAGTGAACGGATGATATACTCGTAGATATACACTGTAAGATTATCTTCTGTAACAAACTTAAAGAGCTTAAGAGACTAATTATAACTTCGTTGAAATCTCTTCTTTCCTATGGTAATAAAATATATATATATTACCATAGTAAATCTTCTCAGAAAATGCAAAAAATCGTATGCAGTAACGCCCAGACCCGTCATCCGCTTCCCTACTTCTCTATGAATCTTCTTTAAATTATAATCAGATGCCTATTTATTACTATTTTCAGATAACTTATATATACCTGAGTGACCTAAAAAAAAATTTAGCCTTTAGATGGGCTAAAACTTTCGTATTTCATAGAGAAGTAAGGAAGGGGATGACAGGTCTGGGCCGTCTGGGCGTTACTGCATACGATTTTTTGCGTTTTCTGAGAAGATTTACTATGGTAATATATATATTTTTTTTTCCATAGGAAAGTAGAGATTTCAACGAACTGAAAGCACAACAACTTTTTGAAGAAAGCTGAAATTTTGACGTCAGAATTTTCGATTGAAAATTAGGGTGTTTTTTCGATATTAATTCAAAATAAGGTGAACAAATAAATATTTTTAATCAAATAAATTACAGTGTTTTTGGGACATAGAAAGGTAAGTTTTCACCAAATTTTGTTAGAAAAAAAATATTTTTGTTAAAGATAAAAATAAAAAACCAAAAAGTTGTTTTTTTTAATTTTTTACATAAATTTTGAGGTTATGTTAAAAATGGGTGAATACAAAAGTTTTAGATCTTTTTATTACCTCCAACTTTGCCATTTAACTTTCTTCGATAGGACTTTTAGTTTTGCCGGAAATCGAGATAAACCGTTTTTTACCCTTAACGCCCCCCCTACCCCTTCCCGACCTCAGATCGACCGTAATTTATTTTTCCTTTCATTTTGATCATATTACCCTGCTTTTCTAATGGGTTTCATCCTACTGTAATTTTTTTCACTTTTTATTAATTTTAAAGGCTCTATCTGCACTGGTCTATAACCCACTCGCAATCAGTTCTTTGTGATCTTCCTGGTTCGAGATTTTAACTTAGGGGATGTTAGCTTAGAATCGTTAGTAGAGAGTGGAATGCTTGCAGGAGCCGTATAATCATCTTTTAGCCCCGATAACAATTATGTGGCCAATCCTGGTCCAACACTTGCCGATTCCAAAACGCCTTTTTGCTGCCATAAACAAATTATGCCTGGTTTTAGTCAAAAACTCGGATAAGGTGATACCGGTCCCCTTCAACCAGACTTAGCCAACCAAATCTTGTCATCGTCACAATGTTTCCGTAGTTTAATTAGTACTGGGCGAGGCTTACCATCATGTCTTATGCCCAATCTATGACACCGACTAAAACTGGCTTTGCTTATATTAGGGCATTTGAGCAGCGTGGATAACATGTTATCAATTGTCCCTGGGTTCTCATCCTTCGTTTCATTAAGTCCACGTTACAACAAACACTTACGCCTACTGCGCGTTTCCTGCTCTTCTTGCACCTTAAAAAGAATTTCCACTTGAGCCTGGAGATTCTTGAGACAAATCAGTACTGATCTTTTGAATGCCTCAAACTCCCTTGTTAGTGCTGTTTGCTCAGGGGATGGAGACCTTTCCTGTGCTGCCAGGAGCCGCTGCTGGAACTGTCTTGTCTGTCTGACTTGTCTGAAGGATATAATTAAGGAAAAATTAGCAATTCAAATGCAATACAACACTAGTATACTAACAGTGTCAGTAATATAATTTGAGTTAAAAGACAGAGATACACCGATACATGCTTACACCACCCACAGGTTTTTAATCTTTTCAGAATGACTACTTTTTACATTTTACAAATTTAATACAATTTGTCTACTTTTCGTTTAGTTTTTGATTATTTGTATTAAACCAGTGAACTACACTGGATATGGCACTGTATACATTCTCAAGTGATGGATTTCGTCGTTTCACTTTAAATAAAAGCGTACCTACTAGGGTAAATTATTAGGTATTAAATTATATCTCGTGAAGCTCCTTTACAAGAAATGGTAGGTCATTTATATAGACAAGGAATAAGAAGGGACCCAGTAGGGAGCCTTGCGGTACTCCCGTAGTAAGTATCCCTGTGATATAGCTCCGTTTTCCTTTTGAATTCTATCGCTCAGTTATGATTCCATAACATTTACCGCTTTGATAAATTGCCAAAAACTCCAATGGCATCATGAGAATTTTCCCAAGCATTTAAAATCTCGGAAATTAATTGAATGCCAGCATCGGCTGTGGAGTGACCTCTTGTAAAACCATACTGCTGGCTTTGCATAACTTTATTATTATTAAAATGTATCAATAATTGATTGAGAATATTTTTTTCTCAATGCAGGCAGCACACATATGGGTCTAAAATATGTGGGGTCAGAAGTGCTGCCCGTTTTGAATAACGGTGTGATTTTATTTTGCTTCATCTGGTCTGGAAAGACTCCAAAATCTATTCATTCATTAAATATTATAGCTCACTCTGAACGGATAGTATTAATAGATTAATGATTGCAAAATGAATACAGATACACCCCAAAGATCTTTAGATTTTTTTATTATTAGCTGTTTAAATGTTTTTAAAATATTGTAGCTAATGCGGCTATATATATAATCATGATTCCATACAGGAACATTCTTTTTCAGTAATAAAAGGGCAGCTGATGGTGAAGAATTTAGAACACTGGTTGTATTATATGGAATGTTCATAAAAAACTCTTCAAATGCAGAAGCTACTTCGAGGTCGGAACTTATTACTTTGCCATTTATGTTGACCTTATATTCAGTATCCTTTCTGGTGGTTCTTTCAGTTTTTTATAATTTTCCAAGTAGCCTTTATCTTATCAGAGCTGTTATTTAATTTAAGACTTAAATGTTTCGCCTTAGCGATTCTTCATTCTTGCCTAAAACTTTTTGAGAATATCCTAACATGAGTTTTAAATTCTTCACTGTCATTATACTGTTTTTCATCATACTATTTTAGCCTTTTTTTGTGAAGCTCTGGAGACTTCTCTGAGACTAAAAAAGTCTTTGGAGTGAACACATTTTTGAATTCATCAATAAATGAATGAAAAAATGTGTTATATAAATTATTAGGGCATTGGTAACTACGCAAAAATGGCATTTTAAATATCAATTTTTTCCTAAATCTGTCTAACCGATCATCTGTTATAGGCATTGTGCACATTTTCTTTTTTTGATCTTTACATTTAAGTATTTGTAATTCAAACAACTGACCAGAGTGGTCAGTAGTAAGTTTGTTGATAATACAGGCTTTGAGAGGAACTATATTACTAAATTATTAATTATATATAATAATAATTTAATAAAATTATTAATTAAAAATTTAAATAATAATGTAATTAAATTATGTGATTTAAACAGAGTAAGCATATGTTTACTTAAACTATAGTTGTCAAGCAAATTTACATTAAAGTCTCCACTAACACTCAATTTTTTTAAACAATGATAAATTGCTCCAGCTCCACACAAGATATTTCAATAAGGTGTTCCACAGAGAGGCTCACTATGTCCTTCCTTTCTTTAAATTTTATTTTTTTACCAAGCAATATTAATGAGCCACTGTGTATTGCATTTCTTCTGCAATACGAACTACCAATCTGATGATTACAAAAATTGAACATAGGTTCACATGTCTTTAACCAGTGTTCTGTAATACACAATATGTCAACATTTTCACTGCTCAAAAACAACTCAATTTCTACTAATTTACTTTTCAGGCATTGTATATTTTGGTGAACCAAGTTGATAGTATTGTTCTTAAATTTACTTATCTTACTTTCTAATTCTAGGCCAGAGAGACTCTCTGTTGTCTTAGTGTCAAATTTAAATTAGATATACTATTTCTTGGAATATCTTCCAAGGTCTTACTAACTAAAACCTGCTCAATAGAAGCAGGTTGTCTAGCCAAATTCTTGGCTGTTATAAACAATAAATATGATAACGAATTTAAAAATTGGCTCATTTGATGGGCTATTTGGTCGCAGTATATTACATTTAATTTTGGCTTTGAAATATTATTATTAACCCTACATACTGCTGATGGCACCTATACAGACTGGCTTGATGCGTTTCAAGGTACTTTCATATTCTAAGCAATTTAAAGTCATCATAATGCTACAAAGGTGTTGTTTTGGCTTCCAATAAGAATTGTAAATATTCAAGTTAAGTACCTATGTAGTGATTTTAGACTATTGGCACAACCTATTAGAAATATTATTACATATATACCTAAAGTAGTACTTACTTTATATGTATAAAACACAAAACACTAATTTTCACAAGTTTCACAAAAGTAAGATATTTCGTAAAAGGAAAGAAAAATTTGAATTTTTCCACCTAACTGTCACTTAACTTTTATCACAATATTAGCGTTTTGGACGCTAATTTAACACCTATTTTAACACTCCTATTTTAACATAGCACTATTGGAATATTTAGCAACAAAATGGAAAAACTTTAAGGAAATATATAACAAGTTATTAAGAATTATATTTTTACAGGACCTAAATTAAATACAACAGGTATGTCGGTAGGTCCCTTAGGTACAGTGTTGCCACTAATTACTATATATAACTGAACTGTAATGAAATATATTGCTATGGCATCGTAGTAATTAATTTATCTTTATTTATAAAGTTTTAGAATGATTTAATAGCATGGTCATGCCTATTAAATCATCGGCGGAATAGTTAGTTTTGCAAAGTAATTTTGACCTGTTTTTAGGAAATAATGACATTTAAAATAAGGTCTTTAATAATAAAACAAAACAAATAATGCTATAACCATAGATTTATATCGTTAGATATGCCCTTACTGCAGTGAGACCGTGCCGTGTTGTCTTGCGATTTGATTTAAAAACTTTTATTTTTCCTTCCGCACTGACTAAAATATCAAATTTAAATGGTGAGTGCACGAAAGAGAAAGTAGTGTTTGCAACTAATGTAGGAGAGAAAGAGATGACACTATTTTCTCAGTACACTTGTTGTGTATAGATTGCACAGGTGTTGTCAGCATTTTGTTAACGCACATATTCACAAACAATGCCACAGTTTTTGGTGTCGGGGCTTATCTAACGCTATAAATGTATGGCTATAATTATTTAATTCTTAAATATTCTAAAAACATAATGAAAACGAAATTACAACTCCAACAAGTTTTAGTTACTACATGGCGTTGTTTAAAATTTTACCTAAAATTATTAAAATTCAATGATTTTGTTTACCAACCTCTCACTACTCGAATTATCTGAACAGCATCAGCTGACGGTGTGTGCTGACCACTACAGGCATGTGTACACGCAGCTCATCATAGTTTTCGTATTATCAATTATTTTAATTTCGTCAATATAACGAGATGACAAAGAGCAATCACTTACTTGTGGACATATTCTGTCACAATATTAATAAATTCATCAGTGACATTAAAGACATCCTCCATCGTAGGTTAAGTGCTGACCCTTGTGGCCCTGGTTGCTATACCTAAATGACTTGACCCACCCTCATCGTTAAACTGGTGTCGAGGAACTTCTTATTTTTCTACTATGTTACCTTTAATAGTCATAAGCTTTTTCATTATTTTAACATTAATTTTGCAGTGTGCACATAGTTTTACGTTAGAGTCCAGTTCAAATCTCTTAGTTTTCAGTTTATTTTTGTAAAGATTGTAATGTGTTTTGTGCATCAAATAAATAAAATAAATATTCAAAATGATTGCACAAATAATCGTCGTCAAGACACTAGCTAAAATCCAACGCTACCTCCCCGACTATAAGGTTGTCGATTCGATCCTCGGCCGTACGAAGGAAAACATCGTGACAAAACCGGCTACCCTTTGACCCCACACGATGGCGTGTGATCACCTACTTGTCTGTTAGATCATGAAACATATTATACAGAAATCTGAGTCCCAGACCCAAAATACACCATGTTTACTTCGTGGTATGGAGCCTTGAATAAAACGATTAACTCATAAACAATAATTTATTGAGATAGCATTTAAACATTGATAAAGTCATGACACAATATTATTCAAAAATCATTCAGTTCAATATTATCTTAAATATAAACGCAATATTGTCAAAAAAAATAGCGCACAAACAGAAATTCATTACACATATTTTATTTTGACATGTCAGATTAGAAAATGGGCTTACATCGAATATACATTTGATTTAAGCGGCAAATTGTTGTAATTATTTTTTTTTAAACATCGTACAATAAACAGAAAGAAAAAGAAAACAGAAGAAATTATTTTGACAGTGAATGACAGTGAAAGACATTAAAAGTGCATATATACAAGACTAAAGCGGTGAATTCTATATACGATATTTGATACACTTAAAAATAATTAAACATTTGGGTTGTCTATATGAAATGTCATTATGTCATTATTATGCATTTTGTGCTATTGTCTAAATATATTACGTAAACTATTTTCGTTTCTATACGAGAAGGCTATATAGGCCGTTGTAGATATACAAGATACACTCAACAAATTTTAATGAATTTTGGCATGATGAGTTGAGTTGATCGGATGAGTAAGTGATAAAAGCCACCATATTTGGTTACAAGGAAATATGAGAAAATTGCTAAAATCTAAAATTTTACTATATTTCATAATTTTGCCAAAGTTTTCCTCTGAAAATATATAGCGAATAATAAATATACTATAAAAGTTCTTCGAGATTTAAAATAAGTTTAATATTAGCTAAGTTTGAATTAGGGTTTTGTTGTTTTAAGTCGACACTTAAACAGACAAACAGTTAATTGCTTTGAAATTGACAGCCAACTAAAGACTTTAATCTTCAAATCTTACATGTCAAAGCGATGACAGCTGACAGATCTTCATGCTTTTAATTTAAAGAAAATACATCTGATACTAACATATCTGATACAGAAATTAATCCATATTAAATTGTACTTTTAGCCTATTCTGACAACTGGCAAGGCGATGACATATGACAAGAAAACTCTTTAAATATATAAAACAATCAAAATTTGTTGAAAAGTATAAAACTGCAAATTATATTAGAAAGTTGACATTGAAGTTTGACAATCTCTTTGAGTGACAGTTGAGAATAATTTTGATAAATAGCGTACTTAATCATGCCGCTTTATGTACGAAAAACTTTGACAAACCTTCAAACACTTAACGCTTTAACATCTATAGACAAATATTTGACCACGAATATTTTTGACAACTCCCGACAACCGTTTACGTTTCGACATTAGACACTGACTTTTGACAACCTAATTGTGACAACTGATTTTTGACGCTTCCATCAATCAGCTGCGTACAGAATCGTCAGATTGAGTCGTACTCGGACAATCGCCTTGAGGTATCACTTTAGGCGAACTTTTGCCGACAAATATTTCCACTTCCTAAAAAAAAATTAAGCAACTTTAATAAGAGAAATTTGAGATTCACTACGTTGCGGACAGTGATGACATACTTTGAATGTATTTTGGATGCATGATTGAAATTACCTCTTAAACCGAACGTGTTTTAAGGGTTTGAAATCGATATTTAGGGGTATATGAAGTTGGAGTTGACATCACAGATTGTGGGTACTCTATGCAAATATAATGATTTAATTTTTAATTTGATATACGGCTGATGTCAGAGAAAAATTAAAAATATCGATTTTCATACCACAATCATTATATGTGTAATTTAAGAATGACAATCAAAACTTAAGACTAAACAAAAAAATTACATGTTAACAACCATGGTACGTCACAGTGCGACGCCATCTTTCCTAGAAAATAACAATGAATATTGAATGAATTTAATATTTAGGTTTTAAACTATTTGCAAATAGTCTTTTATCGAAAATAAAATTACCTGACTTCCTTCAACGGACATAGAATGATCCGTTTCGTTACTTTGTCCGGGAGACGAAACCCGAGCTGCTAGCTGACGCTCGCGTGCCAGGCGCCTGGAATAACACATAAAATAAATAAACCACTTTAGGTCTGAGCCTCAGATTTCTGTCTTTATTTTATGATTCATCAATAGGCAAGTAGGCGATCAGCCTACTGTGTCATACGCCGTCGTGTTAGGTCAAAGGCAAGCCGGTTTTCTCACGATGATTCCTTTCGTACGAGCGAGTGTTAAATGCGCCCAGCCGGAGTTCTACGACTCAGAGATGAGAGTCGCACGTTGAAGCTACTTGCGTGCAACTAACATTGCTGACATTAAGGAATACCACATAAATCCAAAATTTGACTCTAAATGACATCGAAATTGGCTCAGTAAATAAGAATCTATACCAAAGTCCATGTAAATTGCATTTTAGACTAGGCGTTTTGGTACATTGAAAAATCTGAAATATTAATAATTGTATTGTTGTAAAATTATTAATATATTAATTATTTATTATCTAAATATATATAAGTTACGCGTCAGGTTGTTTGTCCGCTACGGACTCCCAAAACTATTTAACCGATTTCAATCAAATTTGCACACCGTGTGCAGTTTGATCTAACTTAAACTTAAGCTTACATCTTAATTGACACCCGCAATTTTATTTTATTGCAAATTATATGTTTATTATTTGACACTTGACAGTCACAATTCTAACAGATGGCGCTGTGTTGAAAGTACCAACGTTTCACATAAGCTACAATTTAATGGCATAACCACCAAACAAGTGTGGTGGTCCCCATGACTGGTGTTCTCCTACCGTTTCCCTTGAATAGTTTGCTACTATGTAATATAACAAAAACCTTGGCTACTAGCTAAAATAAATAACGTCATTATGTTATCGCGTTTTAAACATGCACAACGCCATCTGTTGTTTAATAAATGAAATGAATTAAGACATTTTAATTATATGATCAAACATACCTCCTATGTTCCAGCATCGCTTTCCTGTCAGCCTCTCTTTTCTCGGCCGCCTGGCGCGCCTTCTCATTCTTCACTTGCGGAGAGCGAGCCATCTTAACCCGGACCGGCGTAGTTGGGAGTTTGGATGGTACTGGTGCAATCTGAATTTACCAAATAAATTAAGTGTATGCTCACATATTTCTCAGAAACTAAGTCTTATCTGTAAAATAAAAATCATTTAATCATATAGGTAACACAATGTACACTTATGAACGTCAAAACAAGAAATGCTTCTAACTTTACATTCAGTGCCAGTTCTCAAATCAAGGGCGTAGAACGGAAGAGAAGAACTGGCAATAAACTCTCCGGCACTCTTTTTAATCGCCTTTTTTTACACAACGTTTGTAAAGAGCTGCAAGCATTACATCAAGTCCCATATAACACCTTAAGTAATAAAAAATAATAACATAAATTAAAAACAAAGACTTCTTGCTCCTTTGATACGATATAAACATATATATAATATATATATATATGTTTATATACATTTAAGAGACAGTATACGAAATTCCACCCCTATCATCTCGTATTTACTCATGCAGTTCTTGCCGCGCACCACTATGTGGAACCAACTTCCTGAAGTGGAGTCCTTCAAGAAGAGCGTACCATTTCTTAAAAGACCGGCAGCGCACTCGCGAGCCTTCTGGCATTTTCCATGGGCGGTATCACTTAACATCAGATGAGCCTCCTGGCCATTTGCACCCTGTTATATTAAACAAATCAGGCTTTATATTTTACTTGGAGCACGGGCTGATCCAGGGGTTCTTCGGAGTAATTACCCCACCCAGGAGCAAACTGATGTTGTTTAAATTCTATATCTATATTTAAATTCTATATAGAAATATACATTATTTATAAATATATATATATATATGTATATTCTTAACATACATAGTAATAACAATAATTAATAAATAGAAGATTAAAGCAAATTTAAAATGTTTGGTTCCAGGTCCAGCACCCTGTGGTAGACGTATAACGCTGGCATTTCCTGGCTGTGCTGCAATACATACTTGTTGAGGATAGCACCACATACATACCACCATAGTGAGTTGGGGTCACCGGTAGTACCAGGCTTTAATTAGCTGTCTGAGTAAGAGTGACTAAAGTAAAAATTTCTCACCTCCTCCCAATTATTCGCTTTCAAACTATCCAAATGAGAGTACAATGCATCAACATTCCTAACTTGGAGCAACACCATGTCCCAGAAGCCTTGGAGGTCTTCCAATGTTGTCGGGAACTGCTCATCTCCACATTCATTTATATTGTTATAGCAGAGACCTGGAAATGTTCAACATCATTCATATTAGAGATCTTTAAAAAGGCCAACTACTTAACTGAGGTTGTCAATTCAAATTTTAATTAAGTAAATTTTTTGACACTTAGAAAATAAATAACAGAACTATGCAACCAAGGTGTGGTTAAATCTTCTCTGAACCAAGTTAAATGTTAAAATCCTCACTTACCTTGAAACTGCTGCATTTTCTGTGTGGCCAGAAGCCTTGCTTTCCCTGAGGCAGCTCGGAGTAGACCCAGCACTTCCTCGCTTATGTTTTCTTGGTTCTGAAATATTATTATATAAACTGTTTAAAGTACATACAACTCTCTTAACAGTTGAAAAATATTGGTTATAACACAACCAAAATTTGTCTCAAAATAATTTAAAAAAAAGTTTAATTGACTAAGTTTATAAGACAGTTCTTTAAAGACAATAGATAATTTGAACTTAGTATAAAACATCAGTAATTTACATTAGACTTATTATTTATTTGCTTAAAGGGGCTGTAATCTATCAGATTTAATTCTGATACATCTATTACATAAAAAGAAATTGACTATGTGATAAGTAAGGATGAATTGTGCATCATAGGCATGTACAAGTCAAAACTTATATTAATTTTAAAATTTACAGTACCACCATAAGAAACACGGTTTCTCTTTAGTTTAGCTTAATATTAGGTTTTAAGCTTTAGGTTCACTAGCTAATGATTTAAAACTGCATGTATGTTTTAATTAAGTATTGTTCCATTGTAGAAATTTCTTTGAAAGGTTTGAATTTGGGAAGTTCTGATTGTTGACTGTATTGTATTGTATTAATATTTATACTCACTTGTAAGCTTTCCAATTCCTTTTCAGCCCTAGCCGAGAGTGCAATCAGCCTCTCTGTCTCTTTCTTCTCCAAATCCAGGAAATAGTATGCATCTTTTACAATCTCACCAGTCTTCTCTTCATTTTTAACACCATTCACTTCACTCACTGTTTTACCATTCTCAATTACTTCAATGTTCACTTCACTAGTTCCAGACTTCGGTGAATCAGTTTTAGATTTCCTAGGCGATAATATTGGTAGTTGTGCACGGAATTCTGGTCTCAAATGTCTCAACACTGGAAGGTCTTTGGGGCTGGTTTCCTCGGTAGATCTGATTCGCTCAGGGCTTTGGCAGTTAAGGGATTTCTCAGTCAAGATGTCTTCGCTTTTATGTCGTTGAAAGAATCCTTGTGCCAACGCACCAGGTCCGTACAGTCTCTCCACCCTCTGTTGGATGAAACTTTTCATTGGACTGGTGAGCTTCTCCCCATTCTCCTTGGTGATCTCGACTTGCTTTTCATTCGACGTTATGGTATACTCTGAAAACTCTTTTCCGGATATGAAATTAGTTTCAGAATAACTGCATTTGAAGACCTGATCCACCTCATCCTTCTGTATGGAAGAGAAGCTCTTGCTTTCTGATGAAATGTAGGATTTTGTCGTCATTGTACCGAGAAAGTCGTTCTTGAGCTGACGATTTTCAGCCGCCATGAATGTGCTGGCTAAGTATGGGTCTGTATGCGCCTTGCTCGGCGCCTTGGACGTCAAATTGGAATCATGAGGGAATGTTGGTACAACCAATTTGTTCGCACTTACTGGAATGGGTACTAGCAGGGGATCAGCAGTTCGATAATGTGTTATTGGCCGTATGGGTGATGCTTCACGGCTCTTGTTGATATCCTGGCGAATCTTGGAGTCATATGTCGTAAGGTTTGTGTAACCGTTGACTGAACAGGCCAGATTCAGGTAGCTTGGCTTCTTATGCTCGTCACGTTTTTTAAGATGGTTCCGGGATCTGTGACTCGAGGTATCAATCAGGATTTTTGGAGGTTTAAGAAGGTCTGGTCTTTCTGGGGTTCTGGGTGGTGTAAATGGTGTGGGAGTTAGGTTCGGTTGTAAAGTACCAGCTCTCTCTTGTATTCGCGACGTGAATTCTTTAATACGGCTTGTGGTTGATGATGGTGTAAGGATGTTCAGACTTCCCGATGTGGTATCTGAAAAAAAAATCAATGTTTCAAAAATAGTGATTTTAAATAGTAGTTAGTCCTTTCATCACAGAGTAAACGCAATTTAAAAGAGAAGAAACAGTACGTGAGAAGAGTTCACCGAGGTCGTAATTACTGCACATTGCTATCTATATATACAACGAATTTTTCTTAACGCCAGAAAAAGAGCAGTTCACGCATGCGTCACTAGAGCTTATACTCCTACTCATTTCTCTCTCTCTTTCAACCCCGATTGAATCAAAAATAATCCCTTATGATTTTAGAAGTTAGAGATTTCACTGAAATGTCTAATAATTTGTCGTGAAGCTGTCATAATAATTGATATATGAATTTCGGTTTAAAACCTAAATTTAGTTAAACTTCTTTAATTTATTGAAAACCGATATAATATAATACTATATCATATACAAAGTGGAAAATCCCTTGCCCAAAGTAGTAGTAGGTGTATCTGTGGCTTGACTCACACCATCCATAAAGAGACTGGTACCACGTCGAGTATCAGGCTAGGGAATGCACTACTCATTTTATTGTATCAATTGTGTTATATTTATTTATGCAACGAAGTTTTGATTTTAAAATAAGGACAACGGGCTGGCCTTATCGCTTTCGAGCGATCTCTTACAGGCAACCACTGTGAGCAAAAAAATAAATTAGATAAGGTTGGGAGAGTGCAAAAATACATAAGACTTATAGTTATTTAGACAAAACTAATGTAATAAAAAAAAGCAATTAAAATACAGTGTAAACTATACTCAAGGGACCGTGCACATTTTGACGTTACAAAGAGTTGTCGTTTAATAGAAAGAAGAAACATCTGTATAAGAAGAAAAAGTTTATTTCAGACTAGTGTTAGTAATGACATAAAAATGTATGTATGTCGTATGATGCCGACAGTTGAGTTAGTTGAGTTTATTACGGGATAGGACAATAAAGCGACAAAAGAACGTACCGCACTTTTAACTAATTTTGGCAACATAAAAAGTACTTTTTGTTATTTAATTGTCGTTATTGAGAGTGTGGTCTATGCTATGTAGAGTGTGTCATTATATGGAAGATAAGCTAAATCAACCAAAGCCGAGTGATTTCGACGCTTTTGTCGTTAAATCGAGGGACGTTACATGGAGTATACACTGAATATGTAAACAGTGATCAGGACAAGATTGTGGACAGGTAATGTTTGTACAGTAGATTTAAAGAAAGATAGAGCAGGAGCTAAGCAAATGGGGACGGGAAGTGAATTTTATAACTGCAGAGACCTATGCGCGAGTCTAATCTATTTAATCTCGCAGAAACACATGAAGAACTTTTAGCTACTTTCAGAGTGTCTATCTGATACTACAGCCACTTAATCTCGATATGTTTCGCTACGGGAGTCATCTCGAAAAATGTCACGAGATCGGGATTGCATTCCCTATAAGGTAGCAAACAACATGCATTTTTAAAAAACTTACATGAAAATATTAAATAATAGTCACACATGTTCACTTACACACAATTAACACAATCTTATCAAAGCCTGATAATAACGTCAATTATTACAAAAATTCAATAAACCACTAAGATAATCTATTGTCAATAATAAAATTGAGTAATTTTGTCGAATCAAGGCTCCACTTTAAAACAGCTCCAATTTTTTTTCTACATATTTTCATCACTCTGCAATGGTGTACCATCCAGTAATGTGGTGGCCCATGCTCTTTACCCCCATTTATCATCATGATTTGTGAAATGTAGGAAAGAAGGTACGCATTTTTTGCTTTAACCTAATCTAATACAATAACACACTGGGAACTGAGCCAATAATTTATATCATGCATGTAATATTATCAGGTTTTAATTTTTTTAAGGGGTCATGCGCCTCCATAATGTTAGTTGGGGTACTACATACAAGTTGTAAAGAACGATAGATTTTTTTTTAGCTGTTTTAAGGTGAAGCCGTGATACGACAAATTTGACTAAAAACGACACAAAAATTTTATCAGTCTTAAAAGTATTTCCCTAATTTTAAACTACTAGCTAACATTTGGTATACCGATAAATGTTCTTCTTTTATAGAACAGGGGTCAAACTGGCAGGAGGCTCACCTGATGTTAAGTGATACCACCGCCCATGAACACAATGCCTAAGGGCACGCGAGTGTGTTGCCGGCCTTTTAAGAATTAATACTTTCTATGAGTGACAAATTCATTTCAGTAGCTCGACGTCCGTCGTTCCACTAATTTGTGGTAACTTCCCATTGAAGTATTTCAAGGGTCAAGGAAAGCATACCAATTCTTAAAAGGTCGGCAACTTACAAGCCTGGCAGCTTCAGTGCCCATAGCAATACTTAATATTATCAGATGAGCATCCTGCTCATTAAACCCGTCCAAAAAATGGAGTGCAGAAAACAAAAGAGCATCTAGCAACTTCTTTAACAAATATGAAATCACTAACAATGCACTCAATCCATCTAATTATAATGTAACATTGGTTTTTGGACTCAGACACCGCACTTAGACTCTCAATAGGGTCCATTGTGTGTATAATGAAACATACTATAAAATTAATGGTCTCTGGCTATCTGTTTGTATGATTGTGAGAACCTCAACTACCATACAAATACACTCATAGGTAGTGTTTCCCCAAAAAACTTTGGGTACACAACTCATTATATTATGAAATTTATTATTGGGATTAAAATTCTCAAAATAATATTAAGCCGATTGGAGGAGGCCTATACTCTATAAGAGGTCTTTGGAATAACTAATAAAATATTTCTATATAAAAATTTAAGTGTGTGTATTTTGTAAAGACGAATTAATGTTTCAAGGAACAAATGAGGAGAATTATATTACAAAAATTAGTTGACATATAACTTAGCTTGCCAAAATACCATGCTGCTGTACACTGTTTTCAGATCTTGCTTACATTACATTCAAAACCAGTTAAATTATATGTGTAAAGTAATATGTCTAAGCTATCCTTGATATTTCCAAACATGGTTCTGACTATATTAGCGAATACATGAGATGAATATTTATTATATAGGCAGATTATATAAGCCATTTATAACTGATTTGGCTCCACACGGCCAAATGAATATAGCCCATTACTCAGGGATAATGTAGCATTTTAATAATGAAATCATTTCTGAGAACAGTCCAGGATAAATCTATTTCTTTAAAAAATACTAAAATCTCATAACTTAGTATAGATACATAATATTTAATCTTAAAAATAATATGGAGAAGATAGTCCAATAACAATAATAATATTTGAATTTATATTTCTTTATGGAAGTAGGTTATAATATAACTATTGTTCTACCTAATCAAATCTAAACTTCTTGTTTATATGACATTTTATGTAGAATTAAACAGGTATTTTATTTTATCAGGCATTTCTTTTGTATGAAATGGAAACCTTCATTTCTTTGGAGGTTATATGTTTTACTTCAAAGGTATCAGTTTAGAATAAACTTGTTCGAGTTTATCTTTGACAAGGTAGAGTAAAAAGATATCACACTCTTGGATGATGAAACAAAGTTCTGTGTACTATACCAACAATTAGTTAAAATAGTTAAAAAATAAAAATTAAAATAAATTAACCAAATACCAGTCACCTGAAATTAAAACATGTTGTTCGCTTATATTGGTTGGTATAGGTTACACATCCCTTCAAAAATGCATGGTTAGGCACATATCAAAAACTACTTTTTGAATTCTAATAACTTGTTTATATAAAAATCCATTATTTTTTACTTTAGGCTGAAGTCTTAATTTTACTGAAGCTTTAACAAGAGTAAACAGAGTCTAGTGATAAGTGAGACAATAAAGTATAGATACTGAAACCAATATTGAGACTAATAGCTTAATAAAACACAAAGGGTGAATCTGAGATAGGTATGCCAATACTATAAGCTATAATAGCTTTCTAGCTTAGTTTTCTTAATATCTATTTTTATGAATATAGTAAAATGTGTTTTCAATCACATTCCATTTGAGTTTACGGCTAATAATATGAGTTTAATTTCTAATATAGCACAACTTGTAACAGTTTTGCCAATTGTAAATAGATTTACTGTTTTTATTATACCTTGTCCTAAACATATAATAAGATTCTGAAAATACATGTAAAACAACAAAAAAATCTCTAACGGGAAACATTTAGTACATGGTTTGGAATATAGACTATTGAAGCATGGAATCAAAGCATTTGTATGATAGTATTTTCAATGTTCTATATGTAATTAAATTCTATGTATATAATGTACATCTTGATATGGAAGTATGTGTGAATGATTACAGGGAAAGGTGTAATATATTATGAGTATTTTGTTTGTTTCATTGCACAAGCTTAATAAAGCTTGCTATGTTTATCCCTTGCTAGTATTATGCAATATAAAGAATATCTGATTACTTACAGGAAAACGTAATTCCATTGTTTATAGCTTTATTAGTTACCAATTATATGACGTCATAGAGCATGTAGGGCCATGTTAATCATCAATAATTATTGAGCCTCGCGTCATAATGACATACATTGTACCCGTAATGTTAAAATCAAGTTATTCTTTGGAATTTAATACCATGCTTACTCATCTTAGTTGGAAAGTTAAAAAAACATTGAATGCTTTCGTTGACGTATTATAAAAACGCTGGTAAAAGCGCCTTTCAACAAAGATATAAAACTTACCACGCAAATTTAACAAAAAACAATTACAACACAAGTTTAAACACTTCACAAAACTTTGTAATTTTTTCTTTAACCGCACGAAGCGATTGCAAATGTCAAAACGTCAATTTTAAACTTTTTTCCGAAACGTCACATGCGCAGGCTGGTTGGTCGTCACGTTTCACGCACCTGCATTATTTTATGCAACACTTTTACTGCATAATAAGAATACTATAGTTTATAACGTGCGTTTCGTTTAACACGATACAAGACAATGACCGTCGGCGTAAACGTGTGGGCAGAGTGAAGGTTAACCAATGACTTGTCCAAGCCTTAAATCTTTGTTTGGATTTTGCAATTTAAATTTTACATATATGACCTAGTTAATAGCGAGGTTGTTTTAAAAATATTATTGCGTAGGTTATTTGTCACTCGCCAATTGCGTTATTTCTAAATATCTTATAAGGGTGTTTATGAACGTGTAAGAAAATTAACAGTTATTTAGTGGTTACTTTAAAAGTACGCCCAGATTTTATTGTTTTGTTTGCAGCCGGTATTGGGGGATATTAATCAAACAATAGATAAATAAAATAAAACAACTCTAAGTTGTATATTTTTGACATTTTTATAGTAAGCTGAACAAGTTAGCGTCTCGATTTGACCGGGTATTTCAAAGCGAAACCAACTGTATAAATAGTTTTTTGACAAAAAGAAAGACTTTATAGATATAAAAATAAGATAACTATACCAAAACAGCTATAAATTAGAACCATAATTGAAAATTCAACACGTTCTGAAGAGAAACATATGGTTTTTAAAAATAAATTACGTAAATTTACGAGATGCGATTGACCTGACGCGATTAGACCGTAAAATGGAACGACTATTAAAAAGTTTACATGTAATTGGATGACTTAATAAATTTTAATGTTTTTTATTCTATTATGGTTGTCAACTGGCCAATTCACAAACCGTGCCAGAGCCATAAAGAGAAAAAAAAAGGTTGTCAACTTCAAATCTAAAAATATTACACCATTTTAAAAGTATTTTCATCTCGTGGTCATTCAACAATTCTAGATTTTTATCAAGCCCATAAAAGACCCATATTTAAAAATGATTCTATATATATATGCCCGTTGACGTCATTATAGCGTAAACTATTCTAGTTGACCAGGGAAGTTTGAAATGTCATTCATATTTTCGACATCGCTGTCTAGTATAAGAATTACAAAAACATTAAAACGTGACAAAACCAAACCTAAGCAGGCATGTAGGTGATCAGCCTTCTGTGTCTGCCCACGCCGTCAATTTTAGGTCTTGGAGGTGATTGTTTTTTCCTTACGATGCTTTCCTTCAGTAAAGCGGTAGTAACATGTTATAATTAGTGCAGTCGGATGTCGACACTGACATACTAAATGTCAGAATATTTATATCTATTGTACTAAAAATATATTTAAACTAATTTAAAGGACTATAGAAAGTTCAAAAACACAAGCGTCACATTCACAAAGAAAACACGTGAAAAGAAATGAAATATTTATTAAATAATATGAAGAAAGCTTAAACTAACACTCATACAACAATGAAAAGTATAAATTGAGCAATTTTAAAATTATCATTCAATAATCACGTGACAAGATGTTGATGAAGAAGAAGACATTACTAGGGAGTATCGTCGAAAAAAGGCTTGCTCCCAGACCATTAAATGGGGGCCAAATAAATTTTTCCTTCCGTAGAATTCTGACATTTCATAAGGGTTGCTACTAAAAAAAGTCCACCGAAAAAGGAGCAAATTTTACCCATTTGAGGGCAAGAAAAAGTAAAATGCTACGTATTTTTTTGTTTTACCTACAAAAGGTAAATCTAGATATTTACTTACTCAAGTGACCTAATACAAAAATAACAAATACATATTTCAATATCACGAAAATAAATTTATTTATTTATTTTATCCTTTAGCTGGCATCACTGCCTACTAATTCCAGGTTTAGTAAACCTTATTAAAAAAATAAAATGTTATCTTTACTTCTGCGTTTTTACGGTTTGTAATAAAAAGGGATGTAATTATCACTCGCTGTAAAACCACTTTTAATGTGGAGCATCGCTAAATAACATGGTACATTCACTAACAAATAAAATGTATGTATAGACTTAAATATTTAGTCTCGTATTGAAATTGTAAAATGTTCCCGGCCAAAAAGGTTTGTAATCTCCGACATGTCAAAAATGATAGCTGTCAGATTTCTACAGAATTAAAAATCAGAGTTTATATATAAATAGATATATGCCGATGTTCAGAATCTTTGAGGATTTTAAAATTGTCTAATTTCAAAGCAATAACAATACTTATAGCGATAAATATATACGTACTTAAGACATATAATAGAATCATGCTAAGCTACAACACACTCAAACATTAAGAAATTGGTAACTGATGGTATTCAGAATCGAAACTAAGCTATAATAATCCAATGCGTTAACTCGTTTCTGAATTACCCTTAAATTTTAGACAGACCATTCGCATTGCGCCAACTCAATTCGACATAATATCGCTGTTGACATTGGACAGACGACAGTTGACACTTTGTTCAGGGGATCGAGACAAAAACACCTTTCGACATGCGTGACTCACTAACGCTAAATCTAAAAAATATCATTACACATTGCGAATTTCATTTTTTTAGAACATCAGGGCACAGGACTTCAGTCATCAAGGTGATGCATAAGCTCACGATTTGTCACGTGACCTTGTCATACAAGTTAGGTTGGCGTTAGTTGGTCTCGCCTGATTGAAAGAGTTTTCATGTAAATTTATTAATTTTGCGCTCTGCATAAGCGCAGCATTTATATACAAAAGTATTTGTCCAAGTGACATCCCACATGCGTATTGCTGTCACTATAATATATAGCGTCGCACAGACTATAGAAGAGAGAGGTGTGCGCTGTGCGATAAAGTTAATAGCACAATAATGAGTTAGCGCAATTGTCTTATTACCAATCTTTTTTAACTAATTACATCAATAAATATTTAATATAAGGACCACGTTCCGTAACGTAACAAATTTTAACATCTGTCAACTGTCATTACATAGTCTTTTGTTTTGGAACGCGCTCCCTTTTATAAATACATAATATAACAGCGAATCGGTAACTACGATATAACCAGCGGCACGTAAGTCTAGGTTATACGATATCTATCAAACCAGAGTCGTTAATTAAGGGTTACTTAAGATTTTTATTATTTTTTGGAAATGTAACACGCAGAGATCAAGAAATTCTAAAAAACTCATCGTGACCTGCAGAGTGGAGGGCATCTCACTCACTGGACCGATCCTAAGTTGAATTGGTTCGATCTAAGTTGAATACTTCAGCGGTAAGCTGGTTACACATAGTGGTGAAAAACCTGCCTTAAAAATGCGTATAAAAGTAACTATTAAAAAACGACTCGTAAGCAAAACTAACATTCCTATAAAACGTGGACAAGTGTCATTTACCAGTGCAAGTATAACTCATATATGTCAAAAACATATTCAACAACAAGTCAGACTTTTATAAATCTATTAATTAATTGATCCTAAGAATCAGTTTTGGAAATAAATAGCATTGTCTGCCTCCATATGATTATGACATTTAAGAGACATATCAAAGTCTAATACGGCATTATATTCAGATCTCAGATCATATAGGTCCACGTTTTATAAGTTTAACCTTTAACTAGTATCACAGGTTAAAAAAAATTATTGAGATTTGATAGAAAGATTTATTTAAATAAAATTCCTAAAGATTTAGAAATATTTTAAATATATCTTTCTCGCAAGCAATAAATATTTAAATAGTAACTAGTTAATCAGGCTTTAAACTAAAATCTCTCTCTCGTTACCTGAGAAATCTGTGCTCGCGTCGACGTCCAACGAACAACTTCCTATTGAGTCTACCGACTTATCCATAACTTTGACCACTAGATGCGTTGGACTCAAGTCTGTTTCTTGCACAACAATTTCGAACGCTTTTATATCTAGTGTAGCGTCAAATTTATCGTTTTTATCAAAAATCAATGTGCTCTGACTTGTGAAATTACTTATAGGTTCTATATATTCAACATCATCTTCATATGCATCAGCTGGTACAGCATCAACCACATTCTGTTTCAGACTCTTATAGAAATGGTCTTCTAATTTCTCCAATTTACACCTCGTGTTCTTTCTATCACTTTTAAGTATTGGCGAATCATCAGTTTCCAATTCAAATCTTTTGTACTTTGACGAACAGAAATCATCTATTGACGAGGTATCCGATTTCTTATCAAAGAACGTATCGAGGGAGAAAAATGATTTCCTCTTCTTCTTTGGATGCACTAAACCTTCTTTATCTATATTACTGGTGGCTATAGATATGGGCCTATCAAGTCTATCAATTTTACGCGAATCCAAGCTGAGCGTCTTACGAAAACGCTCATTTAGATTCGATAGTAGAAAGTGTCTGCGCTCAGTCGATTTAGGAGTTATATTATACGATGTTTTGCTGCTGGATGGTTGATTTTCTGGAATGTGCTCTGTGTATTTGAATTCGATTTCGTTGAATTCAGAACTAGGTCTGTGAAAGGAGAAAGAGCCTCTATCTGATGCGTCACAGATACAGCTACCGATACACGTGAGTCTGTGACAGTTGTCTTTAGTCTGTCTTATATTAGGAATGTATATGTCAGGCTTGTGTTTATGAAGGAGGAGATCCTTTCTAATCTTCTCCAATCTTTCGTCACCATTTAATCCTCTTGTATATTTGGACTTAGGAGGTCTGAAGAAGCGTATTGAACCGGTCTGTGGGTCATGACGCCTTCTTGCAAATGGGGAGTCAGATATTTTATTCACTCCTAGAAGGAGAACTGGTGATTTTTTATCTTCTTCATCGGGCAGATCGCTGTAATCAAAACAGACTTATATAACATCTATATTTATATATATGTATCTCTATTTGTTAAGAACACAAAAAGCAACAAAAGCAAGCAAAAAATTAATACTTACACAAAATTAATGTGTTAGACACTAACTTACAAACTGAATTTTAAATTCTTGATCATGCAGACTGTGCTCTCTGTGTTATAATAGTATGAGAGCCAGTACATCTCCGTTAATGCGGATGGGATCTGGGTGGTGCGAATGTAAACGAAAAAACATTTGTACTGCCTTTTTAAAAGTAACATCTCTAGCCTTAGATTACTCAACTTCTCGACAACTCGGGCCTAGTAAGAAGGTTGAAAAGGAAGATAAACCAAAATATTGGACCAATGTACAATTTTACGGTATGCCATAGATAAGCAAAGTTTTAGCTATAGACTATCAAAATTACCCAAATCCGCATTCGGACTCGCCTGTCTACCATATACCCACAGAATTGTATCTTATTTCAGCAATACAATGCGCAGAGGCAATGAGAACTTGGAGAAACTGATCGTGGTAACAGAAGGCAAAATATCACGTGACTGTTCACCAACCAGATGAACCAACCAAGTGGAAGACTCAAAGGCCTCAAAACTATACACTGTCATAAGAGAGGCGCTGGACAGAAACCGGTGGAAACAGATTGACCGCTCCAGATGCTTCTTTGCTGACCACGACGCTCAAACATGGAGTGCCAATTGAAGAGAGAAAGAAATTTAAAATAATATTAATCTAAAATGAGTTATTTGATAGGATTATAAAAAAAAACCAGATTTATTAGTGATCTATTTTATCGATTCACAATTCGAAGAATCCGCCAAAATGATTCTCTAGACAAGATGGCGTCGCTCACGTTTTTTACGTATCAATTCTTACATATTATATTCAAAGTCTCCGCCGAAATTACTCCAAGGTAATATGAGGATTAGACTGGCGAAGACATTTATTAGATTATTATTCATTGGCGTGTTACCACGGCTAACCTACGACTGTTTTGTGTGACGTGACTGACAAGACTATGTTTTAATTATTTGAATATGTGTCATACACATATTTTGTTAAGAAATTATAATTTGATTTGTTATCTTTGACGTGTTATGAATATGTGTGTAATGGTGAATGTGGTAAACCACAGAACAGATTTTTATTTTTTTTACATATGTAACTTTAATGACGTTGTGGTTTATGACATTTTCCTTTGAATAATTGTTAAGTAAAGGGAGGGCAAAACTTGCTGAGTTTCTTGCCCGTTCTTCTCAGAACAAGGCCTCCTGGTAGTTTTGCGAACGGATGGCGTAGTCTTGCTCTTTCGTGAATTTTGTAAACGTTGTTGACATTCATAAGCATGCTCTAAGAAGCATCTAAATTGAATAAACGTATTTTGATTTTGATTTGATTTGAAATAAAATAAAATTCCTAATATTAATATTCCTATACATTCATAAGCGAGTGGGGGCCCTGTTAAAAAACGCCCCCCTCGAAGGGAGTAAGCACACCCCTGTGCAGCAAATATCACGGCAATTAATTTTAGTAATTGTTTTTTGTCATTGTCATTTTACGGTTTACCACAGATAACAATTTTTCATAAACTAAATTAATTGAGAAAACATTTTTGGATTATTTCAGTTTTAGGAAGGAAAGGAAGAACTAACTGGTCTACCATTTGCACCAGGCACAGGTATATAAAACCGGGGCCCTATAGAACACCAATTTATATTTACATGAACACTTTATACTAGAGGACTCGCGAGTGCTTTTAAAAATTCCAATTCCTAAATTCCGATCTTTTCTTATGTATCTGTTTCATGAGGCAAGTAGGTGATCAGCCCTTATCTGATTGGGTCTAATGCAGGCGTAACGATGTTCTCGCTATACCTAACCTTTTAGGCCTGGTCCTATGAATCTGTTTCATGAGGCAAGTAGGTGATCGGCCTTTGCCTGATTGGTCTTCGGTTTTTGGCATACGGCAGTACAACTCAGCGTAAATGCTTTGATAAGTCAGCAATATCTGATAGCTTACGGTAAAAGATAAAAAATTCCGTTATTATTGAAACAATAACGAATGGACGTTACTGTTATTAGTGATGGGATAAAATATCGATAAATTGTGAATTTTTGCATATGAATTAGTTTTAGGAAGGAAACAATGTCATCACAAGTCACAACCCTATATCTTCATTCGTATTCGTACACATGAAGTATTTTTGACATAACAGGGCAAACGGGCAGGAGGCTCACCTAATGTTCAGTGATACCACCTAATGACAACACCATAAGGCTCGCAAGTGCCTTTTAAGGATTGGTGCGCTCGTTGAAAGACCCTAAGTCGAATTGGTTCGGAAAAACATCAGTGGGATGGTTCCAGATAGAGGTGGTACGCGGAAATAACTGCCATAAAATCACTCAGTAATGGAACGACGGATGTCGAGGTGATACGGGTGGAATTTCGTATTCTGCCTTGACGTCTGATGAAACTCAGCTGCAGGTTTTAATCCAAACAACTCCTCTAAAGACTCTCCATTCTCCAAGGAAAATTCGGTGGAAGATGCAGACAGAACACTTCTCTACGCAACGCCAGTCGTTCTTCGTCGTATTGACATACCCAATTCCTACAACCTGAAGGGTCCAACAAGTTTGACCACTGACTGGAACATCGATATGTATATGCCCAGCGGGAAATACTTCGATAGCGCTTTTTAAGGTATGACGTCATCGCAGTGATTGTAGCCACTTTTGGAGGAAGGAATGTTCTTTTTAAAAAAGAGAGGATATATATTGTGTATTATATATAAACCTACATAGGGCTAATTTATCGATAACTTTTCGCACATCACTACCTCCCGTTGGTCATCGCTCGTTCACACGCAAAAGCATTAGACACGAACGAGGAAGTACTATTACTGTAAATCAGACCTTTCTATTTCTAAATTGGGTAAATAAACTATGGTCTAAGGTAGGCATGTACCTTGGAAGGGGGGGGGGGAGGTTAAAGCCGCACCTCCGCGCCCCCTGACTCTCTCGCTAACCCTTTCTGTTAAAAAAATATTTATTAGCAATAGAAATTAGAATGTCCGTCCGGCACCAATGGACTTTTCTAACACTACCTCGTAGGAAAACATCGTACCGGCATTATCAGAAGGCTTGTACTTATAATCTACGCTTACAAATCACTGCGATGACGTCACAACTTAAAACGCGATATCGAAGTATTTCCAGTTGGGCATATATACGTATACATCTCGACATTCCAGTGAGTAGTTTCAAACCACTGGTTTGATTAGTTGGAACCTTTAGGTTGGAGAACATCTTCCTTCGTCCACATGTCGCTACAACCTTCAACCGACCTTAACCACTGAGGCCTTGGGGCCAGTTAGATAATGCTCCTACCCCATAGGCTGATCTCCCACTTGCCTATTCGGATTTCGTATAGCGAAACAGAAATCTGAGGCCCAGACCTATTAGGTTGTAGCACCACTGGTACACTCGTAATTTTTTTCGTATCTTGTTGATGGCCTGAAGGTCTTTGACAGCTCAGTTCTGCCTGAAATAGGTTTGTCCCGGGACTAGCGCTTGCTCTCCTGCTGAACTCTGACCTGAACCTGGACCGAGGTATGTTTTCTTATAGCAATTGACTCAGTTAACATCCAAGGCCTTAATTTAATAAATAGCTTGATCAATTTGTCGCCAATTTTTAATTAAATCACCGGTCATACAATTATATTCTAAACTGGTCAATTACTTCCTTAATTGAATAAGGCTGATCGATTCCAAGTCTTCCTCTGTAACTGTTCTTGTTCGTCATATGGTACTGGACATTCTTCTATAAAACACTGCTTCTATAAACACTGTACACTGCTCTATTGTCAATAGTTTCCGCAGCATATAGGAATATTTATTGGTCTTGACACTTTCGGTCTTGGCTGTCCTGCTCATAAGTTAGTGACAATACTCTATAGCCTATGTCCATCAAGGCTTGGTCTTTTTAGAT
Organism: Pieris melete; assembly: GCA_963693345.1. Lineage (NCBI taxonomy): Eukaryota > Metazoa > Arthropoda > Insecta > Lepidoptera > Pieridae > Pieris > Pieris melete. Next base: position 980,808 of record CAVNZK010000325.1, on the reverse strand, counting down.
ATTGATGTCTTCTATAAAACTGTAGTACATTGCTCTATTGTCAAGTTTCCGCAGCATATAGGAATCTTTATTATTTTCACCTTGGGTTACATAGTAATTTCCCTGTCCAAAACTTTTTTGAAACTATCAGGGATAGCTAAGGGTTCCAATGGTGAAAGAGTTTCTGAAATCAGTCTAGTATATATAACATTCTCGTTTTTGATCATGTCCAATAGGTCGACTACACTTTTATTCTTTACAGGTAACAGAAGCGTCACTTGGATTTAAGAACCCATCAATAAGTCAACTATGTTTTTTGTTAATCCAGCGTCGCAACCGCACTACCCCCGTTATACGCCCATGTTTTAAACGATTGAAGCCTTTAACACATATTTGAACATCCCTCTATCAACCGCCACGGTTTTTTTTAAGTTACCAATTATAGCATACTTTTTGTTAAGCATAAAATTCAATAACAATGTGTTGCTTATATATTACGTTATGTATATATATGACGTAATGAGTATGTCATTTAATATCGGCCTTCAATTTCCCATTGAAAGTTATAATGTTTCTCACCTATTGTTTTAAATTGTAACATAACACTTTCGCATTTTCTCATGAGATTATATTGTTCAAGATTTCTTAATCTTTTTTTTTCAGTTAGGTCTGGGCCTCAGATTTCTGTATCTGTTTCATGACTGTTAATGTAATATGTAAGTAGGTGCTCAGCGTCCTGTGCCTGACACACGCCGTCGACTTTTTGTTTTATGGCAAGCCGGTTTCCTCACGATGTTTTCCTTCACCGTTCAAGCGAATGTGAAATGCGCACATAGACAGAAAGTCCATGAGTGCACAGCCGGGTATCAAATCTATATAATTCAAGGTTTTAGGCCACGGTTGCCCGAGCCCCGAAACGGTTTTTTTAAAATGAAAGTGCTAGGGTGCTAGCATCCTGTGGCATCCGCAGCCCCCTCTCCCAAGCGGTGCGTTTAAGTCCCTACGGATATTGTCATGGCGTGCCCTCCACCGCCCTGTATCAGCAAGGTTTTTGGCGTTAGCGTAAAAAAGTTTTTGTAAAGTCAATCTTACATACTAGCGCTTGCTATTCAACATCGAACCCCACCTAGTGAGAGAAAACATACCATGACTAATTAAGATATTAACAAATTGACCGTGTCATTTTCGAAAGTTCCATAAAAATTAATGTTCCATTTAAATTATTTCCGTTTAAGCAATAGATTTTATTATCTGACCCAATCTATTAATTTGTACACACCACGCCATTCAGCCCGTGTATATTGAGAGAACTAGATCAAACTTTGTTTTAGGGGGCAAACCGTACGTTTCGTACGTTAAAAGGTTTATTTATATATTACTAATTGAATTGTCAAAGATCGATAGATCGATGATAGGGACGAGAGGAATAGACAAAGTAGAGAATACATCTATAAGAACTAAAAAACTTAAAAAAAAACTGGAAATAGGTGGGGCAATGCTAAGAGGAATACAAAAGTGGCGAAATACAGTACTAAACTGGTGCCCAAGATAAAATAAACGAAACAGAGAAAAAGAGAGAGACATTGAAAAAAAATACATAGAGTTCGCAAGCGCGTTGCCGGCCTTTTGACAATTGGTTCGCTCTTTGAAAAATAATTCAGTGGGCTGTTTCCATGTAGTGGTGATGCGCGGCAAAAACTTATTTTAAAGCGCTGAGAACAGAACGATGGACGTTCTGCCTCATGTCATGTCATTCTTAATACTTTGCAAACCATATTTCGCGATAGCTTAAACTAGACTTAAATAGTCGTTGTATGTCCAGGCTGTACCATATGTAGGCCTCTTCAGTAATGCCTTAAGCGACTCATAACTATAATTATGTAGGAAAATATATAGCTTAGCACTCATGTATTATAGGATCACTAATAATCCACCGTTAATAACAGGAAGATCACCTACTGGCCTAGTAAGAAAATAAATCAGTGGCGCAACAACCTGAAAGTCCAATGGCGGGGGCTGGGGAGCTGTGGGAGCTGGGGTTTGAACCTCAGGGATGACATTCGCACGCTGAAGCAAACACTGCCCTATTGCGAGAATTAAAAAATCCTAGTCCGAGATTTTTTTTGTAGCGTTGTATTATTACTAACAGTACTTACACATTTCATGCATAGCTCAGTCATAACAATTCACAACACTAAAAGGTCGACGACACTACTCCGTCTGATATTAATTAAACGTTTCGTAGATTCAGCACTCAAAAAAACACAATTTTTGTAACACAATAAGATTACATCAATTTTACTTAAAACATCAATAAAATTCATAAAAAGTCGAACACAAATAGCTAATTCTAGTTTTGAGCATTTGTATAAATTACAAAGAATAGTGGCTCCGGAACGGTACCCAGCGGACTCTCGCGCACAACTGAGCCGTAGTAGGCGTTCCAACTGAATGACGTGTTTGGAATTAACTGTTAACGAACAAGTTGTACAGCGCGTACATTGCTTGTTAATTAAAATAAAATAGCGTTTAAGTTCCTATAGTTGACACTAATTAAGATTAATAATAATAATTTTTCAAAAATACCTAGACGACGCCAACATCGTCAAATTCATAAAGCGCAACCAAGTGGTTGGGACATGTTCACCGAATGGCGGACGATAGAACCCCACGATCCTTACTGAACTCACAACCTAATGGCAATAGAAAACCGGGTAGACGAAGCTGCGTTGGTGAGATGTAGTTGTCAATGACCTGGAAACAGTAGGGGTTCGAAGAAGGACGCAAGAAGCACTTAATAGATTTCGATGGCAAAATATACTTGAAGGTAATGCCCAAAAGGGGCTGTATAGCCATTGACGTTGAAATTAAAACACTAAATACGCAGGACAAATGTCGGAAATGCAAACATAATTGATTTAAGGAATGCGTTTGAGGGATCCAATGCAGTGTTGATCTGGTGGCTTAAGCGTATGACTCTCATCGCAGAGGTCGTAGAGCCCTGGCTGTGCACCAATAGACTATCTATGTACGCATTTAACACTCGCTCGTACGAAGGAAAACATCGTTAGGAAAAGACACAAAAAGTCGACGGCGTGTGTCAGTTACTTGCCTATTAGATTAACAAATCTTGAAAAAATATTTAGAAAACAGGCACAGACATAAAAAGGTTGTGGCGCCACTGATTTATTTTTATTTCTTTAGAAGAATCCAAGAGAACGAACAACGAACAGTGAATCGCGCCATCCCAGCGATGTATGTTAAAGCGTTTGGAAAGTGGAAGGAAGGGGACAGTTAGGCCAGACCTTTAATTAGGGTTGTCACGGAGTTAAAAAAAATAACTTCTAAAATTATTTTTGTTATTAGCTTGGTAATCCACTAAGAAAACAATGTATTATGAGGAAAAAATTTCTTTACACGTTGTCTATGTACGCATTTAACACGGACGATAACTGAGAAAATTGGCATGCCTTTGTGTTTAATGACATGAGGCACGAGGCATCTTCTACTATTGAGACAGATATTTCCGATTAATTTGAAGCCAAAACTTTACCGTTACTGTGATTTTAACCATCTAGTATACTTAGTTTACATACACATTACACATACTTGCAAGTGCTATTGTGTTTACATTGTGATAATAAACCAGATGATTACTGAAGAAAAAATTAGGATGCCGCTTTCCCTACATCTTAATCATTTTTCTCTCCGTTAAGGCTTTCCTAGGAAACAGCCACGTTGTTTTTCTATCAAGTTCAAAATTGGTTCATTAGATCCAGAGATTACCTTAAACCTCACAAACTTTATAATACTTAAAGAGGGGCCAACCCTTGATTGAACGGCACGTGTTGTTGATAGTTCGGAGCCAGATGGGCATTTTTTACCTTTGAACAGACTACTTTAATCACCTATTTCAGCTGTCAATGACCATAGATATACCATAAACTAAAAATACGTTCTAAATGTATTTCTTTTTTAATCTAAAAAAATCTCAATAATAATCGTTGTAATACCTGCATTAGACCCAATCACGCTATTAAAGCTGATCACCTACGTGCCTCATGAAACAGATACATAAGAAATCCAGACCTAAAAGGTTATAAAAAATAATCTTGTACTCGGCTTGAGTAACAATGCAGGTAACAAAATTCATAAAATTATCGTCTTTATTAAGTTGGATTAAGGTGTATTTCCAATTGTTATTAAAAACTCTGGAGTGTCATGAATGAGCGGATACGTTACAATAGACAATTAATGATGTCATTTCGCTTCAATTACAGACGTAAAACTTGGTTTTATAACTCTTTTAACTATTCCTTTGATTTTCAAATTGAACTTTTTAAGTATACTACTAAAAATAATATTTGAATAGATTTCGTGTTTATATAGAAATCGTATCTGCACGGCAGTGCGCTCGCCAAGTCGGTCGAAAAAAATATTTCAGTGGGCAGCCTAGCCGGTGGTGTTTGGCAAAAACTGCCTTAAATAACGCTCAGTTGTGGAACGACGAACGTCGAGGTGATACGGGTGGAATTCTGCCTCGACGTCTGATGACACAGCTACAGGCATAGTCCGAACAACTCTTCTGAACACTCTCCATCGTAAATGCGGTAGAAGATGCAGAGATACCATTACTAAAGAAACCGCAGCCACGAGGCGATTGTTGCCATTTCTTCCGTGTTAATAGAAATTTAAAACCATTGATATGGATATCACGTCAATCTAGACAGCTTACATCATCAGAACATTGCTACTATAAGATGGCTCGTTATCAGAATGTACCACTTTCTTTAAACAATTTATTTATTTATAACATTAGTACAGACATAGGAAACGGTCACAGATTTGTCGAATGCTTGGAAATGTCTTTGCCTGTGTAATCCTAACACTGTCTTGAAGTTTAATTTCGTAGAAGTCTGTTTTTGAACGAAATATGTCTACCTTACGATTACCATTTAAAGAATGACGTTAATTTACGCGTTTGAGCAAGGTGCGTGACGTTTGCGGTGGAAGCGTTTTGGCATATTCTTAAATTAACGAATGTTTAAATAGTTATAAAAGCTATTATATTTATACAAAATAAATAAATCAGTGGCGATTATTATATGATGCCTCCTCTGCTTGACACACGCCGTCTTGTTGGGCCGGTTTCCTCACGATGTTTTTCTTCATATGCGACTGTTAAATGCGCATTAAAAGTCCATTGGTGCAGAGTCGGGGTTCTACGACCTCTAAGGTGAGAGTCGAACGCTGAAACCACTAGGCCATGACTACTCTGTCGTCTTGTTTTTATATATACACTAATAAATAATATACAAATTAACATAAAATGGTATTAAAATCACTTACTTATTATTTTTAACTAAGGTATGACCCTACCATTTGACAGAGCAGGGATGTGAAAACCAGTTTTTTCTTGAAATCGTTATTTTAAAAAATCGCTTATATTGCTTAGTCTTTTTCAGTAAAACAGATAGAATATGCATTGTTGGATTAAACCAATGTAGCGAAACCAAAAAAAAATAGGTTTTATCGAATTTTAGTAATTTCATTCCTTTGAATTAATGTTATTTAAGTATAAAGTAGCAATAATTCAGTATCCGTATTATTTAAGTAGAATGAAAACTATTTACAAAGAAAGTTGGTTTGTTTTTGAAGTTTAGTTTAGTTTTGAGTTATATTTTTAATACCCGAGGTGGAGATGCATTCGCGCGCCCCCAAAAGTTGATGGGGTATGTGGACTCGACCCACACCAGAATCTCTGCTATTTAGAGACTGGGTGAGCAATACCAACTAAAACCACGAGTTGTTCCTACAAAGCCGCGTTACAGAGGCTTCGGGGTCGTTCTCGCATTCTACCGGGACCACAACGGCTCAATTTACATCCCTAAGGCAGAGCAAAAAAATACTAAAATCCTTTTTAATTATGGAATCTAGCTGTTGTCCTGAAGGGCCTTGACAGCTCGGCTAGTTTTGGCGAGCGTAGCTCAACTGGAAATGGAATTTTCCCAAGAATAGCGCAAGGGCGTCTCCTGCGAGACTCGGACCTCGACTCAGGCTGTTCAGGTTGATCAATCGCTTGGAGCGAGCGAAGTACAAAGTAAAGGACAATGCTTTGCGGTAAGATATCATGTTTATTTTTTTTTTAATGGAATGAGTAGTCTCGCTGTTTGCCTGAAGGGCTTTGAGAGCTCAGCTCGGGCTGCTTTGGCTTTTCTCATGGGTTTGAATTTTGAACTTTGAAGGTTAACTCAGATCATTGTTTAGCCTTTGATAGCGGTTGCAGAGCGCGAGGAGACAGAGAGCTCATAATCAAAATATTAAAAAACTTCTTGATTATAAAAGTATCATTATTTCGGAAGCGCGTTTTAAAATGTCAACACGCCATCTATTAGCAGTTAGGCGAACTACATCATGAAACGGCACTTTACAGCGGCTCTATTATAGTTATGTCACCGGAACACATTCTCAACCGGTAGCAAATGGACGTCCGCCATTTACGGCCACGAACTCCTTACACGAGTCACATAACCTAGTTCACCATAATCCTACGATTGCTTGGTCGTCAACCGACTTCTTAATATAAAAAGAAATACACAGTCTCAAATTTGACCAATATCTGTGCCTGATATCAGCAGCCTAGTGCTAAGGGCCTTACATAATGCTAATCCCCTCTTGTTGTGTTGGTTTGAGAGGTAATTTCAAATATGCATCAAAAATACATTTAAAATACAAAATAGTATAAAATTTCGATCTCGGTGTATTATTTTGATATTTCAGGCACAGCCATGCTGAAGAATTTAGTTCGTTTTAGGCTTAAAATAAATTGTACAGAATCGAGAAAAAGTAAAATAAATTTCTTGGAAAAAGTTCCCACTTAGTCAACCTAGTCAAATTGGTTCGGAAATACCAAGCGTCCATAGACACTCTAAATATCAGAGGGCTAGCGAGTGCGTTGTCGGCCTTTTAAGAATTTGTACGTCCTCAGTCTAGTTGGAAATACTTCAGTGAAAAATATTCCTACAAGACAAAATGATATGGACCTATGGTCTGGGTTCTTTAGTAAGACTTAAAATTGGGCCGGTGTTCGGAGACCAGTACCACTAGGCAACGCTGGACAGAGTGGAGGTTTACCATCTATAACTGAAAGCCAGCAATTGGCGAGTGGACAGAGAGCGCTGGAGGAAGCTTCTCATTTCGAAAGGCCCTTTTTGGGTAGCAGAGATTCACTGGACTTTGTTGCACAATTGCTCCGAAAACATTGGAACGTAAACCCCAAAACCAGGGCGCAAACGGGCAGGAGGCTCATCTGATGTTAAGTGTAAGCCCGTGGACAGTGGACACTCAATGCCAGAGGGTTCGCGAGTGCGTTGTTGGCCTCGGAATGTCGGAACTGATATGCTTTTGGACCCTGAGTCGAATTTGTTCGGAATTGCCTAGCGCCCATAGACACTAAAAGCCTGAAGGTTCGCGAGTGCGTTGCCAGCCTAATTTGACTTTTTTATTTCATAAACAGCTAATCAGCCGTCTGTGTCACTCGATGTTTACCTTCACAGTCCTAATTGCGTACTAAAAATCCCATTTGAAACTCAGGGTTCAGCTACTGAGCCAACACTTTTTATGCAAAATTACTGCCAAATACAACATAATCAAAGAATATTCCGTAGCAATATTCACTCCCAAAACTCATTCTGTAGCGCATTTAGATTATTATTCATGGTTATTATTAATGTTAAGCACACACAAAAATTCCGTTAAATAAAATATTAAATAATAAATAATGTTATATTAAAAATACAAACAAACCTTTTGATCCAACGAAAAAAACGATTCCCGCCTTTTCCATTTTTCTTTTTCCCCATCGTCATCACACACACCGCGATACTAATTTGAAAATGGAACGCGTTCGGCCAGCAGTGTTAAAAACAAAACCACACTGTTATTTACAAACGGTTATACGTACATTCGACACTCTATAGTCTTTGGTCTATTTTCAATATTTACACTACAATTGCGTAGATAAAATGACACCGAAATTATTTTATTTATTTTAAAAATCGAATAAGCACGCTCGAAACCGACATATTCTATTTTTAAATTTTGCATAGATACACTATAACACAAAAATCATTTGTATTAATTTAAAAATCGAATACAGCCTCTCGAACCCGACGTTCTATTTTTAAAATTTGCATAGATTAATTACACTAAACACAAAAATTATTTGATTTATTTTAAAAATCGAATACGCCCGCTCAAACCAGCGCCGTGACTGGCGCGTCCACGTTCAAATTTAGAATCCCAAAACAAACATGGCGGCTGCATTGATATGCAAGTTATTTTATTTTCAGTCTACGAATCACGGATAGTTTCATTGCACTCGCGTTTATTTTAGGCGCTATGACAAATAATATAAAATATCTCTAAATCTCTGGTGTTTTTATTATTAATTTTCCAGGCTAAAAGTATTTTGAGATCAATGCCAATATGTACGTTAAATACCTGCCCCAAGTTACTTATTAAAGTGAAACCTTCAGAAATAAAATCCAAGATTGCTCAAAAATTACTAAGCCGATTTCAATATAACTCGGACTCCTATCCATGAGATTCAAACCCCAGCTATGCCCCAATGGACTTTTAATGCGCATTTAACACTCGCTCATACAAAGGAAATCATCGTGAGGAAACCGGCTTGCCTAAGACCCAACGATGGCGTGTGTCAGGCACAGGAGAGGCTGATCACCTACTTGCCTATTAGATTGACAATAATGAAACAGATACACAAATCTGAGGCCCACGCCTAAAAAGGTACGACCTTTTTTAGCGCCACTGATTTTATTTATTAAAATCCCTAAGTGATTTGGAATATTATCAAAAAGATCTTGTACATGTGATTTCATGATTACGAGAAATTTGAGTTAGCTTCGAAACCTAAACAGATTTTAAAATCTCCCTGTGACATCAAAATATATCTTATCTCTTCAGCAGCAGCTGGCAAGGTTACGGCATCAATATTTTGGGATGCGCATGGTATAATAGTCATCGACTATCTTAAAAAGGGAAGAAGACAATGCATCGTGTCACAAATAAATAAAAACGATGGCATCCACCGTGTTCTCCACAGCCACCAGCGACTTTTTCCTGATCCCAGACCTCAACAGAATACCAGCAGCTAATCCGTCATTAGCATCCGTATCACTTTCGTATTACTTCAACGTCCCTTCCAAAACTGAGAGTTTCTGAAGGCAGTTCTTGCCGCGCATCACGATTTCCGAACCAATTCGACTTAAGTTCTTCAAAGAGCGTACCAATTATAAAAATGCCGGCAGTTGGCAGCCGTCTGGCATTCGCCATGGGCGGTACCACTTAACACTAGGTGAGCCTCCTGCCTGTTTGTTAAAAAAAGAATGCTCGCTGGACAGAAATTCTGCGCTAATGGTAATAGGGTAAACTGAAGTCCATTTTGAGAAAGCCAAATCATACCATAAAAATAGCATGACCGCTATAATCGTTGTAATAATCAAATCAATTTCTATATTAAAAATATAAAAAATATTTTTAATTAAGAACTTTACAGCCCAACGTTATGTCTATATAAATAAAACATATTCCCCAAGCATGCGCTTGATTAGAGCCTGCAAGGAAAGCGGAAGCGTGGCCCTCCGAAGCAAACCTGGTTGCAGATGAGCCGGAACCCTTGGAGCGAGGTGAAATACAAGGCTCAAGAACGAACGCGATGGAGACTTACTGTGGTTGCCTTCTGTCAAGGGGTTACAGAACATGTCAAGTCAAATTCAGAACTTTCTATTCATGGTTTAAGGTTCAAAAGGAATGCCAGCTAGCCAATATTAAAAAAGGGTGTCGCAAGTGTGAATATAGAAACAAGCTTGACTCACTCCAGCCTATTTCTGGGCGGACGGTTAAAGATTTAAATATCTTTAAATCAGATATGCTATACCAAAATTTGACTTGAGAAGAATGTTAGTTTTTGTATACATTGTACGTATTACATTGATCTTATAGTGACCATATTAATACCAATGTTTTAAATAAATAAATAGATTGGCAATCACAGTAAGTAATCTAAAGGCCGCTTTTTTATTCGGGCGCACCGCCGTGCCCCTCAGATTAATTTCAATTGTTTGACCTTCAATTAAAACCACAGATCTCCTTTATACGTCGTTTATACTGTATTTCGTGTCAATTTTTTTCGAAATTTTATACTTAGAAGGAAAGTCTTGTGTTGACCTATGTAACCTAGACAACGCGCCATAACTGAATATTTTGCATTTTATTGTAGTACTAAAATGTACATGTTAATATTGATAGGACAAAAGAGTTTGGAAGAGCTGGGTCACAGTAATTAACCAAAGGGTCCAAAAATCTTAAATTAAACTAAAAGTTCCCTTTGGAGCTCTGAGACAATGGATTCAAGTGGACAGCTACTTAAAGATTTAAGTTGGTGCCTGGTAGGTGACCCCAAAGCTGGTCGAAAGCTTTCCTCAATTAATAATCGGAATACAGCAAGGAAATGCCAGCATTAAGGTTCTAATTTGTTTTAATTTTCTACTTATCAACTTTTAAGTATTATTATTACGTAACGTACATAACGTTAAGAGCAGGGTGTGGGCAGTGTTGGCGAAGTGGCTTCAGCGTGCGACCCTCATCTCTGAGGTTCAAAACCCAGTTGTGCACCAATGGACTATATTATGTGCACATTTAACACCCGCACATGCGAAGGAAAACATCGTGAGGAAACCGGCTTGCCTATTAGATTGACTAGCTTAGATTGATTCATGATCACAATCATGAATCTGAGGCCCAGACTTATATTACAATTCATTTAATATTGTACTATAGTTCATGTCTGACCTAACCCTAATCCCCCCTCCCCCCGTTTTGGGCAAGCAATACCTGCAAAACTCCGTGGTATTCAAAAAACTGTTACACCACTTCTAACTATTTAATCTCCTTTCCGAGAAGTTAATCACTGTTTCTAAAGGCAAGGTGTCATTATAGAAAGAGGTTTTGACAACAGTTATAACTGTTCTTATTTTGCAGGCTTATTTTAATATGGCTGATTGTGCGATTTTATCAATCATAATGTACCGCTTCAATTGCAAATAAACGATTTATTATTATTAATAAAGAGAAACATACAAGTTATCTTCACAAGCCGGATAGCTGCTGTCTTGGCAACGCGTTCTTCCATCACTCACTGCTAAACTTCACACATGACATGTGTCAACTGTCTACTATCTACTGCTTGTATCTTATGGCGTAGACAATTTTACTTTATAAATTTTTTTTCTTGTTTACTCTCCACAATTAAAAAATGTCAACTGTCAATCTACTGCCAGACTAAATCTTATAGCTTAGACAATTTATTCTGAATTCTTCTGAACTTCACAAGACCTTGATTTCCTTCAATCTATTCATTGCTTCTAAATCATCTTGTCTCTGGTTCAAAAGTACGCCATCTTTAACATTTTTAAAACAAATCAGAATAATTGGTCTGTCGATTATCGGCACACCAACAGGCATTAAAGTTATCAGACAGATCCAGGCACTTCCCAAACCAAAAATTTACATTACTTGACACTGTCCTGGCCCCAGGTCCACATACACATCATAAAGCTGCACTTTACTAAACAAAATAACCAAAACCGAATCACATCACCACCCAAGACTCATGCAAACACGAAACTGGCTTCTAAAATCATTCACTGGAACGAATTGTTAAAACCAAAGTTTCATTATAACTGACTCACGTATAATTAAACTACTATTTAACTGTGGGGTCAAAAGATTTACCTCATTACAAAAAAATCAACGTTTCGTCATCTTAAAATTATAATTTTAGAGAATGAGCCACCCCTACTATGTGTAACCAGCTGCCCTAAAGTAATTCCGAACCAATTCGACTTAGGGTCCTTCAAAGAGAGTACCATTTCTTATAAGGCCGGAACTCGCGACCCCTCTGGCATTAGGTGTCCATGGGCTGAGGGTATTTCCAAACCAATTCGACTTGGGGTCCTTCAAAGAGAGAGCGGTGTAACTTAACATCGGATGAGCTTCTTGTCAGTTTGCCCCTGGGCACCATCTTCTCCTACTTCCCCTTGTTACTTTTAGTTGTCTTTATAGTTCACCTTTGTGACTTACATAGCTTAAAGTTCTATATCTTCGAGTTCACAGTAGCGATATTGTGTAGGTATATGTGTTTAATATTATATGATTCGTATTAACAGTGTATGTATTTTTGTAAATAAATTAATATTTATATTTCTAGAACAATTTTGATCTTCCGCCGTTTGTTTATAAAAGCTTATGGTAGCTTTTATAAAGCTTATCGTGCATCCGCAACGCTTTCGTCGTATTCAATAAGACACATATAAATATATTATATTGAAATGGGCGGCATATGAGCAATGATAGATTGACGATGAGACATGTTAGAAGAGAGAATTTTATACTATTTTGTATTTTGAATGTACGTATATTGTCGATGCATATTTGAAACCACCTTTAGAATCAAGTGAACAACAAAAACTTTAAGGGGTTTTTATTAGAAGTTTAGGGGTTTTTGACGTTGGTCCTAAGGGGAGAATTACTACACTAGACTTAAGCCCAGGTTTGGATAAGACAATAGTCTAGATATATCTCTCTCTCAGAACGACCCTTTTGAACTATTTAGGTCAAATAAAGTTAATCTATAATTAATCCTACACTGGCTTTCGGCCAACTTTGTCCTATAGGATATAAAGATGTACCTATTTTTAAAAAAACAGAGGCGCTACAACCTTTTTAGGTCTGGGGCTCATTTCTGTACCTGTTTCGTGATCTAATAGGCATGGTGGTGATCAGCCTTCTCTTTCATCTATCAGGTCTAAAGCAAGCCGGTTTCCTCACGATATTTTCCATAACGAAAGAGTTAAATGCGCTCATAGAAAGTCCTGGCCTGTCCTGAACAGCTGAGTTTGGACCTCAGGTATGAGAGACGTACGCTGAAGCCACTAGGCCGACACTGTATTTTATTAAAAATGTCAAATAAATTAATACTATTTTTAAATCCTTATTCGTAACAATACTGGCCAATCCGAACGCGCAGGCGCGTGCGCATCGCGTATGACACTGTCAAAAAACTAAAACAAAACTCACTTAACATATATCATCAGTCTGTCTGTTCAAAGAAAATATTAGTATATCTTATATATAATTGCAATTTTAGATCAAAAAGTGTCTTCTGTATTGACTATACTATAGCTAAAAAAATTGTAGTAGTCTTACCATCACCCAGGGGCAGAGGCTTGCCAAAACAGGGTAAACTGAAGGTAGCACAACGCCACTAATACTTTCAGAAATGAACGGAAAGACTGAATAAGGAGACTTATGGCTTATGGCACTTACTTGACTATTACGAAAATTCAAAAGATACAGAATTCCGATGATTTACCCGTGAAGGGGTTCCGATCAGTGAAGGAAGTTAGGATATTAGGATAACAAGAAGAAATATATACCTACATAATCTAACATATATAAAATATATAATATTATACATATGTAAAGATAAGAAAATGATTAATTCATATATAAAAATATTCACGAACAAAGACAGGTCTATAAAATCTATAAAATAATTAATATTCATAGTATAACGCGATATATATGGACATGCAAAACGCTTTCCAATTGAATTAGGACAATATCTGTCGACAACTTAACTGTTTTAGAATGTCAAACTTTAACTTCAACTGTCAAAACACATGATTGACGTTTGACAACACTGTGAATACTAATTAGAATAAATGCAAACTTGGGGATTTTCCCGCCAAACTTAGGGGAGTCAATATGTTTTGGGTACAACCAACAAACTAAACCAAATACTTCAAGTATTTATAACTAAAATATCAAAGAAACGAAATTTTATACTATTTTGTATTTTTAATGTATTTTTGATTCATATTTGAAATTACCTCTCAAACCAAGTGTTACATCAAAAACTTTAGGGGTGTTTAACCAATACTTAGTCTTGTCATTTTACAAGACGAAATGGTGAATACCAATAAGAATGGAACTAAATCAAGGGTTTCTATAATATCCTAAATGAATAGTCGCTACGAGTCGTTAATTATTCACATAAACCAGTTGAACTTCAGACTTCAGTATCTGAGTAATCAATATAGTAGGCGATCGGCCCTCTAACTGGGACATGTGGGTCAATTCCTCGCATTTTCCTTCACTATACAAGTGTTAAGAAAAGTCCATTGGTTCAAAGATTCCATCGCAGTGCTGAGCTTGTGCTAGGCACATTCCCCTTATTCAAAGAGAATCCTTGAAATTCCTTTTTTTTCAGAATTTTTAAGCCAACATTTTTGAATACATTTAGTATTGGATTATTATTATTTATGAACAATTTTTTAAATTAATTTAAGATATATTTCCTCCTTTGGTAGAGGACCCAGAGCACTAGACACTTTGAGTTGGAGTATCTTTCCAGTTTATTATATTCCAATAAAGTATTAATTAGCTAAGTCCGGTTAAACTTTAAAATGTTACAGCAGCTGATAAAACATTTTATCTATACGACGTTTGACAGTATGAGATCGCAACTTGAAATTTTGAAGGAATTAGAATGGACCTACCCTACGAGTACTCTGTCAATTTATTATTCAAAATTAATAAGGGTTATTAAGGCAGCATATTGCCAGGATCAATGATACCATTAACATTATTATGCAATAAAAAAAACAATTGTAACATCTACATAATGTATATGGAAACTATAATCATTCATTGATGGTTCTTTTCACAGCAAGATAAATACAACGTTACTCAAAAATGTGATTTCTTACATCGAGCAAATACTACACATTGAAAGATAATGTCTAAAGCATTTAATGTTTAGGTGCAATTTAGAAATTTATTTAAATACATAGTTATCAATAATAGTAAGATCAGGTATTAAAATTATTAAGATTTTCAATAAATATAATAAAGAATTCATTATAAAACAACGAGTAATCAATTTAAACCATAGTTATCTGTTAAATTTATAATTTATACAAAGTATAAGCTTTGTTATAATTGGTATTCCAAAGCCTACATTTTAATTAAAAAAAACCCATAATTGTGTAATAAAAACCTAGGTTTTTATATTATAAAAATGTATCAATCCTTAGTAATTGGGTCACTGACAAATCTAAGATTTACTAAGGTTCAACTCTAGTAATTTCCTTGCTCAGTATACTGCTAAGAATGCCAAACAAAAAGTTTTATAATATGTAATTATAGTTTTAAGTTTTATAAGAAATTTTCAATAGTTATTAATACATATATCTAAAAGTAATGGTTTAAATTATAAATTTATGAAGAACAAAACTTGAGAGTAATCAATAAAAATTAATTTCAAGTGTTGTGTCAATGACTAAAACTAAAGAAAATTGCTGAAAACAATACAATCGCGAAATATAAACATGTAACGGTTGATAAAAATAATAAAATACGCACTACAGAAAGCAAACAAAAAGGATATGTAGTGTAAAAATGTGACTTACCACAATAACTCGGTCTTCAGGTAAGAAACTGATCAGGAACGTTTAATTTAACACTATTCTTTTGAAGACAATTAATTTAGTTCACTATTTACAAAACGAAGACTGCACATGAATTATTCAATTTCGAACTCCATTGATTTATTTCGTGGACTCTTATTTAATTCGGGCTGTCAACACTTTTTTTTTTTTTTGGGATTTTATGACCTGGCATGCAGGGAACCTTAAGTTGGCGAGGGGAAATTAATTTTTTGCACTTTTTTTTGGCTCTATCAACTGTTCGTTAACTGTTCGGCTTTCATTATCCTGTAATTTAATATAGTTAACTTTTTTTTATAAAATTAATTAAATGTTATTGCGCATGCGCAGTATCAATGCGCAAGTTCTCATAAATTATGCGCGGCCTATTTGAATTCGATTCAAAGAGACAACACAAAAATAACAGCAACAACAACAAAATCGTCATCATCACCGGTTTTTACTTTCATTTATATTTTGTTATTTTATAAAACAAAATTACTCTTTCTTAACATCTAAAGTCGTATTTCTTGTACTTTTCCATTCTTTTAACATTCCTGATTAAATATAGTGCGTTTTCCAATTACAGTACTAGAGCGCATTTTGCGGCATAATGCTCAACGTTGAGTGTTCCAACTACAGCAACGCTTCGCACAATTGAGCACTCTCAAAACGAATGCTCTCGCGAGCTTCTCGCAAACAATACCAACATAGTGACAGAAAATTGACCAGTATTTTTCTTTAAGTTGGCATTTATCGAAATTTTCGTTAGTAAATATTATTTATTGTTGAAAAATTTGTAAGGCTTTCGTTTCGTCGTAGATTTTGAAAATAATTAAAGTTATTTCAAACTGCTAAAAAAATAAATATTATATAGGATGAATAAATAGTTACTTTTTTTATATTCCACATTTCAAATATGAATACAATTTTATTTTAAAATTTGGATCTGTAAACAAATTTACTTTACAGGATTATACTTTAGAAAAAATTGCAATGGTTTTGAAAAAGTATATGATTTTTTTAGAAATCATTAAAAATATTACTCAAAACGTAAATGATGTAAACTTCTTACATGAAACTAAATATTTTACTGTTAATTTAGCTTGTTAAAACCTTATATTCTTTAAAGTTTTTCTCTTTTTCAGTAAAAAAATGTTAATGAAATAATTTGATTATTAAATTAAGCGTAACCAATTATTATTGTTTACCAAATTATTTATACATTAATGAGGTTGCTAACTCTATTCAGACCATTTTTTTCGACACTGACTTAGCGCACTCTCTCTGCATTTGAAACTAAAACGTTTCCTTTTCAGCATTATCGGCATTGTGCGGCTGAGTCCGAAAAATGCTGTAATTGGAAAAAACATATTATGAGAAAAATATAAGGGGTCCCATGCAAACTATTAGGTACCAGATAGATGGCAAAAAAATTTAAAACACAGCGATGTGGCAACAAAAAAAAATTTCATCTGTGTCTAATTTCGAGGAATTTTTGGTTTGGGCTTCAAATTACTTTAAAAAGTGGTGAAATGTCGAAAAAACCTTTCGAATCGCAAGAAATATTTTTTCAATGTTTCGAAGAAATATGATCAACAATGCAGCACATACACAATCAGGATATTTTTATGTGAAGGTTAGTTAGTGACACGTCTTGAATTGGTTTTGGTTTTCGTGTGTATTATATTATGTACTTATATAAAGTTTGGTTTATTTCAGGGGTTTCTAATACTACCATAAGATGAATTGTTGCCGAAGGCTGATCTAATAAGGGCGTATTTCGTACGCCCGGTAAAAAGAGGAAAGGTGGCAAAAAAAATAAACTTGGATAGATTTGATTTCGAATTGAAAAAAAAAACTAAATATCAGATAGATGAGATTTTTAAATCACACGGCCACGAAGTTTTGAGGCTCCCACCATATCATTGTACGTTAAACCGCATAGAATTAATCTGGGGACTAATGAAACAAAAACTTGCGGGTAAAAACGTCAATAGACCTGCAAGTGATATAAAACTTTTAACAGAGAAATGATTTAAGAAGCTTACTCTCAAGTAGGGATCGATGAATGGCGAAAATCTTGCGAACATGTAATAAAAATTGAAAATCAGTTCATAGAACAAGATCAGTTAATTGAGATGCAGGAGGGTAGGTTTATATTAAATACTGCGTCTTCTCCTTCATATAAAGACTTTTTTATGGATGTGCAGAATTTGGAACCATTTCTAGTTCAGTTCTAATAGCCTATAATTAATGAATAAACTCATGAACGAAGTAATTGGAGTTTTCATCTAAATTTCAAACCCCACATTCGCCACAGTAAAATTTTCAAATATTCAAATATTTAGTATATTATATAATAGTTCAAATATTATCTAAACAAATAAAGAAATTGAATCATTACAAATCATCGTTTGTTTTTAATTCTTACGCTTAATTATTAATAATTACCTCTGACAACTAATCATAGTACCACCTACTAATACTGACCTTATGGATCTCGATAAGTATGACAGCAAGTCAATTTGACAGACCTAGCGAACAGGCTCGCTAGGTCTGTCAAGCTGTTGGAGGCAGATAATGTGGCTGGCTTTTTTACATTAAGTATTTAAATTTGAGAAAATATACCTTTATTGATATCAAACGATTTCTAAGAATTTTGTTCAAGGTTTCTAATTAGTAACTTATCCTCCTGGTACTAATAGATGATGATGATGATGATTTTATTGTTGTTGCTGTTATTGTTGTGTTGTCTCTTTGAATCGAATTCAAATAGGCCGCGCATAATTTATGAGAACTATGCGCATTGATACTGCGCATGCGCAATAACATTTAATTAAGATTTATAAAAAAAAGTTATTTATTTATTTATTTAATTATAAGTAATCTTACAGCTAACATACATAATATTACAAAACAAACACTTATACAGTACAAAAAGCCAAAACAGATTACATAGATAAACAATATTATATAAGAAAAATGAAACAAATAAGCGCATCAATAGAAAAAATATATACAGAAAACTGAAATTTAATATTTAAAACAAAAAATAATACCAAATACAACCTAAACAAAATTCGAGTCTTCCCGCCCCTTCAAATATTTTCTCACATGTTCCTTGGTGAGGTGGAAAATATCAATATCCTCATAATTAGTGTCATAGTTAGATAAAACCCGAAACATTGGTGAATTATGCAGGTAATTCGAGTTCGTACGAGGCACATGGAACAACTATTATTAAATTACAGGGTAATGAAAGCCGAACAGTTGTTTATTTTGAACGAACAGTTATTGAATAGTTCTAAACTATTAAAAAAAAAATAATATCAAAATATCTATAGTTCGTGCCAAATTAAGGGTCAATTCTTTTATAAATAAAAAAAATAAGAACGAACAAAAAAATTTTTGATAGAACAATGAAGAACAGTTAACGAACAGTTGATAGAGCCAAAAAAAAGTGCAAAAAATTAATTTCCCCCCGCCAACTTGTTTCCTTAACTTTTAAGTCAATGCAGATCAAAGTGATTTTGTCTTAAGCCCACAGATTAGGTTGGTAGGGTACATAAAATATGTCGATTGTTATTGTGCGTTTTCCATTTACAGCACTAGAGCGCATTTTGCGGCATAATGCTCAACGTCGAGTGTTCCAACTACAGCAACGCTTCGCACAATTGAGCACTCTCAAAACGAATGCTCTCGCGAGCTTCTCGCAAACAATACCAACATAGTGACAGAAAATTGACCAGTATTTTTCTTTAAGTTGGCATTTATCGAAATTTTCGTTAGTAAATATTAATATTGTTGAAAAATTTGTAAGGCTTTCGTTTCGTCGTAGATTTTGAAAATAATTAAAGTTATTTCAAACTGCTAAAAAAAATAAATATTAGTATGGATGAAGGTATAAATAGTAACTTTTTTTATATTCCACATTTAAAATTCGGATCTGTAAACAAATTTATTTTACAGGATTATTAGACTAGAAAAAATTGCAATGGTTTTGAAAAAGTGAATATTTTTTTTAGAAATCATTAAAAAATATTACTCAAAACGTAAATGATGTAAACTTCTTACATGAAACTAAATATTTTACTGTTAATTTAGCTTGTTAAAAAATATTTTACTGTTAATTTAGCTTGTTAAAACCTTATATTCTTTAAAGGTTTTCTATTATTTCAATAAAAAAAATGTTAATGAAATAATTTGATGATTAAAATAAGCGTAAAAAGTTTTCAACCAATTATTATTGTTTACCACATTATTAATACATTAATGAGGTTGCTAACTCAATTCATAACATTTTTTTTACAACACTGACTTAGCGCACTCTGCTTTTGAAAACTAATTCACGTTCCAATTAAGCTTCAGAATTATGCGGCATTGTGCGGCACTGAGTCGCATAATGCTCTGTAATTGGAAAACGCACAGTGTCGATTACATTCTGTTGCATTGTTAAAATCTGATAAATTTGTCCGATTGTCATAGCCTGTAGTGACAATAGTCACATTTCCAAATTCCATGTTCTCAGTTCTATTGTCTATGACTCTATGACATGATTCAAATTTCAAAAGTTAGTTACATGTTCAACGGTATAATACATGTGCTTTTTAAACATAAACTTCGTAAATTAAGTTTATATTGATGTAATTGTAGTTCATGCGTTTATTTTTGCGCCATCATGAATGGAAACGGAGAATCCACGGCTTCGACTGACTCCAGTTTTACCACGGATGAAAGTTCGAATGAAGAAGATGATTCTTTAATTAGTGAAACTTTACCTAACAATAAATCATTAGATACTCAAATAGGCAATCAAAATTCCACTCCTCAGTGTAATATATCTAAAAGTATTAAGAGCTTTTCGTCGGAAAGAAAATTGTCTAACGCTAATAATGAAAATGTAATTATTTCACACCAAGGCCGAAGAATAAATGAATCACAAAGTTCCTGCAAATCAGTTCCTGAAACACCTATCGATGATGTTAGTCCAGAGAAGATAAAATCGAATGAAGTTTTGCTGCCTCTTAATACCAATAGTAATACACTGCAAAGTGACCCTCTTTCTACCCATAAAAGGACTCCTGAAATTTTTAAATCTCAAAATAATATGGGAAATGAAAGAGTTGCTACTCCTATAATAAAGTCTGGTATAAGAAAATTTACCCAAGGTTCAGCTAAACATCGTCAAAAACAAGCTTTACAAAACAGGTATAAAGTAAAATGTCAGTTATTTAGCCAGAAGCAGGTTGATCCTCCACCTCTTGACCCACCTGTACCTATGTCAGTGCCTGTTACAACATCAGTTCCTGAAACACTTATCGATGGTGTTAGTCCAGAGAAGATAAAATCGAATGAAGTTTTGCTGCCTCTTAATACCAATAGTAATACACTGCAAAGTGACCCTCTTTCTACCCATAAAAGGACTCCTGAAATTTTTAAATCTCAAAATAATATGGGAAATGAAAGAGTTGCTACTCC
Source organism: Pieris melete (assembly GCA_963693345.1). Lineage (NCBI taxonomy): Eukaryota > Metazoa > Arthropoda > Insecta > Lepidoptera > Pieridae > Pieris > Pieris melete. The sequence continues at coordinate 959,779 of CAVNZK010000325.1, read as the reverse complement.
TATAATAAAGTCTGGTATAAGAAAATTTACCCAAGGTTCAGCTAAACATCGTCAAAAGCAAGCTTTACAAAACAGGTATAAAGTAAAATGTCAGTTATTTAGCCAGAAGCAGGTTGATCCTCCACCTCTTGACCCACCTGTACCTATGCCAGTGCCTGTTACAACATCAGTTCCTGAAACACCTATTAATGAAAAGCCAATGTCTGCATCATCTTCGTCATCTCATGTGGCAACCCCATCCTATCCACAAGGTGTGATTGGAAACAATGGTACAAATAATTCGGAAAAAGTATTCAGAACAATACGCATAAGAGACAAGAAATATGTGCTTTTTAAAAAGTTGGGAACTGGTGGATCCAGTGTAGTTTACAAGGTAAATATTACTCTCAAATAACGATTTCTATTGTAAGCTTTACTTGCATACAGTTATGAGATGCAAGAGATAAGTATCTTGCTCTTGTAAAATATAGAAATATCAACAATAATTTTCATACATAATTCTGATTGATCTATAACATTTTTTTTATTGCTAGCCTATTAATATTTTATACAAGTGTTTGAATTTCCTTTGAATATTCAAGGGTGTAGAGCCAGGCACTTCATGTGAATATGCTGTTAAGTGTGTGAATCTTGCAATTGGCCATGATATGGCTCAAGGCTACATCAATGAATTGAGATTGCTCCGAGAGCTTCAAAACTCAGATAGAGTTATAAAATTATATGGCTAGTGAGTATATTTACGTTTTATTTAGTAGTTATGCTGTCTCTGCGTTAAAACAAGTAAATTAAATATACATAATTTTGATGGTATGACATAAATTTTTGAAATACTCCAATGATCCAGAGACCATACCTTCTATGTATTACAACTAATACAAGAGAACAAAATTTAAATGTAAATAAAAAAGAAAAAAGTTTAACAAGCACAGCTGTCCTCTTGTACAGCTTGCCTTTGTGGCACAAAGGCATCCTCCAGCTGTTTCCATTCCTTCCTATCAAGTCATGGCAAGTCTTTGCCACATAGGACCAGTGGCTATTTCAAAGTCGTCAGCCCACGGGCACATGGTCTTCCTTGTTGTTTTAGTTTCTTTAATTAATTTCAATTTATGTGTCATGAAATTTATTTTACATCTTAAGTACACAATTTTTTTTACAGTGGGTATGATAGAGAGAACAGACAAATCCTCAATATTCTACTTGAAGCAGGTGAGACAGATCTATCATCATTTCTACAAGCTCGGGGTACAGGCCTGCCCCCAGCTCTAGTCCTGCAGTATTGGGAGGAAATGTTACTTGCTGTACATTATATACATGAAAATGGTAAGTTGAACTAATTATATTTAAGTAGTTATAAAAGCTTTATGCTTTTTTTTCTGACAGAAATGTAATTGCACATGTAAACATGGAAATTATCATCTATTAATTACATTATATTTTATTTAATGACATCTTTGGTAATTTTTAAAAATAATCAGTTACAAACTCATAAACATTGCTTGCCGTTGTATCTTTTTTCTCTTCATAAAATTATGCAGTAATTTATTAATGGAATAAATCTTTCAGGTGTTATCCATGCAGACTTAAAGCCAGCAAATTTTCTATTAGTATGTGGACGCCTGAAATTAATTGACTTTGGTATTGCATCTGCTATAAGTGGTGATGCGACAAGTGTTGTACAGGCACAAGCGGTCAGGACCTTTTCTTATGTTAGTCCCGAAGCACTCATGGGAGGTGCAGGGGGATATAATAATAGAGCTAATATTCAGGTAAAATTTAATTTATTTTTACTGAAGGATAATATTGTGATATCTGCTTACAAATATGTACATACAAAGGATTTTGCTAAAGGTGTGACCTTCTTTGCTTGAAATTAATTTAAACTAAATTTGTTCTGGTAGCAATGTCTGAAGTGTGCCCAGTTGCTAGCTTTGTGTAACGAGTCTTTTACATAGCAACTTTCAAAGTATCATTATATGAGTACTGCTTTGATGGTTATTGTTCTTGTATTTATTTTATATATATATGTCTAATTACTATATACGCATATACTGCTCAAAACAATTACGGGAACACAACTTTAAAGTAGAACTTAACTTTTTACTTAAGGTTTTAATTATTACTGGCCACTAGATAATGTTAAGGCATTGTCGAAGAAAATAAAAAACAAAAGAGCATCGGCGTTTTGTTCAGTAGTCCTATAATAAAGTGGCAGTGTGTCTAGAAACACCTAAAAACAAAGTGATGTCTTTGAATTTTCATTACTTTCTAATCACAGAAACCACTTTTTAAGTAAATTTTTTCAATCTTTTGAGTATTAATAGAAATTGAAGTGAGCCTTTTGAGTATTGTTATTCATTGAAGCGAGTGAGTTTAGGTCATAATGCCAGATCTGACTGAATTGCATGTCTCCCGAGCTATCGCTTTGCTTGAAGAGGGTCGAACTATGCGTTATGTGGAAAATGATCTAGGAGTAGCCCCTTCTGTTATCTACAGACTTTAGAAGCGATACCGTGAGACGGGAGAATACTCACGAAGGCGTGGTCAAGGTCGAAAGAGAAAAACTACACGTTTGCAAGATCGCTACATCGTCAACTGTGCTTTACGTAACCGCACCACAACTGCAAGAGATCTACAAAATACACTAAGGACGGCTACTGGTGTAGAAATTTCCGACCAGACGGTAAGAAATAGGTTGTTGGAAGCCAATTTGAGATCACGCCGACCAGTTCGGGCTGTGCGTCTAACAATTCAACATAGACAAGCTCGTCGACGCGACAACTCGCGCAAAATCACGCTAATTGGCAACTTCGACATTGGAGGCCAGTGCTTTTTACTGACGAATCACGATTCCGTCTAACACGTTGCGATGGTCGTCTCCGTGTTTACTGACGCCCAGGCGAGCGATACAGTGCAGCAGCAGTCCAGGAATATGACAAATTTGGATGTGGCTCTGTGATGGTTTGGGGCGGAGTTAGTTTGGACGAGCGCACAGATCTCGTCGTTGTTCCCGGGCGCTTGTGTGCTCAAACTTACATTGAAAATGTGCTCGAAGATCATGTTTGGCCCGCAGCATATGGTATGGGCCCAGATTTTCTTTTAATGCAAGATAATGCCAGGCCGCATACTGCAGCCATCACGTCAGATTACTTACGACAGCAGGAAATCCGTGTAATGGAGTGGCCTTCCATGAGCCATGAGCGCATCCGGAAGCGTCCGATTGCACCTCGGCAGCAGTGCAGCAGCTCACTGAAGCGTTGATTGAAGAATGGGAGCGACTTCCACAAGAAGATATTCGGAGGATCATACGAAGCATGCCGCGTCGTTGTCAAGCCGTGATTAGGGCTCATGGAGGCCACACACGTTACTGAAAGTCACCAAAGACGAATATTCAAACGATATAAGAATATTTCTTTCATGGACCTACCTTTTTTATCACCAATTAGTTTTTCGTCTACAATGCACATTTTAATTTTTGAAGTTATACTTCTTTAGGCGCGTTATGAAAAATTTATGAGAGTGAAATTTTACGATGCGCGCGCACCGTGACACAAAATTCAGTATGGGCGCCGAGCGTGCGCGGGCGAGATGGGATTAAGACAATCTACTTGTAGTAACTACCTTTTAAACAAATAAAGCAGTTTTAATTATTTTTTCAAAGAAATTTAGCAATGCTTTTTCACAAAGACCTATTGTTACTTAGTTAAAAGGTTATGAAATATACCTAGTTATTAAATTAAATTAATAATATAATAAAATAATAAATAATAATTGTTATTAATATTAATTAATGATTGAATAATATACTAAATATTAAATATTGTTAAATTATTAACGCTAAATATCTATTATTAATTATTTAATATTTTTAAAAAATAAAGAAAGCCAAAGAAGTATAACTTCTTACGCGCGTACATAAGTACACGCACCATTTTTTTTTTAATAAAAAAAATACAAATTGATTTTTTTTATTAATTGTAGTAATTAACAAATTAACAAGGTAAAAAATAGCGTACAAGTTAATTTAAATGTAATTTTAGTTTAAGCAATAGAAAGGAGAAAAATGTTGTTCCGCTAATTGTTTTGAGTAGTATATATATTATATATGTCTTACATATTATATTTCTTTGCAGATCTCATTCAAGTCAGACGTGTGGTCACTGGGCTGTATACTGTACAGTATGGTGTATGGTCGGACGCCTTTTGGTCATATACCCAACTTGGCCAAGTTAGCAGCGATACTACTTAACCCTAATCATCGCATTGAATATTCGCCAGCTGAACGTTCGTATAACTACTTATTTTCAAGTCAAGATAATACTTGTTTCGTTTTTATTTGCTTAATTATTTATTTGGAATTTCGGCCCATCCGGGACTTGAACCCGTGACTTCTTAAGGGCAATAGCGCACTAGCGGCCAGGCCGCAGCGGCCAGCGAGATCAATTGCATTGTAGTTAAATAAGTAGTGTGCGCGCACTAGCCGCGGCGGCCGCACGTATTGTGGAACTACAGCGTGTTTTGTAATCATTGCGATGTCTTTCGACACGGGAAGATTTATAACCGAGATTGAGACAAGGAGGGCGTTGTGGGTTTTCTTTTTCTGCTTCTTACTAAGATACAAAAGCACTGCTATTTCCTCAACGTCCATTTTGAAGCGCGCTGTATAAGCAACTGACTATCGTAGCCGCAGTTTTGGCCGCGTTGCAAATCGCAACCCCGCTAGTGCGCTATTAGGGTAATAGTTAAAATATTATAAATATATACTAACTTGTTTATTATAAAGAGTGGCGGAGAGTTTATTGCGGCTTATAGTAATTATTTTCACCAGCTGTTCTTAATTAGAAAATGTTAAATTTTTTACCTATGAATAAATTTTATATACTGTTACATCGATTTAATATTTGTTTTCATTAATAGATCTGCCGTCATCACTTATATCAGCGCTAAAATGCTGCCTCACATACGACTCCCGGGCACGACCTTCCGTGCGAGAACTATTGGCAATGCGACATGTGCACCCCCATGGAAGACCTCTGCCTGACCATTTGATAGACAAGGTCAAAGCTCATGTCAGCCCTGAAGAATTCCAGCTTTTCCAGCAAGCTAGATTGTGAATATTCTAAGATATTGTGTCGATATTAAATACAATTTTCAAAACCAAAACCAAAAACCAAAAAAAACACAACGCTTAAAATATAAATGCTTCTATCAAACTATTTTGTATTTACGAAGAGTTAATCTTCGGTGAGGAGCTAAAATGTACTTAGAGCCGCTGACCATTGCATACCTTTTACATGGCCATATGGCCAATTAGAATTAGTAGATGATAGTCTTATTTAAGTAGTTATTATTGATCTCATAGCCTCTTTATTACCGACATTATTATTATTAGTAGCGGTCACGTTAACGTCGTTGGCCAAACAAAAAGTAGTTCGCGCAGTCTCTGTAAATCGTAGGGTTATCGTAGGGTCGTCAATAATGAAATTTGAAAACAACTTGTATGTGAACAGTATGCTAGTTTGTCTTATAATTTAAGAATCATAATATATAATATCATAAGAATTTTAAGAAGCAATATTTCATAATTTATTTTTGTTAAATTTTATATATAGATTTGTATTTATTTCAATTGTCTAATGTCTTGTATTTTTTTGTAAATAATCAAATTTGTATTGAAAAATTAAACAGATGTTTCTTCTTCAACCCTTAGTTTATATGTAACCATCAACCGTAAAAAAGAACTCATAGTCGACAAATGATCAATAGCTAACTGGAGTGAGATATCGCTGATATTGCGTGTTATTAATAATGTGCATAGGTAAGCTCCTAAGGTATAAGCTCCTAAATAAAAAATAAATCAGTGGCGCTACAACCTCTTTTAAGTCTAGGCCTCAGATTTCTGAATCTGTTTCTTGATCATTTTTAAATCTATTAGGCAAGTAGGTGATCAGCCTCCAGTGCCTGGCACATGCCGTCGACTTTTTGGGTCTAAGACATGTCGGTTTTCTCACGATGTTTTCCTTCACCGTTCGAGCAAATGTTAAATGCGCACATAGAAAATCCATCGGTGCACAGTCGGGGATCGAACCTACGACTTCAGGGATAAGAGTCGCACGCTGAAGGCACTAGGCCAACACTGCTCACAAAGTAATTACTGGATTTTAAATATTTCATCTACTAATGCAGAATATATCATTATAACGATACATTTATTTATTCTAGTCATAAGTATGTTATTTGTTTTTTGTTTTTTTTTTAAATACAATTAGGTAAAGATTCTTGAATTAGAACATGCATTTGTGGCGATTACAATTTACATGTAGATGACACTGGCTACTTTACAAATAATACACATAATAGAAGCTAAACGAATTTAATTTAATAACCTACTCTCCAGCTCACAGTTTGGATTCAGACCGGGTTCATCAACAAGCGACGCAGTTCATCAATTAACTGATCATATTGTTACAAAACTAGATAAGAAAAATAAAATTTTAGCTGTATTTTTGGACATTGCAAAAGCTTTTGACGCGGTCGCTGGTCCTATTCTGCTGGATAAATTGGAGGCTTTGGGTATTCGTGGTTTGCAGCTTAAACTATTTGATAGCTACTTGAGTGATAGACAGCAAAGAGTAAGGGTGGGCAACATTGTTAGTGACGATTTGCCGATACGCTATGGTGTGCCACAGGGTAGTGTTTTAGGTCCGACACTGTTTCTGGCATTTATCAATGATCTTTGTGACCTCCAGTTACAAAATGGTAAAATAATAACATTTGCAGATGATACTGCACTTGTGTTTCATGGTGATAGCTGGAAAGATACTGTCGACATTGCTCAAAGAGGATTCGACGTTGTTAACAAATGGCTCAGAATGAATGCCCTAACTATCAATGTCAGTAAAACTAAATGTATACCGTTCTATATAAAAACTCCTGGTTCTAGTACTAACCTTGGTTTAACTGCTCATGTATGTTCTGATACTGATTCTTGTGACTGTCAAAAGATCTTTGTTGCCAACAATACTAAGTATCTAGGTGTCGTTGTTGATAGCACGCTAAAGTTTAACTACCACATTGACCTGCTACTTTCGCGAACTCGGAAACTTATCTTCACCTTTAAGAATCTCCGTAATATTGCTGAAAAATCGATAATTAAAATGGTTTATCAATCCCTCTGCCAATCCGTTTTAAGCTATTGTGTTACTGTCTGGGGAGGGGCTTGTAAAACTAATCTTATAAAACTGGAGAGGGCTCAGCGTGCGTTATTGAAAGTAAGTTATTCTAAACCATTTTTTTACCCTACCAAAGATCTATATCTTTTATCTGACGTGTTGAGTGTTCGTCAACTATTTATACTGAACACTGTGCTCAAACAACACTCCATAACTCGCTATGAACCTTCTTTGAATGACAACAAACGATGCAAATATAAAGTCTGCACCTCAGATACCCGTTGGTCCACAGCTTTCTCAAGAAGGTTTTTTGGTTTTATGGGCTGTCACCTATATAACAAGATAAACAGGTTGATCAACATATATCCGCTTACTAAATATGAGTGTAAAAAAGCTACAGTCAAATGGCTTAAAAATCTAGACTACGAGGGGACTGAGAAGTTGTTAGTAGTCCTCAGCTAATACCTAACACTAACACGTTATGTATACGAGTACATAGGTACACTATCACCCATGCTCATGTATGCTTCACTAAGACATATATACACTAAGTCATAAATTCACTAACACATACATACATTAACACTTACATACACTAAACCATACATGCACCATCACATACACCCACTTAAATGTGAGTATATTTGTAATATTTGTAATATTTGTAATAGTTTCTCGATCAAATTGATGTACCTACTTAAATTCCATTCGGTCCGGATGCGGAGGGACTGGCAATCTGTAATACAGGTATCCTAGTACAGTCGCCAGTCTCTCACACAGATTTTGCCTGTTAATGCTGAAATTTGTATTTTGTGTCTGTATTTTTTGTGTGAGAGAAAACAAATAAATATTTTATTATTATTATTATTATTGATTAATTGGATACAAAAAAGAAATAAATCTTAGCAAGCCGATATAAGAATATAAATTATGAATAAAATTCTCGTGTCACCATGTTCGTTCCCATACTCCACCGAAACGGCTCAACCGATTCTTATGATTTTTTATGCATATTCAGTAAATCTGAGAATCAGCTACTATTTATCTTTCAAACCCCTAAGTGATAAGGGGTGTCCACCACAAAATTTTATTTTTGATGATGCATACAACCCCTACGATAAACCCCTATTTTTGAAGTTATACTTCTTTAGGCGCGTTATGAAAAATTTATGAGAGTGAAATTTTACGATGCGCGCGCACCTGTGACACAAAATTGGGAGTGTGATTATAGCGTGCGCAAGAGAGGAATAAGACAATCTAAAAGTAAAAAGAAATAGAATACGCGTGAAGTTTGTATGCCAAGAATTTTGAATGATCATAATGATATTTGTCATTTACCTTTTATTTGTTTAAAAGGTAAATGACAAATGTCATTAAAAGGAGTTTTAATTATTTTTATAAGGACAAGAGACAAAAAACAATTGATGAATTAGTGGAAGTGCACTAAATTGAATACAAAAAGAGAGTTGTCATCTTATCGCTGTGAAACATCAAAAACTGGAGGTGGAACAAAGCCACCATCACTTTCTCCAGACACAATGGACGTGGCAGAGATGATACCGCAACAGTTTGAAGTCGATTTCAATGAATTTGATTGTGAAGGTGTCGAGGTAGGAATGTTAATTATAAATATGATGTATGGTGATGTTCAAGGTTCAACCTCTCAAGCATAAGCATATGCTTACAACAGTACTTTATTCCCCTACACCCTGTAGGGGAATAAAGTAAAGTAAACAAAAATACTGCAATGTGCTACTGAAAAGGAATACACTCAGCATTTATCAAAATCTATCAAAACGAGATTAAGTTAATTTCGATTTTGATTATTCTTAAACGTTAATTTGTGTTTATTTTTAATTTAATTATAATAATAATTGCTGACAAAATAGAGTTGTAAGCAATAAAGTATAAACAACTATTGCTTTGCAAAAATTTGGAAACATACATTTAAAGAGTTATTGTAAGACAAATCAAAATAAGTACTTATTGCTGTATATAGGCGAAAAGCTAGCGGGTTTCATTCGACTAACAATGCCATCTAGTGAAAAGTAGCAACTAACTTTTCTTGATATTGGGCATAAATCTCCCTTCTTATTACGCATATGCTAAACATATCTTTTGAGATAATTTTGAAGCAATTAGAACTGAAATTTCAGGTTATGACAGCACCTCGATATACCGTGAAGCCAGCGACGTGCCCCGGAGACTTATATGCTTCTGGGAGGAAGGCTTAGTTAGCCAGGACTTTACGTATAACGGACCTAATGAGCGTCTCATTGCGCACACTAAGGCTGCGGCCTCGAATTTCGCGGGCAGCGGGGCGGCGCGGCAGCGGCTGCGGCGCGGGAGCGAGGCGGCCATACCTGTTCTCGAAACCAGCGGGCAGATCGCGCGGCACTATAGCGGTGTAGTGTTGTGTTCGTGGTTGTGTAGTCGAGATATTTGTTTTTATTCGCGAACGAAATGTCTAAAAAACGGCGACAACATCTTTTGATTCAAATTTATTCCTAACGCTCGATTTATTGTGGGCAAAAATATGTTATATGCAAAAATATAGTTCCATATGGGTCTCCTTTCAAAGATTTCTGAAATAATTTGCTCTTGCACGTCCGAGGTCATTTTGATACGTCACAAAAAATATTCACGTTCGCACCGCCGATCCCCGTGGCCAGGCCGTTACACTTCCGATATTTAAACTATTTGAAAGTTTTGTTTCAGGATTACACTATTAACTAGTTTTATTGCTATTTACCAGTTTTTAACATATAATACACCGTTAAAATGATTGAATGCTTTAACTGATATTTTACGAAAACACCACCAGACACCTTTGCCCCGTCTCATCTCTTTCGGACAAGCCAAAAAGCTGGCGCGGCCGCAGAGCAGGCAGAAAATAACAAACGGCACAAATATAAGAGTCTATCCTCCAACTTCAATTTTGTTCCCTTTGGAGTAGAGACTCTTGGGCCGTGGGGTTCAAGTGCAAAGGCGCTTATTAAAGATTTAAGTTGGCGCCTGGTAGATAGTACCGGTGACCGCAGAGCTGGCACTTTCCTGGCTCAAAGAATAAGTCTCGCAATACAGCGAGGAAATGCTGCCAGCGTTAAAGGTACACTGCCACAGGGGCCAAACTTTTTAAATTTGTTCTAATTTTCATTTTATTTATTTTTAATTATTTTTATTATTACTTTATAGTTTAAGAAAATTGTAAATACTGTATTTGTGTAAATAAATAACTAATTACAAAGTTCTTCATAAAAAACAAAATGAACGTCATAGCAACAATGTATGAAATCTATTAGATTTTTCAAATATTTAACAGTGAACATGTAATATTTGTACAATTTACTTAAGATTCGATTTAGTCACGTCGCTTGGTGCAAAGCGAGCGGTCACGATGCATTCATGATTCAATTATATTAAATGCTTAAGGTTGTATAAATATTTAAATTTTAAACTATACAGTACCGGATCTCGAATCTCAAAAAATATTGAAATCGTATATATGTATAACTATACATATAGTGACTGTTAATTCGGTCTTAGTTTAAACTATAATTGTCGTTTATACGTAATCGATAAATACGGATTCAATATCGTAGATGAATGAAAAGGATGAAAAACGGTCAGATGGACTGTATAGAAAATTATACGATTGGTAGAAATTACGACTAGTATTAAGATGTCCGTAGATTTTTTTTAAAGTATACCACATCATACATAAGTTACAATCTATCTATTCTTATATATACATGACAATTACGGTGAACATAAATTTCACAAAAAAAATACCCTTAAAATATACTTACAACTTCCACTTGCTTCCAACGTTTTAGTTTTTATGTTAAGTTCTTTAGAGAGAGCTTTAGTGTGCTTTAAGATTTCTCTAGCGAAGGCTACGTGTGTAATGGCTTTGACTCCGCGCTCCGGCTCCGACTTATAAATTGTATTCTAATTTTAGGGATAAATGCAACACATACATACAATATCTCTCCAAGTTTGATTTTGTTCCCTTTGGACTCAAGACGCTTGGGCCGTGGAGTTAAAGTACACAGGCGCTAATTAAAGATTTAAGTTGGTACCAGCCCTCCGATTCTAAAACTCACTTTTCGAACTCACACACCGGTTTTCGCATCGGCGGTCGCTCTCAAATCAGTCGTGAAGCAGTCATTTTATGATTTGGCATTCTGAAAAGATGGGAGCTTATCGTTTATTGTTTTTACAGAATCGCAGGGCTGGTAGATAGTACCATTGACCCCAGAGCTGGTGCTTTTCTCAACGAATAAGTATCGCAATACAACGAGGAATCGCCAGCGTTTAAACACTGCCATAGGGACCAAACTTTTCGAATTTGTTTTAATTTTCTATTTATCAATTAACGTTTTGTCGTACTAGCCACTTTGACCTCAAATATCTCCTCAATGGATAGGAATTCCACATTCAATTTAATACAGCTATTTACTTGTGCATTTGTTTTGTGAAAACCATGACCAACCAACCAGATAGCAATGGTACATACTTTGATTAATTAAGTATATTCATTCTATTAAAAAAGTCTACTTTTTGTTCCTCTCATACAAAACGCTAATTTCATATGTACCTACCCAATTTCATATGGACCTAATGAGTATATATTTGTGTGTTGGAAATATATATCTCTTCCGTATCAATTTAGTTTCAACAATGTAGTTTTCCTTGCTAGTTGGAAATTTTTATGCTCTAACATAATTGATGTGACGTCATATTTTCTTGTATCTTTTAAGGATATGTTGTTTTAGGACTTAAAAATAAAAAAATTGAGCTTCATGCATTGCAAATGGCGAACTTGGCATACGCAAGTATGTCATGACATATTTAGCCTCGTTTTTACAAATAAATTGGAAAACCACGTTCAGTGTACAGGCTAACATTTTCAATCACGATTTCATATAAAATTTATTTCGTCATAGGTACATTCAAGGATTTCACTTTTGGGTGATGCCAATTTCTGAGTTTCTTTTTTGTGTAAAACAGGTTCAAGCTCACCGATGTCTAGAGGGATGGATATACATAGTTGCTCCCCTCACACTATAGAATGGATTTTTGTTTAGTTTTTTGTAATTTGATTTTTTTCTTTGATTAGTAATTGTTTTTTTTTGTAATGTTTGTTTTGTTTAATAATAGGTTATGATCTCTATATGTATGTTATGTTTGCCTTTAAGTGCTCGTCACATAAAAAATTGTATTTTGTGTTTGTTTTTACCAATGTGTCAGTGTGCCGAGAGTTGGCAAGCTTTTTCTCAATAAACAAAATACAGGTTTGAAATCCCGCAACACAAAAATGGGGTTTGGGTCAGAAACATTTCTGCATCTATTTTATTGATTTTTTATCCTACCGAAACGATTATTTCAACAGAAATTATAACTAGGACATAGTAGAAGGGAGATAGATTTGGTTTTGTTTCATCCTAGTGTTGAATGCCTTGGCGAACCTTAAAGGCGTGTGGAGAGCTGATATATTTTTAGTGGATACGGTCTCGCTTCCCCACTGAGTATCAGAGGGCTTTGAGTGTAGACCCAGCCCCACAGACCCCGCGTCAAGCTCGACTTTCATATCCCTTGCCTGCGCAAACGCATTTTCATCTCTTTAAAAAAAACAATGGTTTACTATCAAACTGTAGAAACGACAAAACATAGTTCAGTTATTTGCAAGAAAACTGCTGCTATCTTCTAGATAGATAGATCTGCTAGATAATGAAGCGCGAAGGCAAACAATAACATGATCATACAAAAATTTGCGCATCAAGAATGTGGTGTACCACATTCTTGATGTGGTGGCGTTGACGTAAATGATTACAATTAATTAAGATAACATAATCAAATACCATCATAATTTAAATAATCATTTTTGGCATTTTGTTTCATATTATCTAATTGCTAAAATTCTTCCACGTTGGTCGAAATATATAAACATTATATACATTTATTTTAATTCACAATATCTCCGTGACTTAAAAGTGACGTGAAATAAAAGAACATTTTTATAATTTGTCTCAATCTAAAATTACGAACTATTGAGCAAAACACTCCCCGAGTTTCGTGGCTATTGTATTAGTTTCACGTTTAGGTCGTAGAAAGTTTACTCATACAGGAAAAATCTTAACACTTTTCATTCAACACAGTAAACCCACCGTACGCGTCGAGCTACCATCGCCTACTATCGTAGTTTCTCATTATTATCTGACTTATTTGTATTGTTTTTCATGATAATGGTAATCAGTGCCACTTGGCACTTTATTGCTTGACGTGACCTGACGTATCTACCTGGTCTTTGGTCGGTCTTTACTTATGAAATAGTGTTATTGTGTTTTCGCGTAAGTAATGCATGTAGCAATTTACATTAAAAATTTGCACCGCTTCTATGTTATCTTCACGGATCGAATCTATGGAGAGTAGTGATTTAGTTACAAGGTTATGATAAGATCCATCTGAGATAGTTTATATAATGGTTATTTAGTTTTTTAATTTGAGTGACCTCGTTTGATTTGATGCGCGATTTTTTCATGTTAGGGTTGTCGTGATGGTATTGTAATTAAAGCTCAGAATCCATGCACAAATGAAGAGGTTACATTAAAGTTAATTAAGAGATTGTTAGCGATATGTATTAAGTCCCCACGCACACAATAGAAAAATCTTAATTATACTATGTTTGAAACTGACGCTCTGATATAATTTTACATATAGTGTTTTTATGCTGCCGCTGAACATTAGACTTATTATTAGAGATTAGATTAGGCACTACGATAATCCAATAAAGTATATAGTAAATTGTACTGTTATGTCAACCATTTTTTAAGTTGGGCCTCAGATTTCTGTATCTGTTTCATGATCCTTTGTCATGTCTTGATCCTGTGCTTGACACACGCCGTCGACTTTTTTGGTCTAAGTTTTCCTTTACCGTTCGAATGAATATTTAATACGCATTTAGAAAGTCCATTGTTGCAAGGGATCGAACCTATGGCCTCAGGGATGTGAGTCGCAGGCTGAAGGCACTAGGTCAACACTGCTCTTTTGTGTCACTGTTATGTCAAGTACAAATAATGAATCGTAAAAAAAACTGATTAGATTGTAAAATGGCATGTCGCATCTTTTAAAAAAAGTATGAAGGCTTGGTGTTGGTTTATAATCAGTATTCACGAAACATTTTGCTCACCTATAGTTGTGGTTATTTTTCAAAATCGTCAGTCCACTTACGCCTAATTGTAAATCAAAAATGACTTAGGATTTTGTTCAAGACATTTTTCAAGACAATCACCTAAAGTGAAGTCGTTTCGAGGACGTCTCTTTATGTCATTTATTTAAATGTCCACGAAATGCTCACTTGTGATTGTTATTTAAAAATATAACGTCGATTTGTGTACATTAGTTCTGGTCAGGATTTCAATTTAGTTTTCTTGAACTTTTAGTAGTGTGTATCTATTTTTTAATTGCAAATTCTATTTGGATATAAGTGTCGGTATGTCTGTTTACATACCTAATATGCCCAGTACATATTCCTATATTAATACAGAGAGTTTTCACAATGAGTGGAACTCATTGCCCAATTTAATCTTCCCTAAAGAGTGTAATACGGGTTCATTCCAGCAGCGGCTAAACAGGCATTTCCTGAATAGGCGGGCCCTCCAATCGGCAACATCTCACAAATATAAATAAAGACATTTCTTGCAATTGCCTTCAACGAACGAATATTTGATCTATCCTCAACATATTCAATCAGTCCCCTGTTACATGGGACATTTCGAATAACAATGAAATTACATTTATTAAATAGAATAAAGATGTTATTGTTTATGATGTAATCTTGGCTTTATAGAATTACATTTTCTTATATGTTCGTGTTCGGTTTCTTCCTATTTCTTTAAACATTTAATACACCTTGAGCACTATCATCACGCATCTATCAAAACACTTGTCACGTACTGTTCGTCCAGATTAGCATGATTTATCATTTACGTCTTGTCTGAATTTCCTAACGGCCTTAGATATTTTAGTATAATCTGTAGTATGTGTATATTAATCTTATGTTAAAAAACCTTTGGAATATATATACTAGTTATTTGTTGGGTACTTTGAAATCATCTAGGAGAAAACAAATGAAGTATATTTTTTATGAGGCACCTGTAGCTGTGCTTTAGAGGTTTAGACATAAGAGATTTTGCTGACTTTGATGAATGAATTCAGGTATAATTAGTGTTGTACGAGGTATCCTCTATCTATGTGTGCATTTAACACACGCTCGTACGTTGAATGAAACCGCACCAAAAGGGCACCGTAGGCTGGTCACCTACTTGTCTATTTAGAAATACTTGTGTATATAGAAATACTTGTGTATATAGAAATACTTGTGTATACAGAAATACTTGTAGATCCATCATTAGTAGTTGTCCAGTTGCTTATAAGTTTTGACTTTGATTTGAAGTCCTTTATTAAATCCTGAGACACTTCAATAACTGTGTATGTATCTTAAAGCTGTATATCATTGATCAGGCATATAAAACTTTTTATCTTTGTCTGTCTTTCAATTAAAGCGTGCATACTGTCGCCTTCACTTTGTGAATGACCCACTATTAGAAAGCGATGGCTAATAGCTATACACTTTAAACTACCTAACATATACATTAAGAAATAAATCCTATTTCTATTTTGGCCTCCACAGTTGTCTGACTAAAACCGGTAATCATTGTCACCTTCACCACCCGTAACTTCTATAAACTTAAAATGATAGCTGGAAATTTCAATTGCACCTCTCTTTGCTGTCTGTTGATACCATCAAAATCAATCACCTTGGCGAGATCCCAGAATTAATATTGTAAAATTATACAAATAATGTTTCCGTTTATAATAAAAAGTACTCACGCTTCCGTGAGGTACATACATTAAGACACTTTTGAAGATCAGATGCTGATGTAAGGATTTCATTATTTTGTAATGCTGATTTTTTTATCTTTTGTTTTCATTTTTCTAGCTTTCTCTTTTTTTAAATGCTCTTCATGCTTTTCTTTATCTGCCTGTAGAACTTGCTTGTTATTTTCATAAATGTGACATTGTTCACAAATATCTTTTTGGGTTTATAAAACCTATATATAGATATTGTCTCACGGTAGTCCATAAACCATTCGATTCATGAACAGTTTTGGGAAGGATAAAAAGCCTTCCAGATAATTTTTACTTGATTTTTGGCGAGTGTAATGCGACTCTACAGGAGAAAATGCTTCAACGTGATCTATAACACTGTGAACGTTATCGGATGGATTATATGTTCATCCAAAGACCACGCTAATCTGATTTAATAAATCCATTACCTTTATCGGACTTTTCTAAATCTGTATAAGCAAAATCAAAACTAATAGAAAGGGTTCTCAAAAACATAGTTTTGTAAACCGATATTTTTGTGGTCTCAATATTATCTCCTTCACTCCTTTTTTTTATCGACGATATTTTTTTCTCTTTTATTCCAGCTTTTATAACATATCTTGCCAAAAAACCCATTGTCTTCGGAGGTCCAATAATCCAAAACATTCTGTTAATTTCTCACTGCATTTTTTCCGACAAGTTGAGGGGCAAGAAGTTTTCATAATTCTCGTAGCATGTACTCTTCCGTTTCTACTGACATATTCCAATCCTCTATTAAGCTTATATTTCCTCTCCTTATCCTTACATTTTTTATGAAAACTCTTAGCCTTTCTTTTTCTTTTTTGGGAAATGGAAATGGGCTTTTGGCGTTATTGGACGATGAGTATGTGATAACATTAATGTCAGAAATTAACAGGAGATGAGAAAAAGAATTATACGGCGATGGTACTGGAGTAATATCACAATAAGTTTCTATAATGCTATTCTGGATGGGCGAATTACCTGGAGTGTTCTCTATGACTGATGGCGATCGATCTCCTTTTTGAGTTCAGTTATCAACATTCGATACCCAAGGCGAAGAGCAAAGAATATAATCTAGGAATAATATGCAAGGGATATTCTGCGATACTTCCTTGCTATCATTCTAATCAATATCATCAAGTATTGATAGCTCCTCTTCCATAAAATTTGCATCCGGTGGCAATGGAGACTCTAAAATAAACAACAATTAAAAACACAAGAATTCATATTTTTATATTTAACGTGCCAATATCAAGTTATAAAATTTACATATAAAAAAATATATTATACCACAATTAAACCAAATATATCAAAAATTGAATTAATACATTATTATAGCCAGATAAATCAAGTGTCTTCTTTATAAAGTTTGTTCGTTGTAAACAGGTGTAAATATAGTTGTATCAGTATACGGCGTACTAAGCAACGTGTAACAATTATCAAACAAAAATGGCAAAATCACACTATATGTAACATAAATAAAGTATATTGAAATGTAACTTACCATATTCATCCCTGTTTTGCATTATATCACCGATTCCTGAGATATTGCTAATTGTTTCATTAGTATTATTCACCTTATTATTGAGAAAATTAAAAAAAATTCGCGCCCTCGCCGTCATTTATCGTATACTGAGCCATAATATACTTGTATCAATGCGTCCCTCCTCACGCCCCGCGAATACTGATACAATTTTATTTGGATCAGTATACAATGTACGATTTTAACTGATGTTGAAATTGATTTAGTATACGTGAAATTATCTCGGTAATTATAGGTCTTTTTAAAAAAAAAATAACAATAACATTAAGATCATGGTTTATTATGTACTTTTGTATAAAAAAAACAAAATACCCAAATTTGTTAGTTGACTCAGTATAGGACTTAGGAGGTATCGATATCATGTACATATCACGGCTTGTACACGAAATACTTGAAGCAAAACCTTTTTTGACAAACCGATTTTGGGGAACCGATTTTTCCAAACACCATATGTCCTTTCCACCACATTTCTGCTTCGTATTTGAGATTCCTTATAAAGATGTTCTGCTGGAGTCTTGGGTTTTGAAGTGGAGTTAGTAGGTAGTATCTATAGTAATAAATATTTTTGGTTGTAGCTAATATTTAAAAAAAAGTTACAAAAGTTGATGAAAAGATGAAACCTGCAAGAAGTCATATATGATAGACATCACTTTGTGTAAAAGTGACTCCAAAGCTTCTTTTGTTAACCTAAATGTGAATTCGCATTCAGGCTCTGGGATATATCATATAATTAATTCTTGTCTTCTTATTATCTCTTCGCACTGAAGTACGTTGTCTTCTATCAGCTTCAGAATTACTATCCCAATCGGATAATTGCATTAAAACTTCCAAATCACTATCACTAGAACTGGAAGATGACGAAGATGAATAAATTTTCCCAAAGAATATTAAGTTAGATCGCAATCCCAAACCCAAATCATACGAGTTTCAGCGATAGCAATCCGAGATTGATTTGGCCAATCGAAGCAACTGTCAAAATGGACAGATAGGTTGTTGGCATGAGCAAACATTCATTTTCATACAGAGTGCAATCTTCAATCTCTTATCCGCCCTCTGAACGATTGGTTGAATAATTAGATTGGTATCTCAGTCCATGAATTGAATATTGGCATGCTTTTCTTTAGAAATGGATTTATTGTCAGTCTATGACAGCTAAAATTGAATTGAGATTGCATATTGGTTTTGGCCGTAAAACAGCAGTAACCACAAAAAGTTGTATTCTAGAATTCAAGTTCTAATCGCAGTGCGTAACAAATCCACTAGGTGGCGCTGAAATAAATACAATACATATTTGGGATTAATATGTTAATTGAATACTAAAAACTAAATTTACTATCATTTCATTTGTACTAAACTTCTTAAATAACTCTCACTTCCTTAACGAGAATAATGCTTTATTTTAATTTTCTTAAAGAAGTATGTAAATATAATATGCCAATAAAAGTCTGTATTTCATTTCATAATTAGAAAATTACCGAATGAGATTACATAAACTTTTTTAATATATTATTCACTATGGAACTAAAGAGGCTATAATAATTATAATAATAATCGAGGCACCGCTGTTCATAACAGAATCCACCTCTGACCAGAGATGGCGCCACATGTAATGTGAAACGCGCTTACGAAGTATTGGCGCTACAAGATATAAGAAAACTATTATCAAATTTTAAATGTCCTCCTGCAAATTAACATTAGTTAAAACAAATTTTTGTACTGATCTAATCGCGATGCGATCTAATCAGTTGTAATGAATAGTGATTACTGATTACTTTCACTTTATTAAACCGAGTGAAGTTTGGTCTCAGAAGCCTAAAATTTTTTAAATTATTAATAGAGCCATGAGGGGTCTAAAAACGCCTACAAAAAAAGGTAAAGGTGGCTGGCCACTTTATTTCTTTCGTCGGACGTGAAGGACCACGCTTTCCCCGGTAAAGACGGTTTTTTCCCTAATCTGGTTTTAAGTTTGCTTTGCCGCTCGGGCGGCTATTAATCTGTTTTTAAGGGTGATTGGAACATCCGGATCCGTTAAATAGACTCGGCGCCTGCTACGGGCCTACGCCTGCTAAGTTCTGAGATTTATAGTATCCACCACTCAACAGAGATGGCGCTTTATGAATTTAAAACTCAGTATCATTGTATTTCGCTGCAAGATATAAGAAAACCTTTTTCATTTAATCATTAAATGTTAAATCTTATCACATATAGCCATTTTAGCAATGACTGATAATCGCGTTGCGATCAGTCTTATAATGTCTAGAAAATTATTAAATAAAATGTCCTTTAAATTAATGGATTTAATAGTTAATACAGCATTGGTAAATGCCAAATGGTAATGTCGAACTCCTCCGGGACCTTAATGTAGAGGTAAGAGGACGTCACCACAAAAAAGACCTTGCTGGAGCCCACGAACAAAAACTACCATCACGTGAATTTCGTGGCTATTCAAACTCAAAATATCTTTATTCAAGTGTAAATTTACATTTACTACCAGTTCACAAGTCAAGGGCGTAGAGCGGGTAAGAAGAACTGCCCTGCGATTCTGTAACTCGCTTCACACACTCTCAGCGCTAGTGATGGGTAGGACAAACGAAATTGAAGTGTTTGTATGTCCCACCTCATTTTATAAAATGAGTTGGTACATTGTACCACCTCATTTGAGGACCTCATTCTGTACTGTTAGTACCTTTATGTACGATACGTCATACGTGTGGTGAAGTGAGGTGACTGTCCTGATGTTGCCATGACAAATGAAGTATCTGTTACTTCTATCTTTGATATTTTAATAAATAAAACTATATTTTCGGATTATTTCGATTATTAAAATATAAATTTAGATTGATATTAATTAAGTTAAAACATTAAGCCTTACTTATATAGATAAAATATATTAATCCGAAGTACTTTTATCTCGAACCACACAGAAAAAAAAATCAGATCGATATTAATAATAATTATTATTAAAAAATTTAATTAGAACTTTTGAACCACCTGTTTATGAAACGAAAAAACAAATAAAATAGGTATTACATAAAAAATACATGCCTATTTTTTATTAAAAAAAAGGTATGAAAAGTTAAATTTAAAAAATTAAGTCATATGTTACAAAATAATAGCAACTACCTCAACGAGTTTGAAGCGGTACAAAATGTGTGTTTGAGGTGATGGGACAATTTACAACTTTGAGTGTGACATTTGAGGTGCCTCATGTATGAGGTGCGCAACACTACTCAGCGCTGATTTTTGCTGTCAAATCGTTCGTTTTTTTGCTGTCAAATCGTTCGTTACAATTTGGTATTCTGATAAACAATAACCGCGACAAAAGCGCCGCTCAAATGAGATTGTTCACATTTGGAACTAAAATTTGGCACTGCTACACTTACGCTCCAAAATTGTTGGTATTTGGTATTCTGATACATACCATTTGACATCTCATCTCATTTAAATGTTCATTTTGTACGTCAAATTAAAAGTTGCTCTTCCCTCGCTGAAATCGTCATTTACCAGTGAGTTAGCCAGTTTTAGCGAAGTTAAAACTTGTTTTATGTGAAAATATAGGACAATCTATATGTATCTTAAGGTAAGTTTATAAAATAATATTTATAATACAGCATTATTTTACGAAAAAAACATTAAGCATTAAGCTTCGTGAAATAGAACTTTGTTATTGCTATAGAAGGCCCGTTTCCACTTTAAAAGTTTAAACCTCTATTTCAAGAAATAAATGATGTAAACCATTAAAAAATTCTTAATATAATATCTATAGATGGCGAAGAAAATGTAGGCCCGAAACGCCCAATTGGTTTCTCGGCGTTGGTTACTATCGCTTTTTTCCAATACTCAAGAAATTATATGGTATTGACGAAACCTAGAACATATGCTGCTGAGATGAACGAAGAGTCTAGTAAATAGATGATCTAAGGTAAACATTTTGATTATTTTAGCATTAAAAATATCACTTTGATCCTAGAACCAATTTTTCGATCCAGTCTTGATCATGTCTTGTCTCCAGCAGAGATAAGTCAAACAGAAAACGATAAATAAGTTAAGATAGGTAAATTTTGTAATATATTTGTATTTTTCTACTATACTAAAATTATAAATCTAATAATTTCAGAGATCGCCAAATGTTTAAAATATAATTTCCTGAAAGAAAAAAAAAACATTCTGCCTTTGAAGAAGAAGAATATTGTATATTTGTATCATACGACAAGGCCCCTGGATATAAAAAGACACAATAGTGCAGACATTTTCAAATTATTGAATTTCGACTACTTATCCTTCAATTTATAATAAATGATAACACAGTACAATTTCGGTTCCTATATTTTTATAAAATATATTGATATAACATTAAGGTTTTGGATAAAAACATTATTCGGCTTTTTTTAGGTTTAGGAATAACTTTAGTTCTCATAAGAATTAAAATTCACTTACTGAGAAACATATATTTAACTAAAACTAAGATTAAAAGTATGAAATACCATCATTACATACATGATGGTTTAAGTACTTATTAAGCTTTTTTTAAATTTATCGTTCATAACTATTACTTTTTACAAACTAATTAGGAAATATATTAAGATAAATATATTTGTCTACAAAATAAAGTAGATGTTATTGATTAGCTCTAAGTGAGGCTGGGTTTGAATTAGTTTTTATTATACTTAAGTTTGTTTTACTGAAAGTTATTTTGTAGTGTGTTAAAAGTTTACTATAATCATTAAATTAAATGTGTAAGTTATTATATTGTTCTTTTATTAACCTATAAAGTAACATGGCTTATATATTTTTCATTTTAGCTTAGCTATGTATTTAACTCGGTTACTACGTTTTCTATAGGCAGTCATATAATAAGTGGTAGATTTAATTAATCATTTTATTAATATAAAAATATTATTAAAATGATATGAAAAATTACATATTTTGACTAAACAATGTGATCATTTTTTTGAGATGCAGGTACTTATTAAAATGCTCACTTCTCTGTTATATCGCTCCAAGCCTTCATTTTCTCCTTATTAGTATTCGTGCTTAAATCTTTGTTCTCAATTATTGATATGTATATAGAGTCGTAGAATATTTCTAAAAAGTTGCAGTAACAAACGCAATAAACAAAAGCAAAGAATAACCGTTCATGTTTCAGTTTTACTCAACAATAATACTCGATAATAATAATACATACGGATAGTTAACCTCAATTCTATTGAAGCACTTAGGAAGGTTGATGAGCACAGTTTTTTCACAAATATTTTCTAATATTAATTAGTATTGATATAAATATTCAATTTAAATCACTTCTAATTATAATTCAGACGCACATATACAATTCGCACTTGTATAATGAAAATAACTAGCTAATTAGGTATGTTTCGTAACATTTAACTAAGTAACAATAGGTCTTTGTGAAAAAGCATTGCTAAATTTCTTTGAAAAAATAATTAAAACACCCTTATTTGTTTAAAAGGTAAATGTCATTCAAAATTCTTGGCATAGCTGCTAACTTCACGCATATTCTATTTCTTTTTACTTGTAGATTGTCTTATTACCATCTCGCTCGCGCACGCTCCGCGCCGACTATAATCACACTGATAATTTTGTGTCACGGTGCGCGCGCATCGTAAAATTTCACTCTCATAATTTTTCATAACGCGCCTAAAGAAGTATTATGTACTTCAAAAAGAAAAGCTGGTGATAACTGGTGAAAACTGGATCAAGCAAAAAACAGACAGATGTGGAGCAAAATGGATTGTTAAGAATAAACAGCAAATTCAAATTTAAAGAAAGCGGTGCGATCGTGCGGCGTACAAAACGAAAACCATATCGCGGCTCATCAATAATGCAACAAATGGCCGCTCAATCATTTTCTTTAATGTGGACTCATCGTCGTGTACCTCCATAGGATGGACATATTATAGGCGAGTGATGAGATATGCGCCTAGTAACAATTAGGATGGGTATATTGAGCAACCATTAATATAAAATGAGAATCCGGCGCAACCAACAATAATGGCACCTATAAATTACGATATTAAATATATATATCTGTACTGGATGAGCATTATAGCATATGAAAATCCTTATTAGTAAGACCTGCCCATCAAATTTGATTTCAACTGACTCAGAGGGTTTTCAAGAAACCAAGTTATTGATTTTTACCTTGCGATTCAAACATCTTATTTTAAGTATTTCGTCGCAGCCTATAGGTACCTATAGGTACGGATATATTTTGTTGAATTTCCTCTACACTCCAATCTACAGGGACCCCGCGAACTAGACCCATTCTTGGTTCGCTAAAAGTAGGAATGAAGGCTTCTAACTTTTTTGTTTCCAAAAGATTGCAGTTAAGAAAATTATTGGCGTCTTTACAATAAATTAATTAAACTTACTATAAAAAATATATAATAACAGGGTACTTAGATATCAAAATTACGTTTCCTGTAAGTTCTGTGCTATTCTAAATTCAATGCTGTCTTGTAATAAGAGTTGACATAATTACTTATTATTTTTGAAGTGAAACTTCTTTATCGGGGTTGGAAAAAAATTTAGTGTAACATTTTTTCGTTACGCGTCACATTTTTCGGTTACGTGCCATGTTGCTTTTTGAAGTCAAACTTCTTTATCGGCGTTAGAATGAATTTTTTATCGACGTATGGGAGAATTTTTTTAGCAAAATAACGATAACAATGATAGTAATAATTCTATTACAATTAATGAAATTCTGTAATAATCTTAGTAGTAATAAGGTAAAATGAAATAATTGTATTTGTATTCATGTCTATGATAATAAAAGCCTTATGTTAAACTTTATTTAACCAATTTCGTTAAGTTGCATATAGTATATCACTTTTCGAAAAATAAGGTCATAAAGAAGTTTCACTTCTTACGTGTGTACACCTAGTACAAGCACACATTTTTTTTTTCAATTAATTCCATTATCCTCTTTTTGTTTTAAGCCAAAGGTTGTTTGTCGGTATATGCTTTAAGCAATTGTTGAGAAAAGTTTTGATCTTTGTAGCGCCTTGATCGATCCACATTAAAATTATTCCCCCAAGATTCCTGAAGGACTTTAAGGCCATAAAAGTCATTGTGTAAAAGTTCTTTTACACGATACGGCTTTCCTGTTTTCTTCGCAGTACAAAATAAAGTAGCATATTGCTGTGGGCAATAAATAGGACCAGATTAGGACCGGAAAAATAAATGGTATTCGATTTAAAAAAAAGTATTTTCAATTAAAAAGATTTAAATAGGACAGGAACAGTGGTATTATTCCATTCCCGATACTTTTAGTGCAGCCTATGTATGATATAAGAATTACATATAATACAAAAATCCAGCTTATCCTCTGCGTTTTAGCTAGTAAAATTAAATTAAAATATGTATCACCACCGTGAAAAAAACGTCTACCACGAAGTTTCCCGCGCTTTGATTAAATGAAAATATGAATTAAAAACGAAATATTTGCATTCCCATAACAGAAATCAAAAAATGCGCTGAATTTATGGAAATTATCTTAAAAAATATACAATACTTAATAATTATATACTAATATTGAATATAGAAAAATACTAAATAGTTATTATAGTGAGACATTTAAAAGTAAGTAGAATTATTAAAATATAATTTCTACTCTTCTTAGTTAGCTTATAGGTTGTCAATGTTCTGGCGTTTTCGTTTCCCGCCAAAAGGCTCGGTTAATGCCTACATTCTTACACAGGTAGGTAGTATTCTATTCCAAATGAAAAAAATTTTGTTTAGATTTCACATACCTAGATAGCGTTTTCCACATTTTCCTCTTAACTTTATAATTAAATCCTTATATTTTCTATAACATTCAATATAAACCAAATCTATTTATTGATAAAAAATATAAAAATCGTTCCCAATCGGCCATTTAGTTTACAAAAACGTGATTTGTACGCATGTTTTTCTGACGAATGTGTTCAAGTTTTTAGTGAAGTTTGTTGGAGGGTCCGTAGCTACAGCCTCGGCTGTATGCTATGGACCCTCAAACCTCTTGCGGTGATGGCAAGATCTAGCCGCTCTAAGTAAGACTTTTTTATGTTTTTTTTTATTCTTATTTATTTTATAAGTCATACATCTAATGATTAAGGCGGCTTAAAAATATAAAAACGTTGATTAAAGTTTACAGATTCAATGAATCTATAATAAAACTTATAAATCTATCACTAAATTCAGCAGTGAACCCTGAACTTAATATTTGATGAAGAAAGAAGAGAAAGTCGCCAGTAGAACATCGAGTTTCCTCAAGGAAATCCAACCTAGCTTCTCGTTGATTTTACACTCGAGAACTAAATGTAGGAGGTCCTCTTCTCTCTCACATCGTGTGCAATTTGGGTTTTTTCATAATAAAATTAAACTTGTCAAGTGGCATGTGATAAGTACGGGTTCGGAAGCAAATAACTAAATCATTTCTATTGAGATCTCTTGAGTAAAACCAAGGCTCGCGAGGAGGTTCGTCCACAATGGTTCTGTACCAGATGCCTTTGTCTTGAAGGCATTCATTAAAACAAGATTTAAATTTCATAAAATTGTCATTTTTAATTCTCGGGGGATGTTCTGTTGAGCTTTGGATGCAAAAGAGGCCACAAACTCGTTAACCCTGACACCCACGTGTGAAGGAATCTATTGTAGACAAACTTCAACCCCGTTACGTATCAATTTATTGATAGACTTCAATGTTTTATAACAAGAAAAAGATTAAGCGAGACTTCGGTCTCAACACTGTGGTGGTAGCTGATTTGACCTTCTTTTGGACAAAAATCTTGAAGAAAACAATAAATAAGTATCTGTCTCCGCGAACTGCGTTTAGAAATATATATATATATATATATCTTTACTTAGCCTACCTTTAGTAGCTACATACTACCTAATATATAACATTTTAAAGGTTTTTAGGGTTTTCCAATTTTTCTCTGTATAAAAACAATATTCAGAGTTCAAAGAATAAATATTTAAGAAAAATATCGAATTGGTCCGTAATCCAAGAGCAGTGTTGGCCTAGTAGCTTCAGCGTGCACTATTCGCTCGAACGGTAAAGGAAAACATGTACATGAAATACGAAATATCGAATTGGTTGATTCTGTATACACACAGCATATATCATATTTCTCCTAAAATTGATAGATTTAATTATTAGATTAAACGAGATTAAGTTCATTTCCATTTTGATTATTCTTAAACGTTAATTTGTGTTTATAATCTATTGTTTATTTTTAATTTAAAAAAAACCATGAAAACTATAATATTTAGGGAGTTTATTTTGAAATTAATTCAAAAATTAGGAAAAAAACGATTTATGATGCTAAAAAATAATCGTTTTTTTATGCAGACTGTATTATTGTATTTTTTGTGTCTTTTTATTAAAATTTATTTGAAAACTCTTGATTAGCAACATAAACCATTTATAGCAACTTGATAAAGAATTAGTATGCGTATACTAGTGTACACACGTAAGAAGTGAAACTTCTTTATGACCTTTGTTTTACGAAACATGATATAGATATATAGTCTAGTCGACTATATGCAGCTTTACAGAAATTGGTTAAATAAAGTTAACTTAGATAAAGTTTAAAAATAGTATGTATATTTCTGTCTCATTCTTTCTTGGCTTCATCCTACACATTTCTATATTTGTGTCTCTTACCTGTCGCTTTCTCACTCTCTCCCACGCCAAATCCTATTAATTTATGCGTCTGTCTCTTTTTAATGACATAACCGATGCTGTGGAACTTGAAAATTATATAAGGACTAGAATAGCGGAGAATAAGGCGAAGAAACAGCAAAGTCGGGTGGATGCCGAAATGGCAGAAAATTACGGTTAGTTTCATTTTGATAAACTTGACAAGACGTCAGTAGTATTAAATGTGTCTTCTGTCTGATTTATTTATATTATTCCTTACCCAAATTTTTTTAGTCGTTTACTTAGAAACGTATCTTAGACCTCACTCGCACTGCATAACTTTTTACATTTGATTTTCATACTTATTTACGTATTAGAACTTGCTTCTTGCTACTTCCGACTCGTCCATAAATATTATGAGGATATTTCCGGAGTAGTTTTCGCCCGGGCCCGGCGAAAGACGCTAAGACCTAGATTTAAGCAAATAAAGTCACTATTTAGGAAAGATTATTAGGAGATTTCACACTGCCCTGCTGCCTAGCTTTTCAGATCTGCCTGATCGCGTGCCCAATAGGTTACTATATATAATAAAAAAAACTAGTACAGTCAAGCCTGGATAAGCGAGAGTTGAAGGGAGCACAATCTCACTCTCGCTTATGACGTACGCAGCGATTTAAAGTCGCAGCAAGTACGAATGTAGTAAATATTATGTAATATGATAAAATTACGTGCATAATGTGCACAAACATATATTATGTACATATAGGTATATTTTATTTAATCTAGATCTTATTTAAAAAGTTAAGAATGAGCCATAAAATAACAGATGTTAAAATTGTACTTTTTTGTCATTAATTGTTACTGTATCTGTGTATCTGTTATACATGTATGTATTTTTATGGTAGCTAGAGTTCCTCCTAAATAATATCTATATATATAATAAAACTAAGTCGATAAAATGTGCGTGCCGATAAAACTTAAAAAGGAGTCCCGACACGATAACGGGACTTATGTGGTGTGATAGCCCTTTATCTCCCCTCGAACAAGAAAGTTCCCGTTTTAATCTAAAGGGCATGTTTTTAAAGATATAAGGGACTTTCCGACCTTCAACTTGGAAATTAAGTGCAGTGGCGCCATATGTTATCGAATATTTGAACTTCGTTCAGGACAACGATTGTTTGGGTTGCATTTCCAAAAGCGTTGCGAGCAATTGTAGCTTGTGTAGTAGTGACACGACATTTAAAATTCCAATTTCAATTAAGTCTTAAATTTAATTTGTTGCTATAATAAAGTTATTAAATTTTGTGTAAGTATAAGTTAGCTTATATATCCAAAATATAAGCTAACTTATATTTTGGAGTTAAAGCGACATAATTTTAGTTATCCAAATTAGTTCTCAAAACATTAAAAAATTTAGGTTTTTAAATTTCGCGCTTTTACTACAAATGCTACCGCTATAGAACCTTTTATTATGGCGGACGATAATGACCAGAATACTCTAGAAGGTGTGAGAGAGAAAATATTTTCAAATTTTCTCGAATATTCTAGAGCCTAGCTCTCTGAATATATAAGAGCCCGGTGTCGCTCACCAGAGTTAGTTTAATTTGAACAGCGAAACGAGCGATTTCAAAACGAAATGAATAATAAAACAAGCTAAAATTATCATCTGGGATGAATGCACCACGGCCCATAAAAAAATTATAGAAGCCATGGTCAGAACATTACAATTGCGAAAAAACTCTGAAATAATGGGAGGAGCTCTACTCATACTCTCAGGAGATTTTCGACAAACACTTCCAGTTATTCCCAAGTCAACATCAGCAGACGAGATCAATGCATGCTTGAAAAAATCACATCTCTGGCCACAAGTACAAATACTGCAATTAACAAAAAACATGAGAGTTGAATTATCAAGAGATGAAACAACAGCACATTTTGCTAAAATACTTTTACAAATCGGCGAAGGTACATATCCTACTGACCAAACGACCGGCCTCATTGAACTTAATAGTGATTTCTGTAATATAGCCACAACGAAGACGAACTAATCGACAAAATTTATCCAAATATTATTCAGAACTATACTAATGCAGAGTGGTTCTTTCAAAGAGCAATTTTGGCCACTAGAAATAATATTGTTGACGATATCAATTTTAATATTCTAAAGAAAATACCTGGTGAAGAGAAAATATATAAATCGATCGACACGATGGTATCCATTGAAGAAAGTGTCAACTTCCCCACTGAATTTCTAAACTCTTTACAAGTACCAGGAATGCCATTACACTGCCTTCGTCTGAAAATTGGAACTCCAATCATACTACTCAGAAATCTCAACTCCCCAAAATTATGTAATGGAACTAGAATGATCGTAAAACAGCTATCGAATAATATCATTGAAGCTGAACTCATTTCTGGAAAGACCAAAGGACAGACAGTATTTATACCTAGAACACCTCTGATCTCTTCGGAATTGCCATTTCAATTTAAAAGACTGCAGTTTCCAATAAAATTAGCCTTTAGTTTTACAATTAACAAAACGCAAGGACAAACTTTAAAATATTGTGGCATTAACCTCAAAGAATCCTGATTTTTTTTTACTTTTTACGTCATAGTTGATTTTTTTATTTCGACTCTACCACGTCATCTCATATCAACTCCCGGGCGAAGCCGGGTTTTTAAGCTAGTAAATAAATAAAGCTCGACTGTCGCTTATAGAGGTATAAATAAGTAGCACTCTCATTTACTGAGGTCCGTGAGGGAAAAACGACTCTCTCTTACAGAGGTTTCTGTTTATCGCTAATAGAGGTTTTGGGAACTTAAAATGACGGGTTCCGGCACGTTCAGTGTACAGGCTAACATTTTCAATCACGATTTCATATAAAATTTATTTCGTCATAGGTACATTCAAGGATTTCACTTTTGGGTGATGCCAATTTCTGAGTTTCTTTTTTGTGTAAAACAGGTTCAAGCTCACCGATGTCCAGAGGTCTGGATATACATAGTTGCTCCCCTCACACTATAGAATGGATTTTTGTTTAGTTTTTTGTAATTTCATTTTTTTCTTTGATTAGTAATTGTTTTTTTTTGTAATGTTTGTTTTGTTTAATAATAGGTTATGATCTCTATATGTATGTTATGTTTGCCTTTAAGTGCTCGTCACATAAAAAATTGTATTTTGTGTTTGTTTTTAACAATGTGTCAGTGTGCCGAGAGTTGGCAAGCTTTTTCTCAATAAACAAAATACAGGTTTGAAATCCCGCAACACAAAAATGGGGTTTGGGTCAGAAACATTTCTGCATCTATTTTATTGATTTTTTATCCTACCGAAACGATTATTTCAACAGAAATTATAACTAGGACATAGTAGAAGGGAGATAGATTTGGTTTTGTTTCATCCTAGGGTTGAATGCCTTGGCGAACCCCGATCTTAAAGGCGTGTGGAGAGCTGATGTATTTTTAGTGGATACGGTCTCGCTTCCCCACTGAGTATCAGAGGGCTTTGAGTGTAGACCCAGCCCCACAGACCCCGCGTCAAGCTCGACTTTCATATCGCTTGCCTGCGCAAACGCATTTTCATCTCTTTAAAATAAACAATGGTTTACTATCAAACTGTAGAAACGACAAAACATAGTTCAGTTATTTGCAAGAAAACTGCTGCTATCTTCTAGATAGATAGATCTGCTAGATAATGATGCTGAAAACGGTCGTATATAGAAAAACTCAAGAACAAACAGACGCAACATATATAGATAATTTATCTCTATCTTATTTATATTATTTAATTAACTGTGCACTTGAACACCACGGCTCAAGAGTCTCTACTCCAAACGGAACGATATGGAATTATATATAAATGTTAAAATCAACGAAAATACTAGCAATTTCTGGAATCTAAATCACATAATTTTCCTTCACCAAGAAGTTCAATATATATACATATATATGTACGACGACATCAGAGCTATCGCTCAAGCGAAGCAAATCTTGAAACACAACTGGACAACAATGGTGTGACAAAATTCTTAATCTTACTGTAATAATATAATCCCAGACAGATGTTACGCGGGGAACGTAATCGGTTTATTTAACTGAGAGTTAAACCGACGTAACTTTAACTTCTAAGATTAAATTATCAATAAGATAAAATATAACTGTGACATAATAAATATTATTAACGGGGATACAAGTTACAACATTCTAATTATCATGCATAGCACATGTAAAGGGAGTTACAGATAGAATTAGCCGGATCCTAAAACGAGCTTCTATTCATACAATTTTCAAGCCGCACAAGAAGATTCCGCAATTCCTAAGACCAATCAAAAGTAACACCCCATTGCAAGATGCAGCTATATACAAACTGGATTGCGACTGTGGCCTGTCTTACATAGGGCAAACTAAACGCAATATGTCCAGCAGACACAAAGAACACATTGCAGACATAAGACGACACACAAAATCAGCAGTCTGTGAACACATACTAGATAGGCCTAATCACTACATACGCTTTAACCAACCGAAAGTACTTGCGACAAAGAAAAGATTCTTCCCAAGATTGGTACGCGAAGCCATTGAAATCAAAAAACACCCCAATTTCAATAGAGAAGCGTGATAAAACGCACGCTGTAAAGCATGCGAAACGTCGGATAAATTTAAAATTATGTCAAATAATTGTAAATTTATAATAATACATAACTTTAATCCGGTAAAAGCGTTTTTCTTTAAATGTGTAACGGTTATGTTAATCAAAGACAATACAATTTATTATTATTTTACTTATTTTAAAAGTAATAAATCGATAAGTATATTCAGAGATTTTTAAAAAACATTGCAATCTAAAATAATTTTTATAAAACTGTTGAATTTTTTTAATTCACTTTGCTAATCTCTTATACAACTTTGCTATTTTTATATAAAAAAGACCAGATTTTTGGAATAATTAATTTGGTATTAATTTACTTCTTCCAAAATGGTTAAATACGAAATTAAGCTAAAATACTGGCCGTATGTAGAAAAGAAAAGCAAGCTAGAGGGAACCTTCCTTCTTTAGTATATAGACTTTAATGTTCTCAAACACGACAAAAGATTAAGCGAGACTTCGGTCTCAACATCTCGGTGGTAGCTGATTTGATGATTTGAAGAAAACAATAAATAAATAGCTGTCCCCGCGAACTGCGTTTAGAAATATAATTATCTTTACTTAGCCTACCTTTAGTAGCTACATACTACCTAATACATGGAACATTTTAAATATTTAAGAATCTAATAATTCTCTCTATAAAAACATTTTTCAGAGTTCAAAGAATACATATTTAAGAAAAATATCTTATTGGTCCGCAATCCGAGAGCAGTGTTGACCTAGTACCTTTAGCGAGCGCCTCTCATCCCTGAGGTCGTAGGGTCGATCTCCGTGCACTATTCGCTGGAACGGTGAAGAAAACATCGTGAGGAAACCGGCTTGCCTTGGATCCAAAAAGTCGACGGCTTGTGTCAGTCACGGAAGGCTGATTACCTACTTGCGTATTAGATTGACAAATCTGAGACCTAAAAAAGGTTGTAATGCCACTGATTTATTTTTCATCGAATACGTCCAGCCATCTTCAAGTTCTGCGCTGATATATAGCTAAAATTAATTTATGATTATATGAAATACAATTTATATACATGTACATATAAATATTAAGAATTCAAATAGAATATATTTAATTATATGTACCATTGCAACTTTCGCACTTTTGCCATCTTATAGGTAGTTGATTTAACCCTTAACCAAAAGCCATTCGGACGGGAATCAATAAAATCTTTGAAGGCGGTTTCGAATGCAATCAGATTTGAACTTTTGCCTTGCAAGAAGTTATCCAAATTTAGAAAAAAAATCTTAATCTGTTGGAGGAGACCACAACCAAAGATTAGATACTTGAGGTCGAAGGGGCCAGTATGACTAAACGTCAATTTCATATGTAAAGACCTAGGCGTGTGACTCGCACACGAGGATGATTACGCCTATAAGATAAAAAAAATAAAATAAAAAATAAAACATGTTTATTATGGAACATAAGATACATGTATCACTTATTCCACGTCATTAAATTTGAATTTGGAGCCATCCCTACTCATCGGCAAACAAGACAGAGGGTGTAGGCCGAGAGAAAAAGCCGGAGTAAAAAACTCTCGGTACTCTTTTAAAATAAGACAAATGATCATGAAACAATACAGAAATCTGAGGCCCAGACCTAAAAAGGTTGTAGCGCTAATGTTTTTTTATTTTATTTTTTAGTTATTTATATACTTACGTTTAAAATTATTTTCTTAATCTACAAAGCAATGCGGCCTACGCTTGCAACGTGCTTTGGCGAGTGGGCGTACAGAGTGGAGCGAATAGGCGGTCCAGGTTTTATTGGTGGGTGTCTAGGTACGCAGTTTTTTTTACTCAAGTTTTTAATATCATGTTGTGAATCTGATATGATGTCACGTGAGTCTCTAGAGAATAAGTAAGCAGTCAGGTACAAAGGACTGATCACCTACTTGCCTATTATTAAGCCTTTCTTCTAACTTCCAACCTTAACAAGAATATCACTCCTCTTTTTCGGAGATTATACCTTTCCTTTTGTTTTTGGCTCGACACAGACGTGTCGGGCGGAGCAGCTAGTCTTAGCGCGAATCAAGATGTCCTGCTGCTTTTTTAGGGAGTACGTTATACAAGATATTTTAAAAGGACGCTATATTAACGCTTATAGATTCTATAAAATTTGAAATAGGCCTTAAAAATAAATAAGAACAGCGTTCGCATGTACGTATGTAAATTCGTATGTACGAAATAGCGCCAAAATGGAAAAAGTCTGTTATTGCTCTATTAGCTCGGACTAGCGAGTTGCGCTCTCACCACAGCTGATAATGTGTACTTAAATTGAATTGAACCCTCCTTAGTTGGAACACATTTCACTTTAATAATAAAAAAGTTATTTTAAAGCATTGTTTTGTTAGGAGAATAATGCTTTATTTTAATTTTCTTAAAGAAGTATGTAAATATAATATGCCAATAAAAGTCTGTATTTCATTTCATAATTAGAAAATTACCGAATGAGATTACATAAACTTTTTTAATATATTTTTCACTATGGAACTAAAGAGGCTATAATAATTATAATAATAATCGAGGCACCGCTGTTCATAACAGAATCCACCTCTGACCATAGATGGCGCCAATGGTGTAATGTGAAACGCGCTTACAAAGTATTGGCGCTACAAGATATAAGAAAACTATTATCAAAATTTAAATGTCCTCCTGCAAATTAACTTTCGGTTAAAATAAATTTTTGTACTGATCTAATCGCGATGCGATTTAATCAGTTATAATGAATAGTGATTACTGATTACTATCACTTTATTAAACCGAGTGAAGTTTGGTGGCGACTGGCGATTGTTGAAGTTGATCTTTAAAATAAGTCTCAGGGTGAGATCTATAGAGCGGACTTAGACTTTGCTCTGACTTAACTATCGAAATCGAGCTAAGACACAGTCGGTATTTATAGAGCAAACTGCGAATCTCTTCGAGTGTTGGCTTAGCTTAACCTCAAGTCCACGAAATCGACGACTTACCAAAAACTTTGACTATAAGCCTAACAAAAATAATGGCCTAAAATTTGCTTTACCATTATATCTTTTACTGGACTTTTTATTTTTGTCGGTTTTTAATGAACGGTGTTGCCATTTTGTATCGGAGTTCCATAGACTTTGGGAAAAATAGAATTTGAATTCAAAGAAATTATAAATGATCTTAATAAATACCTATGAAATGCATGAATTAAAATAATTACACATTATTATGGTATTTATTGTTGTTTATTTATATTATTTATGTAATTGTTCAAACCCCATTTTTGAGAAATGTTAAAAATAACTGGTGTGATTTTGTATGTCACCTGGCAGCCCTGGCATATTATAGTGACAACGAAATTCAAACTATAACCTAACCGATGTCTCTCGTTTCACATCTGTTATTTTCGTTTCCCTGAATCTTCTACCATTTATTACCTGACTACCCTAAAAAATTTGAGATAGGAGTGGAACATATGAAATTAAAAAATCTGTTAGAAATAGAATTTCTTCAACAAAAATATAAATTAGTATTAGAAATATGTATTACACTTAAAAAAAGAATCAGCAAATAAATGATTA
The DNA here is from genome assembly GCA_963693345.1 of Pieris melete. Classification (NCBI taxonomy): domain Eukaryota; kingdom Metazoa; phylum Arthropoda; class Insecta; order Lepidoptera; family Pieridae; genus Pieris; species Pieris melete. The sequence continues at coordinate 924,330 of CAVNZK010000325.1, read as the reverse complement.
AAATGAAACAAGTTTTGTTTTGATATTCTTTATTACCAAACAAATTACCTAGTTAAATTGTGCAATCACAGATTGCCGGAATGCTAGATACAGGTCTAGGAGATCTTTCATTGTTTCTGTGTTACTCAACTTCTGCTGTCAGCAAGATCACCATCATCATAAGCATCGCCTCTCTGTATACCTAAATTAGGCAATACAGCACAAGCTATAATTATATATAACTAGTATTTGTCAATTTTGACTGTAGTCCCAGCTGTAAACATGGAAATTTCCTTTTTCACACTCCGAAAAACCTTTAAAAAATATGCCTAGTTCTTATTTGAGAATAATTATAAATATTGTCAGCTCTTGTCATTGGATTTAAAAGTGTTGTTAACATGAAGTTAAGTGCTGGATAACCGCTGTCCCCTACTAAAACAGGCATTTTCTAAATATCCTGCTGTCGTGTGAACTGCCAGGCCACCTAGTCACTATAGCAAATATTTCCATATCAGGCCCTATTATTGCTTGCACATTTACAGAAAAATACCCTTTTTTATTTCTGTATGCTGCATGTAGTAAGCGACCTTTATATGACCTTTCACTAGTACAAATAGTGATGGCGCACAGCGCCCCACCTCACAATTATTATTTGAAAATACGCCTGATATAAAACTTGCGCAATGTCGCAACATACTCCCGGCCGTTAAAACTTTTTCAACATTCTTCATTTATTCTTCTTGTTGGAACTTGCACAGCCGTACCAATGACCGAGTTATGCATCCGCTGCTGGTTTTAATCTCTGCCACCCTGGCCACTTCATCTAAGCCATTTATCAGCCGCTGCACTTGACCTAACTTCCAGCAGAGAGGAGCAGTATTGTCCTCGGCTATCAGCGCTATGTCTCCAATATTATGCTTGGCAGAGTTCTCTCTCCATTTATTGCGCTGTTGCAATAACACCACGTACTCCTTTTGCCATCGTCTCCAAAAGTGCTGTCTTAATTGCTCAATTCTCTGGTATCTTTATAAGTGCCTAAACTTGAATTCACCAAGACCTTTAGAAGGCACTGAGGTTAATGGTCGTCCAATAAGAAAGTGTCCTGGGGAAAGGGTGAAAAGGTCATTGGGAGAAGATGACAAGGAACACAAGAGACGGCTATATAATAATGAAACAACGGTGGACGTTGACAGACTAACTTTAATTCAATGACAATCATACATAGACCCACAAATCAGTCCTTTCTTTATAACAAACTAGATGTCACTAGTAGTATATAAACATTATTTTTATACATATTTAACAGGCTGTTCAGGGTTGCCTGTACTTGTGGAAATAAAGTTGATATTTTCTCAAAAGTAAGATGACAGTTTCCCATAACTCACCGTATATGGTTCTTAGCCGTTTTTACCCCACTTTCCCAAATATCACCGAAATGAAAAGCCGGAATGAAATGAAATTTAATAGATTGTTGACTTGCAAAGTCAAACAGAGAATCTTTATTTTATTTGATAAATGAACCTAATTCTCGCGCTGCAGCTACAAAATTGGTACCGTTAACAGAAAATAATTCCGTGGGTTTTCCTCGACGAGCAATAAAACGACGAAGTGCCATTATAATATATGCATCTTTAGTTAAGTCACTAACAGCCTCTAAATGTATACATTTGAAACGCAAGCAAACAAATATATATCAATACTCGCTTTAACGAAAATATTAAAAACAAAGTCAATTTAAGCTTCTTCTTAATGTTATGTTTAATAATAAAATATAAAATCTTTATTATTGTGTTATGTACTGTTTAATAACCTATAGATATAGAATATATATGCTTCTTGTTATGTTTATATGATCGGAACAATTTTAAAGAACCCAAACGGGTTTATTTAGTTATGCGCCCGCGTAGATAGTAGGCATTTGCCAGAAATCAGGGCTTAGGTACAGCAAAAATGCGATCGTCTCTCTAGACAAATAACAAAGTGAACTCAGACCCAATGCAAAAGGTTTTCGGAGAAATCAAACAATACGGCAACAACAACTTCGTTTATCTTTGGCAGTTTGATCTTTGATCAAATTTTTTTTGATCTTGACGACTCATTGGTCTAGTGGTTAGTACCCCTGACTGCGAATCCATGGGTCCCGGGTTCGATCCCCGGCTGAGAAGAACATATATGTGATGAGCATTTGGTGTTGTGCATAGGTCTTGGGTGTTTAAATATGTGTTTATATGTCTATCTATCTACAATATGTATATCCGTTGCCTAGTACCCATAACACAAGCTTCACCAGCTTAGCATGGGACTAGGTCAATTGGTGTGAATTGTCTAAAAAAACAAAAAAAAAGTTTTAACAAAAAAATCATTAAAATTTGGTATTTAATATCACAACAGTAATAGGTACATTAATTAACGTTATTTTAATCGGGATCAATTTCCATATCAAGGAGTTATAAAAAACAAACTCGTAAGTATTAACGGGTGGCGCCTTTATTAAACAATGTAACAAAATTTTTAATTCATTTATTGTTTAAACTGCCAAAGATAATAGAAGTGACATTTTTTTTTTTTGAGAAATAAAGTCTTTAAATCTAAACCTAAAGATAAACGAAGTTACGTGGCCAAGCGATATGCAGATATTGTTCTGTGTTTGTTCCATTAATATTGGTTAATTAGTTATTCTAGATCTTGGTAAATTACGAATTATTTTGTATTCCTGGGTATTGAACCGCACTAATAAGATTAAAAATTGAATTGAAGAAAATATTTACTATATTTATACTAGGTACTATAATTTTTTTTATTTAACAAATATGTCCCGTAACATTGAATGAAAATATTTTTATACAAAAATAGAGATTGCCAGAAGCAAATGTCTGATAATTTTTTTCTGTAAAATATTGTTTACAAAAAAGATAATTTCTAACGATAGAAACTATGGTGCTTACATAATAAATTGTATTTGAAGAAATATTAAAAAAAAAAGAGACAGCGTTTGATTGACAACAATATCACATCACGTGTTTTCATACGACAAATACCACTACCAAAGAAAAACTGCCTTGATATTGTTTACTATCTTGACATATAAAACTCAAGCTCATATACTTCCATGAGTATTATTTCACACGTATTCATATCACACGAAATCCTCACTTGATAAATGCACGAAACATTATTCCAAAAAATCTTATAAAAATATACCTTTACCCTCTTCGCCAGGACCATTTACTTATTTATATTAGTAATAGTTTTGTACATAGATAAATAAGCTACATTACCAGCTAAGCACCTTCAAACTTAACACTGAGCACTGCTTTCGCGTTTGCACAGACAGACGACTTGATTCCGAATACAAACAAGAGGCAACACCTGTAAAAGTCATTAAACTCGATAATTATATAAGTAGTTCGATCGTCCTTGTGTTAAAGTCCATATACAGGATGATATAAGGATCTAATTACTTACAAGAGTTCTGAAACGATTCAAGGACCCGTTACTTAAACATGTTTAATTTGATTTATTTATTTATAAGTTCAAAAAATTTACATGCGAAAATATGACGTTACAAATTTTACAAGAACATCAATTACATTAGAACATAGAAATACAATTTACATATAAGCAAGGAACAAAAATATTGGCAAAAATGCACATTTCAATTAAATCTAAATAAAGATTTAAAGCCGATTAAATTATTTAATCGATTCAGCGATTTTAGCAAAATAAAGTGGAAAGTGATTTTGTGATATAAGCTAAAACTCTGGCAGCGTATCCGGTGCGTTGAATATTTTTTTTTGTAGAATCGTTAGTATAGTTTTTTTGTTATTTGTTACATCTCAAAATGTTCTTCTAATATGTAATAATTCTAAAAAATATTTATAATTAATAAACCTTTAGTTTTCAATCATATATTTTAGGATACATATTATAGAGCCTGATAAAAACTAAAGATAAGTGTAGGCGTTTTTACTAAAATGTAGATAAAAAAAATATAAATATAAATTTACACGGTTGTACCAAATTTGAAAAAGATCTTTCAACTTCTAAAATTCATAAAACTTCTAGAAACGAAGTAATAATAATATATATATATAAATAGATATCATATAATTTTTTTAGTTTATAATGTTTATATATATGCCATGTAAAATTGTCTAGTTACAAAACTTTAGTATGTGGGCTAAACCAATAAAGCGTAAGCAAGAAACATTCTTCACATGAGAAATCCTTTGTCTTTGGTAAGTATTATGTTGTAACAAATACGATGTATTGCTTTCGGAAATTAAAATCGAATGAAGGACGAATTTAAAAACAACAATTAACAAATAAATATGTATGTCTATTTTGGAATGTCTAATGATCTAAATATATTCTTTATTGTCATTATGTAAAAGTACCGAGTCGCTTCTTCTAATGTTTTGTCACAGTATAAATATTTATTATTTATAATAATTACTGTTTATAAAAATGGTAAGTAGGTACGTACGTATGTTTTAAATCTGAATATTAATTTCTGATACAGTATCGTATTTCTTTACTTTTCTTTATTATAGGTATGTATATATACACAAAGATGTATATGTATATTTTTACCAAAAAGTTCTTAATTTATTTCTCATTGATGCATATGCTAATTAATATTAATAAGTGCTCTTATATTGCTAAGGTTTTCTTACGTACACAAACTATTATAATAACAACCTTTGTAAGCATACGTGATGTTCACATTATTCAATAAATTTTTCATTCACAAGCGACACACGAACATTCTCACAATAATAGCGTAAGAAAATCTAATAAATGATAACAAATATAAATAGTTAATGTTTATGATTTTTTCTTATACGAGTATCTTGAACTATGAGGAACATAGTACTTGCTTCTTACTTTGAAAAAACCATCACAGGGTTCATCAAAAATCCTTCCTTATATAAACTAGCCGTTTCCCGTCCGCTTCGCTGGGCGAATTAAAAATAAGAAATAAATAAAATTTTAAAACATTCATCCATCTTTACAAAATATACACACATTTAAAATTTTATACATAAATAATTTAAAATAAATAGGTTTTTTTTTCAAAGGAGAGTATAGTCCTCCTCCAATTATCTCTAACTTATTAAAACAAATGATTTAAATGTTACAGAACGTAAAACAATATAAAAAAGCATTGTCCAATTTTTTTTTTTTTAGGAATATACTAGAACAGGTTCAATCCAAAAAAACGCGTTATTTCTTTGTCACTATTGTGATCGAAAGAGGATTGAAGTCATTATTATCACAAATAGATCTGTCTTGTCGTAAAAAATCTATTATACACAGAGTAGTAAAATAGTGTCTTAACATTATAGAGCAAGATCCCAGGGCCGCCAGACGTCACGTATTTTCTGATGGATGAAATGTGGACGATTGGGTAGTGTTAGTATGTACTATGATCGTATGCCTACCTGCTAGCTTGGTCAAACGGCCAATTTCCAGGTATCAGGTAATCAAGGTACACAAAAACATTACTTACTTCACGTAAATTCTCATGGCTGATTTTTATATATGTTTTCTAGTGTATAGTTAAAAATAAATTGTCAATACTCCCAGACACTTTCCGTCGGCCATATTGCTTTACAGACGCTTTAAGGGTCTCAAAATAATTAGTGAACTTCACGTAAATTCTGACGCTCCATTTTTATATATGTTCATCCGACAACTATTTTAAAAGCTTTGACAAGAAGACAGACCGATCCAAGGGGCCAATCATCCCCTAAACTAAATTTTAATATCTCTGTGAGTGGGAGAGCATTATCTACGCGCATGAGACTGAGTGAGACCGACTGCGCTGTTAAGGCCATGAAAATTACATGAACAGATATTTTATAACTTTTAGAACTTTTGTTGACAAGTAAATTATGGCAACAAAAATAAGAAAAAAAAATTGACATATAATAAATAATACTACAGTTAGCCGACATTTTTAATTTTTTTTTTCAATTTATTAATTAGAACTAAAAAATATTTTTTTAAAATACCACTTATATTTAAATAGCAGCAATTTTTTAAATTAATTATTTATTGGAAATTTGGAAACAAAGTGGAAAAATATTAATTCTTCAATATTTCTTAACAGTGGCTTTTAATCTTCATTATCATCATCGTTGAAATTAGATAATTAATCATCCAGCCAATCTTGGAATTGAATATCTAAATCGTGATCGTCATCATCAGCATCATCCTTTTTTTCTTCCTCTGTAAAAAACAAGTTAAACAATGAAGGTCTGAAAAAACTAAAAAGATACAAATAATATGAGAAACGAAAATAATTTACCTGATTGTTCTTCCAGCGACTCACTGACAAAACCCGGAAATTGATCTCCATCGAACCAAGCGTCTGTAAAGCAATATGGCCGACGGAAAGTGTCTGGGAGTATTGACAATTTATTTTTAACTATACACTAGAAAACATATATAAAAATCAGCCATGAGAATTTACGTGAAGTAAGTAATGTTTTTGTGTACCTTGATTACCTGATACCTGGAAATTGGCCGTTTGACCAAGCTAGCAGGTAGGCATACGATCATAGTACACACTAACACTACTCAAACGTCCACATTTCATCCATCAGAAAATACTTGACGTCTGGCGGCCCTGGGATCTTGGACTATTAGGTAGGTGAAGAGAACACATATCTTATACTTGGTGACCTTTACGTATTTGTAACTTGTGTAAGTCGTGTCGCAGTGATGTTAATGCGTGTATATTCTTGTCATTAGCACCATATTACAATTCAACTCTCATTTTATGTAAACAAATAGTGTTTGGTTTCGTTGACAGTGACCAGCCTAACTACTATGAAACCGAAGGTCATGTTTGAACTGTTGACTCTGAATTTTACCCCGAGAGAAAAATAAATTAAAAGTCTTAGACATAACATTTATTACTAACGAAAACACACACACACACTAACAATAATCAAAGAAAAAAAAGTAAGGAGAGATATAAAAAAAATGTTTTTCTCTTTCGGTTCGTTTCAAGTGTGTAATGCGTGTGTGCTGTGGCTGTAATTGGCCCTGGCTCAGCAATATGCTAAGGAGCAGACTGTTCCACAGCGCTGGTCATTCTGCCAGAGACCACAGCAGCTAGTTTGCACCTCGGTCGCAAAAAAAGACAGAAAAGAAATGTTATTATAATAATAATAAATATTAGTAAAAGTTAGCAGTGTAAGTAATGAAGTCTTGTGTAAAGGTGTAAGTAAATAAAATAAAATTAAAAGTTAAAAATAAGAATAATTGTTAAGAAATAGACATGAAACTGCATTTACGTTTGATCCCAGTTTACAAACGAACCTAAAGGTAAGATTCAGAAACGTCACCACTAAGATTTCAAAATAATATACGTCAGAATCAATTAATTTTTTAACATTCGGAAGTTAACCTAACAGCTCTCAACACATCTGCTCATAGTCTAGCTGACTGATTGCAAGATAAAACACTTAGCGCTTAATCTCTGAATATGTAATTTCACTTACTCTAAGTTACATGAAGTATTCACATCAGCGCAGAAAATTAGAACTTTAGTGACGATTCATAACAGTTACAAGACTTAGTAATAAAATAAAAAATATAATAATTTTAGATAAACGATCTTATCTCACTCTCTTTTTAAGCGGTAACACTATAGTGTATTTATTTACACTGTATTTTAATTAAATAAACACTTAAATAATAATTAAGTTTAGATTACCGACCAGTTTTAGCTTTAATTAAATAATACCGCAGTTTGTGCTTATTTCAGTTGCGACATTAATTTATTATTGTCACCAAATTATTAAATTTGTTATTGCAAAAAACGACACAGTTACGACTTACGACGTAAAAAGTGGTTTAAATAATTAACTTAGGATCCTCTAAACTTATAAAAAACTAATTAATGTGATATACATTGATTCATGAAATTCTTGCCCATGTCACGGTTTAACAGTGAGTTACAGAATCGCAGGGCTGAACTCACATCTTACTTGTTATCTGTTATCGTAGTTACATGAAAGCTGACGAGATGGCGCTGATCTAAAGAAAATATTACCTATGTAAAAACTATTTATTTTTTTATGTGTGTTTCACTTCGATAGATTAGAATCTACCGAATAATAATACGTTAAATCGTAAGCAGTACCTTGAGGTTCATAATCTTTCGATAGTTTATAATCTCGCGAGATAGATTACAATCTAACGGTGCTTACAATTACAGTGACATATACAAAATAATAATTAATATTAAGGTATTATCAAGCTCTACAACTGTACGTAGAACTTATATATCTCTCATTAAAGCAGCGTTATGAAACGTTTTAAATTATATATATCCTTGCCAACGTGTCCTTCAATATATGTATATCCTTCAATAGTAATAGAATGTTGAAATGTCAGTGATATTTCATTTTAAATTTTTAGTTTTACTGTATTCAAAGCTGTTTTCAATTTTTTGGTTGAATTCGTTTGTAAAGCATAGACCATAGGTGTAGTCTGTAATGATGAAGTTTGGAAAATCCATTTGTGACTGTCACAATGTCAAAGTCCAATTATTGTCAAATAACAAGTGCCAAGTATGAAGTAACGAGAGTCAACATCACTAAAATTCTTTTCGCTTTGATATTCTAGTGCACAGTGCACGTGCTATTTTGGTAATTTTTAATTCTATAAAGATATAAACCTATAAATCAATGTGATTGTGATTAACAAGTGTTATTTTTTTAATTTCAGATAGTCAAAATGCAGAACGACGCCGGAGATTTCGTAGACCTGTACTGTCCCAGGAAATGGTTAGTACACGCATCTTTGAGGTTATATTAAATGTTTTACTTTAACAACCGTATTTCAACGTATAACTTGCATTTCCTTTCTTTAACTTTCTTTTAAAAGATGCATGTGTTCTATCTATCAATATATTTCGTATATGCCATTTCAATAACAATTTTTAAAATAGTTTATATATTGAAGCGGTGTGGCTGCTTGAAAATTGATTTTGCATGTGTTCACTTAAATTGTATTACTTTAAAATCTAACGCTTAGAAATCACAGTTCTACACAAATTCGTGCTTTAATTTTTGTAATTTGTGCTTTTAACGACATTTTGATGGACTTTGCATGTCAATTAAGTAGGTTGTTAAATTAATTAATTTAAACTAACCTGAACAAAAGAAAACTAATATATGTCAAATTTATTGATCAACACTAATTCAACAAAGGCTGCGTCTATGTATCCGTCAAACGTATGAATAAATTTAATTTATTTTTCCAGTAACCGTACCAATTAAATATTTTAATTGTCCGGAAATTAATAGGTTAGGTAATATTTTTTTTTGTTTTATTTTTTATTATATACTAACCTAAACGAATAATAATAATAGATTTTTTGGACAGCTCCGGTGCTTTATGCAGCCCTTCCACCCTTGCGTACCAAAGCACAGGCATTTCATTCCTGTAATGCCTGTGCTTTGTTACAGCGGGTAGGGGCTGCTCTTCTTCTGCGGTTCTGTGTATTTTTTATATACACTCTAGGGGTAGGGCAGACAAGACCACATGTATAGCGAGGTGCTCTGATTCGGTTTTGGGTACTTTTTGGATATTAAAGAAAACACTTAATTCTAGTAACAATTAAATAATACAGAAAGTTGCAAACAATGAAATACAAGTACTAATTAGGAAATACAAACAAGTTGGTATTGATAATTTCAAAATTTTTGGAACCCTATAATCTATCAATACGAAATTAGGTTAATTTCAATGTTGATTATTCTATAACTTCCAAATTATAATTAAATAAAAAAATAATATATATATTGGGAAGACTAATCATATAATATTATTATTCATCCATATATCCGTATGAATACTCACTGTGTTCAACAAAATACAACAACATAATAATTCTAAACCAAGACCTATTAGAAACTGGTTATGGCTCATTTGTGGAATTCTTCACTTCTTAATATGACAAAATGGAACTTGTATTTTACATTTTTTTTAATCTAAAATTTAGGTTATTAATTTATTTGTGTAATTATAACATGCTACTTTAAAAGCTATAAGTACTGAACATGTTGATTTAAGTAAAGAAGTGAGAGTATATAAGGACTATTATCAAGTGGCGGTCTGGGGTGTCTGCCTACCCGTTCAACTAACAGGCATGACTTGTCTTTAGACCTATTTTGCTCGTTCTTTTTTCTGAAGCTGGCATTAACTCAATGACGTGTCTATAGTGAGTGCATGAGATTAATGCTTTAGTAAATATCAATTGTTAGTAGTTTTAACTTATTATTGTTAATTAATTTCTTATATTAACTCGTTCCTTAATTTTACAGTTGTTGAACAATATGTTTTAGTAAGGCTTTAAAACAAGCAAATTGCGATGGTTTATTCAATTTTTTTAAATAAAAATAATTTGTTCCTATTGGTAACTGTACAATTATGAACATTGACCAGAAACTTTTTCAATTTATTTATGTTTTTAATACTACATAATACTTAGACTATGATGAATTATTACCACTACTAAAATTAATAAATTAATTCACTTCATAATTCATTGAGCTTTAGGTTTAATTTATGGAAAACTAAAGTAAGGATTGTTAAAAATAACTTACTAGTTTAACATTAATTGTATTTTTTGTTACAAAAGGCACGCACTGGCTCACCTACAGTTGTTTTCTTTAAGTTTCAAATTTGTAACTATTGTGACGTTGCGAGTGATTTTACAGTACCATTTTCCATTTATGCATTGTGGTGGTCCCTACACATATGTTATGCGACAATATCCATTTTAGTTTAAAATGAGTCATAAATTGCAACTCCAGCATTCCTTACAGATTTTATTATTTAGAAGTCCTTAAACAACATGTATGCTAAAAACTGACAAGAACATATGACTTCACAAATTTTACACATCAATTATATTAGAACATAAAAATTTCAAATTGCAAAGAGCAAATAGAAACTTAACCCTCATTAAGAGGGTGATACACAATACGAGGCTAAGTAGGAAGAGGTTGTAAAATATTGTTTCACATGCACCACATTGATTCCATAGAAGAGTGATACGAGATGTGTGCTGTATTGTGGGTGTGACCACCTGGCCTTTTTTAAATAATTGTTTTGAATTAATTATTTAATTTTTTTGGACATTTTTAATTTTAAATCTTAACTGTTTTCAGCTCGGCCAGCAACCGTCTCATCCACGCAAAAGACCATGCCTCGGTGCAGTTGGTGATCGCCGATGTGGATCCGGCCACGGGCAGAGCGGCCGACACTTCCAAGATGTACGTCATCTGCGGAGCTATTAGGCGAATGGGGGAGTCGGACGACTGCATCGTCAGACTCACCAAGAAAGATGGGATTCTTATTAAGTAAGTAATTGAAATGATCTGCGCTATTTTTAGATATAGATTTTGGATGCTGATGCTATGAGCCCCATCTCGATAACGGTGGGATTGGCCAGAAATCGATGCATATTGTTGCCAAGTTATATGAAAACAAAAAAACAGTCTATCTACATAGCCTGTATATAAACAAATATACATTAAAAACTCTTAAGAAATAAAAAAATATTGATTAAAGCTTGTTATTACTAATTGATATGGAATTTAGTAGTAACACTTTGGGACAAACGCTGTGTTAGATTAGATTTATGAAGGCTGAGTCTCACGTAGAATTTATTTGTAGCATAACAGTAACTTTTTGAAATTTCAAAATTCTGTTGTGTTTTGGTTTAATTGACAATTTACAATTCTTCAAAGGGGGTGTATGCAGTATTCTTTTCGCTTTTTTTCTTTAGTCTGATGAGTTCACATACAGCGTCACTGTCACCCTTCGTGAGCGCACTCCACTTTGAAAACATGACAATGACAAAATCTTTTAGCTATGCTATGCATAATTATTGTAACATTGTCTCCATATGATAATATTGTGATGTTTCCAAATAATGATGGAATTCTAAGATTGAGAGCCTTTCACAGCTTCCCTAATAGTTTCTCTTTATAACCATTGGACAGTTGATTCCGGTGTAATTTCTATGCCATTTCACAATTTTTTATCTTTGATGCATATTTTTACATTTAGTTAACACTTCACAACAATGCACCGATGCGCGATGATCAAACAGAAAAACAGTTTTTCTTGAAATAATGTTATTATTGATTTGTATCTGTCCACTCTGAGGACATATTCGCGAAGTGAGAAATTGTCAGCATGAGACTACCGTATGACATATCACGTTAGTTTTATTATTAAGCGCTTAGTCCAGGTATTATGGACCCCCTTTGGGTAAAGGCGTTGTATTGAACTTTCCATTTGGATGTGTCCTTTGCTTCCTCTAGCTATTTCGCCCCAGGAATATGGCCTGCCCATTTTCAATTCAGCTGAAGCTGATCTGGTTGCTTCGTATTGTGTTGTAATGTGTTGCATTGCCTCGATGACGTATGATTTATATATTTACAGCTGGCCAAATTTCAACTAAAAAAACAATCTCTGTAGTGTTTAAGTCTCTAGCTATCTCTCTATTCAGATATAATGTTATTTGGTTATATGGGATAGGATTGGTAGCGCTACTTGATTTTTAATTAAGAAATATAATTTGACGCAAAAATAAGGCATATCTTAATTTTTTAGAATAATTGGACATGGACATCCTTTTTAACTAATTTTTATTTGTTCCAGGAACTACTGATGCAGAGAAGGTTATTTAAGGAAAAAATAAAAAATTATAAAAAATGAAAATGTTTTACTTAATATTTAAAACTAGTTAATAATTTAAAACAGTTTATTTCTCGTGTGTGAAATTAATAACTTTGTTCATGAAAAACTTCGAATAATCTCAGTATTATATTTAGTCCTGGACTAAAGATTTATTAATAGCATAATTCACATTGAACACATATCTTCATTGTAAGCTAATTCTTAATTTTTGATATTGAGTCTAAATTTATTAATATTACTCTGATAGTAGAGTAAGTATAATCCTATTGCTTCGTAGTTCACAACTAAAGCTATTTCGAACGTAATTACTAATTTCATAGAGTATAACCGTCATCTATGGTCAAATTGCGCAAACTAATACTTTTTACATACTGTTATAATCGGAAATATATTTTCTTAAAAGCAAAAAATTACCTAAATTCAAATTTAGACATCTAAACAACTATATAACTAATGAGATCAATAAATTTAAAACAAATATCTAAGGTTAATTGTTTTAAATAACGGATTTACTTAAATCCATAATGCTTTAATCGTTGTAAGAGATGTAACGGACGTGACGTCGCCAGTCACATCCTGTCACAGCCATGTTGACCAACCGCTATGCCTGCCAGCCACTTGGAGGGGATGAATCTATATAAGCCAAAGCCAGCCAATAGCCATAATAAAACTTACTCTTTGGAAGAAGTCACTCTGCCATTTTATTTTCTCTGTCAATTATCAATAAATTAATAGGTCAATTATAAAGACTAGGCACGGGCCGTCATTTCTGCAAGACCCCTAAAAAGCTTTGATAATGAGTCGGTTTTTAAATCACACATTTCAAGTTTTTGAAATAGGGAACGGGCTGTTATTTCCAGGTTTTGCTAGTGTTATATTCTGTCTTTTACATAACGAACGATTTATCGTTCATTACGAAGTAAAAATATTTTTTTCATATGTGAAAAAATATGCTTTTAAATAATCTTATACATTTGCGGCGTTGCCACACTTGCATGTTGTAAACGCTATTCAAAGTTTGGCAACCTCGCCTATTCAAGGAAATACACAAAATAGTTTTACGAGATATGTTAAGTACAAGTGCCAACATTCGTAAATGTTAGGTATTATTCTACTTACCAAGAATTTCAATAATCTATTGAGAACGTATATGACGCGGCGAGACGATACTTCACTCCGGGGAATCGCAAGCGCAAATTCGGTTCTACCCTACTGTTCTCACGTCAAAGCGGGAGCTCCCAGTACCAGCCAGCTCCTTCCACTTGCTTGTATTCGAATCGCTGCATCTCTATGCAAGGTGAGAGTGATGAGATGCAGGGTATCTCTGCATCTTCTACCGCAGTTACTATCGAGATTGTTCACAGGAGTTACCTGAGCGTTTTACAAGGCAGTTTTTAGGCACCACAAGTATTTCCGAACCAATTCGACTCAGGGACCTCCATAAGCGTACCAATCCCCGGCAACGAGCCTTATAACACTGGGCGATATCACAACATCAGATGAGCCTCCTGCCCGTTTGCCCCTTTTTCTATATAAAAACCCTAAGCGAATGAGCGAACGACACCCGCCCCCATCCCGCAGTCTGCTCAACATCTTATATATAAAATTCTCGTGTCACAATGTTAGTCTGCATACTCCTCCGAAACGGCTTGACCGATTCCTCTGAAATTTGGTAAGCATATTGGGTAGGTCTGAGAATCGGCTAACATCTATTTTTCATCCCCCTAAATGTTAGGGGTAGTCCACCCCTAAATTTTATTTTTATTTTTTAGACAAAATTTTTAATTTCTATTTTTTTATGATACAGCATTAAAAAATACATGCAATCCCTAACTTTCACCCCTCTACGATCAACCCCTATTTTTTTATTATAAATGATATACATGGCGAAACGACGTTTGCCGGATCAGCTAGTATTTTTATATAATCTTTTTTATCTAAAATGATTTAAACGTCTATTCAAATAAGTGATTATACGTTATAAGAATAAAGATAATTATTCATTTTAAGTTTTCTTTTAACATTTCTTTCTTAATAATTATTAAGAGAAAAATATTCAGCTTAATTTTTATTGGTTTTATGGCGTGAAATTAAACAATATACACAGTTAACAAATTTATTTAATTTAAACTAACATTTTTCGTTTTTTATCGTCTTCAAGTTTTACTTTTATCTAAGTATAATTTCAGTTTTAAATGATTTAGTTTCGGTAAGTTTCTTAAACTACAAATTTTATTCTTTCAAAACCTTTATATATCTACTATATTGGATAAATTGTTATCAAATGTCAGCGGCCTCCACAACCAGGCCTACCACCCGGTGGTGGGCGGCAGATCGTCTTCTTTTTGCAGCCATCCACCACGCCCATCACCAGCATCAGACACCACGTTGCCCAGATCAATACATCCCACATCTATGGAACACATTTCAATTCAATATTTCTGGTCTATTTTTATTTTGCTTTGGTGGTGAACAACCCAAGTGTTCTCCAGGAACTGGGTTTCCTGCCTAGGGGATATGTGCTAAGGAATAGGGGATATGTGCGAAGGAATAGGGGATATGTGCGAAGGCCAAGGTTGAGAGACCAAGGCCCACAATCTGTTGCACAGATTTAACAAAGACTTTGCAACTGTATGCCGTCACTATCGACATCTGTAGCGATATTGTGTCTTATGTATTTTTATATATTTTTCAGTATTTTCGTATTGCTTTAGTACTGTAAGGAAAGTGTATATATTTTTGTAAAAAAAATAATTAAGAAGAGTAACAAGGTAGATGTCACAAGAAAAATAAATAAACTTAAGTAGAAAAGAGAAATGGATAGACGGAGCACATAGCGAGAACAGAAAAGTGGAGCAAGAAATGACTAAACTGGTGCCCAAGGTACAATACACGCAAAATAATATGATAATTTAGAATAGCAGAGTGGCACAGAGCAGACATAGGCGGGATTGGAGGGGGACTTTGCCAAAATGGCCACACAGATATATTTTAATAATAAATAAATATACATAAATGTGTTTAAGTGTATAACTATCGGAAATAAAAGACTGATATCTCCTAGACGTAAAATTAATAAAATTGATAAAATCAAATGAGATTTCAGATAAAGACAAATTGCGATATATTTTGATAATGCCATACCATGTTCAATACTGTTGCAATTAATAATAATTGATTAGAATAAATTCAAAATTAACAGATTCATAGAAACGAATATTTTTCTTCTATTAAATGATATTAAGGAGTACAATTTTTTGATTTATTAATTTTTATCTATTGTCTCACAAAGCACCATTTTATGATTATTCGGCATAAGCTTAAGTTGTTTCGGCACGAGACAAAAATATAGTCGACTCTAAAAGATTCTCAAAGCAATCGAATGGGGACAGGTCAACAATCTTGGCAATTTTTATTTATTACATCTTTAACCTGACGGGCCCCATCTGGGGCACTGAAATATAAATGAAACAAAACTATGAAAATGCGTTTACTAAAGTTTACTTTTTGAATTTTTTTTAAATATAATAAACAAAATTAACTATTACGATCATTCTATCGCTGGTTATAGATTTATTGTTCTGATCAGTGTGTAATATTATTTCTATGTTGGAAAGTTGCGAAAATAACTAACGAATTTGTTTTTGTCTTGTACATTGTTTCCCTTTAATTTTTGTTATTTGTTGTGTGTACTTACAATTTTTTGTGTAAAAACCAATAAAATATATATAGTATATAATATATCGCGTTATGTCGTACGGTATTTTACTGTGGGGTGCTGCTGCAGAGGTTCATTCCATATTTGTGCTGCAGAAGCGGGCTGTTCGGGGTATTTGTTGTGTTTCTCCGAGGGAGTCGGTACGAAATAAGTTTAAGGAATTAAATATTATGACACTATCTGGTCAATATATTCTTGAAGCCTTGTTGTATGTCCAAAAAAATATAAACGATTTTAAAACAAATGGTGACTTTCACCAGTATAATACGCGAAATAGAACTAATTTGAGTGTACGACCAACCAGGCTCCAAAAGATAAACCACTCCTTATATGGAAATTGTATTCGTTTTTACAACAAACTCCCAAGCGAAATTAGAGAATTATCACTAAATAAATTCAAAGCCCTCGTTAAACGAAAATTAATCAACAAAGCTTTTTATAAATTTGAGGACTACTTAAATGATCCTAATCCTTGGGATTGAATTGCTCCAGTTCAAAGAATTTGTATGACAATACCTGGCGATTAAAAAGAGAGGCGGAAAGTTTCTTGCCAGTTCTTCTTACCCGCTCTACGCCCTTGAATTGCGAACTGGTAGTAAATGTAAATTAACGATTAATTTAACTTGACGATTCAAAAGTGTACTTGGTTACCCACTTGAATAAAGATATTTTGAGTTTGAGTTTGATATAATACTTGATGTTGTTTACAATGTCACGGTCCCATCTGACCCCCAAACAGTAGAAGTGATTCGATTGATTAGAGCTTACTGGTACTTGACAGTGACTCACTCGTGTGGTTTAGGAGTAAATCAGCCTATTAATAAACAAACAAAAAAAATGCTATTCGTACCTCTCCTACAATCGTACTCTAATACAATTCCACCACGGAGTTATAAAATTGGTATGACAAGTGGCCGAGTCGAATAGTTTAGACGCGATTGAATACGCTAAAAATTAACCTAAACTTGAAATATGATCCTGAGGTGGATCAATGGACCACCAGAGAAAACCCTACTCTTTGGCCTGTATTCTAGAAATTAATCTAATGAATATAGTTTCCAGAGCTATCAGACTATTTCTCAGTATTACCTCTGGGATCGGGTCACCAATACTTCGGCTTGCAGCCGCCTGGACAGCGAGGCGGACGACAGGATGATTTCCGCTTGCAGGCTACTGCGGCCGCCACCTGCAACCAGACTCTGTAATGACCGAATCAAAAACTTTAATTTGCAAAGCTTTAATTCTTTTATATAGCCGCCAGTGCGTTGACAGCCCTTTTAAGAATCGGAACGCTTTTCTTAACCGACCATGTAAAGTGGCACTGTCACACTCACATTCCCAGAGGGGTCGCCAGTGCGTTGCCGGACTTTTAAGATGTAGTACGCTTTTTGAAGGACCCTAAGTCAAATGGGTTCGGAATTACTCATGTGGGGTTCCACATAGTGGTGGTACCCAAAAACTGCCTTTGAACGCCCAGGTGTGGAAGGGATACGGGTGAAATATCGTTTTCTGCATCGACGTCTGATGGAACTCAGCTGCAGGTGTCAATCCAAACAACTCTCTGAAAACTCTCTGTTGTAAATGAGGTAGAAGATTGGGTCGGTGTTAGTCTAGTTACTAGTGGTAGATTCAAACCCCGGCTGTGCCAGTGCCAATGTACTTATAACACTCGCTCGTATGAAGGAAACTCGTATGCCATAGACCCTAGAATCGACAGCGTGTATCAGGTGTCATACAAAAATGTGCTGAAATATGTGTAGCAGCGCACTAAATAGAGAGAGAATTCTGTATCTTAATATTGGAGACCTAGTGCTGATCGACGAGAACAATAGTTCTCTCTGCTGGAGGCTAGGTCGAGTGAAGCAGCTGATAAATGGCCAGAGTGGCTGAGGTTAAATCCAGCAGCAGCTGCATAACATGTCCGTTGGTCTGGCAAGTTGTCGCTACAAGAAGAATAAGTAAAGAATGATGAGTTTCAACGGCCGGGAGTATGTTTAGTCATTGGGCAAGTAAATTATTGTGGGGTGACGTGAGCCACTTCAAATTGTATTTGACCAGCGTAAGCTCGCATAATAAAGAAGAAGAAGAAGAAAGAACAAGAAGTTTAAAGAGTATTTACCGGCCCAGTCACTCCATAAAGAATGAACATCTAACAAGTAAGACTTACCTGGAAGAGAAGATATAAAAGGCAAAATATTCCGTATCGGATCTTCTTCATATTTTCGTGTTCAAGTATTTCATAATGGTTCAATTTTCTATTATTCCTCCATCGTTTCACTGTAAATTTTTCTTTTGTTCTGTTAGTACATGTCAGGTTTTCATCTTCTTTTTCTCGTCGGCCTGTCTTCTGTCAACTGATAAATTTCTTTGACGTGAGCAAACTTTTTGAAATCATAGAATAAAAATTATTGATTAGCGTCAGTCAACTTTGAGGAGGTGTGTAATGTTTGGAATGGAATGGAATGTAGAACTATATTTCGATAAAAAGAAGAAGATGGCGGATGTTGATCAGCTGTTATGATATAAATACGATGTTATTGGGAACGTGATATATTTATTAAAAAAAATCTTTTTCTATTAGAACCGTGGGAGAGTATTTAGACAACCGTCGATCGGAACCCCTTCACGGGTAAAGGCCTCCTCCAGCTTTTTCCAACTGACTCTGTCTATGGCTCTCTTTCTCCATTTGTTTCCTGCTACCGCTGCTAATTCTTCAATCCACCTTTTTTTTGGGCGACCTCCTCTTGGTCCTTTCCATACAGTTTTCTTTAAGGTCAACCTATTATCGGTGTATCTCGCTACATGCCCCGCCCATTGCCACTTCTGTTTTAGGGCATAATTTAAGGCATCTATAACTTTTGTTCTTCGTCTTATTTTTTCGCTTTTAATTTTATGATTTTTTTTTATTTTAAGTACGCTTCTTTCCATTGCTTTCTGGCATTCTACTAGTTTAGTTTTTATTTTTGTATTGTAACTCCACGTTTGGCAGCCGTATGTGAGAGTAGGTAAAATACAAGACGTGTCAATTAGACAATTTTCTTAAGGTGAAGAGGAAATTGGCCTTTTAAGCTTTCCTTTATGGACCAAAAGTTTTGACAATAGTTATAAATAACTTAATTGTTCTTATTATTACGGCTTTATGATAATTAATATGACATTTGCGTGTCTATTTTATTATTATTTATTAATAAATCCTAATGTACACGAAGTTACAGTTACAAATAAACGATTTAATATCGATGAATTTTTCAATAATGTTTAAAATTTGATAATTGTCATACATGTCTTCTCCAGAATTGGGCGGAAATCTCAAAAACTATCTATTTTATATGTAGACTGAGCTCTAAATTTAAATATACGTTTAAATGACGATATGGCTTGTTGTTTCAAAGACTTGACAGACAAATATATGCACTAACGAAAGCACAATCTCATTGGACGACAATTTCTAATATTATCCACCAAATTACATAATAAATTAAACTCTTTTGTTTTGCTTGGGTTATAGGTACAGTATACTAAGCTAGACGTATTTTGAATTTGATTATATTTTAGCCAATTTTATTCATTAGTTACACCCTCTATTTTATAATTACTTAGTGAGTGTTTGTGCGACTTTTGAACTATTTGTTAGTGATTGTGCGACTTGTGAACTATTTGTTACTATATCAGTCTTACGTCACATTTTACCATAGGTACTAATTTCCTATTTATCTTACGACTAACAATTGGTTCCCCCTGTTAAGAATATAAATTATGGAAACTCGAGAGTACTCAGGGCATATTATTTTAAGATAAAATTGTATGTCAACCACCGTACCCTTCATTGTGTTACAGAAATTAAGTAAAAAATATTTCAAAAGGTCCATTTATTCATACACCTTCGTTAATATAACTCGGCAAACATCGCCATAAAGAGCGCCAGTACGAGCGACAGAGCGAGCAGAGGGATGTCCTCCGTCCCCCTCGCACACTTGCGCCATTTTGTTTCTCTTGCGATAACTGAAATTAAATTAATATTATAATTATTTGCGTTATCGAGAATTGAAAACTAAAATAAAAAAAATATCTTTGTGACCATAATTTACGTACATCATTCACCAACTTCTAACACGGCTCACGTGGCTAATCGAAATACCAGCTGAAGATGCGCGATACACCGACAGCTCACAAGAATAATGCATGTGTGAATAGACGTAAGTAGTATTTAAGATGTCTTACAACAATAAATCAGATTTGAATATTTCTCTGTTTTATTTACAGTATAATTATCGTAAGCCCATCGTGAGAAAATCCCACCACCATGAACCTCTGATCATACCAGCACTCCGTCTGTTACCTTAGGTCTCTTGGTGCAGGCATCCCCTACCATTTATATATTTACCATTTATGTGTTAGGGTACCGTAGGGCTTAGCGATCTTATACATACACTACATATACTGTATATGTTCTCCTGACACCTATACTCCACCGTTACAGCTTACCGAGATATATACCTAATATGTACTTAATAACAATAATTTATGACTCTTGAATGCTATTTTCGTATAATAGAATATATTATTTAACTCACCTGTATTGGATCTTCTAAGTCAATGGCGGACCCAGAACAAACGGACGAGCGGTTACTCTCCACCAGACTATTAGATGAGAAGAATTATTGACTTTCAAAAACAGCGTCGGTACAAACTTCCAATAAATCTTAAGGTGTGTACAATTTCTAACTGGAGTTAAAAAAAACTAATTTGGGTTATTTATAATGGAATACAAGGGAAGGTTCTTTTTTGCTTTGTCGCGCGGGCGGCTTTTAATTTTCCATTAGCTATTGTTATTGCCGAAGACGTGTCGAAGACTCCAACGGGGCTTTTTTGTCGGGAAGGGGTAGTAGATGATGCTTCGCGCACCAACTGGTTTCCTAACCCGTTGGTGCGCGGCCGGGGTGAGCTTAGGAGGCCGGGGTGGTTCGGATATACTTCAGATCGAGTTCCAGTCCGGCCAAACGAACAGCGAACCCTGACACTCCCAACGGCTGTCCAATTAAGAACAGAATATAAGGAACCCAAGAAGAGCGCTTCTTGGGCCATGCACGCTCTTCAGCATACCTGTGCACAAGAACATTATGCCGTTGCCTCGGCGCGATGTCCACTTCGTTGGTCCTGGTCACTTCCAGCATTCGCTCTTCACATCTCAACACTGTCTATGAGAAAATATATTGTTCATTCACTCTTACAGGCCCTTCGATTTTCTTCCCTTACTCGGTTCGTGGGGTTAAATTATTAATTAAATAATTATAATTTAAGTTGGCGCCTGACAGGTGACCCCAGAGCATAATAAAGCTGAGTCAAACTCACCTGATTCCTCAACTCCGTATTGACAAGTTTGTCGCACACAGAAACGCTCCTCGAAGAGGCAGGCGGCAATGGCCGACGGAAGACACGATGCAAGTCGTCCAATTTCGTCATTATTATTTTGTAGGTTTTACACGATTCAGACTGAGAAACATTCACTCGGTTAACATTCGGAGTCTTTTAAACGTTTTACCAAATCGCTTGCCCCGAGGAACAAAGTCGTAAAGAACTACTTATTACAACTGTTTTAATGTTTCCTCAATTTTGACTTTTTTGCTCATGATGATACCTAACTGTAGTTTTTTCAAAATGTTATTCAGAAAACACGATGTCTTTATTCTAAGTCAATTATTTTGTGCAAAATTCTCGTTTACCTAATTTTTATTCCTGAAATATCTAGATCAGATATAATTTAATACATTTTTTTTTCTTTTCTCAAAGTGGTTGCCGAGAAGAGATCGCTCGAAAGCGATAAGGCCGCCAGTTGCCCTCCTTTTCATTTAATTATGTACAATTTTTATATTGTAATGCAACGAAGTGTTAATAAAATAAATAATAAATAAAATAATAGTTCGCAACAACCACAAAGATAGTTTAGTTTAGATTGTTAACAAAAAATAATCATAAAAGCTAATGCGACAGTTTAAAAACAAATAGAGAGATACATAACAACTATGTTTAAATTGTCAAAAAGAAAAAAATTGCATTCATTTGAAAAATATATTTGTATACGTAATGTCCTTAGTATTCTAGTAAATTTGTAATAATAGCATTACCTTCTTTTATTTTATCTAAAAAAAAAAAGATTTTATGTCTTTGTTCTTCGGGAAAAGCGAAATATAAAAAAATACGCGCTACGACCTTTTTAAGGCCTCAGATTTTTGTATCTGTTCCATGATCATTTGTCAGTCTAATAGGCAAGTAGGCGATAATGGTCCTCAGCAGCGTTGGCCTAGTGGCTCCAAGGTGCGATGATGAGTCTCAAACTCCAGCTGTGCGTTAATGGATTTTCTATGCCTTAGACCCAACACGACGGCGTTTGTCAGGCACAGGAGGCTGATCATCTCCTCGCCTATTAGATTGACAGACCTAAAAAGGTTGTAGCACCACTGATATTTGCATTATTACCAAATGCTTGTCTTTGCGTTTGTGTCTACTGAGCGTAGTTGTCGACGAACTTAATTCACTCGAGTCGCTGCTTGGCAGCGATTGTTTCTTCACTGAAATATTTATTTATTTACAGCATACATACGTGGTCAAATTTCAACGAGAAATATTATAAAGCTATTATAGAATCTTCTGCTATCCATTAATCCTCCCTTGAATCCTACACCTCCCACCCCCTTACGCTTCACAAATAGGTCGCTCTTTAGCTACGGAGCTTGTTGATGCTGGACAGTGTTCCCGGCAGCGGTGATAATCGTCCGGAACTTTCATAATCTCTCCCAGCAAAGCGCCGTTCCGTTTCGTAATTAATGATGCTTAGGTAGTCTAGTGAATCATGTTGTTCTATTAAATACCAAAAGCGACCATAGATCTGTCTCCTATGCAACGATGCTGTCACGTGACCATTGTCAAACAAATTGGTCATGAAGTGATTCAGTCCTTTTTATACAGAACTGAACATAGTCACGTTAGACCATAATCCCTATCAGGTGGGATGCGGCCTATTGCTGTGTACGCCTGTCCAGGAGATGCCTATCTAACCGCCACTTAAATGAACCTATATCGAGCTGTGTAGGAATGAAAGGGGGCAAGTTCTTTGCTGCAAGAAACGCCGAACCAAATCGTACAGCACCTGGGGATCAACGACGAAGGGGTGGAACTCCAGCGTTCTTCAAGAAAATCTCGAGTCCCTAGTATGTGGTATTGAAGTATGATTTTTCTAGTCTGTGATATATAACAAATTTACAAACATAGACGTAATAATACTGATTTAATTATTTAATTAATATTAAATATATACAACTACACTAATTTTATAAATAGGAATGATTTGATTGCATTAAATAGGCTCCAACAGGACTGATTTGAATTATTTCACCATTAGAACCCTCCTACGATGAACATAGGCTATATTATGATTGTCAAAAAAGCACGTTGAAATATTCGTATACGTACTGCAATTAAGAATAGAGCAATGTACCTACTCCAGTTTTAAAGAAGTCATCAATATCTGTTCAAAAGTTTTCAAATAAAAAGTATATTTAAAGCTTTAGACTAGTTAAGTTCGTGCTACAGAATTAATGTTGGAATCTCAGAGCACATCTAGCAATAGATAGAAGTGAAATGAAAGGACTCATGGGTATTAAATGTCCGAACTGAGCAGGTTGATGTTATTTAGTTACATCACTGCATTAATAAATAAACAAAACGAGAACCGCAGAACACAGCTACTTCCTACCTAATAAGTAACTAGCGGACCCGACAGACGTTGTCCTGTACACACATCTTAAATTTAAAATGTCAAACTTACAAAAACAATAAAAATCGTCTAAGTGCAAATAATCTGAATTATACACGAATCCATTTAAACTCATCAAAATCGGTCCAGCCATTTATTGTATGACGGCGTTGTCAGATCATCTCGCTCGTCGTGCCGATGTTAATGATAGGTAATATGGGCACGAAAAGCCAATAGAAATTCGAAATTAATCAACTTATGTAACTTCTTACTGTAAAATTTTCAATCACACTTAACCATAGATAACATTACGTATAGCTGTCAGTTGCGTGTCGTTATTCCACGTCCCGCGGAAACTGGATACTACCTCCCTACTGGATACTACCACAATTTTCAACAAAATCGGTTCAGCCGTTTTGGAGTTATAGTGTAACACGACATTCACGTCAATTCCGATAACCTTTAGGTTCCGAAGAATTCGCTTTGGGTGCGGCCAATCTCTCACACAGCTCCGTGACCTTGGCGATTTGCTCTCTCTGCTCTTTCAGCGTCTGCTCGCATATCACGCGAAACTCCTTCATTGACGACTGACGCGAATGGCATTTGCTACTGCAATCTGTCGGATGCCTGTCAAAGTGACGTTTCTTTTTCTTTTACGGATCTTTATAAAACTCAATAAATACATTTGTTTGGAATAAATATAGATTTTATTATTTCAATAAGCTACCCAAGGAACGCACTTTCTTTTCTCTAACAATCTTAATCAACAACTCAACCTGTCCTATGCACAAGAAGCTGAGGATTGGCAGGTCTCGAGTTGACCTTTTGCTGACCACAAGCAATCTTTTTAAGTAAGAAAACATTCACGTGACTGCCGAACTAACAATATATTTTGTATACCAGTGTTTCCCAATGTGAGCACAGGGGAGCAATTTGATTGTTAAACGAGGCAATCCAAATCTAGATAAAGACTAAAGCTGTGCAGCAAATTTAAATAGAAAAATCTTTATTTTAACTATTTGATATTTGAATTACAGCTTTTCAAAATATGTTTGATCATTTCCTAAATTAATCATTTAATTTATTAATTAAACAACAGATGGCGAAAACTATACAAATATATAGTGATTAGGACTTAATATAACTTTGGCTAATAATACAATTGTATGTCATTCCGTATGTTAGTCGTTAGGTTATTTTATTCACCTATCACTTAAGTTATGTTGGTGCATAAGAAGTCTCGAAAGGCTAAGGTGCAGGTGGGCCATTGGCCATGACACAGGGTTGGGAAACACTGGTACTTACCTATTCCGTTTCCGTCTGACACGGCTGCCATCAGAGACGCCAGAGTCGTGGGAAAACCTCTTATGCGTGGCCATCTGGGGCCTGGACTCAATGAATCCCTTCGGCCTTGACTCAACCCCTTGGGAATGAACAGATTCATCGGATTGAAGCGAACTCAACGATATTGGTCTTCGACCCACAGCACCAGCGTCCACGACGAGACGCTCGTTTCTGGAAATTTGGGTGATTGACTTCAGCTACCCTGAGACATGGCTGGACTTTATAGTTCTCCCCCGTATAAAGGATACTCAAGGTACTTTTATCGGAACAAAAGACCGCGCCGCCGCCCACCGACTAGGTGGACTGCGGAGGAGGCCATTGCAGGGCGTAGGTACTGGAGTAAAATGGACTGCGTCCAGAAATGCACCAAAAAAAGAAGATGATGATTAATGTACTTTTGATGCGTGTTTGCAATAACCTCTCAAACCGAGTGTACAACAAAAACTTTAGGGGTTTTTATTCGATATTTAGGGGTAATTGGAGTTGGTCCTAGGAGGAACATTCTGTACTTGGGGTAATGAACCCCTACACTCACTATGTGTATTGTACATGATTTGTTTGCGCCTTCTGTCATATGTCTTCAAAATATACCTGTGAGGTGGTGAAGGTCTGATTGATGCCCGCATATAACGATCCAGGTCAATTATATCTCCCACAGCACCAGCAGACACGGATGACGACGACATCTAGAATTTATTTTACCTTTTTAATTTATTTCGCATTGCGTAACGTTTGAACTACTAATTAGTCCCTTGTAGTCCTTGCAGTAAGGTAGGGGGATGGGCGGCAGGGGTTTGAGAGAAGCGCAAATATGAGTCCGAGTACCAACCTATCGCTTTTCGTTAGGTAATTAATATAACAATAATACGCCTTTAACCACATCCTATTGACATATAATATACAAATATATATATATATATACAATTTTATTACTTAGTTATTATTCAACTTAACACTAATTTATGTTATAGAACATCGTAAATTAAACAAAAATATTTCTAATTTTACATTAGAAGAATTAAGTTTAAAAATCCTTAAAACTATTTAATTCCATACCTTAGACCTGGAGCGATTCCACCAGGTCCAAAACGCTGATTTTAAACCAACATTTTTCTTCCCGCTTCAGCGGCGCTCGATGTCAAACGTGGTCTATCACATAATGTCACGCCATAGATTTTACTTTTTAATTGTCTAAATGTATATAGTTATATATAGTCGCGTAGACGGACTATGGTATATACTATACTCTATCTACGTATAGTCGTGACTTATGAGGTAATTTTTTTTTGAGTTTATGGCCAAAGTTTAATTGTACATTATACTAAATGCAAGCTAGACATAAGTAGTTTGAAGTTAGTGTCAGTGATGCCAGTGAGTTTTCCGTCCAAATTTAGAGGGAATCAAGATGTCCAGGGAGATTGTTAGTGGTACTTTATACAAGTTTTTTTTTTATTTTCTTAACAAACGCATGGTTCTTTGCAATTTATATAAAGCCTCGAACCGAACAAAAAACTAAACCAAATAATATAAACCCCAGTAGCTATAAATGCATAGTAGTATAGGAGTCGGCATCACTGGTTAATAGGTCACTCTTGTCGAAAAGTGATTTGTCTGTCCCAGCCCAGAACACTGGTTAAAAAAAGTACTTACCTTTCCCGCCTCATGTCATGTTTCGATTCTCACTCTACTCTATTATTTATTGTATTTTTAGGGGTTTATAGTTAGGGTGAAATGAAAACAATACCTTGGGCAAGTTATAGCACTTTAATTTGTTCTACATTATTTACATCTCATATTAATACAGTTTAACATTTTAGCACAGGACTAATATATTTTGAATAAATGAAGCGTTATGAAGCCAAGTGACAAAACATATTTAGTATAGCATTTAATTTTGAAAATATTCTATTAAATTAAATATTATTTTGTGATTTTAATTTTAATTTGATGTAGATCAATGTGATGATATATTATTTTTTATGAAGCAAACGAGCGGGACGCTCGTGCGTAAACGCCGATAGACACAATGTTAGAAGGCCCGCAAGTGCGTTGGCGACCTTTTACAAAATTATTGTGTTTATACAAATTTACACGCCATTTAAGCATAGTTTAGTGAAATAATTTTATGGACTTTCAAGTGACAGTATTTGTATGTGAGTGACGTCAGCTGACGCACGGTCACGAGAGCACCGCGATACAAATTGTTGAGATGCTTATGGGTTGTCTCGACATGTAAAGCCAATTGTGAGATTCAGCCATGCATGGTCACATGACCATTATTAAGCAAAGGCAAGCAGTCTCAGTAATAATGATGACGTTTAAAGCGTTTCGACCCTACACGTTTGAAGAGGTCATAGACAACTCCCAAAAGCAATGTAGTCGTTAAAAAATTATTTTAATAAAAAATACCAGATCATTCATATTTATGATTTCACTATCTTTCTATTCAGGTGTCTAGGCATTGCGATCCATCTCTCTCTTACACATATTATGAGATTAGATGGCCATAGCAAAACTATTACTGGTGAATACATCGTGCCATCCATCTTTAACGTATAATTAAAGCGAGACATATAATATGGTATATTTTAACTAAATTACGAGGACGGTTACACACTACAAATATAATTATAATATAACATAATTATACAAACTAATTTATCTGCCTTAGTAATGGTATAATGTATAAAAATCCATCAAAAGCAAATTAAGGTGGAATACTTAAATTTAACAATCGCTGATAATTTACTTTCAATTACATCATTGTTGACATCTAATTTATTTCTTAAGTAATTTTTGTAGTGACAGAATCGTTGGAATTTCGTGAGTTTAAATGACACACTATGATACAATACAAATATTTTTTGCATTACATATTTACCAGATTAAGACGAGGTAACAATTTGTAACACATTAAAAACCAAATAAAAATAAAATTTAATAAACAAATTTTAGTATAATTATATTTGTGTGTATACTTAATTGCAATAAATTCAAAACTTCATGCACAAATAAACTCATGCAAATTTAAAAGCTATATGTACATTAAATCACAATTGCATTATTTTCCCCCAACTTTTCGGGCATCAGGGTATCCTTTACAGATTAAATGTTAATTATTTGTATGCGTGCCGCAAATTGCTAATGCGCTTTCTTAAGTAGTCAACTAAAATTTTTTTTGGAGAAAGGCTTTTATGAAATATTATTAAATTACACTCATGTTTAGTAATCTGAAAATATTTAAAATTATTTTATAAAAACTAAGCAATATGACGGGCAATGAATTGTTACAGATTTAGTACCACAAAGTTCCAGCGCATTAGTAATTTGCGATTACAAAACTGGCAACACTTGACAAAATGGCCATCGCTTTGTACCAATTCCATAAGATTAATCAATCTCCTGTCAGATGCTATTCGCCAGCTCATCCATGCGACATCTGAAAATTTCAACGTAAATCTTTAATTACATATTTCGCCAAGAGATGGCGCTGCCGGCATGGTAAATGTATAAAATCAAATGTTTATGAACATATAGAAATTGTATATATAAGCGACATTCTCAACGTCGGAGGGCTCGCGAGTGCGTCGCCGTGAGTCGTATTCAGTAAAAGACAGATCTTCAACGAGTACGAGTACTAAAAAAAACTAGATACGAATACTAGGATCCACGAGTATTTATAGATATATGTGCATCTGATAGTTAACTATTTTTTTAACGAAATATATTCTCCACAGAGTACTGAACACAACAATGAGAAGAGTTTGCTTTTTAGGAAACAATGCCTACTGCAACACAGTTTAAAAAATCTGATGTGAAAGTGATATCCAAAAGAAGCATTTATGTTGTTTTTAATTAATTGTAATTGTACATATTAAGACACCGAATACACAATATGTTAACGTTTGACACTAAACTTAACACTCGGGTTTAACAGATAGGGATTAATCGAATGAACCACTTTTTTGCATAACATTTAAGCATTCTTTGGTGTGAAAGCGAGAAAGAAAACGCCCATTGTTCCCTTTTCGTCTATACATCTCTTATTAATCGTCACTCAACACACGAAAAAGAGAGAGAGAGTGTTTCGTGTCGTGGATTCAAATAGCTGCCGTAAGTAGTGAGGCGTAAGGTTCAAATTCATTTAGCCCTCGCGAGGGTCTCGAGCGAAATCTAGAGTTAAACCTGCTTTTTGATATATTCGCACATTAGATTTATCTTTCATAGTTTTAATTTCTATAGGTTGGTATTTTAAGGGAATTAACTGAACTAAAGGAGAAAATGTACTTTTCCTACCTGACAGCCATTTCCGCGACCTCTAAGCTCGGGTAGTCCAACTCCTTCACCAAACAAAGAACGGCCGACAGCAGATTCGAACTCTGGAAATATATTTAAGATAAACGTGTTTCGTGTCCTTTTTGATCTCCCTCTAGGTCGGGGCTTCGTGTTGTCATTTGAGAAGAGAGAGCGACCTTACCCTGGCGACGGGTCGCCAGGTGAAGCCCCTCCGCTCAGACATGACCGCGGAGGAGTACTCCCTGCCCCCCGGATTGGCCCCCCTCTCGCCTCTTTCGCCCCTCTCCCATTCCCGGACAGAGAGCGTATCGCTTCTGAAATTATATGTAGTTAAAAATAAAAACCACGCCCTATTATGGTTAAATGTATAAAAAAGAGTTTGCCAAAAAATATGACTTATAAAAATGGAAATAAATCACGAACCGATCACTCCGCTCGCAAAAGTCTTGCGCGAGCGCACCGGACGGTCTCCACTCGCTATTGCTCGCCGCGAGGTCCTGAAATATATCAGATAGCGATGTGATATTTTATTGATAAAACGCCGGCCACGCCCTGTCCACGAGCGGCGAATTGTATCACTTTCAGCCCCACGGATGTTATGTTTTACCATCAGGCGAGCGGATGATGCTTTTAAAGAAGCAAAAACTGCCCAACCGATTTTGATGAACACACTCGACAGTTCCTAATCTGGACAAATCTTGAGAATCTGCCTTTATAGAGAAATATCAGGGAAATTTTATCGCACTTGCGTCGTCAACGTGGGTAATGTAGATATGGAGGAACTTTTGGAGTCGAACGGTGGTTATTCTAGGTCTACTACCGGTCCACGTATCGGTCGAATATGTCGACGAGATTCCGTCTCATAAAATAGACAGGATCAAAAGCCTCGAACCCACCATGACGCTCTGCGCCGACGCAGAATGCCTCAGAGAAGGCGCCTCCGCAGACCTCGCAGCTCTTGGCTGAAAAAGCATATTTTTTTTAGCTTTAGTAGACCCCTTCTCTTATTACGTTTCGTCCCGTCTTGTGTAATTATTATAATCGTACCTCGTAATGGGAAGTGCTCATCGCCGGGTGGTCGTACCTCTCGTCTTCGGGCGAGGCGACCCGGCGCGGTGTGGCCGGGCACTGAAAAATATTAACGTTAAGAAAAACTCCAAAACAAAACGACACTAGGCCTGTGCCACAAACGTCTCCCGGCAGTCAGTCATTATAGCTCGATACTCAATATTAATTATATGTTTTTTTTTTCAATAATGGGGCCGTGGACCGACCCAAAGGGTTCGCGAGTGCGTCACCGGACTTTTAATTAATAATGTTATATACTAACCGTGGGCGCGAGCGGAGATCTCGGTTCAGAGCTTTCTTCGACGGAACCGTCGCTTCCCTGACACACACACACATATTAGTATGAACATACACATTCCGACACTCGTGCTTTAATCACATTCTAAAACCGTTGCAAATCACTAACAACAGGAAACTCGGATCCGAGCTCGGGTCGTCGCCGGGCACACGATAACCTGAAGGGCAGCTCGGAAGCTCATTAGATCGATTGAAATGAGGGAAAATGCTTCGTTAGCGCGTTTTAAGGTGTGACGTCATCGAAATAATTATAAATGAGAGATGTACTGCCGCTGAGCGAGGGCTGCTGGGAGACTTCTACCTCCACTCGTGGGATGAAGGGCAGGATGGAAGTCACCGCCGTAAGCGAAGCACGAAGTAAAGGCCGAGGCCTACTTTTGACCCTAATCTTAATTAATTTAAGCCCTTAACAACCGAATAGTAAAATCAAAAGATACACTCGTATACCGCTATCTAGTGAGCGTAGTAATGGTCTAAGATCCCGCTATACAACGACCTTCACCGAGATGCTTATTTAATGAAACTTATTTTATATTTAATTTAATATGTCAATAAATATAATCCATATGGGTTGCCTAGCAAATTTCAGTCCAGAGTATTTTAATTAATATTAAAAAAATATATATTTTTTTAAACATTTCACCGGTATGATTATTAGATAAATTCTATACCAATCGAAAGTATGAAGCCCATAGAATATTCAAACGTTCGGTTGTTTTTAATCAATTAATTATTTATGTGTATATTTTTTTATGTGACACTAAAGTATATATATACATCTTTAGTATAAAAGAAGGTTATAGTGATACATATATAATACTACCCTGATTAAAAATATTGATTCAAAAAAGTTCAAAAAATTTACTACATACAAAAACTTTTTTTTTTTAAATATTAATTAAACATACTCTGGACTGAAATTTGCTAGACAACCCATATGGATTATATTTATTGACATATTATATTAAATATAAAATAAGTTTCATTAAATAAGCATCTCGGTGAAGGTCGTTGTATAGCGGGATCTTATACTATAAACTATGACTTGGGCATTTACGAAACGATACAAAGAGCTTTGTATGTCATGTATAGTAGTTAAACACATTGTTAGTTAAAATACAGCACAGCACAACACACAACACACAAGCCACAAATAACTTGGAACCGATTGAGAACTCAACTCATTCTTTTTTATAGAACAGGGGGCAAACGTGCAAAAGGCTCGGATGTTAAGCCAGAATGCCAAGTACAGCCGGCGCCGAGCGATTCTCCACTGCGAGGGCGTGTGGTTCCTACCTGGGATAGTTTCTGTTTCTTCTGCACCTTCATATTTCTTGGGGAGGGGAGAGGGATGAAGGCATAATTAAACATTTTTTTTATTACCTGCTCCCTTGCGCTCTGCGATTGATAATAATTGGGGACCCTCTCGGGGCTCGACTCGCCCGACCTCGCGGTCCGGTACTGGCTGTATTGCTCTTGCTGAAATATTACATTAAACATTTGACCTTTTTCATTTCCTAATAAGCTCATTTCGTGCGTTCTAACCCCGAATGTAATGACATCGAGTTAATTACTTACAGAATTTACACTTTAATCTAGATAAACGATCCTCCAATATCAAACACCTTTAAAGTCGATTAAAAATAAGACTCACTTGCTGAGGATACCCCTCATCATCAGAATCTGGTATATGAATCCCGCGTCTCATCGCCTCTTGGACCTGCAAACGGACGTGTGGATCTGTTATGTGCACTCAGTGAAAACAATTTATCTAAAGCCAACTCTGTCTTCTCTCGCAAACCTTGAACGCCTTTACCTCCCCATGAACCATTCTAGACATTTCTGAAAACCGCAATAAATTCCGTCCAGCACTTTTTGATTTTCGCGAAATAAAAGGCATTTTATCAAGCTCCACCTCTCGAAAATATCTCTAATCGTAAAGCGTCCGGGAGAAACTGCAAATCAGTTCGGCCTATGTCAAAAATAACGTGGCTTAATTAAAAAATTAATCATCATACCTCTTCAGGTCTAACGGGAACATTGTCCAACTTCTCCAGATTCGGAAGATTACGAAGTACTGTCATTCTGTACCTGAAAAGGACGGATTTCCATACAGCGGCAATTTTGAGCAAGCAAAAACTAAACCAGCTCGTATTAAATATTTAAAAAAAAATTGTAGGGTGATCAGCCTCCTCTGCCTGACTCGTGTCGACTTTTTAGGTCTAAGGAAAGCCGGTATCCTCGCGATGTTTTCCTTCAGCGTTTGAGTTTATGTTAATGCGCACAGCCGGGTATCGAACCTACTACCTCGGGAATGAGAGTCGCACGCTGAAGCCAACGATGCTCATTAAGAGCAAAATTTAATTCCTAAAACAAGTGTCAATTCTTACCTACCTTTAAAAACTTGACAAACATAGTCTTTCGATGACCAGAAGTCATAAATATAAAAACATAAGATCACCTCCCCTAAATGTGTTTAGCTTAAAATCAGTTGTAGTAAAATAACAAAATATAACGGAAATATATATATATATATATATGCGTTAACAGAGGTAAGGAGTTAAGGTACCAGGACAACATAAGTACAAAGCTACTCACTCTGAATGTCTCGTACAAGGGTTCTCATCCAGCCAGAGGTGCGTCAGATCAGGAAGACGTCTCAAATGCCTGATCTCAGCTAAATCCTGGATCTCATTCTTCCTAACGTACAGCTCACGAAGGCGGCGACACCCCGCAAAGTCCACCAGCGTACGGATATTGTTAATGCTGAAAAATGCCGAATTTCAATTCAAACTCCCTGATATATCATTGTATTTATATCTGTACTGTGCCACTCTCTGCCATGTCCCTGATGTTTCTTTCATCTATCCAGCTTCTAAATTGTCATAATCTTTTGCGTTTATTGTACCTTAGGCACCAGTTTAATACCGGCTCCACTTTTCTATTCCTCTTTATTACATAACACTCGCTATAATAGCGCATTTCCCGAGCCGCAAGGCCTAAGCCAATCAGAGCGTGTCTACGTTAATTGAACAATCAGCGAATTTGCATTAGCCAATAACCGATCCATGTTTGGATTTCCAACTTTTCCGAATGGCAATCTTATGCCACTTTGACAACTGACTCAACATAGATAAACTAATAAAACCTAAGTTCACAGACTCGCTAAACCACGCCTTACAGCTAGCAGTGGGCAGGCCGTATTGCAAGGTGTACATCCTAAAGGTTCCTGGGGAGAAATGGATGGAGGAAGCAAAGAACAGATCCATAATACCACTAAGTGTATAAGTTATACAGTATAACAAAAAACTGATCAATAGAGTATTATTTTGTAATTTTTATATTATAGAAATAAACTTATTATTATTACTGTAGAACCTATACAAATTGTTATTTAATTCTGTAAATTAAGAAATTTAAATTAAGCAATAATTCCATGAACCCGCCAAAACGCTTCGAAGCAAGATGGCGTCGTTCTATAAATATATTATTTCGATCAAAAACAGTCTTAATTAATTTGCTCAATTCCACTAAGTTGTGACAATTTTGTGTCACGTGACTGACGTATAAATCCTTTTTTATAATCTACAAGTAATTCTACTCCTATACAACCATGTCTTATACAGAATACTCTTAAAAATACTGTATTTTTCATTTCGTAATAGCACAATTATTGAGGTGAAGAGAATTACAATTTCCGTCCAAATACCCAATCAAGGCCTCCAAAAGGTTATTGAACGTCTAGGGCATCTATAGAATACCTAGCCTTCCGTCTAGACAGGACTTAATTTCCGTTAAACGCCGAGGACCAAAATGGTTAAAGTCCCTGAACTCGCTGGTATTTATTTTAATGTCTATTAATAGTATATAGAGAAAAAATTTGATTACATTAAATAGGCTTGAAACTGGACTGATTTGAAAAGTCCTTTCACCATTAGAACCCTACTATGATGAACATAGGCTGTGGAATATATTTTCAAGGTGTGAAAAATACCAATAAAGATTCCTATGCTGCGGAAACTATTGACAACAGAGCAATGTACTACAGTTTTATAGAAGACAGCAAAAGCTTCCAAAAAGTGTTGATTTAAAAGTCTATGGTTAAAGTTAAAGCTTTAGGCTGTAGAAGTTCGTGCTACCGAATTAATACTGGAACCCCAGAGCACATCTAGCAATAGATCCTCCAACCTAAAGAGGATCCTCGATTAGCCTAACTACTGACTGGCCCAAAGGCGGTTGAGTTCCTGATAGCGCAGCTCGGGATCTTTGTCGAGCGTAGCTCTACCGCCAGGTAAAAAAACCCTTTTTGGCACAACTAGCGCAAAGGCCGGATACGCAGTCGCGAGCCCTTTGGCAATGTGAGTGTACATTTGTTATTTATCATATATATCATATTACTATAGTCTAGAAGACATATATATATATATATATATATAATATATAATAATATAAAATTAAATATGAACTATCAAATTAGTTAAGTTAACTCATCGGCTATAACTAGTTCAAACATTACCTGAACGCTAGAACTTCAACATTGGGCATTTTCCTCAACAGGCTGACATCACCGAGTTCGGCTCCCCTGAAAAATAAAATATTTCATCAGCCATCAAACCTGGAGACACAAAAAATATTTACATAAGCTATTAATAAAAATCTTTAAAATAGATTAAAAATGCTAACTAACAAGCGAAAACAATTTAAATATTAACTTTTGATTTCGTTGCGCACGCGTCGGTCACGCGATTCATCGCCATATTGTTTAATATTAATTATTTATAACTAGTTTCTTGTTTTGGAAAGATTTTAACCGGCTTTGACGATAATGAGGTCAATTTAACGCGTAATCAGGCTAACGTGAACCCTGGATAGTTAAAAGGACGAATATGTCAGACAACTACAAGTTTCACCCGTCCTTCTTCAGAGAGTTACCAAAGGACTCTGAGCTTTTTTGGACATATAGCATAATGTTCCCGATAACTCGGAGAAGCTAGTGACCAGTAGAGTGGATGACGAGACCCCGCTGGACTCGCTGGAGTGACCGAGGTCCTTGCAGGCCATACCACACAGGCTTGCCAAAGGGGGAGTGGAGGAAGATATGCAACACCAACAAGACCTTCAGTAATACTTGCCGTACTTGCTTAAGAAACAGAAATCTAAAAAGAATTCATTGTAACCTCTTCTACTATCTTTTACTTCTTCTTTTAATAACACAAACTATCGATTTCTTGTGTATTTCAATTTGACAATATTGGTACTGACATACTAATAAAAATACATACATAAAATCAAAATGGGGTCGTGGGTTTGAACCGTGAAAAAACTTGGTTGCACCCTCAAACCTACCGAAACAGAAAACTCCATTTCGGACAAGCTACCAATCACAATTCCACTATTAAAATTCTAACATTTGTGTTTATAGTACGGGCAGTCATCGCGGCCCATGGCCACCCATTTAAGTGGGTGCGTTGCCGGCCTTTGAGGGAGTAGTTTACTCTTTCTTTAAACCGTTAGAGGTCGTATCTTCCAAGACCTCCACCGAAAGTCGATTCCACCGTTCGCTAGTTCGCACAATAAAATGTCTTGTGAACCGTGGAAGACTTCCAGCGAAGGTGAAGCGGATGAAATTTGGAGTTAACACGGCTCGTAATGTGATGAAGAGGCAGGATGGATTAACCCAAATAACTCCTCAGAACACTCTCTATAGTAGAATACGCAGAGAGAGGCAATACATCTATTATCTGCGTAGATTGACAATTCGACAAGCACTTCTCTGAATTTGAAGGAAATAGCTGGTATTTGGGAGAACCGGTCCAGATATGTGAGCAATATTCCATATCGTACTTGAGCTTGTGCATGCGCGTACGCAACTGACGTCACTTTCAATTTCATTAACTCGTTATTAAGTCTAAAGGATTAACGGGACCGTGGCCTCGGAATTAACGAACTTTAACTTGTTCGTTTTACATCTCGAGTATAATAGCGTAGGCGTGCGTGACCTTCAACGATCTCTTCAACAATACACAATGATTCATCGTAATCATGACTCCGACTGTTTGACGAAATTCCTATTATATATAATACATATAATAGCAGAAGCTCTGTTTGTCTTTTTTTATAGAACAGGGGGGGACCAAACGGGCAGGATGTTAAGTGATACTGCCCATGGACAAGCCCAGAGGGATCGCGAGAGATTTTAAGAATTGGTACACTCTTGTAAGTCTATTACATTAACAAATCATGAAACAGATACAGAAATCTGACGCCCTGAGGTTTTTTATTATTTCATTGGCTTTATATTATAATCCTAACTGTTACCTATGACTTGGCATAGTTTTTTGTAGCTTGTCCTCGTATATATATCGTCACTCTTAAAGGCTTATAAGCACCTGCAACCATTACATGCTCCTCATCACGATACAGCAGTTCTTTATTATCATTATAATGAAAGGAATTACCACTGTTTCACCTCAACAGTTGCATTAACAGGAGCATTCACTTCAAGAGACAACATATTTGATTTTTTGCATACGCTCCGAAACTATAGGATTGAGTTGTACATAGGCTATATAGTTCAAAAAAGTTAGTGTATGAAGTTACGATAGTGTAACCCAAATGAAGAAGACCAATAAAGATTTCTATATGCTGCGGAAACTATTGACAATGAGCAATGTGATGTATTTCAGTTTTATAGAAAACAAATAGAAGAAACAACTATAGTAGCAGATGGTGAAAATGGGCTCACAGATACCAAGGAATTAATGTGATTACTTATATTAAAATGTGTTTGAGTGTAAAAGTATCAGAAATAAAAGCCTTCTATTAAGTATGTACAAAAAATTAAATCATATTAAATTACGATAATTATTATGAAATATATTATTTTATTTCAAACACACACACAATTAACACTCGTATTACCACGAAATACTTTTTATATAATTAGCATAATGAGCAAGATAACTTTCTAACTCAAAAGCAACACATTAACTTTCATTTATCTTGTCTATGGTTTTGTTTATGTAAATATCCCACGTGATTTTATTTAATGAAACTCACTTAACAATTAAATAAGTAAGTTAGGTTACTAATATTATAAAGAGTTACATTTTGTGATATAACAGGGGGTAATGGTATTTGTGACATAGGCTGAACACGAATGAAAAGACTGACGTGGTAGTCGGATTTGCAGTTTCTTTCTTATAAACGCTGTCTTAACGATGAGAGGTATGTTCTGGAGGTGGAACTTGATAATGCCTTTTATTTCGTGAAACTCCAAAAGTTCTGGACGGAATTTATTCAGGTTTTCAGCAATATCTCGAATGGTCCATAAGGAAGGTCGTATTCAAGGTTATATAGGCGCTAGTATAAAATAATAAGAAAAGAATTTGATGTTACATTTAGAAAATTCTT
The DNA here is from genome assembly GCA_963693345.1 of Pieris melete. Taxonomy (NCBI): domain Eukaryota; kingdom Metazoa; phylum Arthropoda; class Insecta; order Lepidoptera; family Pieridae; genus Pieris; species Pieris melete. The sequence goes on along the minus strand of CAVNZK010000325.1, from coordinate 885,727 downwards.
TCATTCACACTTTAATATCAGCGAGCAACAAGAACCTATAAATATGACACAACCTTTTAAGTAATTAAAAACGAAAATCAGACTAGAACATAAATTCTTTTCAAACAAATTAACTCCAAAATGTTTTAAAAATTAGTATATTATATAACTACTTATTAGTATTACAGAATAAAATGTATGTATGTAATGTTTATACATAAAGTGTTAAATACTAAGCCAAACAGAAATGTGTTCATTCAATAAACACGCACATTTGTCTCACGAAAAAAAAAGATATTTTCATCCTTACATAGTCTTCGATCACTGGAATTTATGCAATAAACTAAAAAATTAAAAACGTTTAACCAATAATCCATACAATAAATCTGTAATGTATAGGCCATTGTTTCAATGTGGGAAGTGAGTGGGTAACGACATTGAAACGCAAAAGTTGTACCCACATAAGTATTCTATTTTGAAGTCACAACTAGCACTACATATCAAATCTTACTCTATTTGGTTCAGTAATAAGGAACTCGCATAACTCTAGTTACATATACGTATACATATATTAGTTAATAATTAGAAGCGCAAACCAAATGTTAGCAATCATTGTACACTTGCTGTCAATAAATTCTAAAACTTCACTTTTGGTAGTGTGGAATGAGCCTTTAGTTTTCATGCATTCATGAATTGTAATATAACATTCTTCCTTCCGATAATGTCCAATGGGTCGACTACACTTATATTCTTAATGGGTATGGGCTGGTTTTTGTTAATCCAGCATCACGACTCCACTACCCCTAATTTTATGTTATAAGCCCATGTTTTGAATGATAAAACCAGATGACACCTCAAACAAGTGTTTCATTTATTTGAACATCCCTCCAATAACCCCCACCAAACTTTTTATACTAAGTCACAGTAGTTAAACCCAGTTAGATAAGGTTATAATAAACTATTCTAGTACTGAAAATGTTAAGAAACAATTTCAAATATTTACAATTGCTTCACATGACATTTTAAAGTTAGACCGACCAAATAATAGATGACTATTTGAAGAGTGTTACCCTAGTGGCTTCAGAATGCAATGCTCCTGAGGGCCAAGGTTCAAACCCTGCACTAATGAGAAAGGAAACAGGCCAGAAAGAGGCAGAAAGACGACTAGACATACACAGAAGGCTGATGACCTACTTGCCTATTATAAAAAAAAATCATCACAAAATAGACACAGAAATCATTTTAATTTTCATCTAATTTCACTTACTTTCAAAGATGCCATAAAAAGGCTTACTTTAAATATACTGGTGATGGTTCAGATGTTTCATTAATGTAATAAGCATTAGTTAAACTATTATTCTCTCTTAAGGGGTGTCAAAAACATTTGAAATAACATCTGTAAAGGTCTTTAGTAATACATAACACGGTTACAGTAACTATATAATTTAAGTTATATTAAGAAAATCCTGTAAGTCCAGGAGAAATATGACCTTTTTATTTAAAGAAATTGACAAATGTATCTTAATTAACCTAACAATGCATGACACAATCTCTTGTACACACCTTAGTCATGCATACATATACATACCTTAAATGGTTAGGAATATTTTAAAATACAACTACTTACTTGTATTTTGCAGTATAAATGTGCATACATTGCTTCCGAATGAGTGGGCCACATTGAATAATGCATTGAAGTTAAGTAAGTCAAATTTATAAAAAAGCCAACTTAACTCATGTAAAGAATTTTAATCATTTTGTATTTTTCATGTTTCCTACACATTTTTTTCTTACACGGCTCTCCCAAAACTAATTGCTTGCAAGGGTGTATAAAGCCCACAACTATTGAATATGTATGTTATAATTTCTGTTTTATGTGAAAAAGCATAAATTATTTAAAATAATTGTTGATATATATGTATAGTATATTATAATATATCAACACAATATAACATTACAATTAATAAAACTGCATCAAATGCAACAACTCATTTAATGCACTTTAACCATCATTTTATACCGAAGTTAAAACCCGAACCCCACACACAATGCACGCTCCTAGTCAGATAATCAGTAAGTAATATCCACTGTAACCATCTTTTGCAGTACCACTATGACCACATCAACAACACCCATAGGCATATAGCAAATGTATTTGACTATCTATGACTTGCAACACATTATGTTGTTTTATACCCTATAAGCAAGAAATAAAGAGGTCCAATTCTAAGCCCCATAAATTGTATAGATTTAAATTAAGTTTCAGGTTTTACTCTACTATGAAATACATAATACATCCTACATTTTGCAATTAATTTTTTTTGCAAAGAAAATATTGTCATAAATTCAAAAATCATTTATTCACGTAGGTAACACAATGTACACTTGTGATGCGTCATTAAAGAAATACATATTAATGCTTCTATTTTTACATTTACTGCCAGTTCTCAAATCAAGGGCGTAGAACGGAAGAGAAGAACTGGCAATAAACTCTCCGCCACTCTTTTTAATCGCCATGTTTTTTTTTTTGTACACAACGTTTGTAAGGAGCTGCAACCATTACACCATGTTACACATGACATCTTAAGTAATTAATAATAATAACATAAATTAAAAATAAAGACTTGTCCCCTATCAGCAGGAGGCATGGGGAAATAGGAGCACGCACTTACATTCTAGTGGGAACAACACGCAAACACATAGTCGAAATGTTCATAAGGACAACTGTCAACCTTGAACAGTGAATTGTGTGGTTTTCAATTTATACAAGATTCTAACAAGATGCAAATATGTACGGAAAGACACTTACAGTATTATGTAAATTAGTTATGTATGTTTATATAAGAGTAAATTTGTATGAGGAGATAAAATTTATGTGTTTTTGTAAAAAACCAGTGTTCTATCAGATATCAATAACAAATAATTTATAACGTCCATTGGTGCTCTCAACAGCAAGACTAAGACTAAGAAAATTATTCATCCACGATTCTTCAAAGAAATTATCTTTACTTTTTGTAGTACTAGAAATTTATTTTCAGTACTACTACTGTAAAACGTATAACATTTATAAGAAATTTGTGTAATAAATAATATTAGAAGTTTTTATCTAAATTATAGGCTTATTATGTATAGCAATCTTTTAGTGAGTACTGGTATATGGAACTATTTAGCATCGCAAAACAATATACAAATATTTGTGTTTGTAAATATGATTTATAGTCTTTATCCAATTTCGCATAATATCTTAATAAGGCAAAAAATATTATAGGATACTAGGGAAATGCCGAGAGTAGGTAATTAGTAATTTTAGACGCAACATAGGTAGATAGAAGATAAAGAAATAAAAATGTAGGTAGATAAAAGTGTATTTCATAACGGTATAATTTAATTACGTTAAACATCACGCAATTTCGATCAGCTGTTATTATACCATTGTTTGATCAACCATGCTGTACAAATGCTGTTATTGTCTTTAGTCCTATTTCTAGATTTATTTAAGGGTTGAGAAGGTGAACGAACGCGAGTTCACTAGCGGAACGAACCACGCAAGCCCTGGGTTCCGTAGGTACTTACCAGCAGTTTAGCTTTTTTACCGATGATAAATCCGATTGTTTCGATCTAGCGATCACCATCTCCTCCGTTAATCGAGCCATATTTCACAGCTCAACACACAATATCACTGATTTAGACAGGAGAACTGCGGCCGCTCATCGCACCTCGAATGCACAACTCACCAGAAACGCGAACAATAACAGGAAAAATAAAAATGGAAATTGCTTATAGCAGTTAAAAAATGTGTCATTATGAATGACAGTAAAAATTGACAAATGATAACTGACAATTTTATTACGATTTTAAGTTTTCAATAGTTTCTCTATTCAATGACAGTTCGTGTTGACAAAAATGGTCAGACAGCGGACGGGGCGGGACGGCGACGCGGCGTGGATATCTCATATCACACTGCGGACGTGATGATCCTGCAAGCGTCGCGTCAGCACTCAGCCGACCCGCCGCACTCGGCGTGATTTCAGTGTTGCCAGATCAGAGGATTTCCGCCTAGATTTAGAGGTTTCTCAACCGAGTTAGGGGCAGAATAGGGGGAAAAAATATTTAATTAAGAATAATAAATTGAAGTACAAACACATCGTAAGAATATGATCCGTGTGGTTAACCTTACTAATAGTATGTTCGTTTGAGCTGTCAAAGAACTAAGTGATTTTAATTAAATACAAATTCTAAAAGTACATGATAATTCAGTAATAACGCTACATAAGAATTATTATTTTTGAAGTTATACTTCTTTAGGCGCGTTATGAAAAATTGATGAGAGTGAAATTTTACGATGCGCGCGCACCGTGACACAAAATTAACAGAATGAAGTTGCCCACTAAATCGCTCATTAAGTTGAGGAAAAAATGCTACCAACAAAACAGAAATGGAACTTCTGTTAGTGGCGCATGTTGGCACGTACGCCGCCTCTGTTCACTGTGTATTTATATTTATCCACATGCTTTGAGTTTCTACATTTAAAGTCGCGTCCCGCTCTCTGTTTGACTACTACAACGAATACACAACGAGTTGCGTCGCGCTCACACCCCGTTCGCGCCCCGTCCCGCCGTACTTTTGTTGTATTACCGTCGGGCGGGGCGGCGACGGGACGCGACATGTCCTATATTAATTAGTACATTACAACTGTACACGTCCCGCCCCGCCCGCTGTCTGATCAAACCTTAATTATCCGAGAATGTCATCAAGATTGCTTCGGAGAAGTTTAAGTTTAGCGACCAGTCAATTGTTTGGTTTAAAAAATTATTTTTGAAGTTATACTTCTTTAGGCGCGGTATGAAAAATTGATGAGAGTGAAATTTTACGATGCGCGCGCACCGTGACACAAAATTATCAGAATGACCATAATGACCTTTGTAGTACCTTTTAAACAAATAAAGGAGTTTTAATTATTTTTTCAAGAAATTTAGCAATGCTTTTTCACAAAGACCTATTGTTACTTAGTTAAAAGGTTATGAAACATACCTAGTTATTAAATTGAATTAATAATATAATAAATAATAAATAATAATTATTATTAATATTAATTAATAATTGAATAATATATTAAATATTGTTAAATTATTAACGCTTAATATTGATTATTAATTATTTAATATTTAAAAAAATAAAGAAAGCCAAAGAAGTATAACTTCTTACGCGCGTACATAAGTACACGCACCATTTTTTTTTTATTTGGACCACAAAATTAGGACAAACACATGATATAAATTGACATACATACATAAATATCAAAAGCGGTGCTGTCCCTATAACATGTGGACACGACCAGCGAAATCAAGTAGATACAAAAAACAGTGTTAAATACAAACAAGCATAAAAATTAAAAAAGCAAACTATAAAAGAATTATACTATTTGAACCAAAAATAAATCCTAATGCCTAATTCTGTGTCCTAATTCTACTCTTAGCTGAGGCCAAAGAACCGTGAAAAATGTCAAAACTCTGTGCAATATCATTATGGTAGCGACATAACCTATTAATTGGTGAGTTTCTGCCAACGTTTGTTCGACAATGTGGGATGTGAAAAGATCTTCGATTGTACAAACGACTCCCGACCCGAGGAACTTGTATGGATAAACGTTCTAAAATTTCTGGGCAATCCACAATTCCGTTAATTACTTTAAATAGGTATAGCAAGTCGATGTTTGCTCTACGAACACTCAGAGATTCCAAGTTATAAAAATTTAACCTATCCTCATATTTACTCAACATTGCACATTTATTATTTCTAAAGGATAGATGGTATAAAAACTTTCTCTGCACCCTTTCCAGCCTCGCTGAATGGGAGGTTTTAATTAAATTCATTGGAGACCAGACTATTTAATGAAGCAAAGTTGATTATTATTGGTTAAATTTAATCTTCAGGTCGCGTGTTATTAAAAAGAAAACATTTATGGATTGTTTGTTTTCACATGGATTTCCGGTCATAAAATAATTGTAAACACTAAACGTCAGTACTCAGTAATCAAAAAATGTCAGTGTCAACTGTCAAAATCCACAACGCGTTGCGAGTGGACGCGTCGTTCACGTATTTACAAAATATGAAATTGCCGGTGCGAAAGTGTTATTATGTGGCAAAAGTTAGTTTCTTCTTAATTTTAGTTTGTTTAATATTAAGTTTGTTCGAACATTATCGTGGTGGTAAAAGAACTGTTAAAGCGCAGACCGAAGAGCAAAATGAATTTGAAAAGCAGATTCTGGAAGACGAGACCAGGATTATTCCCGATTTGGGAGAAGGTGGTGTGGCAGCACATTTGTTTGGTGATGCGAAACGACTTGGGGAGGAATCTGAGAAGCAACTGGCGATTAATGTGTATTTGAGCGATCGCATTCCGTATAATCGCTCTCTAGAGGGTAAGGAACAGTTATAATATATTCAATATCAGCTTGCCGCCACAGTTCTGTTATTGAAATCAGTAAGTGCTAGTTTTTGTCTTTAAGTATATTTATTAAAGACTACAATATTTATATTTTTAGATATATTATTATGTAATATCTTCTGGTCCTTGTCAAAGAACCTTTAACATTGTTTTAGATGTTGAGTTTATTAATTACAAATAGAAGTACAGTCTGTCAGTACAAGGTACACTTGACTTAACACCTTAAACTCTGCCATTTATTGTATTACAAGTTTATTAGTTTAGTTTTAAGAGGTCCATAAATTCAAAAGTATTTTTATTTTGTCTCTATTCGGCTAAAAGGCTGTCTTGGGGTATGAGATAAAAACTAGGGTAGACAGGCACTTAAGGTATAAGTATCTGACAGGCAGTAATGGAGCTTTCCTTTGACTTGTATGTATGTATGTCTTTATGTTAATTTGATTTGTTATATTTGTCACTATACATTTTTAGATCATCGTAATCCTGCATGTAAGCGTGTTTTATATGATGCTGAGCTACCATCTGCATCTGTGATAATAATCTTTCACAATGAGCCATATTCAGTGGTTGTAAGGACAATATGGAGCGTTGTGAATAGTGCAAGAAGAAACCAGCCCTGGTATAGAAGGGTGAACTATGTTGATAGGAATACAGGGGCCAAAATGAAAATGGGTAAGTTATTGATTAAGCGTAGGATATCTCAAGATGATTATTAGTTTATAAATTATGTAAATCATACAGTAAATAATAAGTATATTAGGTCATGATTGCAATAGTAGTTTACCTTTAAAGATACAAAAATATTTATTATGTGGTCATAGACATTTCTTAGAATATTCTAGAATTTTATGATTCACCCTTAACATTATCAAGTTTAAAGTGTTATGAATGCATCCATATTAGAATCAAAATTATATCTTAATCAAATGGTAATCCACTGAAAGGTTAAATTTGATATATTCCTGCATCTATCTACTAAATCATTTTCATTTATTGGCAAGTATGCGATCAACTTTCTGTTTGTCTTTGTTTTGTTCTGAGACATGTACATTTATTTCCTCACAATACTTTCCCACACAATACTAGCAAACTTTAAAGTACTTTTATAACCTCTGGAAAGTCTTTGGAAGTGATTTTAAGTGAACTGGCTATCATCACTTAACATCAGGTGAGCAACCTGCATGTTTGCTCCATTTAAAAAAAAACATTGCACACATAGAAGTACTCATTGGTGCATAGTTTTCAATCCACAACCCAAGCATTGAGAGTTCTACTACATTTCAAAAAGTTTCCAATTATTGTGGGCAAATAATTATATATTGTTTTCTTTCTTCAATGAATTCAGGGTATCCCGGCCAAGACCCATCATCACCATTTCTATATTTAAAAGAAATAATATTAGTTGACGATAACTCAACATTACCTGAACTAAAAGGTAAACTTAGTCATTACATACGAACCAGAATTCCACCAGACCTGATCAAGATATTACGGTTGCCTGATCGGTGAGTTTATTTCATATATTTATAAATGTTTAATTTAAAAATTAAAACAGGCAATGCCTGTTTTAGTAGTATCTAGGTTTATTTTTCTTAAAGGTTGGTTGGTAATTGTACTGAATAATCATTTTAGTTTACATGACTATATTTTATATAAAAATGATGTAGGATAGGAGTTACGCGCGCTCGTTTCGAGGGTAGTCGCAAAGCTACCGGTGACGTCATGATATTCCTTGACTCGCATTGCGAAGCAAACGCCGACTGGCTTAGACCGCTCCTTCAGAGGATAAAGAACAAGCACACAGCCGTTCTTACGCCTATCATTGATATGATACATCAATCAACGTTTGAGTATGAGACGGGGAATGATTTTGAGGTTATTAAATAAGGGTACTTTGTGTGTTTTTATTAGAAATCAAATCATGGGATTTAGACTAGTTTGTAAAGAAAATGAGGGTAGTTGTAGATTTTTTTTACGTTTTAAAGAGCGTAGTCTGAAGTTTTACCTAAATTAGTTTAGTATTTGAGTGTTTCATCATAATTTTTTTTTTAGAGTGGGGTAGAACATTCATAGGTTATAGAATAGTCAGCAAATGTCTTGTTTGAATTTTTCGTTTCATTCAACCTTCGTTCTCTTCCGTTCTACGCCCTTAATTTGAGAACTGGTAGTAAATGTAAAATTAGAAGCATTTCATATATATACATATTTTTTTTTTTGACGTTCATAAGTGTGCATTGAATTACCTACATGAATAAATGATTTTGACTTTGAACAGCTACAAATTACCGCTATGACGTCATAACTTAAAACGCGCTAACAACTTCTCACCTTAGAGCCAGTCAGCGGATAGGTTTCAAGAAAAGTTCCTCATCCTTCCACACAGTGGCACTTTAGATTAACGGCATTCCTCGCCTGGCCTTCGCTTCTAACGAAGTCGTTTCATACAGTGTCGGCCTCACACGAGCACGTCTCGCGGGAGCTCGTTACGCGACTGGCGATACGTTGGTCTTCTTGGACGCGCATTGCGAAACACAAACCGACTGGCTTAGGCCCTTACTCCAACGGGTCAAGGATGCTCCTCATGCTGTAGTGGTACCCATCATTGATGTGATAGAGGCGGACACGTTTTACTACAGCGTTCAAGATCCGGCTGTGTTCCAGGTTAGGTTTTGGGCACTTCGGGGTTTATCGATTAGTTAAATCGTTTCAGATATTTAAGTCTCATATCGAATTAGATATAAAACAGTGAAACCTGGTTAAGTGAGAGGTTTCTCACCGATAATCGATATGGTACGCTTATATCAAATACGAATCGATGTACTTAAATATCGGATATTTACTCGATATGATATGTTACGTCTTGAGCGGTTCACTTAAGTTTCTTGTTGTACAGCACATTTTGTTGGCACGTCTTTTGGCACTTTGCACATTTCTGCCTTGATATTGTTTTGGTATTACTAAAGGAAGATATAGGTGTAATATTTTTTGAAAAGTCGCAGGCCCTCTGGCCTTGAGAGCCCCCTGTTTTAATAAAAAAAAATAAAGAATACGTGAAGGTACGTATACGGTTGGTTACGCTGTAGATTCAGATGTGGCACGTGCGTCTCAACGTACTGATAAGGGCAAGTGTTTGCCACGTGACTATTGTTTGTAAACATCTTGATTAGCGCATTCAAACCTTTGTCGACACTGATATTATAATTTGTTATGTTTTAGGAGGCAAACGGCCTCACATGGTACTAAGTGATACCGCAGCCCATGGACACTAACATTGTCATTGTACGCTCTTTAGAGAACCCTATGTCAAATTTGTCCGGAAATACCTACCGGCCATGGACACTATTAAAGCCAGAGGGTTCGCGGATGCGTTGCCGGCCTAATAAGAATTGGTACGCTCTGAAAAGAAGAAGACACCGTGTGCTCCTACCTTTCTTCTTCCTTTAAAGTATTTTCGCGCTTAGGCTCAAACATTTAGTTCTCCATAGGCAAGGTCTCATGAGGGCACGAATGCGTGGCGCGCGAAAGGCCAGAGGCGACGTGTTAATATTTCTGGACGCGCACTGCGAGGCCGCTCCCGATTGGTTGAGGCCACTGTTGCAAAGGATCTCGCACAAACGGGACGCGGTCGTGACACCGTTGATCGATGTCATAGATCAGACGACGTTTCAACTTGAGGCCGCTGAGCAGTTTCAGGTTATATGCAAAGAATGCATGCCTTAAAATTGCATTGTGGCCTTAAAATGTTGTCTTTGGCCTTTTAATTGAACATTCAGACTTAAAATTGCATCTTTGCACTTTTAATTCAACGTTGGTATAAATCTCGGCTTTTTAATTGATAATTTGGCCTTTAAATAGCAACTTTGCCCTTTTATTTGATAACTTGTCCTTAAATAACAATTTTGGCCTTAACTAACTGCATTTGGATTTAACTGATTGGACGAGGAATGCGGTTGCTTAGTCATAACAGCATGCGCCAGAAGCAGATTTTACTTAAATGTCAACCGAAAGGAGAACTTACAGTTAATGTATTTCCAACACTAGTTCAATTAGGTCTGCTGCAATTCCTTCCTCCCTATAGGATACCTCTCTCTCCGTATCATAGCGTAAATACAATTTGTCAGAAGGAGACGGTAGTAATGTGACTTTATTGATTTTCCTGTAAATAGTAATGCATGTGGTGTTTGTCATGGTGGGCTGAAAGTTCGTAGGAAAATAGAATAAATATTTGATGTGATTGTAGTTGCCTTCGAGAGCGATACAACGATTATAGCGGTCATAATCTTCTAATAAGCTTCAGTTTCATCTGTCTGAGCATATCCAAATATTCATGTAGGATATGCCCAATATGTACCGTCGATCTTTAGAGTCTCAGCTCTCTTAACCAACGTCACTGTTGGGTTATACAAAATTATTTGTGGACTTTTTTGATGTCTTAATCGGGAACAGCCGCCAAAAAGCGCTGTTTTATAAACACACGAATACCTTTCCATTTCTTTGAACAAACGAAGTATCCTCACTCAAAATAGTATATACATGTATGTACATATACACGTGTCTTTTGAAGGTAAGGATTAACTAAAATCATATTAATTTAATACCAGCAGCGCCATCTTTCAGTCAGTCTCCGAACTTTTCAGCCCACCTAATACTAACGTAGTTTTAACTTAACATTGGTTTAATATCGTGGTTATAGTCTGACGATTGATTTTAACTAAGGAACTAAGGGTAAAATTGAGAAATGGGCGTGTGTCCATCACGTATTGTATTCAGAAATCAACCTAACTTTGACTTAGTGTGTGCCAAGTGGTAAAGTGGCAGGTAGAAGAAGACCTGGAAGCAGGCGTACGTCGTGGTGGAAGAATTGTAGCCAATGGTTTGGTAAAAGCACCAATTGATCCATAACTAACATAACAACTGAGGTTGTAAGGCATCAGGTATGAAAGTCGCACGCTGAAGACAATAGACCAACAAAATTTATTTGTTAAAAAACTGCAAAACCGCTTGAATTTGAAGCCAAGATGTAGAAACTTGTGCACATTGTTTTTGTATCAATTAAACTGTTTTAAATAAAAAAAATTAAGTACTGAATCTGTCAGTCTTGAAGAGTCAGGTATGTTATTGAAATGCCGTAGGCTCCATAGATTAGTAAAAGACTTTAGGCCAAGGTCTTGTGTTAAAACCTTTCTGAATTTTACCCTTAGTCCAGCTCCAGGGTGTAATGTGACGACTCTGGATGCTATCCACCGATTTTATTGAATTAACTGTGTTCGACAGCTCTATGGAAGTCTGTGGAATTGATTTTCGATAATTTTCTAGGTGGGAGGGTTCACCTTCATGGGTCATTTCACGTGGATTGATGTTCCCGAATGGGAGAAGAAACGGCGCGGATCAGATATTGCCCCTACATGGTAAGGTTTTGGGGAGTTAAAGAGATTCCTTCGTATCGGTAATTGTGTATGGTGTTGCTCTCCAACTTGGCGAGACGTCACGCCAGTGAAGGTTTCCAAGATCTACCTATTTGTTTATAATCTGGCTGTACACAAGGGCTGCTTGTTATATAAATAGATATTATTTATTTGTTTACAAAAAACGCATAACTATCCTTACAGTACTAAGCCAATACGATAAAGTCGAAAAATAAACAATATTAAATACATAATATCGCTACTCTGCGAACATATAATGATGTCGAGAGTGGAGACAGCATTCAGTAGCAACGTCTTAGTTAAATCTGCGCATCAGATTCTGGCCCTTGGTCTCACAACCTTGGCCTTCGCATATCCCCTAGAAAGGAAAACGAGTGAAGAACACTTGGGTTGCTCACCAGCAAGACTATATAGATCGTAGGCCAACTGTAGGTCTCGTAAGATCTAGGTATTTATATTTTTTATTGTAGAAAAAACGCTGTATGTATTATTGTGTTTTGCATCGCCCTCGAGAGCCAGGTGACATTGAGAGCGTTGATGTATCACTTATCATCAGATGACCCTCCTGTTCTATAAACAAATGTTTTTAAATGTATAAATGCATCAAGCTTTTATGTCTCAGGAGGCGCAGACTAAGTTTTCTGTCTGTTTCGTGATCTCTTAATAGGCAAGTAGGTGATGAGCCTTCTGTGCCAGATACGACGTCTAAGGCTTCCTCATAATGTTGTGATTCATGGTACGAAAATCCATTGGTCTACATCCAGAGGCTCGACGACCTCAGGGATAGGAGGAACACGCTGAAGCCTTTAGGCCAACTGCTGTTTCAGTTATAATAGCATAGCATCTAGAAGAACATCAAAATCTACAACAAATTTTGGAAATTATAGATATGTGATTGAAATACCAGGTCTCCAACAATGGCGGGTGGTCTTTTCGCGATAAATCGTCAGTATTATTGGGAATTGGGAGCGTATGATGAGCAGATGGCTGGATGGGGTGGGGAAAACCTGGAAATGTCCTTTAGGATTTGGCAGTGTAAGTAGATTTTAAATCAACCAAAAAGTTGTGGGTAAGCGATGAGTATTCTGTGAAGTCCAGTTGCACAGCCGGGGTTTAAACTGTTAGAACTGACTCACTGGGTTTAAAAAATAGACCACTGTAGTATTTCCGTAACAATTCGACTTAGGGTTCTTCAAGAAAGAAAGATACTGTTCTTAGTGAGCCCTATGGCATTCTGGTATGTGGGTTTTACTAGACTTAGGTATGAGAGAGGCATTTAATCAAATATTAAAATGTTTGTATTTACAAAATAATGATATTTAATACTTTTTAGTATTTTATTTTAGTTTCGTCGTCCTACCCTCCTTTATTTTCACTAAACAGATTTCTTATTTCGTAGGCGGCGGTACCCTCGAAACAATTCCATGTTCACGGGTTGGACATGTGTTTCGATCGTTCCATCCATATGGCCTGCCTGCACACACAGACACGCACGGTAACTATATATTATATAAGTTTTTTTTGCGTCATACATACCTACCGTCATTTTTATAACTTTAATTTATTATTCATTTAAGAATTGTTAGTAGTAATAGATATTTTCAGTTACAGTTCTTTTTGCACCGTGTTGGCCTAGTTGCTTCTTTCTCACCCCTCAGGTCGTAGAACCCGGCTGTTCCCCAATGGTTTTTCTATCTGTTTAACATTCCGTCGCATGAAGGAAAACATCGTGAGGAAATTGGGTTTAGACCCTAAAAGTCGACGGAATGTGTCAGGCACATAAGGCAGGGTACTTCTGAACTAATTTGACTTGATTTCCTTCAAGAAACGTACCAGTTCGTAAGAGCAAGAGCGAGTCTGGTGGCAGTGTGTCCATGCACGGTATTTAACATCAAGTGAGCCACAAGCCGTTTGGCCCCAGTTCTATAAAAGCTGATCTAGGTTGTTTTTTTCTGTTTTCGCAGAATTGTTCTCGTTATTACCATCTCTTTTCCGCACGTATGTGGGAAAGGGATGGAGATAGTGAGGGTAGGAGGGTAAATACTTTGAAATATTTCAGGAATTAACACAGCCCGAATGGCCGATGTGTGGATGGATGAATATGCTGAATTATTTTATCTCCATCGACCAGATTTGAGGGTAAGGCTTAAATATAAAAAGTTGCTATTACAATCATTCAGTAATATGTGAGACCGCACTGCTTCCACTTCCGTGTGACATGCACACGCGCATATATGAATGCTAAGGAGCCGTTTCTTTCTATATATTGTTAAATGTATGACATTTAATTAATTCATTATCACTTAATTCAAAGTGACTCGCCTGCTTGTTTGCCTTCTGTTTCAAAAAAAATATATCATATTGATTTAAATACAACATTTTTTATCGAACTACCTAGGAGTCAACTCCTGTTCATTAAAGGGGATGAGAGGATGACCTGATATTATATAACGCCCATGGACACACTACCAGAAGGCTCGCTCATTGCCGGCTTCTTAAGAATCGGTGTCCTCTAAGAACCCTAAGTCGCGTTGGTTCCGAAATACTTCATTCTTAATGGTGGTGCCAAAAAAGCAAGAACGTAACAATTCTTAAAAGAGCCTGAGCGGGCCCAATGGCATATGGAGTGTCCACTGACGGTATTATTTAACATCAGGTGAGCGTCGTGCATCGGGCTAAACCATCCGCCTTTTATTCCTTCTCTCAAATTCAGTTGACGCTGTGATGAAAAGAGATAGTATAAACTTGGACAACGCCCAATTTCCTTAACTAAACCCTCCTTCTCCTTGATATGTTCAAGGTCATTTCTTTCAAAGGCCTCTTCCATCTTTAACAACTACATGGAACAGCCTTAAACATTTAGACCTGTCTTCTTCTTTTCTGACTCTACTTCTAGTGCAAGAGTAGTACCTGTAATCATAAGAGACTAGCTTGTCACGATGAAGGGAATCCTTGTGGGGTGCTGCACTTTCTTATATTGTGCCTTAAAGTTTCTCCTTTTCCTTCTAGAATAACCCAAAAATCGGTGACGTGACACATAGAAAGGTGCTCCGGGAGAAGCTCAAATGCAAAAGCTTCGCGTGGTATCTCCAACATGTTTATAAAGATAAATTTGTGCCCGTCAGAGACGTCTTTGGATTCGGCAGGTATTGGCCATGTGGCTTTATTTTAAATAAATATTAATAAAATGACGGTTAATTTTTTGCTAGAAAGCGCTTTTGGTCCAGTTGCTTAAGCGTAAGGGTACCTTCAGATCCTGGCTGTACCAATTTTTTATTTCGTAATCAGCCTTTTTTATATAACAGGGATAGACATGAAGCTGCACTCACACTGCTAGAAGGATCGTAAGTGCGTTGTTGGCCTTTTAAATATGGTACGCTTTTTTCTTGGAGGACCATGTTGAGTGATACCGCTGCCCATAGACACACACACACACTGCCAGAGGGCTTGCAAGTGCGTTGTTGGCCTTTTAAGAATAGGTACGGTACGTTTCTTGAAAGACTTACTTTAGCCTTTGGGTCTACGACCAGTTTCCTTCCATCCAAAAAGTCCTTTGTTGCTTAGCCAGGGTTCAACGACGTCCTTAGGGACGAGAGACACTGAAGCCAATACCGACACTGCTCCTCATAAAAAGAATAGTCAATTCCTTCTTAAGTTGATCGTACACGAATGGATCTAAACGAGCGGGAGTCATTACAGGTTCCGCAATCCGTCCGGTCTCTGCCTGGACAGTCTCCAACGCGAGGGCGAAGGCTCTCCTCTCGGCTCTTACCCTTGTCACAACACCCTCGAAGCCACTCAGTACTTCGCTCTTTCACTGAAAGGAGAACTCAGGGACGAGGAAAGATGCGCTGAATTGCAATATATGAGGTCAGAACTGGTCTATTTATAATTTCAAAAACCCGTCAAAACGATACAAAAGATGGCATCGCACTTAGGCTTATAAACAAAATATTACTATCCCGAATTAATATTGTAACTTTTATATCATTTACACTAATTTTTAGGTAAATATCCCGGGATATTTTTAAATTATTTGTATGATAACTCTATACAATTGTCAAAACTCTCGTCTCTGTCAGATTGTGTTTACGCTGTGATTAAAGTATTTAAAGCCATCACTTATTCATGTTAGGGTAAAGTCCTTCTCTATACTCTCTGGTCCCCTAAAATGGATCCAAACAAGCTTAGTCCAGCTTAGTGTCGTCTTCCAAAAGATGTTCAAATTTCAATTGTGGTTTAAGACGTGCCCCGGGTGAAAACGAAGTCAGCAGTCGGCGTGTGCTCATGGTCACCTGCCACGGGAAACTGAGAGGCCAGGTGAGTTGGATTTCAGAATTCAATATGCTAGGTGATCTTTTCTGACACCAGTAAATTATTATTAGGCCGGCAACGCTCTTGCAAGTTATGTGATGTGCTATATTGCTGGTGTTGTGAGTGTCTATGTATATCGGCGGCGATATCACTTAACATCAGGTGAGGTAAAAGAAAAAAAACATATAATCACAATTTTACAAATAATTTAATATTTTACGAATATAAAATATGTATGTGGGAGAAATATCGTCACCCCATCGACGTGGACACCGTCATTAGTAGCGTCATGTGGGTAAAGTGCGAGCTTAAAAGACAGGAATAATTATCGTACATTATATAATTTAGATTTCCTAAGCTTCAATAATAAAGAGCATGAGTTAAGCATACGTCCAACAATCAGTCACCAGATACACGGAATTTTCAGCGTCATTGATGTCAACTCCGACGACGAACGACGACGGGGAAACATCGGGGAACATTGAACCAAATTTAAAAACCCTTTAAATGTTTGTTCTACCCTCAATAAATAAAAATACATTCAAGTAATATTAAATAGCTGTTATTTCGTTGTTGGAGTATAACAATTACAAAGAATGGTGTTTAAAGTAAAAACGTCTTGATTCTTTTTTTAGGACGCCCCCTTCTTCCCCCTTGGTCCTCTCCACATTGTCTTTAAAGTCCTTCTATTATCCGCGAATCTTGCAATATGCCCTAGGCCCACTTCTGTTGTTTTTCGTTTTATTTTTTCTCCTTTTACTTTCTGTATTTTTAGTTATTTCCATTCCTTTCTGGTATGCTACTAGTTTCGTTTTTATATGTGTTGTATGTACAAAGTATCCGAGAGATTTTTCTTTAGATGTGAGGAGAAATTGCCCTTTTAAAAAACTTTCTCCATGTTCTCAAGTTCTTCATTTTTATCTTCGAATGTCTAAATTCAGTATATTTATATTAGCCTCATTAAAATTGTCAGAGATGGCGCTACCTGCCCTCTAAACAGCTTCAGCACATTGAGACTAGCCTATGTCTGACGTCGCCGAGAGAAGCGGGCGGTGACGTCACGGCGGCCGAGTGTGTGCCGGGTGTGGAGCAGAAATGGTCCATAGACTATACTGAGGAGAATGACTTTAGACTTGACAGTGAGTTTAATTTTGAATTATTCATTAAAATTTGTTTTCTAATTTATTGTGTTGAATAAAGACATCAAAATAAAACAATCCAGTGATAATGTCCTTGGCTACGTTATTAATTATCTATATTCTATATCCAAATTTTATGACGTTATCAGTCACAAATTAAAATTATATTCTGATTTGATTTTAATTTTTTTTAGATAAAGGTGAACCGAGTGAACAAGAAATCAGATTGCAGAAGTTGAGAGGGCAGAGGTATGTCTATATATTATTTTTTTGCTTCTGGCAACACTATGGTACATAAGTTTCTTAATTGACTTCATAGAAATGGTACTTTTATCGAAATATTGCACTCTTCTCTGTTTTTATTTAGCGCTTTTAAGAAAAAATAAAAAAAAACGTGTGGTACTCGGGGACTGCCGCGGTAAAGCTATTGCATAGCATTTTTTATCAACTTATATAAGCGCAGCTTTTGCAGATATGAATGCGCTGTATGCGTTCTGTCCCACTCTAACGCGTATTGGCCGCATCTATATTGCGTCATCGTGTGTTAGGTTTATCTTCGTTACGGAATTTCTTGATTCGGTCGCTCGAAGCTCGCGACAAAATCTATGCAATAGCTTAAAAATTACCCAAATTTAAGACAAATTCGTAATTAATAGTCGGCAACACTTTGGTATTTTCACAGACGCATCTCCCGTTCTCTATTATCAGTGAACGAAACGGACCAACGTCGACACAGAAAGAGCAAAAAGAAGAGGAAGAAGGATAAGTTTATACTGAAATTGGTGAGAAGAGCGAACGGCAGCGAGGAGCATTTGGAGGTGGATATTTATTGCAAGCATCGAACCCTGTACCCGAACAACAGCTTCGTGAGGGACGTCGTCAGCGCGCTCAACGATAGGGATATTACGGTAAGTTTTCTGGATTCTATATTCCGATACTAGATGGCAGAACTCGTTAAATAAAACGCGATATTGTTTAAACACAGGTTTGGGCTAGATTTGATAGTAAATGATAAGTGAATTAATCTTATTGCACCTGGATAAAAAGAGTCATATGCTAAGGTTTTAACACTATATAATTTTAAATGTTTTTACAGGTTATCAACAATGGGCGTGTGTTCGAAAAACATCGAGTCACACCACTCCATACGCATGCACACGCGCATAAACACAAATCGGTGAGAAAAATTGAATGTAGCTCTTTTCAAATGTTAGTATTTACTTATAAATGTTAGTCGCCTGGAACAAAAGAGGAGTCGGTATGGTATTTCGGCCAAACTATGCGCCACTCTCCGCCACGTATCAGCTGTTTAAGTTTATTTATTTTATTGTAACATCTGCTACCTTAGTTTCTTAAAGCTGTACTCGTCTTAAACGAAAGGGATGGCTATATCGTTTATTTCGTTTTACAGCACAAAGAAATCCAGCCGAAGAAAGTGAAACCGGACATTCAAGTGATAAAAACGAGTGTAACCGAGAAACCGGTTCACCCGGTCAATACCGCACCGGGCGTAGTGCGGTTGAACCAGGATAACGAGAAGAAGATTATTATTGAGGATTTCGTGGAGATCACTTCGAAGCCAACTCTCCACCCTAAGGTATTACTTTTATCATTTAAAAGAAAAAAAAAAAAAGGGTGCGTGTACTTATGTACGCGCGTAAGAAGTTATACTTCTTTGGCATTATTAAAAATAGTTTTTGATTGCATGCAAATAATTAATTACAATTAAATAATCAAAGACTGGAAAAGGAGTCATTAAAGTCAATAAAGTTCAGTTTACATTTGAAAAATTAATTAAATAAATATTTATTATTATTCTCTTACATTAAACAAATAAAACACTATATTAATTAGTATTGATTTAGATATTCAATTTAAATCACTTCTGATTATAATTCAGACGCACATATAAAATTCGCACTTGTATAATGAAAATAACTAGGTATATAATTATTTATTTTAAACAATAATTAAAACTCATAAATTTGTTTAAAAGGTAAATGTCATTGTCAGATGTCATGGTCATTCAAAATTCTCGTTAAGCTGCTAAGCTAAGAAATAGAATATGCGTGAAGTTAGCTTCACGTATATTCTATTTCTTTTTACTTGTAGATTGTCTTATTCCCATCTCGCTCGCGCACGCTATATCACACTGCCAATTTTGTGTCTCAGGTGCGCGCGCATCGTAAAATTTCACTCTCATCAATTTTTCATAACGCGCCTAAAGAAGTACAACTTCAAAAAGGTCTCATTTCAATTTTATATTTTAGTGGCGCGTGAAATGATCAATTACGAAAGTTTCTCTTTTTTAAAGTAATAACATTATAAGTTAAGAGCTATCGGTTTATTAAGTTAATTCAATAACGAATTATATATTAGGTTCGGTGTATGTTTGTTCACCGAGCTTTATTACAAAGCTCGACGCGGGCTGAATCTTTAAGATGATATTGAGGTTATACGAATAGAGGATACCGATAACACCGCGTGTTATTCTATCGGCAGCGCAATTTAGCCGCTAAATTTGAAATAAATCTTTTCAGAGAAAACGAAAACATCACAAGAAAATACTACCGATGATTAAGTAAGTATTTTTTAAATCTATATAAATATATCCTGTGTGTGTATTTAAACACTTCCTAAATGGCTGTACCGATTTGGATGAAATTTTGTGTGGTCGTCGTTAATAATGTTACAGGATTTTAAAAACCATTTTAGTTTATTTATTAATGACAGTAGAACTTGTATAAATTGTTAAATATTGCCTTAACAAATTCAAAACATTTTCAACAACCCAGCAAAACCGAGACGGTGCTACAGTCCCTGTGACGTAACATGCCTGTAAACACAATAAAAAATTATTTCTGACTTCTGTTAACGAGGTCAAGCTTCTAATGGCAGGTTTTTTTTTACATTATCGAATTGGCCGTTTATAATCTGTTTTTGACACTTAGTATGTGTTTTCGTGTTATTTTAGCATAGTTTAGTGCAAATAATAAAATAAAGCTAAATTTAATCTTGCAGTAACGATGTGTTAAAACCAATATCGATTGAGGACTCGCCGTTAGAAGACACGATGACGTTGCCACGGGCGCATTCAGGTAATTGCTTTGGGACTGAGGATGAGGCTTTTCGCCCTATTGGCGAATTTTTAAATTTAAAAGAAACCCTTAATTAATTTAAATTCTTCAGTTCCCGGATCCAGTATCAGCATTTTTTAAAATTTATTTTTTATTTTTAATCTAATCAAACGTGTAGGATTATACTCTTTGGGGATATTTAATCAACTTTGGCAAAATTGCATCGTCGTTTACTCTTTGTGACGTCAAGTCTGTCACAAAAATTTGTTTGTTTAAAAGTTTTAATTCCCAAATTAAAGAAAATAGTTTGTTCATAGACACGATCGTCTATGTCACTAAAGCTCCACAGACCTAATCCATACAGACCAAAAAGCTAAGAAATCCAGTCTAATCCACTCTTCCCTTAACGAAGCTCGGCTATAGATGACATAACTGTTAATTCACTAGATCCTGAACGACCGGATGATATTTATAAACGTTATGATGAGAGCAGCGATGGCGCCGATGATGAAGACAAACCGGACACAGTTCTATCACCGACGGAAGACGTTCGTAAAGACTTCCAAAGCGTCGATGTGTATGGAACAGATCAAGGCAAAGCGTCCGAGCGAACGTCAAAATTGACGGACGCGGGAGTGACAGATGACAGTCTGACAGATGTGACATATGTCAAAGGTGACACAAAGAGATACAAATTAATGAGTGCTGATGATAATTTGATTAAAAATTATGATAAACTACGCAGTGAGGAGAGCTTCGCTAAGGGGACGCAGATACAGGTATTTCAAAAGTTCTGTTTTCTACGAAATGTTTTATCGCCTTCCTTGTCTGGCAATTTCTGTCCGCCTAAATTTCGCACCGGTCATCTGAGGGTACCACATTTTAAAAGGCCGGCAACTCACTTGCCTTCTGGCATTCGGAGGGTTCATGGTATCACTCGACAACAGATGAGCCTCCTATTCTTTTAAAAAAACTTAGTACCTTCCTTTATCGTTATAAAGGAATTTATATGTTTTTATATTTTCATTATGACTCGGGATGTCGTGTTATATTGGGGCACGGGGCAGACATCTCTGCTTAATTAAACCTGAACCCGATTTAACTTGTGACCCGACGTCATAATCGTAAACCATTCTCGATTCCACCAAAATCGGTTCAGCCGTTTAGCCCGAGGAGTTTATAGTTTTTGACAACGTGTTATTTCAGTCGAACGACGGTCGTCCCGTCCGTCTGGTGATGAGATCGAATCTGACTTTCAACATCGGCGATGAGTTCTTCAACTGGAAGTTGGACGCCGATGATGTCGCGTGAGTAGACCTAAAATGTTTTATTATTGGCGCAGCGCCATCTGTGGGATCGTTTGATAAATCACTTTTTAATATTAACGAAATAACTTTTTTTTTTCAGTAATCTTCTCGGCGAGTTGACAATGCCGAATAAAACCACGGAACGCACACCGACCACCAGAACGGCTCTGCTGGACTCCTCTTCCGAGAGTTCCAGCCAAGAGGAGTGAACGGTTTTTTATTTCGGCAAAATATGATCATTGCAAAGAATGAATGTTGCTGTCCTTGTCTTGAATTATAAAATTCGGCCTTAAGGGTACTCGTAAGACTGTGTAGTACTTATAAATGTATATTATTTTTATAATTACGATTCCCTAAAGGGAACGCATTTGAATAAAACTCGTTCGTCGTTACTACGACGCATAAACAGTACGAGTCGTTGATTATTCTAGATAGAATATTGAAACCGTGTGCACTTATCGGGTGTGTAGTGTATTTCATTTTTTATTTGACTCGAAATATTAATATGTATGTTTAAATTTGCCGTCTCTCTTACACTTATGACATTATGAGCGAGACAGAATTATATTTTTCATTTGTAATAAATTATAATAATTATTGTATTATCGTCTATTATGAAATTGTAAGGTTTAATTTCAAAACCTAATTCCGTCCATTAAAACTAATAGATTGCCATCTATTTTGTTTTGTATGAAATATATTTTATTATAGGTAAATATTCTAGCTGTTTTATTTCCTAACCTTATAACGTACTCAATCATCAGCCTTTGTGATATATAGCTTATAATGAATGTACAGTAAAATCGCGTTGTAGAAGTAATCTTGTTGTAACAATTCAAAAACTAGGAACAAATAAAACCGGTGCTTAGTTACGCAAAGCTAACTATGGGCAACAGCGCGAGTATATCAACAAAAGAATATTATCGAGAAAACATTGAACAATTGTTTGTGTAATTCGCCAATATTTCGGTTTTAAGCTGACTATAGCACAATTTATGATGACATTTTCCACCTTACCCAAGAGGGTTGACTTTATTTACCAGAAGTAACAATTAAACATAATATTATGTTTATGAATATAATTTGTTTGGCTTTGTATATCGTCTAAGTGTTTTGTTTAAAATGTGTAATTGCAATATTACTTACAAAAATAAATAATTAAAACAATTCAGTACTGCAAAGAGTGACTGCTTTTTTAGAATATTAATATGTTGTGTAGGGTTCAGTGCCGTAGGGCATTTAACGAAACTTATCTTTAACGTATACCGCCATCTATTGATATGTAGACGAACTATTGTGCTCTTTGGTTAAAAATTTGTTTCCCTCTTATAATCTAATTCATAAATAAAACAAAACTTTGCAAAATAAACTTTATAAAAATCAAAACTTATTCTAACTTTGGAATCATCTTGACATTTCTCACATTTCGCAGGAATTTTGACAATTGACTTTACACTTAATCAGGCAACGTTTTTACAATGTACCGTCAGCAAAGTAAGTCGTTAACTGGATTTTAAGAATTATACAAAATTAAATTTTGTCAATGAAATAAAGAAATCGGCCTTGTTTTGGATGTTCCGTCAACATACTAATCTACATAAATTTGTCAATAGTAAACTACGTAAGAAAGGAAGAGACGACACTATGTACCGTCCCATTTTATAGTATATATAATGTTGCCTCTTGTTTATCTGTAACGAAAGACAGAGACAACAGTAACTTAGATAAAAAAAGGGATAATGAAACAATTTTACAAAAAAATGAAAGATTTTTGAAGTAAATACTCAAGTGCATGAGAAAAGTTTCACGGGTCGACCGTATTCGATTTGGATACAATAGTCTCTATTGTGTATATATGACCCGGCCACAAACTCTGCATGGTCACGGGTGATATCCGCGTCTTCGTTGGTCACATTGCCGGGTTGGCGTAACTTCTATTTGGATTCATGAAACAATAACATCAATGCACTGCATGAAAACCACCAGCCTGTTCAATATGATTGACTAATGACATGACACCTACCAGTCTTTCATCATTTTCTCTCAGCAATAAGGCCAGGGTTCTGGCGTACATTTGTATGGAGCTGTTCAGTTCAGCGGACGACATGCGAGCAATCGTACTTGCATCTGGTTCCTTCATCACTGAAACAGTCAATATAAATATGATATTCAGACAAAGTTTTACTTTGTTGCCGCTTTTATTTAACTAGATGGATTCAGGGATGAGCAGTTGTGCCTCCCACTTGAGATCCACGTAAAATTTTATTGATACAATATTTACTTTCCCATGAATATACTCACAATGATTAAGTGGCAAATCTATCGCCGAGCAGTGGGGATTGAGATTGGCCCCGCGGCAGAAAGCACTGTAGCTGTCCACGGAAATTGACAATTTCTGTTCCTAAACAATTTAATATCAAAAAAATATACATTAGTATCATTAAACCAGTGTTGGCCTAGTGTAGAACCCGGCTGTGCATCGATGGACTTTTTGCGCATTTAACATTCGCTCGTACGAAGGAAAGCATCGCGAGGAAACCAAGCCTTAGACCCAAAAAGTCGACGTGTGTCAGGCACAGGAGGCCCTACTTGGCCTATTAGATTGAGAAATCATGAAACAGATACAGAAGTCTGAGGCCCAGAACTAAAAAGTAGCGCAAATACATGGTGCAGAAATTTTGCTTTTATATTATTTTCACCACTACATGCTCTACCTGACTTAGGCTTTGCGATAAATTATGGAACAGCAGTATTTGGGTAACGATGGCTGACCACTAATTTTTACTCACCTCAAAAAAATGTTCATCCAGAGATAGCACATCTGTTAGTAACTCACTCGCATCTCCAGAGTCAACTATAAAACAACAATTTATTTGATATCTCCGCAAATTTTAAAACATTATTCTTTATTTATGAAAACTTGGATACATTACATATAAAAACATATCCTCGAACTCAAAATAACTTTATTCATATAGGTAACCAAGTTCACTTATAAACGTCAACAGAAAAGATGTTCAATTGATTCTAAATTTTCATTCACTACCAGTTCGTAAGTCAAGGGCGGAGAATGACTGCCAAGAAACTTTCCGCCCTTTTTTAACATCAACTATTTACGGGCTAACGCTAACAAGCGATCTTTTCCAGGCAGCCCTAAATACATAAATACTAAGGGTGAAGTAAATACAGTAACCAAACTAAAATCCAAAAAAAAAATTGTGCGTCTATTCAATAAATTTCATAAATCCGGCTCGAAGGACCAACATTTATTTGTGCAGCTTGCCAGCCTTTGGACTGTTACATGTGTATTTAAATGAAATAAATAAGAGGGGTATCAGCAAATGATGTATGTGTCAGCAAACTGCACTAGATAACTAAATATATGAGAGGGTGAGACCTAGGAACCCAACAACCATATTATGTTAATATGGTAATAATAAAATAACATTTCGGTATCCCATAAACACTCATGATTGCGATAAATCTCAATGAACTTTATTATATCAGCAGAACTGAATTTAAACACCTTTTTACTCATATTCATACCTCTCTGTTGGATGGTTCTAATCTTTTAAGAAGACTGAGCTCTGGTGGTGAGGGTCTATTTTAAAAAACAACAATTTATGTTTATAAAGAGACAAAGATGTTACATTATCCGCGTCTAGAATAGAAGTACTAAATACACAAAACAGAAACTATCTTTTTATATAAAATTCAAACAGGTATTCTTTATATTCTAAACTAAAACTTTTTCTTTACATGTGACAAGTGTTACCTGCCTTTATTACATTAATATTTACATATTCAAACTCCGACACTCTTCTAAAATATTTAAGACTTGAATGAAAAATTTGTCAATGCAAATACGTGCAATACTTGCACGAAAGCGCCATTAAATGGTATACGCACGTACAAGCCTGTGTTTAGACAAGTCAAAACTTGAAAGCAATAATCTCCTTAAAATAGTTGCATTGGTGTAAACAAAAGGCATGTGCAATTATTTCCTTGTCAATACTTGAATACAATAATTGCATTCAACTATTGCTCTGGTATGTACAAGAAAATGGCATCATGTAAATGGGCCGTTACAGACGGAGCCCGGTAGGATCAGAGATTCAAGGTGGTGAGATTATCTCAAAGCTATCGGGCACCACGATAATTAAGGATACTAATGCCCGCCTTCCACTGCGAGCGGAACGGACCCTTACGGACCTCCGATATACTCGTAATGATGACTTTCATACATTTTCATTTCTGTGGGAAACTCGGTCAACTCGCTAACCTCATAAGTCATATGTGACTCTTTCAACTCGCTCTCTCAGCTCTACTGTCGCTCTAATTTAAAGTGAAACCCAAAGACAGTCTCAATGCTCTGGCATCGCTAAGAATTGGTACGCTCTTTGAAAGATCCTAAGCCGAGTTGGTTCGGAAGTACTTCTGAGCTCAGCTGGTTCCACATAGTGGTGATGACAAAAACTGCCTTTAAACTCGTGGAAGGGACGTCGAGGTGATACGGGTGGTATTTCGTATTCTGCTCCGGCGTCTGATGAATCTCAGCTACAGTCATTAATCCGAACAACTCCTCTGAACACCCTCCATGGTAAATGCGTTAGAAGAAAAAGTCTTCTCTAGAGCCCTTCAAAGAGCGTACCGTTTCCTAGCAACATTGCTAGCCCCATCGTTGGAGGTGTCCACGGGCGGCGGTTGACCGTTAATTTTATGACATATTTTGTTCGCTCATACATATACAAACTTTATCATACCCGTATAACCACGAAACTCCAAGTTATCACCATGATCAAAACCACAGTATTCTATTTCGCGTGGATTTTGGTATGCTGCGGCCATTGTAGTGGGCTGAAAATTATTATGATTCCTTAAAATAAAATAAGATAAAAATAAATCAGTGGTGCTACAACGAGATATCATGAAACAGATACAAAAATCTGAGGCCCAGACCTAAAAAGATTGTAGCGAGACTGATTTACTTATTATAGACTGTCGTGAAATTTTTTGTAGATATTGACGTCATGTATAAAACAGACAAAGCATCATACAAATATTATATCCTATATTTATCAGGTATAACGCAGGGTTCTAATGGTGAAAGAATTATTCAAATCGGTGCCAGTAGTTTCGAAGCTATATACATAATATAGATATTTTTTAAAGTAAGTAGGCCGTTTCCTCACCTTAAATTCTTGCAATGTAAACAGTGATTTAGCATCGCTCTGTCCTTTTTCATCACATATCATATCAACGTTCTCTGCCTGTCCCATTAATAACGCCATCATCGTATTTTGAGTGTCAGCGGGCCAAATATTGACATTCTCCAGGCAATGTCGGGACAGGTTCGGTGGCCGGGGGGATGAATCTGTTTTAGACACCTTTTCCGATTCTAAAAATATTGTACTGTTAAACGAAATTGTGCACCTGCCGAGAGGCTTACAGATGTGTCACCGAGGATCACCTACCAGTGTATGGTAGGTGGTCCTGCACTTTCTGATATGTACGATGATTAAAGGATAAAATTATAAACAACATGTTTATTAGAAATGGCTAAATATTATTAAATATGTCATAAACATATAGTATCCTGGACATTTTTGTAGATTGATATCTTCGATAAAACTGTAATATGTTGCTCTATTGTCAATAGTTTTTGCAGCATAAAGGAATCTTTATTAGTCTTTTTAACACCTTTACACCTAGCTTTTTTCAAAATTCTAATTTATCATAGTGGGGTTCTAATGGTGAAAGGATTTTTCAAATCCTGTAGATTTAGAACCTATTCAATACAAACTATCAAATCTTTTCTCTTTATATAAGTGTAGATAAAGAGTGGGGTTGAAGACTCTCATCCCAGAGGTAGAACCTAGGCTGAATATTCTTAATAACCTAACCTAACCTATGAAACTAAAGATGTACTAACGTAACTACGCACAGTATCACCAACTTGCCAAAACAAAGGGTTAAAGTGCTTTTAATATACTCTCGGGTTATTTAATGTAAGTTCAATTATATATTTGTTAAATACAAATTTATCTTAAATAAAATAAATACATACCAGAGCCAGTCTCAATACATGCATCGTTTAAATTCTCTCTTTGTTCCATATCAAATGTTATGTTTAGTGTCTTTCTGAAATTCATTTTAATTTATAAGTGATGAAAATCTAACCTTTAACCTATAGATTTTGGAGCAGTCTATCTAAATACTGTCTGCCATAATGTCGCAAGGTTGCTTACATCACTGATTTCAGTGTAGGTTGAAGATGTAACTACTATATTTGAAGATGCACTCTGTATTATAAATAAAAATAAAACTACTGTAATATTCTATAAATATTACCGCAATCATTATGATAATGCTTCAAACATGCATGTTGTAATGAAATCTTTTAGGAGCAGTGTTGACATAAGTTTGTGACATTCATCCCTAAGGGGTAATCATTCTATTAAACATTTGCAGAAGGAGGAAACCATGAAAACTTGCCTATTATAATAAAAAATATCATAAAACAGAAATATGAACAGAACCAGGTTGTGCCCTACTGGTTCTGTAAATGGAATCTTTGTTGCACTGAGATTATTATAAGGCTTTGAACTCTTTATTTAATATGTAACAATAAAGTCATATTGCTAGTCTTGCTTAAATGATAACCCTACAAAGCCTATAACTCCACGAGTAGCAAGACTTGATTGTTGCTTTGAATCATTTATTTAATATTCTTATATTAAGAGATTTAGTACAGTAGAGCCTCTATAAGTCGAACATCAAGGGAGACGCCAAAAAATTCGAGTTGTAGAGTTTTCAACTTATGGAGGATTTCGACTTAGGCGGATTTTGATTCGACATAAAGAGTTTGAGGTTTATATTCTTATAAAGGGAATCAAAATTGAACACCTGACACAAAGCAAGCAAACACGTGTTTCCATGAGTCATAAATTTATTATTGTATACTCCTAAAATGTTTTCTAAGAAACAATAGTGTACTCACATTGTCGGCAAGTTCTTAAAGTCGGTAACTTATTTTTGTTCGAACAATAGAGATAATAAATTCCAAATGATCAAGTTGTAAAGGTTGTAAAATAAAACGTTCCTATGTTCGAGATACAGAGGTCAAATTTAATTTTTCGAGTTATAGAGTGAAAATATGTACCAAAATGGCTTGGAGGGACTCGGTGATTATTTCGATTAACAGAGGGTCAAGATTTCAAGTAATGGAGGTTTTGGTGTTTTAAGGGAAGGGAACAAAACATTTTTTCGAGATTTGGAGGTTTTTGACTTATCGAGGTTCGACTTAACGAGGTTCTACTGTATATGTTTTTTTAATGTTATAACGGTTAATTCATGTTTAAAAAGACTGGCTTGATGCAATATATTTGTATCTATGGGATTTGGCATTTTAATGTCTACTTTTATGGTGCATTATACAATATATGAAACACTGTAAACTATATGTTATAGTTTGTAATAAGAGATATATTAGAATTATTATTATTGAGACATTAAATACAGGACATAATGTAATACTGCCAAAAAAAAGTTGGTTATAACAATGAGTAAGTATCCATTTTCAATAAGATATAATATATAGGAATAAATTGATTTCCAATATGTAACAATTCTTGGTCATAAAAGGTGCAATTCCAACTTTGCTATTATCTTTACAAATAATTTCTCTTAAAATAAAAAAATAAAATAAAACATGTTTATTATGGAACATAAAATACATGTATCACTTATTCCACGTCATTAAATTTGAATTTGTAGGAATCCCTACTCATCGGCAAAGAAGACAGAGGGTGTAGGCCGAGAGAAAAAGCCAGTGTAAAATAGCATCATTCTTATGTATTCTATTCTTATAAATATAATCTTATTAAAATACTTTATGCAAAGTCCGCAATAAAAATGAAGATGAAGGGGCATTGAGAATTTGCCGTTTTAATTTATTAATTATTTCCGAAAATTACGACTAAAGAAACGGTGTAATTACATTTTACCTCTAACAAATATCAACTTCGAAGTATGGTGCTATTGAAATATTGAATTTTTAAAGATTTCATTACTTAAAATCGTTAGTCTAGACGGTCAATAGGTTATGTATTACAAACGTGTACTTACTTTTTATTACTTTCAGTTCTCTTTTGGTCAGATAATTTCCATTTTTCCTTCTTTTTGTAAAAATCAAGACGATACACTGCGCCAAATTTTGATGATCCAAGATTTATAGATGCCATTTCACTAAAAAAAGCAATTAGGTACTAAAACATTTGAAGACAAATAAAGTAAGGGTATAATAATATATTGCAGTTATTCCAATAGTAAGTAGTTAAGTACCTTTGCATTTGTAGTTTCAATTTTAAAATTTCGTGATCAAAGTTTTATACTTAGGAGTACTCTGCAGGGTTCACAACCTGAAGCCAGGCAGTTATCGTACCAGGGCTGTAAAATTATCGTATATGTGATCCATATACGATAAATTATCGTACAGTCAGGAAAATGGCTAAAAATACTTTAAAAAATCATATGAAACGTGAAAATAAAATGTTGCAAACGATTTATAGTTTAAATCTTGTAAACTTGTGTTTTTCAAATTGAAAAAATAATAATAATTCAATCTCTTCCGTCAAAGAGGAACAAAAATACGCAATATTTTCTCGTTGAACAAAGTTTAAATCTTGTAAACTTGTGTTTTTCAAATTGAAAAAAAAATAATAATTCAATCTCTTCCGTCAAAGAGGAACAAAAATACGCAATATTTTCTCGTTGAACATTGTTCGCTCTAAGTGATATATCTATTGTCCGTAAACATCGCATATTATTTTTATCACTTAAAATTCGTTAGGTATTAAAATGTTATCGAAGACTTCCAAATCTACGTCACCATACAAATCGTGAATTTTTTGGCTGTGCATTCTGATGTGTTTTTGTGTTTGTACATTAACGCTTTGTTCATCTGCTGTAGTTGCCTTGTGACAGCATAAGTTCTTATAGAAAAATAAGCCAATAGATGGCACTGACACTAAAAACTGTAATTGTTATTGGGCTATCTGTGTAATCAACAAATTTTTTATCAGACTGGAAATTATCGTACAATCTGCGTACGATAGTCATGTACCATCGTACATCGTACGTAGTTATGAAATTATCGCAAATGTACGATAATTATCGTACGGTTGTGAACCCTGGTACTCTGTGCAGTCTGTGTGAACCACAGATGATTAAAAAAAAATGGTGCGTGTACTTATGTACGCGCGTAAGAAGTTATACTTCTTTGGCTTTCTTTATTTTTTTTGAAATATTAAATAACTAATAATAGATATTTAGCGTTAATAATTTAACAATATTTAATATTTAGTATATTGTTCAATTATTAATTAATATTAATAACAATTATTACTTATTATTTTATTATATTATTAATTTAATTTAATAACTAGGTATGTTTCATAACCTTTTAACTAAGTAACAATAGGTCTTTGTGAAAAAGCATTGCTAAATTTCTTTGAAAAAATAATTAAAACTGCTTTATTTGTTTAAAAGGTACTACAAATGTCATTGTGGTCATACATGGTAAACGCATATTCTATTTCTTTTTTCGGCACCCATACTGAATTTTGTGTCACGGTGCGCGCGCATCGTAAAAATTCACTCTCATAAATTTTTCATAACGCGCCTAAAGAAGTATAACTTCAAAAAATGGTGCGTGTAAGTTATACTTCTTTGGCATTGGCTTTCTTTATTGTTTTTAAATATTAAATAATTAATAATAAATATTTAGCGTTAATAATTTAACAATAATTAATATATAGTATATTATTCCATTATTAATAAATAATAATTATTACTTATTATTTTATTATATTATTAATTCAATTTAATAACTAGGCATGTTTCCTAGCCTTTTAACTAAGTAACAATATAACACACGTAACTCTTTTAGTATACATTATCTATGACACTTAACTGAACTGTGGTTATAAAAAATATTAATGTCAATGTCATTGATATGTGTGTGTCACAATCAATGTGTCATTATCTATGATAGTAGTGATAAAATTGTGATGTTGTCTTTGTAATTTGTCTTGACATATAGTCTTGACGTGACACATTCGTTGTAAGTCCATGTCGAGCGCTCCGCGGTTAAAATGATTTCTTTTAGTATAAATTTGTTATTGTGTTCAATTTTGTGCATCTTAGTGAATACAAGTACACAACAAACAGTACATAGACGTTTCGAATACAAGTATTCTTTCAAACCACCGTACTTAGCACAAAAAGATGGATCGGTGCCGTTTTGGGAGTATGGCGGAAGTAAGTGTTGTTTTCTCTATATTTTCGCCATTTACCTACACATTTTACATTGAATTGGATAATATATAAACAAATTTACAAGAGTAATTCGTTATTTAAAATTGTTATTTCAATAATCGTGTAATTAATGCCGTGTTGTTACACGTCAGTGATATGTGTCAAATGAGAAAGAGAGCGCAATTGTATTTTGCTTAAGTGCGAAAGAGAGGTTGCTTGTCAAATCTTGCTTTACGTTCCACGACAGCAAAAATAAGTTTTGTTTCAAGTTTTTTGTAAAGGTTTTTATGAATTAAAATGTTATTGCCCCTTATTTAAAATGCCGTTGAACGGATGCTAATTTTTGGGTAAATATCTGTATACTCAAACAAATTTTTTTCAACAACACTATGATAGGATATAATAGACCGAATCGAAATTACTTGCATGTTGATTAATAGATTATTAGATTAATAAATTATTTCGTCAAACTGGTTTTAATATAGTTAACGGCCTTAATCGATTTTAAATAAATAAAATATAAATGAATGGAGCTGCAACCTCTAAGTCTTGGCCTCAGATTTCTGAAACTGTTTTTATGATCATTTTTAAATCTAATAGGCAAGTAGGTGATCCTTCACCATTCAAGCAAATGTTAAATTCACACATAGAAAGAAATATCATTGGTACATAGCCAGGGATCGAACCTACAACCTCAGGTATGAGAGTCGCACGCTGAAGCCACTAGTGGCCTAGGCCAACACTGCTCCTTTGAATCAATTTTAAATAAGGCATGGTAGGCAACCATAACAGATGTTAGAAAATTGTTATAAAACAACTTCCCTACACAATTGTATTATCTTCATGTTAATGGTTCATTACATTCTGGCTATTTCTTGTATCATTTTATAATGTTATTAAATTATTCTGTAAAATGATTTGTACCTTACAAATTTTTCATTTTACTTTGATTATTGGGAGAATGTCTTGGAAGATTTAAATAAACCTTTAATGACTTTAAATATATAACATTATGTATATAATACTATAGCCTTTATATTCTGAAACTCTGTGGTTTATGATATATTTTCACTACAGTTTATGTCGCAGTTTGGTGTGTCTCTTGGCAAAGACCTCTCATGATGTGATGTGATGCTACTTAACATTTACAGTTAAATTAATCCAAGTTTTTATAACAATAGATTCAGATTTACAAATTGATTAGGTTCTAATTCCAGTTACAATGGTTTAAACTTTAAACCATTACAATTGTCTGTATTCAATAATTGTGGGGTGAGGAAAAATTCACTATGGAGATACTTGTTATGTATGACCTTATTGGGAGCCACTTAAAATAAATTGATAATTTTAATAGCTTGTAAAACAAGATATACCGTGTTCAATGGCTACTGGAGTTATCAAATTATTATCAAACTTTAAAATTATCTACGCTTTAACTACTGTAGCATATCTTTAGATTATATTTTCATTATGCATATGTTACTTATATATTATTAAAATGTATTTCATCACATTCCTTTCACCTAAATTGAAGCAGACTGTTGAATAATTTCTAATTTGACCATCTTCGCTATGATTGCAATGAAAAGACAATAACCAACCTGGTTTTCTCTAATAATACATTGTAAGCCTTCAGTATAAACAGAGAGGTGTTGGCCTTGTGGCTTGACTGCGAGGAGCTTTCCTTGATAATACCTTGTCAATTTGCAGGATCTCCACTTGCTACTGTCTTGTGGGTACTTTTGATCTGTCCCTTCTCTAGTACATCCTGGATTTTGTCCAAAGACTAACCATCCACCGTTGCCTTGTATATCCTTGTAGGTGTAATATCTTATTTCGTCAGCATAAAATACATTTAAAGCATCTTAATTGCTATTTATAGATATTTATTTATGATAATGTGTCGATTTTATTAAAACCATATTAAATAGACTTTATTTAAATTCGATCTTAATTAAAAGAATCTCGAAATTCATGTTTTACGTTGACCATGAACTCTGTAGTATCTGCAACTGATTCACAGGGAATGGAAGCCTGGGTGGCGTTAATTGTCACTGACTCTATTCATTCTTGAAAATACATAAATAAAACTTTTGAACATGAAATTTTTTCCCTTTCCCAGTTACCAAAATGTCCTAAACTCAAACTCAAAATATCTTTATTCCTATATGTAAACAAGTACACTTATGAATCGTCAGAAAGAAGTTAAATTAATTGTAAATTTACATTTACTACCAGTTCGCAAGTCAAGGGCGTAGACCGAAATCAATCCCATGGATTAGGATCATTTAAGTATTCCTCAAATTTATAAAAAGCTTTATTGATTAATTTTCGTTTAACGAGGGCTTCGAATTTATTTAGTGATAATTCTCTAATTGCGCTTGGGAGTTTGTTGTAAAAACGAATACAATTACCATATAAGGAGTGGTTTATCTTTTGGAGCATGGTTGGTCGTACACTCAAATTGGTTCTATTTCGCGTATTATACTAGTGAGAGTCACCATTTGTTTAAAATCGTTTATATTTATTTGTACTTACAACAAGGCTTCAGGAATATATTGACCAGATAGTGTCATAATATTTGATTCCTTAAACTTATTCCGTGCTGACATCCTCGGAGGAACACAACAAATACCCCGAACAGCCCGCTTCTGCAGCACAAATATGGTTTGAACCTCTGTAGAAGGTTCAAAAGTAGAAGCTACCTCTGGGTCAGATTTTATTAATTTCCCTTTAACTTTTAACATATAATCAGTTTGTTTGTCAGATGTTTTACCTGATTCTTCATTTATTATTTTCCAGGTAGCTTTTACTTTATCCATGCTATTTTTTTTATTTTTGAACTTAAATATTGTGATTTTGCAATTTTGCAATCTTTTTTGAAATTATTTGAATACAACCTACATATTCCCTAAATTCCACACTAGTGTTATATTGCTTTTCATCATACATTTCATATAATTAACCTTTTTCTGTGTAACTCCTCATTTGCCCAGTCACAGAAACTTGTTTTCTCAGAGATCTTGAATTCATCAATAAATGATCCAAAAAAAGTATTCCAAACCAACGCTGTTTTTACAAAAATTAAACATCACTTCATATTTTTTTAGAAAGTGATCTGTTATGCACAAAATGTCTATTTCTTGACTATTCAAGAATAGTTCAATTTCTAATTCTTTACTTTTCATCCCCTGTATATTTTGAATTTTGATGAACCACAATAATTTTTTGGGAAAGACTTTTATCAAATATACTTACTTTATTATTGCAAGAGTGGTGCCCTGTTGTCTTATTATCTAATTTAAATAAATATTGTTTGGAATTTCTCCCAAAGTCTTATAATCTAATGCTAAAATTCTTGGCTGTCATCTCTATAAAATATGATAGCGAAACAGCTATCTGTCTATTTAAGAAAGCAGGTAGGTAATAATATCTACCCTTTGTGATAAAAAACTTTTTATTATTAAAAAAAAATATGTTTATTATGGAACATAAGATACATGTATCACTTATTCCACATCATTAAATTTGAATTGGTCCCTACTCATCGCCAAAGAAGACAGAGGGTGTAGGCCGAGAGAAAAAGCCAGAGTAAAAAACTCTCGGTACTCTTTTAAAATAGCAAATCATCAAACAATACTTATTTTAAAACAAATACAATGTATCGCAAATTAATTAGAAGTAGCCTGTCTGGCACTAGTCCCAGGCCCTTTTATCAACTAGATAATCGTTTTATTTTATAGTAAGCCTTATTACACAGCTTTTCTTTAATACATTTCTTAAATTTATTGAAAGGCAGAGATAAAAGAGCCTCTGGGATTTTATTATTTAAGAAGAGTATCCCTTTCCCCAAAAAAGAATTACTAACTTTAGATAGTTTAGTACGGGGAAATTGCAGCCTGCGTTTGTTCCCTGTATTAACATTAAATTAAATTACCTATTGGTATCTATGACACAAAATTTATCATTACAAATAACCAATGTATGCAATGTTTGATTAAGAATATTCTTCTCATTTTCTTAGGAAAGCTTTTGCTGTAGGGAAATGTAAACATTATGATCCTTATAGAGTTTAAACAACAAAGTTTTTCATATAATACTAAAAGATCATGTTTATTTACATTTCCCCTGTTCCCTATAAAAATTATTAAAATTATTATTGTTTTTGATAATATGATTTTGCACAATGTTTTTAAAATTGGCATTGGGATAGCAGCTGTTTATAAATGTTTGTCCATCATTATATTGTACAATAGTACCCATGTCCTGACATATTTCATCGGAATACATTAAATTCCTTTCATTTGGCTTAATTTTTTCCATTAACTGAGTGTTTGTTGTGCTGTCTGTGGTAATTGGAGACTGGGCTGGCTTTATAATTGCAACCATAAGTTTTATTCTGCAAATGATCATAACATTCTGCCGTCGTGTAATTAGAAATTTGAAGCAGATCTTCCATCGCAGAAGAATATTTATCTACCATACATTGGTATTCTTCAAATTTAGAAGTGAGACTGTAAGTTCTTTTAATTTTAATATTTCTGTTTTTAAATCTAAAGTGTCAGTTGAACATTTTCTATTTCAATTAAATGCAAGTCAAGTTCATTTTGAAGTTGTGTGTTTTGAACTTTTAAATCAACACAGTTTACATTTCTATATTGTTTTACTAGCTTCTGTCTCTTCTTAATATATTTATTGATTTAAAAGTAGAGGCTATCCATTTGCACCTACGTCTCTTGATTTTCTGGCTTATAGGAGTTTCTCGTCGATATGAATAAATACTTAAAGAATTATATTAATTTTTGATTAATAAATCCTGTCTTCAGAATGTTAGTGATAACCTAATGAACTTGTCAGGTGCGTCGGTGTCATCAATGAAATAATTATCCTTAAGTTTGCATTTAAATAGGTGCACTCAGTTCACTAAAAAAAATCTTTTTTATAAAAGGTCTAGGTCTAGTGGCTTCAGCGTGTTTCTCCTCCCAGAAGTCGTAGAACTTCGGCTGTGCACCAATATACTTTTAATGCGCATTTCACATTCCCTCGAACGACGAAAACATCGTGAGGAAACCTTGCCTTAGACCCAACACGACCGCGTGTGTCAGGCATAGGAGGCTGATCACCTACTTGCCTATTAGATAGAGAATCATGAAACAGCTGATACCCATCTGAGGCCCAGACCTAAAAAACGCCACAGGCTTTAATGCAGGGCAGAGCTCTTAAAGTATTCTTCCTTTCAGATGCAATAGCGTCGGGTGAGAGCGTGCGTCTTGCACCATCACTACGAAGTCAAAAAGGAGCTATATGGACCAAGCAGCCCATCAACTTTGATTGGTGGGAAGTGGATGTTATGTTCAAGATCACTGGTCGAGGGCGTATTGGGGCTGATGGATTGGTAAGAA
The DNA here is from genome assembly GCA_963693345.1 of Pieris melete. Taxonomy (NCBI): domain Eukaryota; kingdom Metazoa; phylum Arthropoda; class Insecta; order Lepidoptera; family Pieridae; genus Pieris; species Pieris melete. Next base: position 848,318 of record CAVNZK010000325.1, on the reverse strand, counting down.
GCTGGATTTCGATATACGTAAATCCAATTCTCCAAATTAGTTTAGAATTGAAAAATAAACGTACGGGGTAGGAAAGGTCTTCAATAATTCAATTCAATAATGATCATGACCTGTGTTAAAGATATTGACAGGTCAGGTTTGACAAGATTTTGAAAATCGTCTACAATAATCGTAATAACCTGACAAAACGCTTCTGTAGACAAGATGGCGTCTCTGTGACAAATGACGTTTGTCTATGTGTAGAAGAGTGCGACGCCATCTTGCGTTTTCGCGCAAGTTATGAATGTTAATTTTTGATATACAGTATAGATTTAATATTAACAATTTGTCTGTAACATTTGGCCAGTACCATCATATGGCTGTGAGGCATGAACTAAAGAAGACGCGTTTTGAAATGTGGTGTTACCGTCGCATTCTTCCCGTCAGCTGGACCCAGAAAGTGACGAATGAAAGAGTCCTTGGAGGGATGACATGAAAGTTTGTGCAGACTGTTGAAATACGTTAAAAGTCGCAGCTCATAATGATGGGAAAAATTCAAGGCAAGAGACGGGCTGGTAGAAGGAAATACTTCTTCCTTGTTGCGGAACGTATGGGAGTGCATCGGCATCACATCCGCCCAGGAGCTTTTTAGATTCGCGCAAGATACCCGGCAATTCGAGTTGGTTACAGCCAACCTTTAACAAGAAAAAGGCACCAGAAGAAGAAGATCGAGAATATTGTTCATTAATATTCATGAATGTTGAAAATTGTTTTTCAGGCATTCTGGTACACGACCCAACGCGGCGATTACACGGGTGACGTTTTCGGTTCATCTGACAGGTGGAACGGTTTAGCTGTCATTTTCGACTCGTTCGACAATGATAATAAACACAATAACCCCTATATAATGGCAGTTTTGAATGACGGAACGAAAAACTTCGATCATAAGAGGTGAGTAGTATTTACCGTTTATTTCTTTAGAAATAAGTCTTTTGTAATATCTGAGGTGCAAATGCGTTTATCCATCCCCTGCCTTCGAAAGAAACCCTGCCCACACCGGACTCTGCTATTCAGGGTCTGGGTGGCCGTGTTAGAGGTTCCGGGGTCGTTCTAGGTTCGAGGTTGTGAACTTTTGTTATCTTAAGTGATACCGCCTTCTAAACGATTAGGGTCTAAAGCCAGTTTCTGTACGACCTAGTCATGCTCATACAGAATAGGTGTATCGTGATTCGATCGCATGGTCTTAGAGATAAATGGCCTTTTTAAAGAACAACATTTGATGTTAAGTGATATCGCCCATGGATATTGCCAGAAGGCACGCTCGGCCTGATTATACAATTGTTATTCGATATTGTACTCCAGTGGTGGTGGCCAAAAACTTAAATAACGCTCAGTTGTGGAACGACGCACGTCGGGGTGATACGGCCTTTTTCCCGAAGGGGTAGGCAGAGGCCGTGCATCTTCACTTGCTACGGCCTTGACCTCGCCTCATCCATCATTAAATTCACCATGCTTGTGTCGGTGCACCATGTCATGTGTTATGGTTACTTTTGACCCGTAACAGACTGTAACGGACAGGTTCTCTAATACTTCCTGGATTTGGTCCAAGCTCTCACAATGCAAAGTTGAACATTCTGTACATATGCAAATTTTTCCAGTGATGGCTCAACCCAGCTGCTCTCGGGATGTCTTCGCGACTTCAGAAATAAACCGTTCCCCACCAGAGCGAGAATTGAGTACTATATGAACACGTTAACTGTCTACTTCCATAATGGTGAGTGGTTAGGAGTATTAAGTCTGTGAGGTTGTAAGGGGGGTTATCTCTGGATCTGTGACATAGGCTGAGCACGAATGAAAAGACTGTCGTGGTAGTCGGATTTGCAGAGGTATGTTCTAGAGGTGGAGCTTGATAATGCCTTTTATTTCGTGAAACTCAAAAAGTGCTGGACGGAATTTATTGAGGTTTTCAGCAATATCTGGGATGGTTCATGAGGTTTAGGTGTTCAAGGTTTGCGGGTCAAATAGTCGTTGGTAATTAATATTATAGTTATTGTAATATATAGAATAAACTGAAAGGTCACTTTTACATTTTGTAATGGATTTAGAAGAATTTTAAATTGATCATATTTATATATTTTGCTAAAAATATAAATAACACAGAATAAAGGTTTAAAACCTTTCGTAGACCCGGGATTAGTAGTTATATATATATTTTATCTTTATAATAATCAATTGGTTTAATTGGCGATAGAAAATGTCGCCTTAATTGTATAAACCAATTTTGGGATTCATTAAAGTTAATATTTTAACGCTCTTTGGTTTGTAAACGTTTCAAAACATAACAAAATACTTATGTAATGACGTCATTATAGTCGGTGGACATTTGCTCAGAGGTTTTTAAATTGTGTCATTTGAATTAGGCCTAACAAACAACGAGGCGGACTACGAGCTCTGTTTCCGAGCGGAAAACGTTCAGTTACCGCGCGGCGGTTTCTTCGGTTTGTCAGCGGCCACCGGTGGATTGGCGGATGACCACGATGTGATACACCTGCTGACCAGCTCGCTTCACAGTGCGCAGCAAGGTAAGTTTGATTAATACGCGCTATCGTTTTGATTTGATTTATAACATACAAAAGCACGTTATACGTAATAAACTTTCGATATTCAAAATTCCAGGCGGTCAACAGATAAGCAACGATGAGCAGCAGAAACTCTCTCAAGAGTACCAGGAATATCAGAAGAAGCTGGAGCAGCAGAAAGAAGACTATAGGAAAGAGCACCCCGATGAGGTAAGAAGATATAGGTTGTCAGTCGCATCGCCTATTGCGTAGTGTGTCTTATTATAAAATTACAATATTTATACGTCGTTACTTCGTTTTGTATATGTATGTATTGCCTAAAATTAATATACTATGCCAAGCAATATTTGTTGTAAATAAATGTTCTTGTTCTTATTACTACATTAAAACTGCAGTTCTGTGTTTAAATAATACTTATACTGTATTAACGTTATGTTGAAGTTATTTTACATTTGTTTGATAATTTTTAAAGTAAAAAAACTATATAATAGTGCTTATAATTTTGTTTTTGGCTTATGTCGTCGTAACATAGAAATCTTTAAAGATGTTGTTATTACTTTTTATTCACGCACATAACGACTACAGGCGAAGTATTTATTGATTAGAAATATTTATTGGCCATTACTAAATGAATTTAATAATGTTCACGTGGACACTCACATCTTCCGGCTGCCATCTAATACTAAATAAGAGGACAATGCTTTCTATATTACATATACTTTTATATATTGTTATCGTTTAATACATTACTGTAAAATGGGTGTGTTCACTATTAATATAGTGCAAATGCTCTTAATATTTTTAAGGATAAGTTATAAAAAATTTAGTAATTTGCTGAGATATATTACGGTTTTCGCTAATCTTTGTGCTATACAGACGCCCTTTTTTATTTCATTACATATAGACATTGGCAATAACTTAAACTCGATTCTTTGAATATCTACTATCAAAACCTACGTGGCTTGCGAACCAAGTGTAGCGATCTTCTGAGTAGTATTTTATTAAACTCTTATGACATCCTTTCTTTTACGGAAACATGTTTAGTTGATGGCATTGAGGCGTGACAGAGATTTTGCATGATAATAAGCTAATATTTGATATACATGTAGATAGTATTGTACGGAAAGCAACCAAAATTCTAGGCTTTATTTTAAGAACATCATGTAGTTTTACCCAGTCAATACATTGAAAATTCTGTATTGTTCGTGTGTTAGAAGCAATTTAGAGTATGCATCGCAAATTTGGAACCCTCAGTATGCTATTTACCACAATCGAATCGAAAATATTCAACAAAAAATTTTAAACACCAAGGCCAAAATTTTGCTGCCCGACTACAGAGCCGGTGTAAACATTTTCACATGTTACCATTATCATTGATACGTACGACGTGATATTGCGGACATTATATACCTTATGAAAATTGCTACTAGCGCGGTCGATTGTACCGAACTAGTGAGAAAAATAAACCTTCGAACATATAAAAAACTCTTAGAATCATGAACCCATTGCATGTACCCAGAGTAAACACAAATTATAGAGGGAGCAACTTTATGGTTAGAGCCGCGAACAAATTTAATGACTTAACGATTGACATTGTTCGCTGAGAGTGTGAGGATAGCAAGAATAGCTTTGACACAACATTATTTCAACCATTATGAATGAAATACATTCTTCAACCTTTCATTGTCAACTAATAAAATCTGTTTTTTTTTCTTTTTTGTCTTACACTAAAAATATTTGGAATGTTTACCTTCTTGTTTTATGAAAAAACAAAAAAACTATATGTGAAGATTTGTAATTGGCCTACAATGTTATATATAAATCTTTTGAATAAATAAATACAAAAACATTTTATAATTGACATATAAATAGAATATTCTAGAAAATACTCCAATAAATACTTTTTAATGGATGTTCAGATGCGAGACAAAGATGAGATGGAGGATTGGTTCGAGTCGGACGGTCAGAGAGAGTTGAGGCAGATCTTCCAGTCCCTGTCTCATATACAGGATGTCACCAGGGAGTTGCATAAGAAAGTTGATGAGGTAAGTTGGGAAGTGTTATTATATTTGAATTATGAAAGAACCAAAGTTGCTTAGGAATATCGCCATTATTGTTTTAGTCTATAGCAAATTTGAATTTTGCCTAATCTGTGGCATACAGCAAGCATTTGATATTCTTTACGAGGCGTACTATAATCTACTTCAATGGCGTGATAAAGCAAAGTTGACTTAAAATTAACTTATTCAAATTTCATCATTTCTTGTCCATCCATATTCAGGTGATCGGCAAGCAGATGAACTCTCTCTCGATGTTGTCGGCTGTCTACACTCAGTCTCAGGGACAGCCCGCGCAGGCGCAACCCGGACAGGCCGTGCAGGTAATATTTAAGAGCCCATATAGGGCCGTAACTATTTCAGATAGTTGGCAGCTTTACGACAGTCTTCGACTATTTAGTGTAATAATTGAGAGTGGGCTGTTTGGCGGCCCATCACAGGATATATGGGGTGCTATTGAGGGTGTGTTCCTTCAGTCTGGTTAGAGAGCTGAGCTGCACCTGAACTTATATAATATCTTATTTTTGGACCTTAAATAGAAGATAATAATTTAATTAATTTTCCAGATGCCCCAATTCCCAATTACGCGCCACGACTGGGATGTCTTCACGTCTAACAACCAATTGATGATTCAAACGGTGTCGGAGCTTAAGTGAGTCTGTTTGATGATTATCCGAAAAACTATGATTACATCGATCGGTACCTTTAATATTATATTTTTAAAAGTTCAGAATGAGGTTTAGTGAAAAGCGAGTTTTTAAGACCATTGTAAAAATGGTTAAAATTATTCGGTTTTTATTCAATAAAAAAATGGTGCGTGTACTTATGTACGCGCGTAAGAAGTTATACTTCTTTGGCTTTCTTTATTTTTTTTGAAATATTAAATAACTAATAATAGATATTTAGCGTTAATAATTTAACAATATTTGATATTTAGTATATTGTTCAATTATTAATTAATATTAATAACAATTTTTATTTATTATTTTATTATATTATTAATTTAATTTAATAACTAGGTATGTTTCATAACCTTTTAACTAAGTAACAATAGGTCTTTGTGAAAAAGCATTGCTAAATTTCTTTGAAAAAATAATTAAAACTGCTTTATTTGTTTAAAAAGTACCTACTACAAATGTCATTATGGTCAAACGTCACGCATATTCTATTTCTTTTTTCGGCGCCCATACTGAATTTTGTGTCACGGTGCGCGTGCATCGTAAAATTTCACTCTCATAAATTTTTCATAATGCGCCTAAAGAAGTATAACTTCAAAAATACAAAATTCAGAAATTGAGTTGACGTAATTGTTAAAAATCGACTTTTTAAAATTAGTTTAATAAAATGAGAGAAACCCGGTACAAATCGCTTTTGATTTCGAATCATAATCGAGATTTCCAAAAACTCAACTAAGATCACGCAATTAAGAAATTGATAAATAGAATGAAAAAATCGGTAATTGGTTTTCGATTCAAAGCACAGCCCTTGCCCAAATCTCTCGATTAATATAACTGTAATGTTTCAGGGCATTCGTAGTAGAAGTGAATCGCAAAACCGACACCCTACTGACGACCGGGGGTGGGGGTGGGGGAAACGGGGTCAACCCCCAATTCCTTAACGAACTCCGGGACAACGTCCATCAAGTCAAGAATAGTCTGGCAGGAGTCGCACAAAGGTTAGTTTTTTTTACAAGTGGTCATATTTTCATAAGTATATTATAAATAATTATTTACAAAATTATAGTAATATTCGCCATCAGTCAATCTGTTTTTGGGTTTATATTTTGACGTTTTAATCTCTCACTTCTAATCTTACACTTCATTCATATAAAACATTCTTAATTTTGGGACCCCGCTAAAACATTTCCCAACGCAAGATGGCGTCGCACCAGTCTCTAACAGTAAACATTGCAAACAACCAGCCAGTGACATATACATACATACAATTTTTCTCTTTTACATTTTTCTAAAACAACAATATCCACATTCCCAATTCAAAATATATACTTTTTATTCATGGAGTTTGTTGGGAAAGAATGTGTTTCCCGCCTTTATTATTTTGACATAATTATTGTCAGCCTTGTTTCGCGCGTTTTTATTGCAACCTTTTTTTTATTGTGTGGATTTCATTGATGGCATGATGACATTTCATACAATCTGTTTTCTTTGGTGATTAAAACATTAATTAATCCCAGTATACATATATTTAAATAAATTTATTTTGTATATTAAAATTGTTTCTTCAATTATAGAATGTCATCTCCGATGCAATCCCAAAACTGTCCATCGGTCACATGTGTCTCAACGGGAATGCTGCTTGTGATCATAAGTGGACAACTTTTGGTCTTGTTCCTTTATCAGTGGTACAAGTGAGTTGACTTTTATACTGGAAACTTGTAACCGAGTTATTTGCATAGATATATCTGTTAAAGGTTATGTATATTTGTCAACTAATTACTCGGGAACTAAAAACATGTTTGATTAATTAATTTCAATACATATATAGAGGAGTTCAAGTTACATCGAAATTGGTTTAGCATTTTTATTTAATATTGATTTCGATTTTTGTATTATCAACATTTAGTTTGTTTTACGTAACCTGTCAATCTAATTGCAAGTGTCATCTGTCAAATTTAAAGTTTGTAGTCAAACGTCAGTAGTGATTGATGATGACTGATTTCTAATGTACAGCGCTGGTAAGCTCCGTCTTCGGTGTCCGGCGAAACAATTTCTATTGAACGACACATAGAGAATATTTTTTTTATAATGACGAGATGGTAAAACTGTATTTTTTGCATTTAAACAACTTTTGACATTTATGTGAAGTTGATATGTTATCTTTGGCTTAACTAATTTTGGACAGTTGACATTTAATTTTATTCTTATGCAGATATTTGACAGTCAGGTGAATAACTGTTTTTTTTTATTTTTAGGGAAAGGAAAGAAGCTCAAGCGAAGAAGTTCTTCTAAGTATGTTTTCGAGATTTGATTGAAAAAGTTTTGTTTAAAATTTACAAATTCAGAGTGAGTCGAGATGTAAGATAATGTATGGTTTTATATTTGTTAGATGTTAATGTATAAATAAAATAATATTTTTATTCACTGTTTTATTTTTAAACACATCCAGAAATACGTGTGTAGAGGTATTCGGAACTAAGAGGGATTCTCCCAATAGGAGGGGTAGGGAACAGGTAATAGAAGTGTCTACAAAGCAACTCTCAGCAATGTTGTTTTGACTGTACAATAAATTTAACAAATCATTTAAAAACATGGTTTTTTTAGTTTATGCATATTATTTTTCACATCTGTTCTCGAAAGCCTAATAAAAAGGAATATAACAGCGATACTCCATTTATGAAATTGTCACAAGTGTATTTAAATCTAGAGTACAGTAAATATCTGTGCAAGCTGCAGTACTCAGTAACACATTCAGAATTTTCTTTCCGTTGGCTTCATATCGTTTCGGTATCATCTGTTAACTCAAGTTTGTTGTAATTTAAAGGAATTTTGGTAGCCCTTCAGGCACCAAGGGCGGTTAGCGGTTTTTTAGTGTTTTTATACTTAGTTTATTTAGAGATAAATAATAATAAAATATAAACTAAATATATAAAATGGTCTGAACTAAAAAGTTGACAATCTTGAAGCCCTACAGTGAAACCCTAACACAAGTAGTGAATATATAAATAAGTACGTAATGTCAACACCAAGAGAACAGGTAACCGGAGCTCTACGGGTAGGATTTTATAGTTTTATCAAGGGGAGGTTACCGATTGCAATTCTTTCAACTGATTCTTCCAAGATATATATAAGGGAAATATTGGAAATCTAAATAATAAAAGTTAATTAATGAATTCATTTTAATTTGATTAAATGTGTACACTCAGATAAACTTTTTGTTGGAAAATAAAAATGAATTGTAAAAGTGTATGAAGATGGTGTTATTGTTTTGTTTCTGTCCTCTCGAAGGGATAAAATGGGTGGTCCAGCCATTTATATTGAGGAATTGTTCTGTAGTTTTTGTCATAGCTTTTAAGTAACTGTTTATCCTCCTCGGAGAGTGAAAAGTCAAATATGTCAACGTTCTGTTCGATGCGAGACTTAGTTAGGGATTTCGGGAGCGGGACCACGCCCAACTCCACCTGCAAAAAAAGGTTATCATTTTGCCAACCGCGACAAATTTGGCTTAACCTTTATAATTGTTTAATCTGATATATATCTACGAATAATTTATTTCAACAAATTTTTTGTATCCATCCATTTTTCAACCAAAATAAATGTTAACATGAATTATCACTTGCACTATTTTACCTATTTTAAGTTGTAAATCTTAACCCATCATCTTTCCAGCCACGCTGACTATCCCTTAACCAATCGTACTTACCAAATATCTCAACACAACTTGGGGCACAGTCTTGTTATATCTCGTCGCCATGGCAACCATCGCGGGATCATCTACCCGTGGTGGAGGAGAGGTTTCTTTCGCCTTCGAGGGAAAAATGGAGCCGAAGGGAGTGTAGGCCATAACTGTTATGTTCTTTTGCTTGCAATAATTTATAAGAGCTGGTTGTTGGAGGTTAAGATTCAACTAAAAATAAATATAATAAAATTAATTGCAGCTCACTTCTAGAAAAATTGCCCCTCCCTTTTCCTGCCTACCAGACTCGTAATCGTGCTTTGTTTTACGTTCCTCACATCAACACCAAATATGCCAAAAAACAGTTTTGTAACGCGCAGCAAGGACTTACGACCGTTATTTAAGCCTTGACTTGTTTAATCTATCGCGGAATATGCTTAAAATGAGTATTGAGAATATACATAGCGCTATATCACCTGCATCATGACTACACCCCACATACACATCACGTATATAAGTAAATACTCTCACTTTTACACCATCACACAACACAGGCCAATATTATTTTAACTTAGCTAAATGTATTATATATATATATATAGTTTTGTTGATTTTTTCCTTTTGTAAATCCATATTATGTATTCCATCTTCGGCTAACATAACTTTTGTATAATTGTTTTTTGTTATACCTATATAATTTACGATAGCTGTAGGATTACGAAATAAATAATGTGTGGTATTATTAGCATAATATTTTTTTGGTGGGCGTATTTTGGACTAAAAAGTATAAACAATAATTAATAACATTCGAATAAAAAATTTACGCGTTTTACCGCGTTCGAGTTGTCAAATTAACATGACCGTATCGAATCTGCATAAGATTTGGCGCTATACTTACAGGCTGTCAAGTCAACAATTATTTAAATTACAAACTTTATTCTGACGATGGCGTTTTAAAGACGCTTTCTCCATGTGTAACCGAATTTCATATTTTTTTGCAAAGCTTCCTTGAAAATAATACATGTTTTCAAAAGGTTATATTTGTTGAACGGCACTTCACACACGATAAGGGGCTTAATACAACATTTTTCGACAGTCGTCTGTCGTTGAAGATTTCAAATTCTTATTTATGAGGTAAGATGTGAGAAAGTTTATAATATAAATCAATTGGTCCATAGCATAGACAACGCACGATTTAACGACCTGATGTAACTCAATACCTCAACTTGTAAAGCTACTGGCTTCTCGAGTCCATTCTCCATGATCCTATCAATCATCTGCTGGTTGAAGTTGGAAACCCCGATAGATCTCGTGAGACCTGCGTTCTTCGCATCTATAAGACCACGCCATGTTTCCAAATAATCAGTCGAGTCATAGGATCCGTTTTGCTGAAATCAAAATAGAGAAAATCGAATCTCGTTAAACAATTAGAGATAAAAATAAATTCAATTATTGATAATTAATATGTAAATCAAATGTTTTTACAAATAAGTTTTTGTGGAAAGGTCGGGACTACAATTCCACTAATTAATATTCTAGTTTTCGGCCAAAGTCTTTGTAATGAAAGATCTTAAAACACTTCTTTCCTATCCTTCTCCTTGTATGAATACTTACAAATTGTCCCACAGGCCAATGTATCAAATATAGATCCACGTAAGTAGTTTGTAGGTTCTCTAATGATTGTCTTAACGCTGGTATGACTGATGATCGGGCGTGCTTGTCGTTCCATAACTGAAATTATATGTTTCACAGCCTATTATATACGTATATATATACATGTATCTTAAAACCTTGCATACATGCAAGAGTATGACTGAATGACAAGGCATTTTTTTATAGAATTGAGGGGTGGGGGGGACGCTGAAAAGGGCTATCGTCGCATGGCCACTGTATGCTCTTTTTTTTCGTATTGTCGTCGTATCTCCCAGAAAAGTGTATTCCACAGTTCGCTATTTAGCAAAAGAATATAATCTAATGCGGATGAAATTTTAGGTCAATTCACAACCCAAACAACTCCAGTAGAACAGTAGAGCAGAACACTCGCAGTAGACTTTGTAGAATACGCATAGAGACGAAATCTCCCTGCGTAGAGAATCAAGCCGATCAGTAATACGTTGGAGATTGACAATTTAACAAGCACTTCCCTGTATTTGGTTAAAAGGAAGAAATCATTAATCATCAATCATTAGCTAAATCTCGACTTCGAATTCAAATCTCCTTTTAAATCCTATTTTAGATATAAATACACTCGATTTTGAAATTAATACATTCAGAAGTTTAAATAGTTACCTTCGTTGTAATAAAAACATCTTCCCGTTTAAATTTGTTAAGGGCTCGCCCTACTTGCTGTTCTACTTTGTAAATCCACGCCGTGTCTACATGTGTGTAGCCCGCCTCTATCGCCCAAGTCACTGCCTGCTCCACGTTGTCGGTAGAAGGCTCCACGCGTGAAAAATAATCACTATATAATTGGCTACAAATACACTATATCTACAATAATATTTACAGTAATAATTGTTGAATAGAAAATTAAAACAAATTTAAAAAGTTTGATCCCTGTTGGAGTCTCAATTGCAGACCACACAAGGTTGGAGGCCGGTCAATGCCTCGCCAAACACTGGAACCTTTTGGACCCTGAATCACTTCGCATTGTTATCAGCGTTCGCTTAGGAGTGCCCATACTCCTGTATACCTAAGTGTCCCTGTTGGCATGAACTCAGCCTTGGACGTCAAAAGAATGTACAAACATACGTTACAATTTCATATGCGTAGAAACATTTTATTGAATTCAGGCTGATCTGACACATGTTTGGGCATTATTAGTATTATTGTTTCGTCTATAATTAATAAACAATAGACTGTAGACTGTAGAGGATTTGAGCTGACATAAAACATAAAAACCAGTCTCTATGGGGTAGCATAGCAATGTTCCATATGTTGGTATAAAAAGGGTTGCTTATTACAATTATATTAAGGCGATCGAAGTTCGCGGGGGTAACTAGTTAATAAAAATAAATCAGTTGCGATATAACCTTTTTAGGTCTGTGATATATGTTTCATGATCATTTTTCTTATAGGCAAGTAGCTAGCCTCCTGTGCCTGACACACGCCGTCGTTTCGAGTCTAAGCATGATTCCTCACGATGTTTTCCTTCGTACGAGCGAACGTTATAGACAGTCCATTGCTGCACAACCGGGGTTCTACGATCTCAGGGGTGAGAGTGGCACGCTGAAGCAACTAAGCTAACACTACTATGCAGCTAGTTTATAATGAAATTAAAACAATGTGGACTCTTAACAAAGTATCAATAGTCCCTATAATTATGTCCAATGGTAACATTTAGACCTCACAAAGCGCCGTCCTACATTAGGAAACCTGTGCTTGGTTTAGGCCCTTGCGTGACACTGTACCAGGATCACAAATAGTTCTTGAGTAAACAGTTACAAAAAACAAAAAAAAATAATGCGTGTACTTATGTACGCGCGTAAGAAGTTATACTTCTTTGGCTTTCTTTATTTTTTTTTAAATATTAAATAATTAATAATAAATATTTTGCGTTAACAATTTAACAATAATTAATATTTAGTATATTATTCAATTATTAATTAATATTAATATTATTATTTTATTATATTATTAATTCAATTTAATAACTAGGTATATTTCATAACCTTTTAACTAATTAACAATAGGTTTTTGTGAAAAAGCATTGCTAAATTTCTTTGAAATAATAATTAAAACTCCTTTATTTGTTTAAAAGGTACTACAAATGTCATTATGGTCATTCAAAATTCTTGGCATAGCTGCTAACGTCACGCATATTCTATTTCTTTTTACTTGTAGATTGTCTTATTCCCATCTCGCTCGCGCACGCTCAGCGCCCATACTGATAATTTTGTGTCACGGTGCGCGCGCATCGTAAAATTTCACTCTCATAAATTTTTCATAACGCGCCTAAAGAAGTATAACTTCAATAATTCCAGGGAATGAATAGTACAACAACTAAGCCTACAGATTTTATAATAAAAATAAATATAACTTAAGTGGAAATGGGCGGGGCACATAGCAAGTGGAACAGATAAGTGGAGCAAGTACTAAGTGCGAAATAGAGGGAGACATTTTAGAAGGTGTAAAGACCAAGGAAACAGCTGATGCATGCAGAGTAGACGGCGGGATTTGGAGAAGGCCTAAAAAGACCACACAGACACCTAAAGAGAATATGATAGAAATATGTGTTTGTGTGTGTGTACCTTGGTATTATTTCCAAGCCATGTACCCAGGGCTGTAGCTGGCATTCTAAAACCATCATTCATTTTATATGTAGGTACCACTGCGCCATGCTGAAACAAAATTTAAAACTTAATAAAGCAATATTCTCACTGAAGTTTTTGTCTGCTTTTGTCTCCATGGTATTTACATCAGGCTTGTCTGACCGTTTGTTGTTCTTTAGCTATTTAACCACCTTCCCAGAACTTATCACTGCGTGTAATGCTTTCGAGGGGAAGGTGATTCGATTTTCAAAGGCAAGATGCCTTATAGAGAGAGTATTTAGACCATAAGTTATAATTAAGACAATTATGATATATTTACATGCCCATTTCTATATGCTAATTGTGACGTTTTTTATAATTAATTTAATATGGGATATCTGTGATCCCTAGGAGGGTGCAAAGCTATCAAAGCTATCATCACCACGATAACTACCGAGCTTTGAGAAAACCACCGCCTCAAACCTCTGATCCTACTAGGTCTCTTGATGCAGACATCCCGTGTTATATATTCATTATTTGTGTTAGGGTGCAGCTTGCTTAAGATACACTGCATATATAGTGAAACTCTTGACATTTATCTTATATATAATATTCTCGTGTCACAATGTTAGTTACCAGACCTACTCTTCCGAAACGGCTTCACCGATTTTTATCAAATTTTATATGCATAATGCATATTCCGTAGGTCTGAGAATCGGGTAAGTACTATTTATTTTTCATACCCCTAAGTGATAAGGGGTGTCCACCCAAAATATATATTTTTTATTTTTTGGACAATTTTTTTTGTTTTTATGATACAACATACATACACCCCTTAATTTTCACCCCTCTACGATCAACCCTATTACCCCTATTTATAATTATAGTAGAAAGTTATTTTTATTGAACTAAAAAAATATTTCCTAGAAATAATATAATGGCAAAACGGCGTTTGCCGGGTCCGCTAGTTACATATAAATTTCACAGTTTATATATAAAAATGCCAGTCAAGCTATAACAACGTCCAATTGTATAAAATAAAGAATTTTTAAGAAAAGCTTACCGCACACAAAATAAAACACAAAATCAACAACATCTTGCTTTGAAATCAGCTCGCGTCTGACCTGTTGATAAACTCGTTTTAGTAACTTGTTCATTTACAAACATGCCTTTGTTATATAACTTGATTGATTGGTGTACTATTATATATTTTATATAATATTTTGTTTATTAAAACCTTAATTTAACAATCAAATATACATTATTTACAATTGTACCTACATATTAATAAAAACCATAATTAAAAATTGATTAATGGAAAATCAAAACACAAGATCCTTGTGTACCTTTATTATTCGCTGAATTTCGATACTTATTCATTGAGTGAGAAAAGCACCAGCTATCCACGAGGCGCCGACTTAAATCTTTAATTAGCGCTTGTGCACTTGAACCCCACGGCCCAAGGTTTATTAGGTTTTTATCTATGGAATTGGAGATTTGTTTCAAAGTTTTGGTCATTTTTAAATAATAGCCAATCAAAATACTGCCCCTACTTACTTACTTTAATTCAGTTTGTCCCTTTAATGTTTTATTCCTAAAAAATATTGTTGTTTTAAATCACTAGATTTTGAAAGGATTTTTATTGGCGTATATGTGTGTCAGGTGTCACTCAGTTTCCTACCAAGGGTTACCTTTGTTAAGTCTGTAGCACAGATTTAACAAAGACGTTGCTACTGAATGCTGTCTCCGCTCTCGACATCTTTATAATATGTTTGCAGAGTACACAGTAGCGATATTGAGTATCTTATGTATTAATTGGCAGCGGCCTGATGGGATGTCTTTGATCCATTGGAGGATGGAACGGGCTTTGGTAAAGTATGCTAGTTGTGTGGACGCGTTAGCAATGTTTCACTTCCTCGTACAATCACAAAAGCTGGCGCGGCCGCTGAGCAGACGGCAAAAATATAAGAGTCTTTCATCCAACTACGATTTTTTTCCTAAACCACTCTTGGGTCGTTGGGGATAAGTATACAGATAATTAAAGATTTAAGTTGGCGACTGGTAGGTGACCCCAGAGCTGGTGCTTTCCTCTTCGAATAAGTATCGCAATATAGCGAGAAAATGCCAGTATTAAAGGTACACAGATATCATTTTAAGATTGTTTTTTATTTTCTATTCATGAATTTTAATTATTATTACCTACTATTACTGTGTAGGTTAAGAATATTGTAAAAACTGTATATTTTTGTGTGAATAAATATATATTATACTAAATAAAATATCATTTATTAATTAAAAAATAGTTCTCGAACCTCATAAAACGAGTAGAACAAGTTCTTCCCGATGTTTTAAGCTCCAACACCGCAGATACCTAGGTAACACTGAAAATGTTTACAAAATGAAAAACGGCTAATTGCAAAAAGCTGCCAATACTTCTATTGTTTTTCGAAGTAATCTACGTTCCTCTCTACACAAGCCCGTATCTGCTGATAGGTCACTCTTTTATCTTCCTCTATCATCGCACAGCACTGATGTTTCATGTTATCATCAGTATTCGCTGTGTCCCTTGCGCGGACCATCATTGAGATTGCTACGTCCGCTTCAACTCATTAAACCAATTGTAAATAGTGGCACAAGATGGGCCTCATTAAGAAATGCTAATCGTAGCCTATCATAGCTTTATTGTTTAGTAAGCCCACAACGAAAGTCATAATAAATCATTGACTGACAATTTTCTCGCGTTAGGTTCATTTTCACGTATAACAGAAGTTTTAAATTTGCCGCCAATTCGCAAAAACAAATGACAAATGAATGCAATATACTAACATTTGGTCACCAAAGAGTTCTAAAATTGAAATTCAAAAAAGTTTTCATTAGAAATGTTTCTAACAGGCCAATTCTAAACATTTTCAGTGTTACCAACGTATTATAACTGAAAAACATGCTTTACCGATTAATAATAAACAAGATATAATATTTAAGGTTTAAAGTTCGCTTCAAAGCTTTTTCAAGGTGAACCAGTCCCATAGATTAATGAATGCGTAGATCTAACCGTTAATATTTTAGTTATTTTATTGTTAAAAAAGTCTTTTACAAAGTATATTCGTAGACATTGTTATTTAGAATGAAACTGTTCTTAAACATCGTGGGGTTAATGGACAGAAGATTCATCTAAAACCTGATACCGTCGCCCATGGACACTGATACTTCTAGAAGGCTTGAAAGTGCGTTGTCAGCCTTTTAATTAGTACGCTTTGTTCTTGAAGGATTCTATGTCGAAATAGTTCGAAAATACTTTAGTGAGCTGGGTTGCTGGTGGTATACAAAAAAACCCTGCTTATGAAAGTAAGAAGTGGTAGTTGTATAGACCAAAAGGCAGGAGGCTCACTTGATGTTAAGTGATACCCCCTATGGACTTCGCACACAGGACCCCTTTTTTCAGGACCCCCCAGGACGCCTATCGACACCCGCAACACCAGGAGGTTTGGAAGCGGTTTTTTATACTAGGTTTCTCTTAAAAGAGCAGTATTGGCCTAGTGGCTTCAGTGTGCGACTTACATCTCAGAGGTCGTAGAACCCGCTGTGTACCAATGTACTTTCAGGAAAACAACGTGAAGTATCGGGCCTTAGACCCAACACGACGGCGTGTGTAAGCACAGGATCTACACACTGATCACCTACTATTCGATTGACAAATGAGACAGAATCGAGGCCCAGACCTAAAAAGGTTGTAGCGCCACTGATTTCTTTTTTGTCAAACCGGATAAATCCAAATCATTGTTACTTGTTATTCTTTGACAAAATATTCATTAGAGGTCAGTGTATTCACTGTATTGTAACTCATTTGTTTGAATGGTCGTGTAATATGTTGTATTTAATTTTATTATTGTGTTTGCGAAGTGTTCGTTATGTGGTAAGTAATTTTGACTGATTATAACGATTTGTTTTTTATTCACTCTCTGTTCCACTCGCAGTAAATCGGTAGGGAACGCTCTTCGAAGGCCTGGGCCTGTTTCTAGCTTCTTCCAAGCCAGCAATCTCAAAGTTTGAAGAGAATGCCCCTAAAATTTTAATTATGAGATTTGCTGAACTATGGACAAAATATAGGACAAGGAGAGGAAGGCTGGTTTCTCCGACGAATTTATCCGACGTTTCGCGTGCTTTACAGCGTGAGTGGTCACGGTGAATTTAAAATTATGTTAAATAATTGTAAATTTATAATAATACATAACTTTAATCTGGTTTAAAAGTTTTTTCTTTAAATGTGTAAAGGTTATGTCAATCAAAGACAATACTTCTATATTATTTTTTAATTTAGATCAAATGCGTATTTGACGTAATAATAGCATTTTTTAAATATCTAAATGATTCTAGCCGTCTCTAGCAGACGGTCTGCTTATAAATTATTTAAAAAATCATTAGCGCTACAACCTTTTCTAGGCCTGGTCTTCAGATTTCTATATCTGTTTCATGATCATGTGTCAGGAGGCTGATAGGTGACTTGCCTATAAGTAGGTGATCAGCTTAGCAAGGCTACGTTAGGTTGGGTCTAAGGCACGATTCCTCCGTATTTATGTTTTCCTTCGTACGAGCGAATGTTATGTTAAGTCCATTGGTGGACAGCCTGGGTTCTACGACATCAGGGATGAGAGCCATTAAGCCAACACTGCTCAATTCCACTTGTCCACAAATTTTATTATATTTTATCTGCAATAAATGCAGTTCTCTTGAAAAGGTTTTTTAGTTTATACATATAAATTTTTAAACTATGTTTTAGGCGACCGGCTCTCCACGTCTGGCTCCAGCGGTTAGGCTGAACGATGGGAATCTTATGCCCACATTTGGACTTGGCACCTGGCTTGGTGTGACTCCAGAAGTAAGTAACAGTTTTAATATATAATAAGTTTTTGATACACTAAAGTCATGCTTAAAGCTGCCACGGCTAAGTATAGCTCCCGTCAGACAAATAAATCGACTCATTGAAGTCATATTTCAAGTGTGCTTGCTTGAATTATAAGTTTTGGATTCTTGTTAAAACCATTTGGAATAAAAAACATCGACAAACTTAGTTTAGGACCGGTTGCAGGTAGCTAGTTACAAGTTCATGACAAACGTTCGGGCGAGCATTCAAAAAAGTATTTCTTAAAAGTAATCGTTATTATGAATTTTAATAACATTCTTTCTAGATTTATTATTTTTATTATTAATTCATCAGCGTTGTGCATGTATAAAACGCTTCATTGTGCACAGACTCCAGACTACAACCACGTCGCTAGGCGCTAGTTTTAGAAAGTGGTGCTTTCAAATAGCAGTTTCTCTTTGCCAAGGGCAACTCCGATGCTCTAGCTCAATATCGGGAAAAAAATCGCCTCATAAAAGAGGTAACTATACGGGAAAGCCGTTCGCAAGAAGGCCTCTTTTGTCCTCTCCCGCCTCTATTTCCTCCTGAAATTGTATCTGTTTTTACAACAAACTCCCAAGCGAAATTGGAGATTTATCACTGAATAAATTCAAAGCCCTCGTTAAACGTAAATGAATCAATAAAGCTTTTTATAAATTTGAAGAATATATAAATGATCCTAATCCTTGGGATTCATTTGCTCCAGTACAAACAGTTTGTATGACTGAAAACTTAGTGATTAAAAGAGTGGCGGAAAGTTTCTTGCCCGCTCTACGTCCTTGACTTGTGAACTGGTTGTAAATGTAAATTTACAATTAATTTAACTTCTTTTTGACGTTCATAAGTGTACTTGTACCTATATGAATAACGTTATTTTTACTTTGAGTTTTGACGCTCACCTAAACATTCCGAGCTGACCTAAAGGCCCTTAAGGCAAACAGAGAGGTCACAGGCGCAAACTTAAATCTTAAATGAACCCTACGGGCCAAGACTTATATTAAAAATTCTTTGATACAAAGCGAAATTATTTTATTTTTCGACAGGGGCTGCTAGCTGAAGTGCAAGATGACTCCATAGAGAAGGCTGTTGAAGACGCCATAGATGTTGGATACCGACACATAGATACTGCTGCTCTCTACAACACAGAGCCACAGGTATAGACTAGATAATTGTACTAAAATATACATATATTAGAAATGTATTAAACTATAATTTTGTCGATCATACGGAAAAAAAACATGGTGCCTGTACTTATGTACGCGCGTAAGAAGTTATACTTCTTTGGCTTTCTTTATTTTTTTAAATATTAAATAATTAATAATCAATATTAAGCGTCAATAATTTAACAAAATTTAATATTTAGTAGATTATTCAATTACTAATTAATATTAATAATAATAATAATTATATATTATTAATTCAATTTAAAAACTAGGTATGTTTCATAACCTTTTAACTAAGTATAAATAAGTCTTTGTGAAAAAGCATTGCTAAATTTCTTTGAAAAAAATAATTAAAACTGCTTTATTTGTTTAAAAGGTACTACAAGTAGATTGTCTTATTCCCATCTCGCTCGCGCACGCTCGGCGCCCATACTGAATTTTGTGTCACGGTGCGCGCGCATCCAAAAATTTCACTCTCATAAATTTTTCATAACGCGCCTAAAGAAGTATAACTTCAAAAAACTTAGACCAAGTGGACTGTGAAATGTGTGTAAAAATTCATATGTGATTTTTATTTTTTTTTATTTGGACCACAAAATTAGGACAAACACATGATATAAATTGACATAAACATTAACATAAATATCAAAAGCGGTGCTGTCCCTATTACATGTGGACACGACAAGCGAAATTAAGTGGATACAAAAAACAGTGTGAAATATAAACAAGCATAAAAATTAAAAAAGCAAACTATAAAAGAATTATACTATTTGAACCAAAAATAAATCCTAATGCCTAATTCTGTGTCCTAATTCTACTCTTAGCTGAGGCCAAAGAACCGTGAAAAATGTCAAAACTCTGTGCAATATCATTATGGTAGCGACATAACCTATTAATTGGTGAGTTTCTGCCAACGTTTGTTCGACAATGTGGGATGTGAAAAGATCTTCGATTGTACAAACGACTCCCGACCCGAGGAACTTGTATGGATAAACGTTCTAAAATTTCTGGGCAATCCACAATTCCGTTAATTACTTTAAATAGGTAGGTATAGCAAGTCGATGTTTGCTCTACGAACACTCAGAGATTCCAAGTTATAAAAATTTAACCTATCCTCATATTTACTCAACATTGCACATTTATTATTTCTAAAGGATAGATGGTATAAAAACTTCCTCTGCACCCTTTCCAGCCTCGCTGAATGGGTTAAATACATTGGAGACCAGACACAACTATTGAACTCCAATATGCTTCTGACGAGGCTGGTAAAAATAGTAACTGCGACACTGGGATCGGTAAGACTCCCTGTTATTCTGGAGATAAAACCAGAGAGCTTTAAGGATCTTTTTATAATACTATCCACATGCTCCCTAAAACTTAGTGAACTATCCATAATGACGCCCAAATCTCTTATGCTTTTAACCTCTTGAAGTTTCTGGCCCCTAATGCAGTATGTTAATGGTGAAGATTTCTTTTTTTTCGAAAATTTTATGCAGCAGCACTTTCTTTCATTTAAAATCATTCTATTCAGCCCGCACCATATGTTAACTTTGTTTAGTTGCTCCTGCAGAAAATCAATATCGATATCCTGTTGAACATGTTGGTATAATTTTAAGTCATCAGCATACATTTTAAAATTGCACTTCAAATTATATGCTAAATCATTCACAAAAATGATAAAGAATAAAGGCCCTAAGTGCGATCTAGTGCCTAAGTGATAAATAAATATCTCCAGAATATAATATGTATGGAGTAGATCCCTAAAGCTTAGGTTTCCTAGAAAAGCAGTGCTAACGGCCGTCTTTACTTTTTAACATAATGCAAAAAAACAATAATTTCCGCTCGTCCAAGTCACGTTTCCATTCATTGTATTAATTGAACATGGGCACCGCTACACGCGAAAAACGTTGAACTACTGTTTATCACCGTTATGACGGCCGTCATGCAAATGACAGCACCGCTATTTGATGTTACGGTGACACTCAACGTTCTCTAGGAAACCTACTCCGAAGTTATTTATAGACAACGTATGGGTGACGTCACCCAACGCTACATTAAGGCCGTTAGATAACGTCACCGCTTTTCTAGAAAACCTAAGCTTAAGCCCTACAGATGTAAATACCTAATACCCAAACATATAAATAAGTAAGGGATGTCTGCACCAAGAGACAGGTAACAGACGGAGCCTTACAGGTAGGATGAAAGTTTCAAGGTGGAGGGGTTGACTCAAAGCTATCGGGCTTACGATAATTAGAGCTTGACAGTGGCTGTGCCACTTTGAGAGGAAGCGAGAAATTAATAACACAGAGCAATAAAATCCGATTGATTCTTATAAAACAACTTAAATACCACTTGGACACCTATTCACACATTATTCTCGTGGGTTGTTGGAGTATCGGAGTATTGAAAAAAGAAATGTATAAATAGTTTTACTACTCTAAAATGCGGCCCTGGTCCAGGAGAAGGCGCGTTTTCTACACAATTTTGTTCTATAACTAGTAATATATAATCATTATTATAAAGTATACGTGAGTCACGTGACACATAACGGTCACAGATTAGTGGAATCGAGCATATTAATTACTGTCTTGTAGTTTGTGGTCGGGACTGTTTTTGATCGAAATATATTTGTGTAATTTAAGAATTAACACTGGAGCGAAGCCATCTTGTTTTCCGCGTTTAAGCGGGTTCTTGAAATCGGTTAATAAATTTTAAAACAGAATTTTAAATTTTTTTATAGTTTCTATAATAAATAAAAGATTTTATATCCGATAATTTACATATAAATACATGAATTTTTCTTTTATCTCTTTCTGTCTAGATATCTGTGTGCCCTTTTTTGGCAAAGGTTCCCCAAATCCGGCCATTCCTGTACTGTGCCACTCCCCCTGCCATATCCCTGCTGTTTCCATGATCTATCCAGTTTCTTAATTGTCTTTTGTTTTGTTTATTGGACACCAGTTTAGTACTTGCTCCACTTCTCTGTTCCTCATGCCATGTGCCCCATTATTTCATTTCTTTTCGGTTTTTTAAAGCTTGTACGAGTAAAAACTAGTTTAAAAACGAATTAAGCGTTAAACGCTTTAAAATTCTAATCTAAATAACGCATCTGCGGAAATGATATTAAACGAAACGTCATTTGAAACATATTTAGAAAATTTGATATTTCCGTAACATGCCCTAACAATTAGGTACCATACAATGATCGCCAAAACAAACTCACCCATCCGTGCGCTGAACTAAAGATAATAAACGTCCATCATAGACAAAGACATAGACATAACATTTATTACAAACAAAAAACACACACATAAACACACAAAATAACAATACTTAAAGAAAACATAAAATAAAATAGAATAAAATTAAAAATTAAAATTAAGAAATTTTCTTTTGCCATTCGGTTCGCTTCCAGTGTGCAATGTGTGTGTACTGTGGTTGTAATTGGCCCTGGCTCAGCATTATGCTGAGGAGCAAAAAGTTCCACAGCGCTGGTCATTCTGCCAGAGACCATAGCAGCTAGTTTGCGCCTCTAATAAAATAAAATAAATAATTCACACATCATTCATCACACATGTTAAGGTTTGCCAGGAGGCCCACCTGATGTTAAATACCGCCCATGGACACTCTCGTTACTTGAAGGACCATGTTAAGTAATACCGCCGCCCATAGACACTCACATTGTCAGAAAGTAAGTGAGTTGCCGGCCTTTGAAGAATTGGTACGTTTTTGAAGTACCCTAAGTCGAATTGGTTCGGAAATAATTTAATGAGCTGGTTCCACAAAGTGACGGACAAACACCTACGGCTGATAATAATCCACCTTGACACCTGTTCCACAACACAGCGCTTTCTAAGGCATTTTCTGCCACACTACCTCTTTGTGGAACCAGCTGCCTGTAGGGGTACCTATTACCGAACTGACTTAGGAGAGCGTATAATTCCCTGAAAGGTCGGTAACACACCCCTGGCGTTGAGGCTGTCCATGGGCGGCTGTTATCGCTTCATTCAAAGTGCGTTTCGCTTCCGGTTTAGGCCTGCTTTTTGCCTCCTGACCCATGAAGAAGATAATACGCTTATAAACTCAGAGACATCATCATACTGAATATGAAGAGTCAACTATTTAGGGGTTAATCCAGCTCGCTGGCGCATCCACACCTGCATAACCAAACATTGAAGACGCACACAAGAGAAATATGTAAAGAACTATATATTTTTATTTGCAGGTTGGTCGAGGGATTCATAAGGAAATAGCGGACGGTGCCCTTACAAGGGAAGAGATTTTTGTCACTACGAAGGTATGTTATAACTATTGTAGCTGTTAAGCTTAAATTAGGCTGGAGGCTTGATCCCTCCTGCCTCGTTCCAACACCGTATGAGTCGTGTTAATTCATCAGCATCACCTCTTCAACAGTCCGCACTCTCTCTTGCGAACTGGTGAACTGAGGAATCGACTCCCGGTGTTTCCCTGGAAGGCCGCACCGCACCTACTAATGGGTGTACATGGGCTGCAATGACTGCCAACGTTTGCCACACCACCTCTCTCTCTCTAAACACTCAGTCACTAGAGTTTCGGAATTTAAAGGCTTTAATAATAATAATTATTTATAATAATAATAAATGATTCTAGATACTTTTACACTTAAACACACTTCTATCATCTTATTCTTTTTAAATATCAGTGTGCCATTTGGGCTGCTCCAAATCCCTCATTTATCTGCATTGCGCCACTCTCTGTCATGTATCAGATATTTCCTTGATATATCCACCTTCTGAATTCTCTTCGTACCTCGGGCATAACCAATTCCAGAAGTATCTGATTGTCATTGTAACATGTGTGATGTGAGAGAGAGAGAGAAAATAAAATAAATAAAAATAGTTGTTATTGAGTTTAGGAGATGAATATAACCCACCTTATAGTAAAATCGACACAAAAATCGAATAAAATAACTTTTGGAGGTAACATTCGCATAATGCCGGAGTACTTATGGGGACCTTGGCTCAGGTTAGAGAAGGGTAAAAAACACAAACTCAAAATATTACTAGTTCCTATAATAAGTAATAAAGAGAAATAGACAAAATATGTATTCAAGAGAAGGCAAAACAAACGAACGTCTCGCCAAGTAAAAAGATAGGCAGATGGTCTGCCGCAGAGATGGAACAGGCTATCTCATAGAGCAGAATGGATTAAAATATAAAGGCCTATCAGAAGACCTGAGCAGTTTGCTAAAAAAGAAAATTGTTTTTCTAACAATTAATTGGTTCATTCGCAAAGATCTCCATCGGGACCTTAATGACGTCTCCAAAATAATTAAAAAGATTGCTGGAGCCCACGAACTATCTCCTATCAAGTGAATGTCGAGGCCCTTCAACTTGACACCACGGGCCTAGTTAGGCGATTAAAAAGACAAAACTATTTCAATTAGTGTTAGTACACGTTTGTCTCAAGTGCTAAGTGGTAAGTAAAAAGGAAACCAGAGAGAATTTATTGAAAAAAAATTTCAGCTCTGGAACGACCAGCATGCAAAGGAAAAAGTGGTGCCAGCTTTGAAGCTCTCGCTTCAGCAGCTCAATATGAGCTATGTGGACCTGTATCTCATACATTTCCCGGTTGGAACTATTGTAAGTATCACCTTTGACTAAAATAAATTAGCTTTAAACATAATACTTTATATCTCTTCAGTCGGTAGCTCATGTCTGATCATCGTGGTCAGCAAGGAAACATCTAGACTATTTGTTTCCACCGGTTTCTGTCCAGCGCCTCTCATATCAGTGTATAGTTTTAGGACGCTATGTCTTTCTTCATCGGTCGATCTGGTTGGTGAACAGCTACGTGATCTTTTGCTGTTACCAACCACCATTGGTTTCTCCAAGTTCTTATCACCTCTGCGTCGTCTTTGTGTGGTCGAAAAAAATAATGTATTTATTATAACGACTCCAAGTCTTCGTCAACCGCTCTCTTCACCGTATTCTGGGTATCTACCTTGGAACCCACAAGGAAAGCGGAAGCGTAGCCGTCCCAAGAAAGCCTGGCGTCGTACAGTTGCAGATGTAATAAGAGGCTCAAGCCTGAACACAATTGAGACTCACTGTGGACCTTCTCTGCCCCATCACAGGGGTTATAGGACGTTAAGTCATGTATATATATATCAATATCGTATTGGCTTAGTACTGTTACGATACTCGTAATTTCTGTATTTTTGTAAATAAATGTTATTGTACTCTAGTATTCGTTATCCAAGTTCTGTTGTTGCAGAGCAAATTTACACCAGATTTAACGGACTACCTGGAGACGTGGTATGGAATGATAGAAGCCCAGAAACAGGGTCTCACGAGGTCTATCGGAGTCTCCAATTTCAATCAAGATATGATCGAGAGACTCGTCAGAGAGACTGGTGTTGTTCCGGCAGTTTTACAAGTCGAGGTATATATATAGGTTCCTTTTTTTTTGTTGATTTAACAGGAGGCTCGACTGATGTTAAGTGAAATCGCCGCCCATGGAGTGTGCACATTGCCAGAAGTGCGTTGCCGGCGTTTTAAGAATTGGTTCCCTATATTTGATGGACCCTAAGTCGAATTGGTTCGGCAATACTTCAGTGGGCAGCTGGTTCCACATATTATGCGTGATTGCGTGTTGATCCCACGACAGTGTAAGTGCGTGCTCCTATTTCACCGTGCGTCCTGCTGATAGAGGATAAATCTTTGTTTTTAATTTATTTTATTATTATTCATTACTTAAGATGTCATGTGGAACATGGTGTAATGATTGCAGCTCCTTACAAACCTTAACACAAAAAACTTGGCGGAGAGTTTATTGCCAGTTCTTCTCTTCCGTTCTACGCTCTTGATTTGAGAACTGGCAGTAAATGTAATATTAGAAGCATTACATATATATATCTTTTTGACGTGATAAAGTCTTTAAAATCGTTTTAGTCGGGTGACATGTTCAGAAACTTGTGTCACACCAAAACCTCACGAGCGCGATCGCAGGTATAACGAGAGAGAGACGGACCGATCTCCCGTCTCTCTCACTCTAGCGGCATACAAACGAATGGAGATTTGTATGAATGTATGTATGAAGAAAAATGTATATCATAGTCGAATAAGTAAACTTGTCATTTTACACCCGAAATTTATCATCAAAAGTGTGAATAAAACGATAGATGTAATTTAAAATTTGAAAAATTGTTATCTTCATTAATTCCTTACTTCCCAAAAACTTATATCACCAATAAGACGTTATCACGTAAACATCTCGATCGTAAACCTACTTTACAAACAACCAATATTTTTGTCGTTCATAAGTGTACTTTGTGTTATCTATACGAATACATGATTTTTGAATTTGAATTTGAATAGAGTTGGTGCGGGGCTAAAACTGTCTCTAAACGCTCAATTGTGGAACGACGTCGAGGTGATACGGCTGGTATTTTGTATTCTGCCTTGAAGTCCGATGATGAAACTCAGCTGCAGATATTAATCCAAACAACTCTGAACATTCTGCGTGGTAAATGCGATAGAAGATGTAGAGAGACCCCACTTCTCTACGCAACACCAAGGGTTCAAGACCCCATGCGCTTGAAATTCTAATAATAAACTTGAAAAATTTCACATAAAACAAAGAAATAGATAGATTTTTGTACATTTTGCGTACAAAAGTCTATCTTTTTCTTTCGGCTTTCTGTGCCTACTAACCTTAATTCAGGAATTGGATTCAGGAATATACTCATATCATCATATATCATGGATTCATTCTAGCTATAAACCTTCACAGATACATCTAAACCTTCAACAACCATCACTTCTAGAGTTCTGTAGCCAGCGTGGTATAGCTGTTATGGGTTATACGCCATTCGGGCCCCTATTCCCCGGTAAAGCCAGCCCAGGTGCCCCTCCGCCGCGCGTCGACGATCCTGCCCTGGTTGAAATGGCTCGGAAGTATAAGAAAACTGTACCCCAAGTTGTATTAAGATATCTGGTGAGTGGAACACGGTGTTTTTTTGCATTCATTGATAATTTATATTTCATAGAAAAGTAGGTGATTAGCCTTCTGTGCCTGACACATGTCTAAGGCGTGCCTTACGATGTTTTCCTTCATACGAGCGAGTGTTAAATGCACACAAAGGAAGTCCATGGGCAGCCAGTTCTACGACCTCAAGGGTGAGTGAGTGATGAGTTTAGTCTGTGATAAGCTAGAATACTCTGGCTATATAGAATAGAAAACCTAGTATTTATAATGTATAAATCGCTTTTTCAGTATGAACTGGGTGTGGTACCAATACCGAAGTCAGTGAAACGTTCCCGCATACAAGAGAACATCGAGATATTTGACTTCGTAATAGAGGAGGCAGATAAGCGACTCCTGCGCAGCTACGACGCGAACTATCGCATAACATCTATGCCGTTTTGGAAGAACCATCCTTACTACCCATTTCACTCCTAAAATGCGTTTTTAAATAAATAAAGCGTTTACAAAACAATTTATCTGTTTTTAAAGCTTACGACCACGCAATTTCTATCCCTCTTCTTCCTCTCTTCACAAACACCAAGTTCCGCAGATCAGTCCTTCATTTTCATTCATTCATTCTATCCATCTCAGGACTTCCATAAAGTAGTGAATCTTGTTACATTTTACATTATTACATTATTTTATATTTTACATTACATCGTCGCGAGTGTTGAATTCATGAGAGATTTCGGTTACTATCCTGAAAACCGATATATACTGTATTGCAACCTTTTATATAGGAACTATTCAAATCTGAATCAATTGACACCTCAATCATCCACATCGGTCCACAGATGGAGGAGTTATGCACATACAAAAAAAGGTTAATAAAAATTATGTCGGATTAATTAAAAGTTCAATTAAACATTCATGTTATATGATTTATATTCACGATTAAATTTTCAGAGATTAGATAATATATTTGCGGAAAACTTGATAATGTATAAATAATAATTTTGATAATGTATATTAAAATAAGTTGGCTTAACGGCTTCAGCGTGCAACTTTCATCCCTGAGGTGGTACAACCCCGGCTGCACCAATGGATGAAAGAAAACATCGTGAGAGATCGTGCCTTAGATCCAAAAAGTCGACATGTGTCAGGCACAGGAATGTAATCACCAACATGTCTATTAGATCGAGATGATGAAACAGATACAGAAATCTGAGGCCCAAACCTAAAAAGTTGTAGCGCCACTGATTTATTATTTACTTTTATACTTATTGAAATAAACTCCTTTAAATTTATTATTTTTTAATCAAATAAAAGGCAGTATTTTATATATTTATTTTTGACAGACATTATCAGCCATACAATTATGTCTGAACGCAGCATAACACCACCGTTACACCAACTTCCAGTGCAGACACAGGCGTGAAATCTTGCGAACAGCGATACGCCCCTCGAAAGTGGGACCAAAGTGGCCATGGGGCTCACGATACAGCCGTTATCCACGCTCTGAAAAAATAAAATATAAATCGCAAAATTCTAATGCGTTGGTACCTTGACACACTAAAAAGATATTTACACTAAGAAGAATTTTTTTTATATGCAAGAAAAAAGAATTCAGACATTTTTACATAAAAAAAACATTAAATCGAAAAAATCATAAGTTATGATACATTCAGGACAATACGATGTTATAGGAGATTAGATTTTACAAAGTCAAAATTTATTTCTTTTTCAGGGAAAATAATAGAAAGCCAATTCCTATTTGACGATTTAAACATTGTTGTTATGTATTTAACGTAGATAGTTCAAAAATAACTAAATGTACATTACTGTAATTTTTTATAATTGTTTCACTGCTTAAACATAATTATGGACGACACTAATTTATTACCACTCTTTTCGCGGAAATATTATGACGATGGTGAACCAGAGCTGATATAATTATTACCACTCTTCATTTGTTTTTAAAATGTCGTATAAACTTTCATTTGGTAGAATTACAGTTTAAACTAAAACTATCTAAATGGTTGTTGCGTTATTTCAGGAAATCAAAGTCAAATTAGGTAAACGAGTAAACTAAAATTTCGCAGACAACAATTTCCGTAGAAGAAGGACATCCTCATATTTTTTAAATAAAATATTAAGCAAAAAATTTGAAAAAAATTACAATTAAAAATTACATGACCCATGGCAATTAAACATGAGAAAACATTAAAACAGTCGTAATACTGTTTTAAGTTTGATAAATTTTATAAATTAAAGTTATTCATGACCCACGCAAAAGTTGCAGCTAACTAAATTTAATTAAACTTAAATATATATAAAAACTAGCTGACCGGGCAAACGTCGGTTTGCCATGTATATCATTTATTATAAAAAATTGGGGTTGATCGTAGAGGGATGAAAGTGAGGGGTTGAGTGTATTTTTTGATGCTGTATCATAAAAAAATAGAAATTATAAATTTTGTCTAAAAAATAAAATAAAAAATCTAGGGGTGGACTACCCCTAACATTTAGGGGGATAAAAATTAAATGTTGGCCGATTCTCATAGATACCGGATAAGCACAAAAAATTTCATCAAAATCGGTCAAGCCGTTTCGGAGGAGTATGGCAACGAAAACTGTGACACGAGAATTTTATATATTAGATAATAATAATAATACAGTGTCTCATACAGTAACGAGCGCCATCTGCTAAATATTATCTATGACATTTATTTCCAATGGAGGAGAAACGCAAAGCTAATTGCAGATGTCGCTATCAACGCTTGGCCCATTAGATACAATACGCTGTCAGTTTTCAGCATTTCTTACGTAAGATACGATTAGATACGATTTAGTGAATCTCAAAAGGTGTTTACAAATGAAAACTCCTGAATAATTTTATTCGACATGGACTGTTCCTCCATTAAAAGCAAAATCGAAGACACGACATTTGTTATGAGTCAAGCGATACCAGCGCTACTAGCGGCAAAACTTTGGCAGTTTTCTTCTCCATTTATTTAGCGCCATATTACTAGCGCCAACAACTAATGAACTAACTAAACTTCCTCACATCCAGCTTCATCGTTGTACTTTTGATTCGCATCATCATTCGGTCAAATAACGAACTTCAATAAGTCTACAAATGTGGGTGTACAACCTCTCGACAGTATAATATTATAGTACAGTATCTAACGCGTGCGAATAAATCACGCTATCTATTGCGCAAGTTAAGAACTAGGTACATTTCTTTTGACACTCCTAGCTTTTGTGACACAGAAACGATGAGAAGGTTTTATGTTTGGCTAGATAAATCTAACACTAAATCATTTCTAACAATTCTTTCATTTCATTAATGTCAGTTACCTATTTGCTATTACAGCATAATTAAGCCGGTTGCAGATCGAAAACTAAGCTTTGCCAAGGCTAAACTAAGCTATGCCAAGCAAGCTTGGCTAAGCTAAGCTAGAAATAAATAGCGTGCAGACCAACAACTAAGCCAAATCTCAGTCAGTACGGCGAAGGATGTGAAAAGGGTGTGCGGGGTAGCGGGAGGGGCTTAGCTTAGCTCGTGTAGCTGCGCATCGGCATACACAACTAACTTAGCTTCGCATATTTTAGTTAGCTCACATAGCTTAGTTCGCATAGTTAGCAGTCTGCACACAAGTATGTAAAACTGCGTCAGCTATGCGAGCTAAGCTAAACTAACTTAGCTTAGCTCTTGGTCTGCAACCCGTATTATGCCTCTTGGATGGATGTTGTGACAAACGACATTTCTCAAGATTTTAGAACATTGGTTTTGGAGGAATTATTCAAAATTCGTAAGACAGAAACATATACGTACATTTAAATATATAAAAAAATATTATATTATATTTATATATTATGCAATGCAATGATTAAACCATGAAAATCTTGCATAAGTTTTACAGCTCTTTTTGCTGTACAAGTGACTGCCTATAAAGAAAGAGCCTTTCTTTTTGCCTGTAAATAGGCAACCTCTTCCAACGTAGAAATAGGGTAGAAATACTTCAAGAACTTTTCATCCATTTTTAAACGAGAAAATAAATGTCGGCTCTTGACAGACACAAAATCAATGGTAAAAATAAAACACATATGATAAATGAATATTTATTTCTGTAAAGTAGGCTTAGCGTAAGCTCCTTTTCCATGATTTTTTTTTAATAGTTACTAATAGCTCACTCTAACATAAAACCGTGTATTATGTTAGGGATTAAACTTATCATACAAATAATCAAACATCTTTTTATGGAATGTATCTCTAACCACAATCATACAAACTATCTCTTTGTAAGTTCTATACGATACTTATCTTGGTTTCTTCATTAAAGAGTGATAAAATAGTAATTTCTTTTGACAATTA
This sequence comes from Pieris melete, assembly GCA_963693345.1. NCBI lineage: Eukaryota > Metazoa > Arthropoda > Insecta > Lepidoptera > Pieridae > Pieris > Pieris melete. The sequence goes on along the minus strand of CAVNZK010000325.1, from coordinate 816,712 downwards.
CCAAATATGATGACTAAATTTTCTCAGGGCTGCTTTGGAGATCTCGTTGTTAATAGTTTTATATTCCCTAAGCCTTTTAAAAAAACACAACTCTTGGTTGATGCCTTCGCCTTCACCACCAGAGAACAGCCGAGCCATGATTTCACATATGTAACTGCAATGAATAAACAAAAGTCTTAGGGTGCTCGCTTATCTTCAGCGGTAATATTTAATTGAGATTGCAACATATTTTCAAAGAGTAAATAGCTCTAGTCAACCACCTTGCTTAATGCCCTGCTCCAGGAGATCTTATGATGTCGCCGTGTGTTTCAATAGCAGCAGAATTAATAGTATTCTAGTAGTCTTTAAACTCTTTAAACATCAGGATTTTAGGGCTTTATTTGAGGTCGTGGGTCGCATACACACTTTAAAAATTAATACGTAAACGTGAAAGAGTAATAATTCCCTGTCTAGCTAAGAAGGTAGGTCTAGGTAAATATTTCCCATCCCAGTGAACGGTCACAGTTCCATGCAAATTATTCTGAATATCTGATTTTATAGATTTCACTCTATCTTTTCTAATATTTGTGCGAATGCGTTTGTAACTCTCTCCAAATATAGTGAAAATCCAGTTTTTTACACAGTTAGGGATAGCTCTGCCCTGCGATTCTGTAACTCACTTTTCGAAAAGGACGGAGCTTGTAGTTTATTGTTTATCAGAATGCGTAATCATAAAATGACTGCTTCACGACTGATTTGAGTGCGACCGCCGATGCGAAAACCGCTGTGTGAGTTCGAAAATCGTTACAGAATCGCAGGGCTGGTAGGGATGCGCTTTCATTAACAGTCAAATTAATTCGAATGTTAAAAAAGCAAGTGGTAAGAACTTGACGGTTAGACGGTAGCTTTGCTCCAGTTATTTAATAGTTCACGTCATCAACTTAATAAATAAAATAAAATACTTTCTTTATTGCTTCTTTAAGATTATTAATTATTTATTTAATAATACGTATTAATCACGAGACTAACTGAGAACAAATGAAAAATAAACGGTAAAAAAAATAGTCGGGTTCTCCAAATAAGGTAAAAATTTATTCCCGAGTGTTTTAGGTAAAAATGAACAAAACTAAGCGTTAAAAAATATAAACTTACACAGTAGGGTATGCGGATGACATAGCTATCCTAGCATCGGGGAACTTTGAAAGCACCTTATGTGATCTCTAGATAAAGTTGGAACCTAATATAAAATCCCTGGACAGTTTTTCATGTTCTAGTAACTAAATAATATAATATATGTGAATAGGTGTAAGTAGTACTTAAGATAACAATAAATGTTGTTATGTCTCTCATTTATAGATAGCAGTGTTAGCATGAAGGGAATGGAGAAAGAAAGCAAGCCAGATTGAGAAATTTGGAAAAGCTGGCGGAGGCCTTTATCTGAAGGGGCTCCGATCAATAGTCCTAAAGGAAATTAGGATAAATACAACTACAAAAAAAAACTATGTATCTATTGGTATTTAAAGATTGGTGTTTTATTGTTATTGAATTGATTGTTCAGGTCAAAAGCGTAATAATGTTTCATGTACGCCAGATTAGATGTATGATAAAGTAAATTAGTGACGAATTAAGTTCGGTGGCGGTTGTTGTATGGATATGTTCAGATATATGTTAAATGAAACACTTTGTTTGAAGCTTGGTGTAACTGGCTTTAATCTTTTAAAACATGAGCTTATAAGAAAGATATCATAAGAGGGGTTGCGACGATGGATTAACAAATAACTAATTTGACTTCTAAATGGATTTAGTATATGTTATATGTTGGCTGCCTGAGGTCGTAGGTACGATCCCAGGCTGTGCACCAATAGACTTTCAACCTAATTAATCCAGCGTCGCAATCCCACCACCCCTAATGTTATCATGTTTTAAATAATTAAAGCCAGTGGTTACCCAGCTTCAAACAAAGTGCTGGTCCTGCTCCATAGGACAATCATAGAGCCTGGACAAAATCAAATTGGTTGCTGACTTGGGCAACTAGAATCTTCTATATATATATATAAAAAAAAATTATTTTGACGTTCAAAAGTGCCATTTTAGATGGTCTAATTGAAATAAATGCTTTGACTTTGACTTTGAGTGTTTCATTTGAACATATCCATACAACAACCGCCACCAAATATAACTCTCCACTGATTTATTTTATTATCTTAACAACTAGACCAATGAGAAATTTTATTACAATACAACAATGTAATCTAATCAAAACTGATTAAAATTGATTACTCAATCATATATTAAGCGTTTCATTTGATTCAGTGCATTAACAATGATACCTCTAGCGTTTGTTTGCTTAATATCATTTGCCCATGGGCAAATTGATAGTAATAACATCATCACGTCACCATCAAACTGCCTTCCACCTAAACAGTTGATTAACGGAATCTGTCGGGACGTCTGGCGTCAGGGACAAGAGTGAGTTATTTTTGTTCACTTTTTACTGAATAGCGTGACGAGGAAGCTTTAGGTATAATTTATTGTGCTTTATATACGAAACTCCACCTCGACGTTTAACCACTGAGCAGTTCCACATAGTGGTGGTGAGAGCTTAAGGTAGCTTTTACTACCACTATGTGGAACCAGTTGATGATTTCTGAATCAAATCGACTTAGGGTCCTTCAAAGAGCGTGCCAGTTTTTAGCCTCTGGCATTGAGAGTGCGCATGGGCGGTATCACATAACATCAGATGAGCCCTCTGTATGCGCCATCTTATATAAAAAACGATTTATCATTATTACTATTTAAATGACACCAATTTGTTGCTCATCTAGCTAATGGTTATTCGAGACAGCTAATTGACACAAGCTATTAAGAAGATAAGAGAAATTTCCTTTTAGAAGGACTGAACAGATGCCCAGATTCTTGCCTGCGGGTTCACTATCCTTACTTACATGTGCTATGTGGTAATTTTTGTTTGAATATTAGGTGATCAGCCTTTTCTTCCTAATACTCTTCTAATGTTGACCAACGTGCCATTTTTATGATACATTTTCTATTTAACTTCAAAATTGTACCATGAAATGAAACTTAACGGATAGACTACAGTAACAGATACCTAATGGAAGAAGACTTTTAGAAACAAACACCGACCACACTAAATCAAACCTATCGCTATTCCTATATTTCTCCATCAGAGGCTCTTTCGTTAACCACTTTCTTGATTTATACATTCACTAACAATCTTCACACTCACCCACACACCCTCTGTCACTCCTCTTTTCGAAGACGTAGAGATGTGGGGACACTCTGCATCTTCTACCGCATTTACAATTGAAAGTGTTCAAAAAAGTTGTTCGGATTAATTGTTGTGCAGCAGAGTTTCATCAGACGTCGAGGCGTATGATATTCCCGTATCACCTCGACGTCCGTCGTTCCACAACTGAACGTTTTATCCGCGAACCTTGTACTATGTGGAACCAGCTGCCCACCGATGTATTTTTGAACCAATTCGACTTAGGGTCCTTCAAGAAAAGAGCATACCAATTTTTAAAAGGCCTGTACTCGCGAGCCCTCTGGCAATGTGAGTGTCCATTTAAACGCTCAGTTGTGGAACGACGGACGTCCGCATGAAACTCAGCTGCAGGTATTAACCGAAACAACTCCTCTGGACACTCTCCTACGGTGTAATGCAATGCTTGTGAGGAGCCATAAGCTTTCAAATTATATTTAATAAATGTTTTGTGTTTCTAATCTGTTTGTGCAACAAAAACTTCGCCTTTAATCATTAAAGGCCTTATCACATTGCAATAATTATGTCTGATTATGATAAGTATTTTATCGCATATTTAGTGTTTTATTATTATTATATTCACTTAAGTACTTATGACACTTTTTCTTTCGTGTCTGGGGAAATATATAGAAGCTAGATTCAGAGTACACCGTCCCCCGGCAGAGCCTTTCTTCATGTTTTAACGTATTTATAAACTTAGATTATATTTCCCTAAATGGGTTCGCTTACGCTTGCTTACTCAGGGAGAGGAACGGACGTAGCCTCGGCGTCATCATCTTATTACAAAAGACAGACAAATAACGAAATTAAACCACAAAGGTAAATGTTATCTTGGCAGACGTGTACAATAAGCGAAATATATGTTTTATTATTTTAATGTGCGCTGTTGGCGACTCATAGATATAAAAGGTATGAGCTATACGTTAAATAAGAATATTGTTGGTAGCTCATAAGGGGAAATTAATTATATATAAATAAGTTAGATAAAAATATGTACATAATTTAAGGGAAAATAAAGGAATAAAATGCTTCGCCGAATAAATCCTCTTTTCTCCGACAACGAACTGGGACCCACGAATAATCGGCGAAGCAAGAAACAAGAACAAGGCGCACTTTCATTTTAACACAACATCTACAATTAAGCACTAGCAGGGGTGCGTGGGTTGAGGTGGTGCCAGCGATACATCAAACCGTCTTGACAAAACGTACGAAGTCAAACCCCACCGGTATTCAAAGCCGCGCCGAAGTACTTTGGTTACTGCACGGGTGTTTTCAAACGAACACATAAACGTAATATCCTGTGCAGGCCTGAGTCTCTGAGGTGTCGTGGGGGTTGGCATCAACATGCGCCTATTGCACCTACTTACTTATAGATACTCCTCTACAAAGAATATAATTATGTTATTGCGGAAGCGCCCGTGCGCCGCACACTTGGCACATTGGGGCGGCGCGGCCCTGGACCTACCTCGATATAATCAAGTGCTTTGCGCGATATTTTGCTTTAAGATGAGAGCAACATTTGGAGGAATCACGCGCTACACTAAGAGTTTCTTCTACCTCAGACTAGACCTCTGCTTGTTTCGAAGAATTGTTGATAAGTTGGGTTCGCGATTTTTGCTTTTGCCATGTGTCCGAAGAAGATGATGTCTATTGAATAAAGCGTGAAATCATTTTGTTACTCAAAACCACTTAACAAAAACAACTGAAGTGGTGTTTTGGGTACTGCCCTTCAGAATGCCAAATCATAAAATGACTGCTTCACGACTGATTTGAGAGCGACAGCCCATGCGAAAAGTGAGTTACAGAATCGCAAGACTGGAACCGAGAAATGGCATTTCAATTTATTGGGAAAATTAATTCAATTCCTATTGAATTCTTATCATAAAAATCTAATGTCGCGAACTTAGTATTTATTACTTTAATTATATATGTATAATACACTTATGGACACATCTATTGGCCCACCTTGCATTTTCAGTTTCTTTTGGTCCTAACTAAAAATTTATATTAGGTCGAGTAAAATTTTTTATGCAGTTTTGAACCTGATACATTTTACCATCTTTTTCGATCGTATTGTTTTAAATTTGAATTGAGAATACCACACCACATGGAGATACGCCTAACAAGTCGGGTAGGCGCCTTGATGAAGTAAATTGATTTTTGAATAAAAAACGTGTTTTATCAAATAAAGGTTTAATTTAATAATGCGTGTTGCCTCCATGAGCATCTACGACAGCTCTCATACGATTAGGCATAGAGTTTATCAACCGCTCTATGAAATTTTGAGGGATCATCTCCCATTCCTCTTCTATGGCAGTTTTCAATTCCTGCATCGTCTGGGCAACCGGCTGACGAGCCCTAACACGTCTTTTTAGCTCGTCCCACATGTGCTCAATGGGGTTCATATCTGGGCTTCTGGCTGGCCAGTCCATAACTGCGATGTTCACATCCCGAAGATATTCTCTGACGATGCCGGCCGTATGGGCTCTTGCATTATCATGCATAAAAAGGAAATTTGGGCCCACATAGTGCGCGTATGGCATCACGTGAGGTTCTAAGCACACAAGAATGTACCTTTCAGCATTTAATGTTGGCAGCCGTGGTCCCGTAACAAGCTCAAGTTGAGTTTTGCCGCTCGCGGATATACCGCCCCAGACAGTCCATGAGCCACCGCCATAAGCAACCCTCTCTTCAAAGCAGCATTGTGCAAAACGCTCTCCCTTACGTCGGAAGACCTTCTTCCTTCCGTCATTGCCATGTAATGCAATTTTAGACTCATCAGAAAAGAGTACACCGTTCCAATGCTGCTGAGTCCAATTTCAGTGTGAGCGCGCGAAATGAAGGCGCGCTATTCGGTGGGCTCGCGTTAGTTTTGGGCCATTAGCTGGCTTGTGTGGTACCATATCGCGTTCTTTTAATCTTCTCCTAACACTTCGAGCGCTAACATTTACTCCATGGAAGTCGCGAAGTTGGTTTTGTATCTCAATGGAGGTAAGGTGACGATTTCTCAAGCTGGTCGTCACGATGAATCGATCCTGCCTTTCAGTTGTGACCCGAAATCGTGGCCTTCCTTGGCGACGAACAAAGTCGCCAGTCTCTAGGGATCTCCGATAAACGTTTCGGACCGCAGATCGACTTAAATTAAGTTGATCACTCACATTTCTTTGGCTGTGTCCGGCCCGGATAAGTGGCACAGCTTGGGCGGCGACTTCAGGCGAAGTATCCATAGATTATTGATAGAACCTCATCTTAATGTTAAGAATAAGTAATGTTTGTTGCAAAACCAAAGAGAAAAATCACACTTTCAAGAATTAAATCCAACTAAACCAATTTAATCAAGTTTTTTTAGTATTCGATTGTTTGATATCAATGAGCAGGCTCCAAATTGTCTTTTGTTTCTTTAAATTCTGTGTTCGAAATTAAAAAAAAAAATATTGAATGCAATTATGAATGTGCCAGGTTCAAAACTGCATAAAAACTTTTTACTCGACCTAATATAAATTTTTAGGTAGGACCAAAAGAAACTGAAAATGCAAGGTGGGCCAATAGATGTGTCCATAAGTGTAGTATCAATCGCTTATACTGGGAATAAATAAGACGCAACTGCATTTCTATATATACGTACATTATACTAGCTGATCCGGCAAACGCCGTTTTGCCATGTCATTATATTATTTATGGTTATTGTGCCTCACTCGACATAGATAGGTATTATGTGTCGCGGACTTTTTTGTAGATATTTATAAGATCTACAAAAAAGTTTTTATGGTTCTATCTTTAATAGTTTAGGCAGAGTACGTAAAATAAGTAACTTTTTTGGTTGATTTTTTACACCTTGTGTCCGAAAAACCCTAATATCTTACGGAACCCTATTTTTGTTCAAAATTAAATATAGCCTATATTACTCGTGGATAATGTAGCTTTCGAATAGTGAAAGAATTTTTAAAATCGGTCCAGTAGTTTATCAGCCTATTCATTACAATCAAACAAACAAACAAACAAAGTTTTCCTCTTTATAATATTAGTGTAGATCAAGTGACATAAATTAAACATCGTCGATCAGACGGCAAAGACAACATTACAAAAGAGTTTATATAAAATACAATATAGACAAGAGTTTGTATAGGAAAATATATTATGTTTTCCTTACATAAATTTATTATATTTCTGCTCTCACACATCACACATGTTAAAATGACATGAGAACTTAAGAAGGCGCCAGCGGCCAGACAGATCCATGCAGTACCCCGCAATATCGCAGCACACTCAATAGGGGACTCTTCGTCGAATTCGCATGGGTCCGCCAAGCATCCGCAAATATACGAGTACATTATAAATAAATAATTAAGTAGGAATAAACAAAATAATTAACACAGCAAAAAGACTCGGAGAAAAGACTCCATGGAGTTGCATAATGTTCACCGCATCATCGCAATGTATGTTTTGTAATTTAATCACAATAATTTGTATGTGCTTTAGAATACAATGCATTGTCCCCATCGACAAATCACTTGGGACGTTGTCATTTTGTGTTAAATTTCTGTAAATACCGATTAAAAACCTCCAAAGTCTTTGTTGTACACGTGGTTTCAGGGGTTTCGATCTTGGAGTATTTTTCATCACTGTTCTATTGTAATTATTTTAGTGTTAAACGATTAAAAATTGTTTACAGAGCCGACAAACATAACGTCATAACCGTTCCGCCCAACTGTAAAGAAGGTCAAGAGCTTGTCAATGGCGAGTGCCGAGATATTTGGTACCAGATCCCAGCACCTAGGGCGGCGTTAGTATCTATTTATATTGAATATATATTATATATATAAAAACAGTATGCTACAAGTTACAAGACGTTCGAGGCATCAGATTTCTGTATCTGTTTCATGATAAAACTGAGCGTTTTTTAAGGCAGTTTTTGCACCACCACTATGTGGACCAGTTGCCCACTGAAGTATTTCCGAACCAATTTAACTTAAGGTCCTTTAAGAAAAGAGCGTATCAATAAAAGGGCGGCAACGCACTGGCGAGCCTTCTGGCAATGTGAGTGACCAGGTGCGGTGGTGAGCCTTCTGCCCCACTGTTACATAAATAAACTATTAAACGATTGAAATTGTTAATCTTTCAGAGGTAACCAACAAAGCGTCATAAAAGTTCCACCCAACTGCAAAGAAGGCCAAGTATTGGTGAACGGCGTGTGCCGGGATGTTTGGAGGGATCTGGCTCCAGCACCACGAGCAGTGTTAGTATAATGTTCTTTATTTATACATAATCACTTTTTAATGAAACAATTGACACACGCCATTTTGGGCCTAAGACACGCTTCCTCACAATTTTTTCCTTCACCGTTCGGCCGTTAAAATGCGCACATAGAAAGTCCATTGGCGCACAGCCGGGGTTTTACGACCTCAGGAAGAGAGTCGAATGCTGAACGCAATGCTTTTGGATCACTTGCTTTTGGAATAGGATAGATATTGAATAGTTTCATAAGCCTTATTTAGCTTTAGAACGTATTGCATAATAAATTTGACAGAATTGGTTATATGGACACATGACACCATAACACGCTCATATGAGCGTGTTATCGCAACGAAACATACCCGTCGTTCAATTACTTTTGTCCCTTCAATTTTATTATTAAAAAAAAAATGTTTATTGTGGAATATAAGATACAGGTATCACTAATAATTCCACGTCATTAAATTTGAATCTGTAGGCATCCCTAGACCCGACTCATCGGCAAAGAAGACAGGGTGTAGGCCGAGAGAAAAATATGGCGTAAAAACTCTCGGTACTCTTTTAAAATAGCAAATCATCAAACAACTTTTGAAACTAATATCGCAAATCAATTAGAAGTAGCCTGTCTATTCCCAGGCTCTTTTATCAACTAGATAATCGTTAACTTTATAATAAGCCTTTTTACACAGCTTTTCTTTAATGCATTTTTTAAATTTATTAAAAGGCAGAGATAAAAGAGCCTCTGGGATTTTATTAAAGAAGAGTATCCCTTTTCCCAAAAAAGAATTACTAACTTTAGACTATCGTCTAGTATGGGGAAAGAGATTTGAAGGCTGTTTGCCTTTTGCTTATGACGGAGACTGCTCCAGTATCTCGCGCAAGGGACTAAACATCCCATCCCTCTGGATAAATGTTTTGTTGCAATTTTACGGCGTGAGGGAATAGCCTTGCCCTTATTCCCTCACGCGCGTTAAGAAATTTTATCTTTTAGAATTCCTGAGGATCACAAAGACAAAAACACAATTGTGGTACCACCAAACTGCAAGGAAGGACAGCAATTAATCAATGGCGTGTGTCGCGATATCTGGCTCAGGTATGCTTCCTGATAATATCCAAAAAACATTCAGCCTTTGGTCTGGGTCTTAAATGTCTGTTTCTTAAGTAAACGAGCTTCCCTTGGGCTCAGGTGAGAGTCGATCAAGCAACAAGGCCAACACTATTTTTTTTTATTTATAGGGACAGAAGTTCTCAAAAGGCACCTACTAAAATGGGTGTCCTTGGGCTGTCCCGTAGGCTCGTTCGCTCCCTTATATAAAAAAAAAGGTGCGTGTACTTATGTACGCGCGTAAGAAGCTATACTTCTTTGCCTTTCCTTATTTTTTTTAAATATAATTAATTAATAGTTAACGTAAACAATTTAATAATATTTAATATTTAGTATATTATTCAATTATTAATTAACATTAACAACAATTATTATTATTATTTTATTATATTATTCATTCTATTTAATAACTTGGTATGTTTCATAACCTTTTAACTAAGTAACAATAGGTCTTTGTGAAAAAGCATTGCTAAATTTCTTTGAAAAAATAATTACAACTCCTTTATTTGTTTAAAAGGTAAATGTCATTATGGTCATTCAAAATTCTTGGCATAGCTGCGATTTGCGAACTTCACGCATATTCTATTACTTTTTACTTGTAGATTGTCTTATTCCTATCTCGCTCGCGCACGCTATAATCACACTCACAATTTTGTGTCACAGGTGCGCGCGCATCGTAAAATTTCACTCTCATCAATTTTTCATAACGCGCCTAAAGAAGTATAACTTCAAAAACTATCGATAACGATAGCGATCTTAATAAGGTTAAGTACCATTTCGCAAAATTCATATCAACCTTGCGTTTGCGATTTTTACAATAATTGGAAAAAGATAATATCTAAGATAGTAATATGTAATAATATGTAATAATATAGATATATATATTAAAAGTATAGTCTCGGGATTGTTCTGACACAACTCGAGAATGGCTGGATTTTAACTTCGCTGTGGATAAAACTAGAAGCCTAAAGCAGCCATTGTAGGCATAAACACGGTATATTGGAAATTCCATTCAATTTGATCCAGTAGTTTAGGAATTATAACTAGTCAAAGTTTCTTAATTTTGTCACTCACTGACTAACCGACCATCAAACTCTAAGGCACTTCTAGCAGACACTTCAGAATCTTCATTTATAATACAATGTCCCGAATAACAGAATAACTTTCAATACACGGTTCGTGGGTTTCGTAACTGTCAAACATAATGTTCAACCCGTCGATAACGTATACCGGCTAACGGCGTCCATGCGTCGGGTTGTCTCTCTCCCTAAAATATGGCGAGGGGGCCGATGGCTGGCCATGCGTCATACTCGTGAACGGGTGCTACTTGTGGTGACTGGTCGTACTTGAATTCGTGTATGCGGTGATGTTAATTATTTCGACTATGTGTTTGCGTGTTGTTCCCACGAGAATGTAAGTGCGTGCTCCTATTTCACCATGCCTCCTGCTGATAGGGGACAAGTGTTTGTTTTTATTTATGTTATTATTATTAATTACTTAAAATGTCATGTGGAACATGGTGTAATGGTTGCAGCTCCTTACAAACGTTGTGTAAAAAAAAAAAAACATGGCGATTAAAAAGAGTGGCGGAGAGTTTATTGCCAGTTCTTCTCTTCCGTTCTACGCCCTTGATTTGAGAACTGGCAGTAAATGTAAAATTAGAAGCATTAATATTTATTTCTTTAATGACGAATCACAAGTGTAGATTGTGTTACCTACGTGAATAAATGATTTTTGAAAATGATTTTTGAATTTGAATTTGATACAGTAACTCAAAGAACGTGTTTAAATATTTCACATCAACCAGATATTATTTATTTTTTTATTTTTTATTTATTATCACTTCGTTGCATATACATTAATATAGTACAATTGACATAATATATCTAATGGCATGTTTATTTATTTCGTGATCCTCTACTACTACTAATACGGAGTCAATATAACGCGTGCGTTAATTTATTGTGTAAGGATAATATTATATTGAGCTACATAAATGAAACAATTCTATTTATTTTTGTGTTCATAATGAAGCAGTGAATTTAATAAATTTTGTATTTATTGTATTACTTTCTTAATAAGTAAGCTAATTTGTAACACGACATTCATTGACGGGTCAACTAGTATCATCAAAGTTGTGTCCGAAAGAATCATTGTCGGTCAAAATTTCTATAATCATTAATATTATTTATTAAACTTTAAGCGATATTCATAATTATACAATAAATAAATCAGTGGCGCTACAACCTTTTTAGTTCTGGGCCTCATATTTCTGTTTCATGATCATTTGTCTTATAGGCAATCAGCCTCCTGTGCCTGACACACGCCGTCGTGTTGGGTCTAAGGCAAGCCGGTTTCCTCACGATGCTTTCCTTCGAGCGAAAGTTTAATGCGCACATAGAAAGTCCATTGGTGCACAGCTCCAAGGTTCTACGACCTCAGGGATGAGAGTAGCACGCTGAAGCCACCAGGCTGACTCGATATTCATAATGAGGTTCACTAAGTCTCTTTGTTCCATAAGGATATTCATGGTTGTCCCCGGATTGTAATTCTTTTGTTCCAATCTTCGGCAAATAGAGATTTTTTTCTTTTCAGACAACTCGCCGCGTCCCTTGCTGATGGAGATGATGTTAATGTACTTATAAAGAACATTATAGACGTTCCAAATCAATGCCCAAAAGGATATAGGCCCGATGCAAACGGAGTATGTCGTCCTATATTGTAAAAATCTAAGAAAACTATCTTAGTCGTAACAGATAAATCACTACTATCTCTTTTCATTGTAGCGTTTGGTAGAAAGAGACGAATGACAGTCATTTTGGTTTTTATTAACTCCAACAATTCCCGTTAAATTCAGGCACAGCGTACTACGTTGCGAATAAAATGACAAGACACCTTACTTTATAAATGACATTGAGATTGTTGACATTTCTTGATTGTGTGAATTTATTATTCAAAAACCCATGTCTTCAATTTCTTGATAATATATCTGTTTAAAAAGTTTTCCTCCCCCCCCCCACCTTGGTAAATGTCCTAATACATGCAAATAATCGCTGACAGATATCATTTCCAACAAAACACAAATCTAAACCGGTTGACCTGTTTTTGAGCGTGCTACAGAAAAATTATATTGCTCCAGCTAATATATATGTAGACTTGAGATAGCATAATCATATTACGTATATGTATAAATAAAGAATTATATGCAGTTCTTGTTTTATTCCACGGAAAATTATATATCCTTGCAACCTGCCTTTGAGTCAATAAACTATCCTTGTCTCGAAACAGTCCAGGCCATTTTCGACCCTATACATTCTGCTCTTATTCTGCTCACTTTGCGGAAAGCCTGAGAGCTCGAGCTCGAGCAGCAGGCGATGTAGCGTGCAATGCTTGGCATCTCGCAACATCTTAGTGGCGGTGGGCAGGCCACAGCGCGCATGGACAAGAACCGATGGACCAGCATGCTCCTTGAATTGAAGACCTCGGCAGAACAAACGACCGCGGGCCCCTCACCGACTAGTTGGACTATGACGCTGTCAAGAAACTTGGCTCCCAGGGGATGCAGAAACGCCAGTGCAGGGCGTACTGGAGGAGGATGGAGGAGGTCTCATCCAGAAATGGACAAGAAAAGAGCCTTGGAATTTTATTATTTTATAACGTTATGTTTACCATAATTGTCAGGTATTTTAGGAAATATAGATTGTAACAGAAACTACCCCAGGTACCTCACGCGCCTGCGGTTGAGAGTCCCCCTCTGGGCGTCCTCCCCCGTGACGCTCAGCACCCGGTGGTGGACGCACAGGCTGTTCTTTGTATTCTGGGTGAGCAATACGCTCTATGACCAGCTTAGGTCAATTATTCAACTAAGGGTCCTTCAAGAAAGGAGCGTACCAATTCTTAAAAGGCTGGCAACGCATTTGCGAGCCTTCTGGCAATGTGAGTGTCCATGGGCGGCAGTATCACTTAACATCAGGTGAGTAGGGCTGGCGCCTTTTGTCCCGTTTTAAATTAAAGAAACATATACTGTAGATATGCGAGTAGCATTATACTATATCTGGCGAACTTTAACAAAAAAATATTTAACTTTTTTGTTGTGTACGTGTTTTTAGTAAAGTTGAGTTATCTATTAGCTGCTTTTAAAGATAATTCACATTTTATTATTTATAAACAAAATAAAATCTCATAAAGAAACAGACTCACCATGAGCGCCATCTCCAACCTGGCCATCCTCTTGCTGCCAAAATGCTTGCCCATGATGGCCTGGTACCGGCTCCTGCACGTCCTCTGAGTGTAGATGCCACTTAAGTCAATCCATCTCACTGCACATCCACCAGTCCAGCGTCCGAAGATGGCCCGAGGCTGGGAGCTATTGTACCTATATCCACGTCTGAAATATCAGAGCATGGATGCAGTTTTACCACCACAATAAGATGATTGAGAGAGTGTTCAGGGTTGTTCGGACCTGCAGCTGAGTTTCATCAGACGTCGAGGCATATGAAATTCCACACGTCCCTACCACAACTGAGCGTTTAAAGACAGTTTATGGTTACCACCATTATATGGAACTGGCCCATTGAAGTATTACCGAACCAATTCGTCTTAGGGTCCTTCAAGAGCGTACCAATTCTTAATAGGCAACGCACTTGTAAGCCTCCTAGCAATGGTGAATGGAGTGTCCATGGGCGGCGCCGGTATCACTTAACATCAGGTTAAGTTAAGTGAGTCTCTAGCCCGTTTGCCGCCACTTACATAAAAAAAGTAAAAAAAGTACAGAACCGATCTATATTAAATTTGGAAGTTGAAATATACATTGAAATATTTTTTGGAAATGAATATGAAAGATTGGTGTATGCCAAAGGATATTTATATTGTTAGATTGAAAAAGCCAAAAACGGGAAACACATCGGTGGGCAGCTGGTTCCTTTATTTTTAATTAGGCAGCAACTAACTGCCGGAACTGTTATGAAATAGCTCGTGGCTTCAGCGTACGACTCTCATCCCTGGGGTCGTAGAACCCCCGCTGCGCACCAATGGACTTTCTATGTGCGTATGTGTGTTACACTCACTCGTACGTAAGAAATCATCGTGAGGAATCGTGGATTAGACCCTAGAAGACGGCGTGTGTTAGGCACAGGAGGCTGATCACCTACTCATACTTGCCTATTAGATTGACAAATCATGAAACCGATTTATAACTCTGAGGACCAGACCTTAAAAGATGACTTAATTATATTTATCAAATTTTCTTTAATATTTTTATTTTAAAAATCTAACCAACTTTAGTAGAAACTACTTACGTATTCTGATACTTGCAATACTTTCTAAACTTTGATATCTGAGCTCGCGCTGTCGGGTCAACTGGTACCATGGGTAGGAAGTCACCAGCAAACGCATCAGCACACGGAGCTGACACAGGCACTCCAGTCTCCTCTAGTCCACATACGAAGCACTATCAAAATATATTTATGTAGGTAAATTATCTTTAAATTTACTTTTACTGCCAGTTCTTAAAGAGGTTACAACACTAAACCAAACTATTCTTAAAGTTTTTTTGAAGTTTGACAACGGATTACATTTTCGACTTGAAATTTGCTAATCGCAATTTGCAGCAATTAATTTGTAAATTGTATGGTAGGCAGTGTATCGAAATTTACTGTGTTTAAAGAAATAGTTTCGGACCTCTAAACTTAAAACAAACCAATTATGGCTCTGCGTACAATATAGGTTTTATATAAGTTTCACTTCTTACGTGTGTACACCTAGTACACGCACACATTTTTTAAATACCTGTCATTTATCTACCTATATATACTTTCCTTTATAATAAAAATTCATTAAAATTGGGTTTCGAATCTACAGAGGCATTACAACATATCTTGCTATGATTTTGAGGTTTCAAAAAGGAACAGACACAGTGCACGATCGTCGATCAACTTTCAGCTACACTCTCAAATACATGCGCAAACACACCCATTCCCACTCACTCATTCACTTAATTTGAAACACTCATTTTTATTTATTATTATTATCTTTTTTTAACTGTTTTTAACATGTACCACGTAATAATTGTTTTCTAGTTACCCACAAGTCACAACACAGGGCCTCCCTAGCTAGTGTGGGGACTAGCGATATATGAATTCTGTCACAAACCCCTTTTGTCATAAATAAAGTTTTTATTATTATATTATAATTATATTATTTATTTATTAATATCATCACGCCGAAAGTTAAAAAACAAGTAAAGAGTGAAGAAAAAACTTTTTAACCGGATTAAAGTTATGTATTATTATAAATTTACAACTATTTAACAATTTTAAATTTATCCGACGTTTTGCGTGCTTTACAGCGTGCGTGGTCACAATTCACCGTGAAGGTTAAAAAGTTTTTTCTTTAAATGTGTAAAGGTTATGTCAATCAAAGACAATACTAAGTAGTGCTTATGATATATCTCTATTTCAGCAATATCGTAACCTTTCCGCAAAAATAGTGGTAATAAATTATTACATTCTAGACATTCGTCAAAATTATCGTCGTAGTGTGCGGTTACTGTTTCGTCCGCAATTATGTTTAAACAGTGGAACGATCGTAATAAATTACTGTAATGTACATTTTGTTATTTTTTAACCATTTACTCTAAATACATAACAGCAATGTTTAAGTCGTTGAATAGGAAATAAATACCTTTCATTTGATATATATATATATATATATATATATTTGTAGATGTTATATACTTAGTATCCTAGTAATAATAGCATTACCTTCTTTTATTTTTCCTGAAAAAGATAGATTTTGCTTTTACGACTTTGTTCCCCAGTGTAACTGAAATAGTGAGTCCAATTACCTTAGCAATAACACTGCCCGTTGCGTTGGCGTCGTACTCCGATGTTGTATGTCTTACAGGGGCAAACGTCTCACATGTTGGTATGGACATGAGCGCAAGTGATTCGTTCAGCTTTTGCGTTAGGTTCGACTCATAATCCTCAGCAAGAGCTGCAATAAGCTCCAGAAGAGCTGGCACATCGATTGGATATCTGTATATATTATTATAGTCAAAAGTCAAAAATTATTTAATCATATAGGTAAGACAATGTACACTTATCAACGTCAATAAAAAAATACATATGAATGCTTCTAATTTTACATATACCCAAATATAAATATATATATATATATATATATAATATATATATTGACTGCGTAGTGCGTAAATCGATAATGTTTTTTTTATATATAGAACAAACGGGCAGGAGGTTAACCTGATGTTAAGTGTTTCGGGTTTAAGCTGACATAACATAACACAATTTATGATGACATGTTCCACTTTACCCAAGAGGGTTTACTTTATTTAGCAGAAGTAACGATTTCTTGTTTTGAAGTGAAGCTTCTTCAGGCGCATGAAACGAAATAATAATAAGATAAGCGTCACGATGATGTGCAGCGTTTTTGTCGAAGAAAAGGGAGAGAGCTATTGAGACTGATTGAGAGAGAGTGAGAAGGGCGAATTACCTCATAGAAATTCTATTTATAAAATTAAAATTTCGTAAGGAGAATTTAGCAAATATTAGTATTTTATATGTTATGCAAAAAAAAATATTGAAATCTCAAATGACGAAATGTAAGTTAAAACTCCACGTGTTTTTACTATCGAAGATTTATTATTTTTTATTTAAAAAAATAAATTTATAATTTGTATTAATTTTCGATACTTTTAATATTTGAATGACAATTAAATTCATTAAATTCCTAACATATTTTCTTTTCATTTTTTCCAAAGAAGTTTCACTTCTGACATGTGTACTTTGTACGCGTGCTTTTTTTTATTTTAATCTTTAGAGGTATGTAAGAATGAAAAATAAACTTCCAAAGTCTACCACGACAGTCATTTCATATATGGACAGCCTATGAAACAAATAACGAGGCTTTCTATCGGTATTTGGTAAATTAATGGAATTTTCAAAATCGCTTCATCAGATCCAAAGATTACTTTATATATCAATAGTTAAATCATACCTGGCTGTAGGTATAGTTGACACTGTACTCTCCGTCATTACCGTTGTTTCTGTTACATCCGTGGTTAGTTCTTCTCTTCTTATTCTCAAAAAGCGTAAAATGTTGACATCTGTTTGATTTTCAGAGGATGTGATAGCATTCACGTTGCTCAACAGTTGCTTTATTGCGTCTGAAATTTTGTCGATATGTTTTGATAGAACATGGGGCAAACGGGCAAGAGGCTCACCTGATGTTAAGTGATACCTCCACCAATAGACACTTTCAATGCCAGTAGGCTCGCGAGTGAATTGCCGGCCTTAAATTACCGAGATATTTATGTCAGTTCTCTAACATTAAACTATAAGCTCCCTCCTTATCAGAATGCCAAACCGTAAAATGAATGCTTCACGACTGATTTGAGCGCGACCGCCGTGCCGCTTCGAAAACCGCTGTTATAGTTCGAAAAGTGAGTTACAGAATCACAAGGCAGAGCAGTGATCAGCCTGTGTCTGACATCTTTGGGTTTAAGGTTTCATAGGCGTTTAGCGTCCAATTTCCGAACCAATTCGACTTAGGGTCCTTCGAGAAAAGAACGTTCTAAAAAAGCATCATGCCTTTCAAACATTTCGCAGACTTAAAAGATAGACGGGGATTATTGCTCCTAAACTTTGGAGTATTTCTTGATTATTACATTTCGATTTTAACAATTTTGACGCAGAACGTATTTCTGGCTTCATATGAATGCATGAAAGGTCTACCTTCAACATCAAGCAACTCTTGCCTGTTAAGCGTCTTCAGTGTCACCTTTGTGTTCATCGCCCTGGTGGTGGGGATAGGAATTTCTGTAACATATAATATAAGATGTACGAAGGAAAACATCGTGAGGAATCGTGCCCTAAACCCAGCACGAAGGCGTGTGTCAGGCACAGGACGCTGATCACCTACTCGACTACTAGACAAATCATGAAACATATAGAAATCTGAGGTCCAGACCTAAAAATTTTGTAGCACCACAGGCACAGAAGGCTACTTGCCAAACGCATTTCATTCCTTTTTAATAGTATTTGGAACGTTTGCGAATGTATTTTAATAGCGACTGAAGGGTCGTGAGGCAACGCAACCAGTTTAGTTATCAGAACGTATTTTATTTGTTTTAATAAAGCCAAAGTATACCAATTGTTAGCAAAGTATTTACTTATGTATCAATTACGTGATGTATTTGATTATACTTTGTCCTATAAGAATTTTAAATCAAGATTTTTAAATACAAGAACAGGTTACTATTTTCCGCATCTTTAAAAATGAAAGAAAAATGTGGGTTGGTAGTTGTAGAGGAATTTAAATTTAAAAAATTGAGATCGGCCGGAATAAAGGCAAAAAAAATCATAAAAATTGGACCGTTTCGGAATTTTGGTTACACTGACACGGGAGTTTTATATAATATGAGAATTTGGCATCAGAGATTACGAAAGAATTCAATTTACAAGAGTAACCAGACAATTTTTAAGCTTTAACTGTGTTAAATCCTATCTTAGAAGGTCTATTTATAAAGCAATCAAGGACCATTTTAATCTTACCATCATATGAATTTTCGTATTCATATCCACAACATGTAAAAAACAGCACCGACAATTTTAAAAATAACATAATTTTCACGCATTTAATTTAAAATAAAAAAAAAATATATCAAATCGACATTGAGAATTTGACAATATATTGTTGATATTTCGTTATGTTGTAGCGTAAACGTAATACATAGTGTGAGGAGTGTCTATGGTGTCATTTTCCTGTCAATTGGTGTTGCTTGAAGAATAGAATAAAATTTCCCGCCAAATTTTTATAATCTGTGTAATTAAATATATAAATCGGATAAGATATTTTACTGTCTATGTTATAAAAAAGTTAAATATTGAAGTTGACGCCGGGTAGGTGATCCCAGATCTGAATAAGTATCGCAATAAAATGCCATTAAAGGTTTAGGGACCGAACTATTCAATTTGTTTTAATTGTCTATTTATCCCTTTTGTGGCATCAGCGTGCGACTGTCATCTTTGAGGACGTAGAACCCCGGCTGTGTACCAATGGACTGAAGGAAACCATCGTGAGAAAACGGCATAGACCCAAAAAGTCGGCGTGTCTCAGGCACAGGAGGCTGATCTCCTACTATGTATTACTATTAGAAGGACAAGTCATGAAACGGGTACAAAAATCTGAGGCTCAGACCTGAAAAGGTTGTAGCGCCACTATTTTTTTTGTCCATTTTAATTATTACTATGTAAATAATATTGTAAATACTTAACTTACATATAGTATACGAAACTTTCTCGGGTATATATTTGGTCTAAGTATTTGTCTTGTAAATAACAATGCTACATTTTCCTGCCCTTTTAATATAAACATACAATTGTCGACCTTATCCCATTTATATAAGATGTTATTTTAAACAGAACCAGGACCAGACTCTCGGCGCCACCCAGACAGTTATTCCCGGAAAATCTATATATTATCCCCAATTGAAAATGGGTTTCAATGGAAGGGAATAAAGTGGAATTTCCCGTTCTTTCTAGATAGTGCTTAGTGGATGGTGATAGAAGTGAAAATCTTTTAACATTACGTAACAATAGTGTATAGTGACTATGCGTTGGTGGAAAATGGAATTTTCGCTTATATTTTTATAATGTCTTATAAACTATTTTCTGTAGCGTGTTTTTTTAAAGTAATTAATAGGTTTTTAAATAGTCAAATAGTCAACAGTCTTTTATATGTCCGACAGCACATAATATATACAAATAAGTAGAAGAAAGATTTTATCATTGAACATGCTTTAAATCTGTTACTCTGATAAACATAGGCTATATATGTCAAAAAAGTACGAGTATCAAATTAAGATAGTTTAAGGTGTGAAAAAGACCAATAAAGATTCCTATATGCTGCGGAAACTTGACAATAGAGCAATGTATTACAGGTTTATAGAAGACATCAATATCTACAAAAGTGTTTACAACACACGTTGTTAACCATTTCGCATTACAGTAACCGTTATTGCAACATACCTCTGGATAATACTTTAAAAAAATAAGGGAAAATGAAAAGTCGTTTTTTCTTTCAAAAGTGCACCAGCCACCACGAGGATTCCCTGTGTCGTGGGCTCTTCTGTAGTCTTCCATTTGACATAAGAAATTTTGTTAGTGAATGTATAAATCAAGAAAGTGGTTAAAGAAAGAGCCTCTAAAGGAGAACAAGCGTTGGCCGAAGAAAGTGCGTTCCTTGGGTAGCTTGGTAGGTTTGTGTCGTGCATGATGTTGTTCAGTTTGTTTGAGGTCGGAGTTTATTTCCAAAAAAGTCTGCACTATAGTTGTCTAACCGTTAAAATCTTCGCTGCCACAATTTTAAATTTTTTTTCTTCTCCTTTGTTAAGTTTACGTTATATTATTTGGATTTTCTATACGGAATAAGATTTGTACAAGACTACTCCACTCCATAGTCTCCCTACCAAGGCGCCAGCCAGTCGGGCGCCATTCTCCAGTTTCCGCATACAGCCTATTATTGTAAATTTATGTTTATCGCCAAACTTCGACTAATCGAAATAAGGGGATTTTTTTTCTCCAACTTTTACTACTGTGATTAATGGTTGAGGACGATTTTGATGTTATCATCTTGATGTTTTTATTGTAAACTGCTGTGATAACGGTTCCACCCGCATTCATTTGGTAGCACGATGTTTCCTTCGTACAAGCGAATGTTAAATGCGCACATAGAGAGTCATTGGTGCCCAACCGGGATTCTACGACCTCAGGGATCCGATAGGTTTTCAATAGTTTTCCCAGCATATAGTAATCTTTATTGGTCTTTTTCACACCTTGAAAATATTCCAATATATATCTTTGTGTAGTTTAGACTTTTAGAAAAGAAAGAAAGAATTTTTAAAATCGCTTCACCAGGACCAGAGATAACCCCCTAAAACTCCACAAGCTATACCTGGATTACAACTCACCTTCCCCAAGATTAATGCAGCGTTCTTAAGGAATTGCCAATTCGACTAGCACGACAGGTTTTGTATTGGGTAAATACAGTCAATAAGATAAATAACGTGGATTTCTGTAGCTAAAAGAATTATCAAGTAGATCCAGAGATAATAATATTTTATTTCTTATTAAAAGATTTAGAAAGCGATATAGAGTGCTTTAATTTAATTTGAATTAATTTATCGATTTTTGATTTTGACATAATCAAAGTCTACTTAGAGTAAATTAATTTGATTAACTATTAGTGCTTAGAATAAGTATCGCAATACAGAGAGGAAATTCCATTAAAAGTAGCACCGGGATCAAAATTTAAATTTGTTTTAATTTTCTATTAATTTATTGTTAATTATTATATTAATATATCGTCATAGTCGTAGAATAGTGACGGATCTGACAAATAGTAAACTTTACAGGGCAGCCATTTCAAATTATCATGTTACTGTTTCTGTCATAACTTTTTTAATTTATGTTCTGTTATTACGAAAATTGGCATACAAGCAAACAAAAGCGTTTCTTTCGAATCAAAATAGAAATAATAACATTAACTTATACAGTTTTCTAGAAAAAATCACATGCTTTGTTTTACATTGGAGCTAACACAATCACATAGTATTATCCAACATTATTCCTTGAAGGACAGACGAGAGTTAACCCAAAAAACAAAAACAAAAAATATCTTCTTATTTACAATTATTCTTATTTTTAACTTTTTATTTTATTTTATTTATTATACACCGTTACACTCGATCTTTATTACTCACACTTCTAACTTTAATATTATTATTATTATTTTCTACTTGGTATTATTATTATTTATTTTATTTTATTAGAGGCGCAAACTAGCTGCTATGGTCTCTGGCAGAATGACCAGCGCTGTGGAACTTTTTGCTCCTCAGCATAATGCTGAGCCAGGGCCAATTACAACCACAGTACACACACATTGCACACTGGAAGCGAACCGAATGGCAAAAGAAAATCTCTTAATTTTAATTTTATTCTATTTTATTTTATGTTTTCTTTAAGTATTGTTATTTTGTGTGTTTATGTGTGTATTTTTTGTTTGTAATAAATGTTATATCTATGTCTATTTATAGTTACTTTACCATCATGTTATATCAACTTACTGAGTAATATTTTGACGGATTATAAGGATGCCTAACACAAACACAGCCTAATTGGTCGTACTTTCTTTGTTCTACGTGATACTTATATTAAGAAAATGTTATCAATAGTTTTCATTTATTACTCTTAGAGACTAAGCAGACGCTATAGTGTAAACTCTATGTGGATGGGATAAATTAAAACTTTGGTAAATTACTAACCTAAAACTTAAACAGTAATCATGTTTAAGTATCACAATCATTATCATATCTATGATAAGTATATATGTAATTACAAAAGAAACGACATTTATTAAAATGAATAAATTCTCACACATTCTTCCGAGATAAAAGAAATAAACAATAAAGCAAGTAAAAATATGAAGCAAAAAAACAACCTTTTACACAATTATTCATGCAGGCGGAGTCATTGCCGTCGTCAGTAATATTACGTCCATGAGTTTAGTTTCTGAAAAAGTACTGGAATTTCGCAGGTATTATTGATGATCTGCATAGACTAATAAAATCTTCATACGTATATAAAAAAATCATTTATTCACGTAGGTAACACATTGTACACTTGTGATTCTGATAATGATATATATCATTACTGATTGGAATTGGACCTTTATAAGCTTTGTCTATGGCTGGAGTTTTGTAATTTGTAGTATTCTTGCTAAGCACAAGGGCCGTGACGTTCATTTTCAGATTAAGCATATTTGTATCGAATTTTATTGCTCTCAGTCCCTTCAACACAAACTACTTTTATGCCTGTTCAAGTAACTTTGTTTTTAGCTGTATTTAAACCCAGTTCTTATTTTTTACCGGATCTTTAAAATTAAACACAAATGACTGATTTACGTCTATAATTTCATAAGAATCACCCGTTACTTTAGCCCAACGTACAAATAATTTCCATTATCTGCTGTATAAATTGTTTTGAGTCAGAAGCCCTTTCTAGAAATCTATGTGTTATATTTATACCATATTCCTTTACAAACCTCTATTTTGTGTTTAATATTATATATGTACTTTATTTTATTAAATAATAAATAAATCTTATTAGAAATTATAAATTTTATTTAACGTTTCTCGACATTATCGTATTGGCATTGCCTGTAAGGATAATGTATTAATAAAGTATTAAATTGATTTTTGATGCATCTTTTGGCGAAAGAAACTTGTGTGTGAATCGACGATTATGCTTTAAATCTCTTTGCATACCCCTTTTCTTCAGCTGTTTTGTAGTATAATTCGCAACATGCAACCATTGTTTCTCAAGAACACCTAATTTCCAAAACTTATCAAATGCATCCCGTCTATGTTCAAGTGTTGAAATTTATTTTTACTTGCGCAAAACCTACCAATAGCTTTTCTTTTTTTAGGTACAAGAAGTCGGAGGAGAATTCTTTTCCACCATTTGTTAAGCGCTTTTTAGTAACGTCTTTCCAATCATCATAATTTTGGACACGTTTTTTACCTCTACATCGAATAGGAGCCTGGAGTCAACTGACATGAATTGTTTTGATTGAGGGACAGTTGCTGTACTCCTGTATATGTATCATCATCGTGAGTGGGACAAAAAATCGTTACATGCTTCACCATTGGGTTTTGCTGATGATGGCATAGGTGTTGGTCTTTTATTGTCAACAGCCAGCTGGAAATCGATTGTGGAAAAAGTGATAGATCTGACATCAAGGTATTTAAAGGATTAAAAGCTGAACTGATATTGAAGATCACGGCATGCAGATTTTCTGACGAGATTAAATCTGATGAAGACCCATTTTGATATCCATAAAAGGATTTTCTCTAAGAAAACAAATACGATGTTATGTTTGGGTTAATATTTTCATCTGTAATACTTTCGCTTATTCCGAGTAAATCGTCTGCAAAGGCATTCGCATAAAAGTTTTATTTTTTTCTATTACATGGCGTTCTCCTGGAGGTAATGTTGAATGGAAAAACGTATGAGTGTGTAAAAAGTATAATATAAATTCTTAATATCCAGCGGTTCCCCTATATGCATTAATATCTGAAATTATTAGTAAAAACTGTTCCCTTGGAATCTACATAAAAAATAAATTTCAAAATATCTTGATAAGCACAAAACTGTTATTCATATTCTTGAACTCTGAGGAAGGTTTTTGGAGAGAAAAATTGATTTTTCTTGAGGAAAAGCAAACAGTCTCTATAGCAGAAATTCCATATGTTTGTACTTTACTTAAAACGTAGTCTAAGTAAAAAAAAACATTAAGGCGAAATATTCGCGGGGGCAGATAGATATTTATCTTTAAATAAAGATATTCTTACGTTTTTGTTGAGCAATTTGTCGAATATACTAATAATAATATTTGCGTAGAAAGTGATCAATCAGATTGATCAATAATAAAAAAACCGCTCAATCAGCCATATCAAAATAGACATATAAATTATATAACTTGTTAAAATGTATGGTCTAAATACTCTCCCATTAAAGGCACTTGAAATTTGCTTTTCGCCTTATTAACAGCATCCTACAATTTAAAATTGGTTTGAATTAAGGTTATTCACGGAAGGGGCCGGGAGAACAAAATGGCGGATACCTGCCCACCTGTGGAGCTCACCTCTCATTGGTTGTTTAAAATATTGATTTATAGTTTAGGTATTCGCGTAGTGGGCAGATCAATAAAAAAATATGTGCCTTTCTGGTATTAGGTACCCCTAATCCGCTGTTTGTAAGAATAAGCAAAAAATTACAAGTAAAATCTTTAATTGGAAGTGTGATATTTTTATTATTTGTAACGTAATTGTCATGTATTTTAGAAAAGATAGCTTGTAACATATTCCTACCTACTGTTGATATAGCATTATATATATGGTGATAATAAATATAGCCTAAAGCTTTCGGTAAATAGACTTTTAAATGCAAAAAGAATACTTTTTTTTTAAGTAAAAAAAGCCATTCATAAAGAAAGAGGAAGGCCTAATTTAGATTTTGGCGTAATCTAAGTAATTTAAAAAAATATATATTACAGAGGGCAAACGGGCTGGAGGTTCACCTAATGTTAAGGGTATTGCCGCCCATGGACACACTTAATGTTCGGGCCCCTTTTAATCTTTCGTACTCTCTTTTCTTGTGGAACCCAAAGAATCGAATTGGTTCGGTAATACTTCTATGTGCTGGTTCCACATAATCTGATGAAACTTAGCTGCAGATAATCCGAAAAAATACCCCGTGTTATGCGATTTTGGAGTCTTTTTGATCACTGCTCGCATCAGAGAGCCTTAATATAAAAAATAACAGTATTTACAATATTCTTAACCTACGTAATAACATACAATAAAAATTATAAAATAGAAATTTAAAACAAATTTAAAAAGTTTGGTCCCTGGCAATATACCTTTAACGCTGGCAATTCTTCGCTGTATTGCGATACTTATTCGTTGAGGAAACCTCCAGCTTTGGGGTCAGCTACCAGGCCGCAATTTAAATCTTTAGGCATAGAATCGAAGTTGGAGGAACTTTTATATGTTCCACCTGCTCTGCGGCCACGCCAGCTTTTGTGCTAATCTGAGGAAGGTGAGACGGGGCTAACGTGTCCACACAAATAGCATCCCATACCAAATTCCCTGTTAAATGTTTACCATACGTGGAATGTGATAATAATAATCGAATATATCGTTTGGCTGTCGTATAAATCTTCAATGATACATTTACCATTACTAGCCTAACTTAAGACTAATAAGTAATTTAAATATAGATTACTAAAAAGGATATTTAACCTAAAATGTCCAATAAAACTTTGTCTCTATTAAGGGGATGACACCATGTTCTTGTGTTCTATTTCTTCACTTAGAACTTACGTCTAACACTAATACCTCCAGCATACTGTTAGGGATCCCCTGGGGAGTTAGCAGGTGACCAAACAGCATGCTGGCGGTGATAGCGGGAGTCTGAATTGCCGTAACCTATAACCCCTAGATGGAGCAGAGGGCGTCCACAGTGAGTCTTCGTCGCTTTTCACCTCGCTCCAAGTCCTCTCTTTGCCGTATCGCGTCCGCTTTCCTTGCGGGTTCCAATCCTGCTTGGGAATTGGGATCTATTCGGAGTGTATGGTCTATCTGATTGATCTGCTGGCTCATGGGTCAATGAACTTTGTCCTTTTTAATTTTATGACTTCTTTTATGAGCGACCCGCCACGGCTTCGCACAGTATTTAATTGGATAAGGATTAATGCTGTATTGGTTAAAATCGCTTCGAAAATTAGCCATTATTTGTCGGAAAAAGTAAATGACAAAAAAATGTTATTGTGGGATATCCATAAGAGATAAAAAATAAAAAATAAATATGTTTATTAAGGAACATAAGATACATCTATCACTTATTCCACGTCATTAAATTTGAATTTATAGACATATACCATCGTGGAGTTCTCTGTAGACCTTTTCAATGTATACAATACTTAGTACATTATTTTGATAAATCTCGTAGGGTTTAGCCTGCGTTTGCATTGTAAGCGGAAAAAATGTAATTATTTACGACATCACATTAGAAACCTCAAAACTAACAGTTTTTCTCCAATATTTAATGGGTGTTATTATACATATAAACCTGCCTCTTCAATCACTCTATCTATTAAAAAAACCGCATCAAAAACCATTGCGTGGTTTTAAATA
This sequence comes from Pieris melete, assembly GCA_963693345.1. Taxonomy (NCBI): domain Eukaryota; kingdom Metazoa; phylum Arthropoda; class Insecta; order Lepidoptera; family Pieridae; genus Pieris; species Pieris melete. The sequence goes on along the minus strand of CAVNZK010000325.1, from coordinate 789,340 downwards.
TTTAAGCATACATAGGGATATAGGGACAGAAAAAGCGACTTTGTTTTATACTATGTAGTGATATACTTCAAGGCTAACCTACTAATATATTATAATAAAGGTATAATATTGTAACCCAATAATAACGATATGGACTTTCAAGCTGAAGTTCAGCACCACAGCTGGCAACTATATCATGTCCATAGAGGCCTCAAGACTTGTTTTGTGCCTTTTGTCGTGAACTTTCTGAAGCTGTGCAAAGGTAAATACTTGCAAGAACCTTAGGCCACACGCTTGTATATCTTTTCCAGGTCAATGCACTTCTCTGACCAGCTCATCTGTCGTTTTAAAAGTCTTCATGACGGTATCTTCACAGTTCTCTTCATTATCAAGCGTTTATTGGAATGGAAACCGTGGAACCAATTTTGTTGAAATTAATTTTATGACCACATTAAATTGTCTATATGTCTGTTTGATAAGGATCTGTCTGGGGAGCAGTTGTTCCACCCTCGGTCCGAATTTGATCTTAATTGTATCATGGATTGACAGGAGATATACCAAATAGACATTTTACGAAAATATATTGTCTGGTGAACATTAAACTCGGAGCGGGGTGTTCTTAGTTGCAGATTGGAGTTATTAGATTAAAAAAAGCATTTTATAAATAATAACTTATATAATAAACATATGGTATTGCTCTATTTTGAGTAGATATTGATGTTATCTATAAAACTGTAGTCCATTACTCTATTGCCAGATTCCGCAGCATAAAGGAATTTTAAACACTTTAAAAAATATATTTTTTAATACAGTTGCTCAAAAAGTGGCGTATTGCAGGGACGTATAGCGTTCGGGATGTGGGCTATTACACACTCGTGCTTTTTCTTTACCTTTTCCGAACTAGTGCGTTTCTTTCCCAACTGTCAAATTAATGTCTATTAAAAAGAAAAAACAAACCACGAAGTTTTTACTAAAAAAAATCATAGAAGTTTTTATGACTCGTGCAAATATTTCAAAAAAGAAGCTAATAATTTGTTTCAATATCAGATTTAATGATTTGATTCAATGAGTTAGGTTAGGTTTCATTTCATTTCATCTTATTAAATTTCATATCAAAAAAAAAATTCTACTGAAGACTTGGCTGTATGGGCAGCCCCTTTTCCCTTAGCCTACCCAGAACGGGTGAAGAAAAAAAAATCTCTGCTTATATTATTTTACAGTTGGCGCCATTTTCCAAAAATGTTCTTTGCGAGTTTAGTTTTTTGTTATATTATATATTAAATATACATGAACAATCATACGAAATTAATAAGTTTGTCTCAAACAGTAAATATGCAACCTAAAACTTCCCCAGTTCGTAAAAAAACTGTACCAATTTAAATGTATATGTGAATTATAACTTTTTTAAGAAATAAATGATTAGTTAGTTGAGTTTATTGTGTTTTTAATATTTTATTAAATTGTTAAATTTTTTCGCAACTGTATTAAAAATAGTCGTTCAGTACACGTGCGGAACCTTCATTGCAACTTGTTCCGACTGTCAACCCTCACCTTCGGCTGCGCCTCGGCTCGGGTAGACATTTGTCGGAACTCTTTGCAATGACAGGCTTTCCGCACTCGTAATGAAATATACTATTACAGCCGTTTGTTCATCATGGTATGGTTCTAAAGGTGGAATAATTTTTCAAAACCGTCCTATTCAATGCAATCAAATCTTTCCTCTTTATTATATTACAATACAGTCCTTTAAACGTTGACGCCAGTTATCAATAGAAGAACGCACTCTTTCCATGGGAAAATTCTTCACTGCCAATTACGGATTGTTTTAGGGACTCCGAAATATCATGGTGTTTAGAGAAAGCTCTCTAACACTGACCATAAATTATAATCCAGCGCACTCTGGTAACTAATTGGGAAGATTCCTTAAAGCTATGAGCATAAATACGGTCATTTTGTTTGTTAAAATGTTGTTCAATTGTAAAAAAATTGTCATCCGTAAACAAAATTTTTCTGTGACCCCCCTTTGCGTACCGCTTCAGAAGTGGTTTCGATTTCACCACCCTATTCTTTTTTACATGATCAGTTAATAAATAATGTATGTCTCTTATAGCATATATAATATACAAGTCCTAAATCATCTTTTAAAATACGCGACATGGTTCTAGGTGCTATCTTAATCTCCCTAGATAAAATCTTTCGCTTTAGGACAGGATTTCATCATATTCTTTACCTTAGTGCTTTGACCACCTTTTCCTACGAACACTACTCTGTCACAAATAGAGGAGGTCTCATTGTACCTATTAATAGCCCGGTACACAAATATTTTAATAATACCAAGCGTATGGAGAGTTTTGAACCTACTTCGTGTAATGCAATCACAGCGCTTCTCTTTATCACCCCACTCCATCTGCCAAAATGAGGAAACTCAATGAATAATCAAATAAAAGTGACAGATTCCAAAGTCAAATGTAATATTATGTTTATTTTTAATTGTTACAGTATTTATGTTGTTAAGAAATACGTGAATATATAAGAGACGAATTATAATGATAAAAATAAATTGTAAATGACATTTAAAACTTAGTGTCCGATAAATCTGTGTAAAAACTTTCGAAACCAAAACTTTCCCATTTTGTTGTCAGTTAGAAAGCGGGCAAAGTGATTGGGGGAAGAATGCCATAACTCAAAACCCTCGCAAATCAATATTTATATGTTATTTTATTTGATTATCTAGTATTATAACGAGAGGGGTCGGCTGTTTGCGTAATTAAGTTTTCCCTAAGTGCTGTGATTCGCACTTCGTTAAAGAAACAAGAATTATATTTAATAAATATTAAAAACATAAACACAAAACATAACAGTGGCACTACGACCTTTTTATTTATTATTCTTATTTATTTATTACAGAAATACATGCATTATCCTCACGTACTATGCCAATACCATAATGTCGATAAAAATTAAATTAAATTTAATATGATATTAAACACATTATATACACAATGTCGCTACTGTGAATTCACTTTGCGAACATATAAATATGTTTGGTGTCGGAGACAGCATTCAGGAAACGCAACGTCTTTGATAACCGGGATCTGTGCAACAGAGTGATTCTAGTTCTGGTTTTGCTTTTAGGTCGCCTCAGACATATTTAAGTTTATATATTTAATTTGTTTTGACATTATTGTATTGGTTTAGTACTAAAAGTTAAATATTTTGTTCCACAGTTTCGAACTGGCAATCATTGAAGTGCTACCCCATATATGTAAATGTGTTGAATCAATTAGGCGTAAAGAAGGGGCAGACATCGATTTATATCTTCATGCTCTATTGAGATGTCTGATTTGTTACCCGCAGTGGATTTTTGGCTTTTTATTATCTTTATATTTCTATCAATATATGTAAACTATTTAAAAATAAAAAAATGTGCGTGTACTAGTGTACACACGTTAGATGTGAAACTTCTTTATGACCTTATCTATATGAAACTTTAAAGAAATTGGTTAAATAAAGTTAAATTAGATAAATTTTAACAAAAGGCTTTTAATATCACAGACTTGAATACAAATAATACATTTATTTCATTTTACCTTATTACCACTAAGATTATTACAGAATTTCATAAATTGTAATAGAATTTTTAGTATCATTGTTATCGTTATTATACATTTTTGTTATTAATGGTTTAGAATCTCTTTGAATCAACCGTGGTAGGGACAAGAAAAAGACGCGCGTAACGGTCAAATGTGACGCGTAACCGAAAAATGTGACGCGTAACGAAAAAATGTTACACTAAATTTTTTCCAACCCCGATAAAGAAGTTTCACTTCAAAAACAATATACAAGATAAACAAACAAAAACACAATATACACCATTCAAAAACATAATATCACGATGATATGTCAAAAATAATATAACTTATGTAGTCTGTAACTCTATGATGCGTAACCCCGGCGGCCATTTTGAATTGAGGAACTGTCAGCGCACTGCGGTCGTGACGAATCACAATTTGTTACTATGATCGATATTCAAAAATTTTTGTGTTTTTGTAGGTATATCATTCTCCAAACATATAAAATAAACAAAGAACTCGTTATTATAACGTGCGTTATTTCGGCGTGCTCACAGTTAATACTTAAAACAATTATTATTAAGATATCCGATAGAAAACTATTTCACTACTCAACTTCAAAATTGTACAATGTAACAAAACTTTTAATGGTTAGACAACTATATTTAGTGGATACTTTTTTGGAAATAAACACCGACCACACCACACTAAGGAACGCACTTTCGCAGAGGCTCTTTCTTTAACCACATTCTTGATTTATCATTTATACATACACTAACAATCTTAAACAACATCTTTTAAACCCGTCCTATGATGAAACCGAAAGACGTAATGTTCTGTGGCACTTTTAGTTATAGAATTGTAGGTGTGTTATATAGAAATTAATACCTATGTAAAATAGCCACGACAGGGAATCCTAGTGGGAGCTGGTGCCCTTTCTTTTTAACTAAATATGATTCATTGGCCAAGTAAGTTCCTTGCTTAAAAATTACTTGGCCTAATTGGCGTGGCCCATAATTAACTTAATTAACTTTAACACTTCCATTATCCAATAAAGAAAACGTCGTGACTTTAGACTCACGTGCTTCAGAACGCTGATCACCCACTTGCCTTTTAAGAAATAGCCACAGAAATCTGAGATACGGGACGGCCGTTGAGAGAGAGCTCTTCTTTTGCTAGCTAGCTTTGCATTGTTCACCACATGGATGAACATAGCATTTTGTTCTTATATAAAATGATTGTTGACAACCCCACGCCCAATATGCACCCTTCGTACAAAAATCTTACAATACTATATAAAACCAGTGAAGCCTCACGGATGTGCCATTACGGGAACAGATGATCGCACTTCCGGTGCGCCGTTTCCGCTGACGTCACTTGTACAGAATTTTTTCTTAAAATAAACATCATTTCGAAAAACTACAATTATTGTATTGATCTGTAAGTTATTGCTTATTGGAGATAAGGCCGTCTTTTGTGTGTCATTTGAGTTAAACATGATTTGTGTGTTTTGTCTCAACTTTAACTTAAGATTAATAAGTAATTTACTAAAATGGATATTTGACTTAAAGGAAAATATTGTTTTTTCTATAAAGGGGGCAAACGGGACACTCTCAATGCCAGAGGGCTCGGGAGTGCGTTGCCGGACTTTTAAGTCGAATTGGTTCGAAATTACTTCATTTACATAGTGGTGGTGTGCGGCAAAAACTGCCTTAAAAACGCTCCGCTAACGGACGTTGAGGTGATACGGATGGTATTTTGTATTCTTGTGTAGGTATTTTTTATTCACTTACTTAAGACTAACCTGCACTAACACTAATAATAAATTTCACTTAAGTTAAGAATATTGTGAATACTGTATATATTATTTATCACTTTGTTATACAGAAATACTGTACAATTAAAATAATTAAACAATAAAGAATTGGCCTTGTTCCTTTCGAGCAATCTCTATCAGGCAATAATTGTGAGAAAAAAATTAAGTTAGATAAGGAGAGGGCAAGAAAACCTAAGACATTTAGATAAAACAAATAGAACGAAGAAAATAAGTTAAAGTCGGGGTTCTGCGATGACTGCCCTTTTTGAACGCCCCGCCGGCTCGTTTGCCCCCCCCCCCCCCCCCATTACATAAAAAACAGATACAGAAATCTAAGACCCAGACGAAAACGATTGTAGTCCCAGATTTATTTCATTTTTAATTTATAAATATGACTTTTGTGTTGGAAATAAATATAAATTTTACTACGTCAATTAATTTTTTCTTCATTCTCCATTATCATAATTCAAACTAATAAAACAATTGTTTCAACGCCATTTGCCGCCCTCGCTTTCCGGCCATCATGAACAATCCCTCGGTGACGGTAGAATTAAAATATAATTATCAACTTGCGAATCATCTCTCCCAAGTGCATTGTTTAGGTTATTTTTAACCCCTAACAGGGAAATTAACGAGCTGGCTTTGATGGGCTTTTTTATTATCACTACACTTGTCCACAACTAAATTAACGAATCCTAATTTACAAAGGACCCTAAGTTCAATTGGTTCGGAAATACTGCAGTGGGCAGCTGGTTCCACATAACGTCGAAACGTCGAGGTGATACGGATGGTATTTTGTATTCTGCCTTGTCCTCCTATGAACTCAGTCCGAACAACTCCTGTGAAAACTTGTTATTTATTTGTCTAAGAGATGGGCCCCGCCGTTCTGTACCTAGCGGCTTCAGCGACTCCCACCCCTGAGCTCGTAGAACCTCGGCTCTGCCGGACCAATGGACTATTTATATGCCCTGTATAAAAGGAATAAAATATAAATAAATACTTATATTACTTGTACTGAAAAATATCACATTTTACACGCTTTATATTAGCTTCACCTGTATGTATGTATGTATGTAACCGACTCCTTCGGACTCGATTAAAAAGAATCAGCGACAATATAATAATTTCATAGGTTTATCTCGAAAAAACAATAAAAAACATTTAAGTCCACAAAGCAATACGATTAAATTGAGACAACACGTATTGCTGCTAGGACTAAAAAGTGGAAAAAAAAATATAATTTAAAAAAACTATAAAACACGCTTTTATCACGATTCGCCTCCAAGTATATCCAAGAGTTTATAAATTATTATTCATAGGTTTATTCATTTATAGTTATATTATATCATTAAGTATTAGTGAACTATTTATTAAGTAGATTATAATATTTCAAGATAGACAATATGAAAAAGGCAATAAACTAGCCAGGCAATAAAATATTCAGAATTTCGAACGTTTTATTAATAAAATAAAGTATATGGGTTTTAGTTAATATCAGTGTTGCATGATAAATATACAAGTATCGGTTATTGTCGGATCGGATAAGGTGGAGAAGCGCAATCCGGCTTTCCGATATTTTTTTAATGACTCATTCCGGCTTCCGACGCCGGACCGGAGCAGTGCTGAAAGGGCCTAAGTCGATACTTATAGGAAGATCTTTGAATGTTTTTGGTAAATTATAAAAACCTTGATTGCCTTAATGTGGCAATAAAGCTATGATTGTTTTGTGTCACAATGTCAGACGAAATAGAGGGTTGCGTTATCTTTTATTGTGTCAAACAAAATTGTGAGACGCATTGGAAATTGTGGGGAATGACTTCAAATTTTATTCCCCGATCTTTGGTTCTCCTTAATATGTTTTTACTTAGCCTACCTTTTTAGTAGCATAGCAACATATGTAATTGGCTACCTCATAGGGTTTGGGGTTTAGGTATTTCCGTGCAATTTTCCGATTTTTTCTCTTCTTCAGAGTTCAAGGAGTAAATAAATACTCGTAATATTGGTCCAGCCAAAATCAGCAGTACTATTGATTAAAAATAAACTTGCCTTAAAATCCTTCTGTTTCTTAATAGGCAAGTAGGTGACCAGCATTGATATGTGCCTTCTATGCCTGACACACGTTGACGACTTGGGTCAAAGGCGAGCCGATTTCCTTATGATGTTTTCCTTTGTACGAGCGAATGTTAAATGCTCACATTGAAACTCCATTGGTGCACTACCGGGGTTCGACGACCTCAGAGACTGGAATCGCACGCTGAAGCCACTAGGCCAACACTACTCTTGAAGGTAAGAATCTTCTTATTCAGTCGCACTCTTCGTTTCTCGTCGTGTTAGTAGCGCCGCACAACTTCCTCCACTCTCCCTTGTCTTCGGCAAGCCTCTGAGCCTGGGTGATAGTAAGACCTATATGGGCCTTTACATGACCGTCCAGCGAGTAGGAGATAGGCCTCGAGGTCTGGTTCCCTCCACTTTTTGTGCCGATTGAAGAGGGATTGCAAATTCGAATAGTTCAAAGCACTTAGTAATTTTTATGTTTATCGACACAATCGAATTACAAGTTCGACGATTTATCTCAATTTATAGATGAAGGGATGATACGGGGAAACGAGAATATCGTTTGATAGATGTACGAGGGGACGATGAAGCCAGATAAATATTTTCTTTTTTCCGAACATGTTTACAATATTATGTTCACAAATATACAGTATTTACGATATTCCTAACCTACATAGTAATCATAATAAATAGAAAATTTAAACAAATTTAAAAAGTTTGGTCCCTATGCTGGGTTCCAATGTTTTATATTTATTTATTCATTTATTGAAGTTTACCACATCATACATAATACTATATCTACGGTTGATGTTAAAAACTCTTTTATCTAAAATGTATGACAATTTAGGTTAACATGAATGTCATTTTTTTTTAAATCCAATTAAAATGCTTTCTTTAAAATTGATCAGCCCACAACCAAATCCAGCTCCGGATTAACCTGTCATAATCGCGACGAATTCAAATGAGAAGTGCCTGATAGAAGTTACCTTTAATGCTGTCATTTCCATTCTAATAAAATAGAAATCGTGTTCTTTTATTACATAACCTCACATAGAATGAATTCTTGTTAATTTTAAATCGCTGAAACTCGAGAATGGCGGGACATATTTGGCTAATTATGATCTTGAAATGGAAGTCCGGGGTTTACGAAACAAAAAATAAGTAAGGAAAAATCCTTATTATTTTAATGTAACAAATGTGATTCCGCCCAATGTCAATGCAAGAGAGCTCGCGTTGCTTAGAATTGGTATCCTCTATGAGGGACCCTTAGTCGAATTGGCTAGGAAATACTTCAGTGGGGTGCTGGTTCTACATGGTGGTGGTGCGCAGCAAAAACTGCCTGGAGAAACGCTTAGTTCTGGAACAACGGACGTCGAGAATGTGGTATTTTGTATTCTGTCTTGACGTCTGGTGATGAAATTCAGTCGCAGGTAATCCGAACAACTCCTGTAAACACTCTCCATGGTCAAATGTCAATGCGGTAGATTTAATTGCAACATTGTTAATTTTTACTACTATTATTATTATTACATTCTTTTTCTTTTTTGCGTCTGAGGCGCAACTGTTGTGGTCTCTGGCAGAATGATTAGCGCTGTGCATGGATTTATATCGTTAGATATGCCCTTACCTCAGTAAGACCGCGCCGTGTTGTCGCACAGTCCAAGTGAGTCAGCTCGCTAACCTAGGATCAGTGCAATGGACGCCATGTTGACGCACACATTCAAACGTTTTCGATTTCAACCTATTACAAGGGCAGAAACACGATTTTTAAACTACTCGTTAGTGTGCGTGTGTCGGCATTTTGTTAACGCACACATTCAAAAACAATGCCACAGTTTTTGGTGTCGGGGCCTATCTAACGATATACCTAAATCCATGGCGCTGTGGAACATGTCTGCTCCACAGCATAATGCCGAGCCAGTTACAACCACAATTCCTCTTCTTTCTATAATAATTATTATTAAAATTTTGTGTGTATCTTTAATTATTACTATGTAGATTAGGAATATTGTAATACCTGCCATTATGGTATATAGCTACTAAAAAGATAGGTTACGTAAAAAACATATTAAGGCAAAACGAAGGTTGAGTTTGTATCCTTAGTAGTATGAACAACTTCACGAGAAAAGGCCTCCTGAACACCACTCCATTTTTCTCTATCCTTCTCCATGTCTATCCAGAACTCTTTCCCTGAATGATCCATGACACCACCTCTCAAGTGGCCTGTGGTTTCTTCCGGATGGACCAGGCCAAACCGATATATTCTTTAAAAAAAATATATTTTTGTGACATTTCATATTTTTTTTAATGACAATCAAAAACGACTTTTATGGACCCTTTATATTTTATAATACTCTTGTTAAACTTGCTAAAATAAAAACCTGCAAAACCAAAATTCCCTATGTCAATACTTAAGGACTGTATTACTTAATTTGATAAGTAGGGATTACGTAAGGGTGTATAGGCGCCGCTGTCCATAAACAAAAGCACTTACAGTTATGAAATGCGAACCATTAATATGACAATTGTCATCCAGTGTTCTCTATTCATTTGGGGTTGAAGTTTTATTGCCGGGGGTGGTTTCCCTAAGACATAACAGTTCTTATTATATAAGAGAAGTTATAACTCCAGAACGGGTGGACCTATTCATGGCTATTTACAATTATTTAAAAATGCTTAATGTCAAACATTTAGTGTTCATTCCGTCGATGCGGTAATTTAAAGAACTTGTCTAAAGGTTTCGGATTGACAAGATAACCACAATATTTGTATAACGGCGTTTTTACTAATAATAATTAAAAAATAATAAATTTAAAATTAAAACAAATTTAAAATAGTCCCTGTGTACGTTTAACACTGGCATTTCCACACTGAATTGTGATAAAGCACCAGCTCTAAGGTCATCTACCAGGCGCTTAATTAATTGAACCCCAGGGCCCAAGAGTCCATAGGGAACAAAATCAAAGTTCGAGGAAAGCCTTCTATTTGAGCCGTTTATTATTTTACATTAGATTAGGTATAAGATACGCACTAAACAATGCTTTTTTAAATTTGATCAGCCCACTACCGACTATATTAAGCTCTGGATAGGAAGTGTTTATTATGTCCGCAAAGAATGAGCCTGAAAGTGTGAAACTTTCAAATAAAGATTCCTATATGCTGCGGAAAATGTTGACCATAGAGCGATGTTCTACAGTTTTATAAAAGACATTAATATCTACTATATTTATAAGTTTTTAGGGTATAGAACATCGTGCTATCGAATGAATACGTGTCGGTACAGTTAGTTATATAAAATATAAAACAATTGTTATCTGCACAAACTTTTTAATAAATTGACATCTCCCCCAGAGCAATCGGTTAAAAGGTTCGTGGCGTCATGTGTCATAAACATTATTTATGATCACCAACCCTCTGTATTGCAACAGACAAATCACTAACAGTCATATTTAAGACGATCATTTTTATTCTCGTCTAAAGCTATTCACAGAGCAGTGTTGGCCTAGTGGCTTCAGCGTGCGGCTCTCATCCCTGTTAGCGTGGAACCCCAGCCGTGCACCTTTTAATGCGCATTTAACACTCGCTGGTACGAAGGAAAACATCGCGACAAATCGCGCCTTTGATCCAAAACGACGGCGTGCGCCAGGCACAGGCCGATCACCTTCTGCCTTTTAGATTCACAAATGAAACAGACACAGAAATCTCGGATCAGAAATCAGACGTCCCAGACCTAATAATATGAAAAATTCAAATCTTGTATGAATACCTACGTACAATCTTCTATTCGCTATCAAAGTATTTCTCGCTAAGTAAATATACCTACAACTTCTCAATCTAAACTTTGCCAGGCAAAATGTGATTAAGGTAAAAAAACCACCTTCACCGGTAAAAGCAAAGTCTCTTACTTCGTACTTCCCTCACTCTAGTGTGTTCTTCCAGAGCCCTTCAGGCGATTGACCACCCTGCGACGTCCCAGCCTTAGGTCCCAGTCTCGCAGGAGACGGCCCTTGCTCTAGTCGTGCAGAAAATCCGGTAGAGCTACGCTCACCAAAATAGGCCGAGTTGAGATCCTTAAAGAGAGTTACATTTAAAAAATTGTCGACAATAAACGCCTCATAACCCCAACACATTTTACCTGGAGTTCGAACCTCAGGGATGAGCCACACGCTTCAACCGCTAGTCCAACATTGCTGCTGTATTAATGACGGACTGAAGGCCTCAGTGGCTGAAGAGTTTTTTAAAGTGAAATTTCTTTAGCGCATGAGTGTATTTTTTTTACGGATGAAACGCAATAATAATAAGATAAGCGTCACGAAGATGTGCAGCGTTTTTGTCGAAGAAAAGGGAGAGAGCGATAGAGACCGATTGAGAGAGAGAGATTAGAAATCTATTTTTAAAATTAAAATTTCGTAAAGTAGTTTATGTAACTATCATATAATAGAGAGTATTAAAACATGAGATGTCTTATCGAGAACAAAATAAGATTACAAGAGTGTTTTAATACCTAATTATATGCAGTTGCATACACTATTTTGTTTAATCTCATGGCTATAGGTTTCCAAGTCATAAAGTCTTGGTAACATATTTTGTCGTACGCTTTTTTTATTTTTCTGGCAAAAGACTATTCGCCAGTTTCGTAGCTGTTTCTAGAATGTCAATTTTGGCTACTAAACTTTTAACCAACAAAATATTATACTCAAATTCGTATGTACAAAATAGCGCCAAAAAGGGAAAAAGTCTATTATTGGTCTATTGGCTCAGAACCAGCGCGTTGCGCGCTCACCACAGATTATGTGTACTTAAATTGAATTGAAACCTACTTGGACGGGACACATTGTACTTTAATAATTTAAAAAATATTTTAAAGCATTGTTTTGTTAGGAGAATAATGCTTTAATATAATTTTTTAATTTCCTTAAAGAAGTATGTAAATAAAATATGGCAATAAAAGTCTGTATTTCGTGAGCGTCAGAATGGACGGTCACTAGTTGTGTAGAACGTTAAAATGTAGTTTAAAAATTATTACTTCCCAATTGCTTCTATTTAATTCCTATTATAAGACATTTGTTTCCTTAGTATCTTGGGAGAACAATAAGAATTAAAGTGACCGTCCATCCTGACGTCAGAATAGCTGGTCACCTATCCTATTGTACTCACTACAATGAATTATCGATTAATTCATTGTTCATATTTTGCTTCCTATTTGCTTCTTCCTAGGTATTCAAACCTCGATGCTGTACCTATAATGGAACTAAAATATCGAACATTTTTATTACAATTCCCCCCAGCGCCTGGTAAAAATATACAGGCAAAAATCTAAATGAGCGTTGTTTGAAATTGGATGACGAAATCAGGTCGTGTGGAAGCATTCTCGAGAGTGAGATCTATAGAAGACTGAAAGGCAGGAAGGCAACTGAACGGCAACGGTCAAGACTCACTCAAACTAATTAAGGCAAGCCTTTTAGAAATAAACAAATATTTAAGAAAACCCTTTATTTCACCCATAAAACGTAGTCTGCGTCAACTTCAGCACCCACGTCGTGTAATACGACACATTCGTGAACACGGCCAACTTGACCTCGCAGTCCTTCGGCTGAAGCGCCAAGACACCAACCAATTTATCTTCATAATACAACGGCCCAAACTCATGTATGAAGCAGTCCTCATAGTCCGACATATCAACACAGATTAAACTCTCATCCAGCTGTACACCATAGGTTTCATAACATCTGTTCCCACTTGCCAATTTAAGCGGGAACCTGTCAAAGTCATTAATCAAATACACGCGGCGGTCCATTGTTGCCACAGTTTTCCAAATACTCGCTTCGACATCTGTCACAGGCCGATCATCGAACGTGGAAGATCGTAAAGGATAGTCTATATTAAATTTAGCCACCGCAATATCGTTAGATGGTGTCGTGCTGTTCGGATTGTATTTCTCATGAATACGCCAGTAGAGTATTGGGTAGGACGTGCTGACATTCCGCGCGAAATCGTGCAGCAAAAGCACTCTGTGGGTCGCGCCTTTTTGCCGACAGTGCGCGGACGTTACCACCCATTTGACGAGTACAACACTTGCGAAACAGGCGAAGGACCACGTGGAGGAGGAGTTTCTGGCTATCGCAGCCACGTAGGGGAACCTTTCGGAAACGGCAATAGAATTGTTTTCGTTTAATGCGATCACAGCTATAGATTTCGCGACGTGATAGACGCCGGAGCCGGGATAGTAATCACGTTTTCGCTCCTCGACTGTTATTTCTGTGGCAAACTTGACCATGACACATACAGCCATTATAGCCACGAGAACTATTGATGTAAGAATAATACACGCCGCCTTCATCGCCATTTGGATTAATTTTGTAAATTTAGATATGACATTGTCGTATCAAAGAGTACAGAGCAGCTGTCAAAATCTTTGGACTCGCCTCATCTATGTCTATAGATAAAAAATATTGCCATATTAAAAACTCAATCAACTTCGCAAAGATTTGTTTGTAAAATATTTTAAATATATTAGATAATTTAGTTAATTGATACCATCTATGGACACTTAAATTTCCAGAGGGAATTGCGTTACCGGATTTAAGAATTTTTACGCTCTTTGAAGGACCCTAAATCGAAATGGTTCGGGCATACTCCAGTGGGCAACCGTGGATGCCAATATTGAGTGCATTGTTACGTGGTAACTAGTCTTAAGTATTTAAAATAAAATTCATACATACAATCAAACATAATAACTAGTTTTTTTTCAATCAAATAAAACCGCGCGCTTTGGTTAGTGTTGCATCATATGACCATATAAGGTAATCGTTGGTTCCGGAAACGTACTTACGAGTTACGACTTACGAGCCTTCTGGCAATGTGAGTGTCCATGGGCACTTATCACTTAGTGTCAGGTGAGCCTGCTATCCGTTTGCCTCGTCTTACATAATAATAATAATAAAAATTATGAGTCTCGATAATAAATTGAGGTCTGGTCGTGTGTATTATTCGTATTAATACAATTATTCATGAATGGTGGAACAGGAAAACTAGATAATGTGTTATGTGAATCACAGAATTTTATTACGTAAAATATATATATTAAAACTAGTGTATTAACCGATTTTGACATATACAATACTGATATATATATATTATATGCAATTTATAAAAATAAGAATAATTTCATTGTAAAGTCTCCAAAATGAAGATTATGCCTTCTTTAATAGAACAGCAAATGGACTAAATGTATAAAATAATAATAATGATATATACTTAGTAGATAGTATACTTAAATCTGTGGTCATAGATCAGACAATGATAAGTACATTCATTCATATATCGAGTGTTTCATGTTTTAATAGTGACTTCAAGATTTCTTAATACTTTAATTGCTTGTCCTGTAAAGTAATGACATTGCATTTATCATATTCTGACCTATGGTGTCACAATGAATTAATAAACTTAAGTGGATGGGCGGGTCACATGGTAAGAGGATCAGAAAAGTTGAGGAAGATAGTACTAAACTGGTGCCCAAGGTACAATCAACGCAAAAGAGGAAGACAATTTAGTAAGAGGATAGACCAGATTAAGGAAACAGCTGATACATGGTAGAGACTGGCACAGTGCAGGGAGGAATGGCGGGATTTGGAGGAGCCCTATGCCAAAGGGCACCCAGATACCTTAAAATAATGAGACGATAGAAATAATAATAATAATTTATTTGGAAGAATATGGTATAAAAATGTTATAGTGGTACAATCTATAGTTCGCTTATTTTGCATCACATAATGGCGTGCAAATTACAATAGTAGTTATATACATTATGAGTCATTATATATTAAGATAAAATATCACATTATTAAAACATATTAATACGTTATCAATTAATATTGATTATAATATTTCACGCAATTACTCATTAATAAAATAATACTACACGGTGAGGTGTAGGTGAGAGCAGAATAAGTTATTTTCAAAAGTAGTACTTATTACATGAAATCGATTTTTAAAAACTCTAGTAGGAACATCTTTTAATGTTTTTGGCAAATTATTATAAACCTTGATTACCATACAAAAGGTATTTTTCCTATACATTTCCAGATTAATTTTTGGCACAGCCAATTTCTCCCCATGTCTACTTCGACAGATGTATATTCCCATTGACTTAAAAATATTTATCTTTTTGTGAACGAATAAGGACATTTCTAAATTTGAATTTGAGCTTCTTAAACATAGGTAGGATCCAGATAGGAGCAATTTGTAGAGCAAACTCTACAAATTGCTCTAATACATTTTTTTCGAGCCTCAAATACCATATTTAGTACTTCGACTGAATTTACCCAAACTAAAATTCCATATCTAAATATAGATGAAACATATTATGCATCATGCAGTTAATACCGTATCATGGTTAGCAGATTCCCTTACCTGCTCGTTTTAACACATAAACGAAGCTGACTACTTTGCTCTGTAATCTTTCAATACTTATGTGCTTTACAATTACAAAATATATCTAGTGTTCTCAAAAATGCGCACTCGTTCATTATGTCTAATTAATTGTTTTTATATTGTAAATCTATTCGTGTTAATATAATGTGTTTAAGTATCGGAATTAAAAAGCTATTATTATTATTAATAATAATTATAATTGATTAATAGTTGCTTCATAATTATGGTCCTAAAGATAAAGGATATTTAAGTGTATAGGGTGTAATACTGTCATAATATACCCCGTAGGTTGGAAAACATCGATTTTTAAAGTTTAAAGTATTAACAAAGTATAACTCATAACGCAAACCAATTCCATTTATCGCAAATATATTCTGAAACATTGCCCTATCTCAAGAAATAATAGAACAAATATATAGATGAGTCAGCTTGGCTCACGAAATGCGCGAAATCGCCTCTCGTAGTTGTACGATGATTCAGATGCCGACAAAAATCAATACTTCAGTCCAAACTTACAACTGTTATTATAGCGAAACGATACCATTATTATTATATTTTTTATTGTGTTTAGTTTTTATTATAAGTCTGGTGTTTATTTTATTGATAAGTAAACTAAAAGTATGTTAATTATCCGTAAAGTTTATTAATAGCGAGGGAAATTTCAATTAATTTGACATGAATGTAGAGTCAAGTGACGTTTGAGTAATTTCACGCCAGGGGGAGCAGTGTGCTCGTGATGTTGTTACACACAGAAGGGCGTGTGAGTGCTTGTGCTAAAAATTAAGTGCAAAGTGGTAAAAAAGAGTTTAAAATCAACAAAATCGGTGAGTAGTTGAAGATAATAACTTAGTGTATATTGTGATGTAATGTCGATTATCAAAACTTAATAGTTTTCTAATACGAATTGAGAATCCATACATCTGTCTGATCAGAAGTATAACCCGACCGAATTGAGGTCGGGTCATTAACGTTGGCGCTCCACATATTCCCGTTTCACTTGATTTGGCCGGTTTATATTCCCGCCATCTTGACCGAGCTTTCAGGATTTCCTACATATAAAAATATCGATTGAAAATTTTTAGCACCTTGTGATTTCCACATTATTCTCGCTATTAATATAACATTACGGAAATATAAATATTCCTTCCGAATAAATTGCTATTCGAACCGTTATTAGACTTAATTGTTGTCAATTATCGATTACTGCAGTATTTCAAATTTGGGCGTAAGATGTATGGTTTCGTGCTTCGAAATGCGTTAAGTATTTTAGCATTGAATTTACGTAAAAACAACCAAGTTTCGATTGGCCTTGTAGCACCTACATATACCCATATAGAAATGACATCACAATTTTTAAATAGATCTCTCATAGATAAATCAGGATATTGACTTATTTCAATGGAATCAGCAGTTCTAGATTGAGATGACCACAAACCTTGCTAATATCATTAAATGTTGTAGGTATAATACCAAGTTAAATGAATTCATAGGCCATAGCTATTAAGATGCTATGCTTGTCCTACCTGATTGTTAGGTTCTAATAATATAATGTTACGGATATAAAGACTATTAAGAGAAATGTATGAGTTACTTACACACTTATAACTTATCCACTAGCCTTTGTCTTTTTACCATATAACAATTACAATTTATCAGAAAAATATGTTTAATGTGTAATTGAGTTAAAACTGTAGTAGAGCTAATTTTATCAATTTGATCATACATCAAAAGGAATATTGTATACTAACTATGTCTTTATGCCAAAGACTTATAAGTTTCTCATATTTTGCCCTAAAACTTATTGACTCTGAATCCTTAAGTTCAATATTCTAATTACCATTTGACAGAAATGGCTTAAATACTATATTGGAATTACTAGAAACTCTAATGTAATAGTCGTGACTTGATACAACATAAAGTATGTACATACAATATTTACTGGTTAAGAAAAAACCCTAATCCCTATAAACCAAAAGGGAAAGTCTGTGTCAATTTGTCCATTGAATTAACATTTATCATATATTTGTCTCATTAAAACAGTAGAAATGTTAACTGTAGAACAGGGTGCCAGAGTCAACTTTAGCCTGGCTAGGAGAAAAATAATAATCGTTACCAGACCTAGTTTTGAGTTACTTTTATAATAAATCCTATCACATTGACTACATAATTGTGTGTAAAAAATTACCAGTGGTGCTTAAACACTTGGTTTTGGCTTCAGATTTATCTTTAATGAACATTGTTTTTCTAATAGACAAGTAGGTAGACTCTACAAAGGCATGCCGGTATTCTCAAATTAGTTTCCTTCACCATACAAGCACATGTTACATCTGGTCATAAAAAGAAATAATAAGAAAAATTTATGCAACCTAAGGTGACTCAAACCGATTGAGCTTACTTATGAATTATTAGTAAACAGGAAGCTAACATGCTAACAACTAAACAGATCAATTATATTATCTAAGGTATATAAAATGCCTTTTAGTCTTATATACACATGTAAAACACTACTATGCTGAGTATTATATAATATTGTATTTCGCTAGAGTCAGACATTCATGGTAAATGCAAAACCTTTCTCAATTAATAATACCATATAAGGTGTCTGTAACATGAATACATGAAACAGGTAACATAAATAAATGCTTAGACATTGTTATTCATTATTCAAACAATGGAAGTTAGTTTTTGCATACTTTGTTCTTGAAAAATTGAAATACACTGTAAACTCTATTTTGTTGTTAGAAAGAGTTGCTGTTAAATGGATAGAAAAAGCGTTGTGTGATAGTGTAAAAGTGAGGGTATGTACGTGAAGGTGTGTATGTGGGGTAGGCTCATGATGCAGGTGATTTTGTGCTATAGAAATTTTTCATACTCCTTTTAAGCATATTCCGCTATAGCTTAAACAAGTCAAGCTTAAATATTGGTTGTTGTATGTCCGGGCTGATACAAAGCTGAGTTTCTTTGCAATTTGGTGTTAATGCTAGGAACGTGAAACAAAGCGTACGAATCTGGTAGGCAGGAACATGAATTGCAATTTTTCTAGAAGTGAGCTGCAAGTAATTTAATTGTAGTAGCAATAAATACGTAAATAGATGTTTAAATTTAAAAAGATTTTCTTATATGCTAGTAGCATGGTTACGGACTTTTTTGTAGATATTGATGTCTTCTCTAAAACTGTATTACATCAGTTTACGCTATTATATAGTTGCCGCAGCGTAGGAGGTTGAAAGCGTATGGCTCGGTATGTGAAGGATACTTGCTGTGTCAAGATTCCTCACAAACCAACAATGGGCGTGGAGAGGCGGAGGAACCGCCCCATCGCATGTCGGTAAGCGGATAAGGCTCTGCTGTTACCGCATCCCTTGGTGGCGCCATAGGGTTTCAGTGGGTATGCACAATCGCGAGTCCCACATAACCCTCCCGCACTAAGCAGTCGTTATATATATATTATGTGAAGGATTCTTAAAATCGGTCCAGTAGTTTCGTTTCGTAGCCTATTCAACGCAAACAAACAATCAATTCTTTCCTATTTATAATATTAGTGTAGATCGATAATTGTGATGTAGCATTTTTATATAAAAGCCCAGTGGCTAAAGGTTAACGTTGAGGTTGTACCTTCAAATACTGACAGTGTACAAAGGATTTTTATGAGAATTACTTCTTTTATGGAGAAGGCAGAATGTGTACAAAAAGATTAAGTAAATTTGTCAAACCAATCATATTTTCATCACTCGTCAATGGTGTACCATGCAATAATGTGGTGGCGCATGCTCTTCAACAGCATAGAAATGAATAAAAGGGGGTAAAAATTTTTGGTTTTAACCTAACCTAACTTAATCACAAACGCCACTTAGAATTAAAAAAAAACCTAACCTAATCTAATTCACTTGGACCGACAATATCATTTACCTCATGCATGTAATATTATTAGTTTTAAGAATTGGTAAGCTCTTTGAAGGACCCTGGTTCCACATAGTGGTGGTGCTCAGTTGTGGAATGAAGGACGTCCAGGTGATACGGGTGGAATCAAACCACCTACTTTGACGTCCAGAAGTAATTTACCATGAGTTGATTTGAAGTCATAAGGAACAGCCCAGTTTAATGATTACATCAGCGGAAGTATACTAAATATAATATGTAGGTCGGTTTCACGTTCGCGTCAAACTGTGTAATGATTAAAAGCTTCATTGGTTAACGGAGCATTGTTGGCCTAGAGGTCCCAAGTTTGAATCATGTCTGTGCACCAATGGACTGTGCATTTTGTAAAGAAAGAAAAGATATGTTACAAGCTATGTTTTCTAAAATATATGTATCCATGTTACAATAAAATTAAATCTATTTTAAATTTTATTAGAAATGTTTTGTTCTTTGTTAAGCAAAAAATTACTAGTAAAACAGAGGATTCGGTATCAGATAGGCACTTAACAATGCTTTCAAATAAACCAATTACAACATCAAGCAAAAAGTATTTCCCTAGTTTAATGGCATTTGTACCACTGCACTGGGCCCCTGAGATGCCGTTTTGTTTACACGTAATGCGAGATGTGGAATTAATTCCGCGAAGTAACGGTGTTTGGTTCCTGTCGATACAGCGTTGAGCTGAATAATGCGTCAACATATAAATAGAATTCTTGAAGCAATAGCAGTGCTAGCTTAGTGGCTTCAGCGTTCGACTTTCATCCCGGGGGTCGTAGAACCCCGGCTGTGCACCAATGGACTTCCTATGTGCGCATTTAGAATTTTCTCATACGATAAATTGTGCGTGAGAAAATGTGCCAACACGACGGCGTGTCAGTCACAGGAGGTTGATCACTGACTTGTTTATTAGATTGTCAAATCATGTAACAGATACAGAAATCTGAGGCCCAGACCTAAAAAGGCGCTACCAGCCACTGATTAATTAATAACAATCCAGTGGCACTTCATACGCATAGGTATTAGTATTTGTTTCTCTGATCATGTTTATGGAAAAGTAGGTAATCAGCCTTGTGCCTGACACATGTCTAAGACCGGTTTCTTTCATATGAGCCAGTGTTATATGGGCATATATAAAGGACGTCCTCGGGGATAGTCGTACGCTAAAGCCACTGGACTAGAGTGCCCCAAATTGGAGCGGGATGATTCTAAATATTGTTAGTATATTATTAAAAAATTTCCTTACTGTGTTTCGTTCACAAATTCCTAGTATGTAATTTCTTCCTAAAACCTATCATTAGTTTGGTACAAAGGTTGGGAAGCAATGCACTGGATCAGCACAGCTTTTTATTTTTTCGTGGCTATGTTGTACGAATAATTCTAATTATTAAAACACCGGCCGAACCTTGCGAGCCCTCTGGCACTGTCCATGGGCGGTATCAGTTGATTGGAACCCCTTCACGAGTGAAGCTTTTAGCTAACGCTTCGAAGAATATATCTTCCGTCCACCTTTTTTTAGGGCGCCCTCTTCTTCCCCTTGCTCCTACACACAACAGGCAACCCAAAGTATGAAAAAACAATTTATTTAACTTTAAATTATGTATTTATATTTAATTGTTTTTTTTAATAATTCTTAATTAAGAAAGGTTCTAACGAAACACACCAGACGTTTTAAGCATCTTCTAATGAAATATTCTGATGACTTGTTAATGTTTGTATGTCATGGTCACTTTGAATAAACAAGTTTTGTTTAAGTTGAACATACATCTCGTTACATCAATGGTATATTTAATAGTAAAATTGAACCTGAGATAATCACTTTGAAAGATTTGTGATAACAGGTCATCCTAATACACAAAAAACGTTGCGGTGGCCGTTGATACACAATTTTAACTTAAAATATATATTTTTTTAATGTAATAGTAGGCAAGCGGGCAGAAAGCTCACCTGATGTTAAGTCATACCGCCGCCCATGGAAACTCACATTGCCAGAAGGATCGCAAGTGCGTTGTCGGCCTTTTATGAATTGATATACTATTTTCTTTCTGATTGATACAAATTTAAAATTGTTGGTTTTGTAAAAACAGTATACGTTCTGTTGGACTAGAAAGCAGGTTAATTATGGATTTGATAATATTACCGGAAGTATGTCAGAGTGGGCGCGCCCTCGCAACACCTTAGGGTTTGGAAAGTTGTTTTTCAATATCAGCTCTTAAAAAGTATGTAGGATGCAATTGCTGTCGTGCACTATTTTGGAAGTGTTTTGCCGAGACGGGCTAAAGACTGTTAAAGCAATAATTATTTATTAAATTAAGTCATGACTTGTTTAAGCTAACGGAATATGCTTAAATAGTACTAAAAATATCCATAGCGCTGACTTGTTTAAGCTAACGGAATATGCTTAAATAGTACTTAAAATATCCATAGCGCTGACTTGTTTAAGCTAACGGAATATGCTTAAATAGTACGTAAAATATCCATAGCGCTATGACTTTCAGAAGAGCATCCTGCCGGTTACATTAAAAAGAAACTCGAGATTAATGTCGATATAATATAACGTAACAAGTAAAATGGTATCCAGGTCATCCCAAACGCCACGTTTTCTTTCCGCAATTAAATTATTATAAAAAACTTCAATCAAAACTAATTTCAAGCTTAGATTATTATAGACTAATGATAGGTGTGGTGTCTGCGAAATACGGAAAATTGTCAAAACAATGTCTTTAATGTTATGTAAGCGGCGCCGCAGTGGCGGCAGTCGGCGCCCGACGTCTGGGCGGCGCCCGCCTTCCAGTCGCCCAAAGCTCGACCCGGGCTGTCTGATTGATGGTTGTAGTGTTTTCAAAATTTTCTCTATGTTTTGAGAGAGATTTGTTTACATTGAATAGGCTCCAAAAACACAGGATTTGAAAAATTCTTACGTTATTAGAACCTTACTATGATGAACATGGGCTATAGAATATTTTCAAGGAGGAAAGAGACCAATAAAGATTCCTATATGCTGCGGAAATTATTGACAACAGAGCAATGTACTACAGTTTTATAAAAGACACCATTATCTACCCAAAAATATTCATTTTGCATTTAAAAGTCAATGCAATATTAAACCCGCTTTGTGATTATTTAATTATTAATTATAAGTACTTATTAATTTTCAATTAATCTCGTTGCATGGAACCGCTGGAACACAGTTTACTAGGCTGCGAAACGAGCGACCTGAATATCGAGGAGAGTTTATTGCCAGTTCTTCTTCTTCTTCTCTTCCGTTCTAAGCCCTTGATTTGAGAACTGGCACTAAATGTAAAGTTAGAAGCATTTCATATACATTTCTTTTTTTAGACGATTATAAGTGTACAATGTGTTACCTATATGATTAAATGATTTTTGAATCAGGTCACAGCAGTAATTAAAAAAGAGTTCCTAAATCTGGTGACGCACGCACCTATCAACATAGCTGTCCATAGGTGCTGGGAGCTTTTTATAGCTGCCCTGCGATTCTGTAACTCACTTCACGAACTCACACAGCGGTTTTCGCATCGGCGGTCGCTCTCAAATCAGTCGTGAAGCAGTCATTTTATGATTTGACATTCTAAAAAGGTATGAGGTAACGGGTATGAGAGTAAAGGTATGAGAGCTTGTAGTTTATTGTTTATCAGAATGCCAAATCATAAAATGACTGCTTCACGACTGATTTGAGAGCGACCGCCGATGCGAAAACCGCTGTGTGAGTTCGTGAAGTGAGTTACAGAATCGCAGGGCTGTCCTGTAGATCTTAGAAAGAAATTATAAAATGAATTGTATTATTTCACATTTTGCAGATATTGAGATGTGAAGAGTTGGACCACCAAAAGTGCCTTTAAGTGTTCACGAGATCGCATACGACACGAAAACGATAACGAAAAGTAAGTAGGTAAGATTTATTTCATGTAAATCCTTTATTTGCCAAGATAGTGGTACAAAATAAAAAAATCGAACAATCAGCCATGTATAAATAGGCATGCAAATGTCATAGTGAGAAGTCAAGTAATTTATAAGTAATTGTTAAACTTATGTTCTAAATATTCGGTCCTCGACTTTAATATATGATTCGGTCGATTCGGTCTTTAATATATGTCAGCCAATTGTATCTTACATAATACATAAATATAAACTCTCAATGACAGAGGGCTCCCGACTGCATTGGCTGCCTTTTAAGAATTGGTATATACTCTTTTCTTGAAGGACGAAGTTGAATTGGTTAGGAAATACTTCAGTGGGCAGGTTCAACATAGAGTAGGTGCCCAAAAACTGCCTTTCAACGCTCAGTTGTGGGAAGGGACCTCGAGGTGATATGGGTGGTATTTGGTATTCTGCCTCGAAGGCTGATGAAACTCTTCTGCAGATATTAATCCGAACAACTCCTCTGAAAACTCTTTATGGTGAATGCGGTAGATGATGCAGAGTGTTTCCACATCTCTACGCAACGCCAAGGCAATGCTGATCTTCGTGGAATCTCTGCCGAACCTTGAATGAGCTATGGCCAGGAGGCGTCCTATATCCAATACTAATTATTTGTTTAAGTAAAACTCGATGTCTACTGAAAAGCTTTCGAACTATGTTAATAACAAATTAAGGAAAACCTCCTCCGAGAGAGTGTCAAATGCGCACACAAGTTCATTGGTGCTACGCCCTCAGGGTAGTTAGTCGCTGAAGCCAATAGGCCAACACTGCTCAATGGATAGAACATGAAAAAATATACTCGGTTAAAAGTGTAGTATAAAAACAAAACAACGTAAAAAGATTTCCTAGCTCACGCAGTGGGGGTTTAATGTTGCTTAAAAGCACGCGAGGGTTGTTCTCTTCATCTCTTGACTTACCCCGCATAAAGATAAATTATCATGTGGCGTGATAAAAAATTCTGCTACATGTAGTGCCAAATTTAAAATATACAGATATATAGACAGCATTGGTTGCATATAGTTTTATTATATATTTGCTCACTTCTGTCATATAGTTTTTAATACCTGGATATTATTGTTGCTCCCACTTAGAAATTATTTTATAATTTTTATCATGTCTTTGTGTGTTATGTTTGCCTATAACTGCTTTTCACATTAGAAATTGTAAATTATTTTTCATGTATCAGCATTGAAGGCTTTTATAAATAAATAGTTTAAAGCCTTGAATGTTTAATACACTTAAAGCTATTCGTTTAAATGAAACAATTTTATAGGTTTTTTAAATAACAAAAAACAGGTGACTATGAAAGTAATATTTTGAGTGAGATTGGTATCTGCTTCCAATAGTATTACAGCTAATATAAATTATATACAAGAAACGAATACTAAACAATAGCATAGCCAAAGATGGAATATAACAAAACAATACATGTTTGTAGACAATATATACAAAGTTAGACTAATAATAATAGTTTTTTAATTTTAAATATCCAAAGTCTTGTGTGACTTGCCTATATATATATATATATAATAGTATAGAAGTCTTACACTCACCAGGATTTTCAAACCCATTTATAATTCTGGTGTGTTATTAGTGCTCATAAATACCAGCTTCTTCATTTATTTCAGCGAAGGGCTAGACGATTTCAATCTCCTATGTATTACTGATCGGCTTGATTCTTTCTCCCCACGCAGACATTGCGTCTCTATGCGTATTCAAAGTGTTCTGTGGAGTTGTTTGGGTTGATCCCTCCTGCCTCTTCATCACCGTAGGTATTAACTCAAAATTTCGTCCTCATCCTTGATGGCTGGAACAAAGACACATTTTAAGATAACGCGTTATCTAACCTATCTTAAGTCTAATAATAATTAGTTTTAAGCTTTACTTAAAAGTATATTTAACATTAGAAACTGTCCAATTAAACTTACTACTTACAGTTTCTATTAAAGGGAAAACTGTTTCCCTAATAATATTAACAATATACACAATTAGGAACCGTACAATTGGGTGTACCCTCATTTTTGTAGGCAGTTAAGTGATTTATCTATCTGGATTGTTTATGAACAAGTCCACAATTAACCTCTTTCCATCCCCAATATTTTCTTTGGAAACTATGACAACTTGGAACCCTTCCTGTCAACACCCTCAAGTCTTGAAGCATTAAGCTCGCATCGTCGCACAGAATATGCATAATTGTTGCTACCCTCTGAAAATTGTGATTCGTTTGAGATAGTGTTAGCATAATAGTTTATCCCGCTGTGGCATCTACCATTTTTAGTCATTGATTGACGGCTTTGGAAATTTTGACATCATTTGATTTAACATAGAAAAAATTTGGCGCTACATTGTTTTAAGTCTGGGACGTTTTCTGTCAGAGATCTGTTTCGTGATGTTTTGTTTTTCTAATAGGCAGGTGAAACATGCCGTCCGATTCCTTCACCGTACAAGCGTGTGCTAAATACATAGTCAGAAAGTATTGGTTCACAACCGGGGTTCAAACCTACCACCTCCAGAGATTTTAAAGGATTTCAATTAAAATGTTGATGTAACAATGTTGATTAAAACTCATAATACCTACCCAGAGAAGGCTTTTTAATCTCTTGAGTTGTTTTAATAACGATGTAACTTATATATACGAAATCAAATATTATCTAAACCTTTACTTGGCATCACTCCATTTTTTAAATATTTTCAGCTAATTACAAATATCCAAAAGGGATTTTATATATTTAATACTTTTAATTATCTGCTAAGCTTTAATCAATCTAGAATCCTATATCTTATGACATGGGAGTCCCGCTTAGCGCTAAGTCACGAAACGAGGATTTTTAGTGTTATTAGTGCTGATATTGTTGCTAGCTATTAATGTTAATGGTACTTAAAGCACATTTAAATCTATTTTACATAGAGATATATATATATATATATGTTGTCGAAAATGTAGAGGTTCAGAGTTCGATTCGAATCAATAAACAATGTCACAGGAAATCCGAGAGTTGGATGCATTTCCATCTTTCAGCGTCTTTTCACCCTCCGAATAACATCCCCTTTTGTGTGAGGGTGATAGAGGATAGTCAGCGCGCATGCGCGACGCAACCCCAAGCGTTTTGCGATGGTCCCCGATAGATAAATCAGGCTTGTTGCTGGGGTCTTAGAACATTCCTTCGTGGACCGCCCGTGTAGACGGAGGTCCCACTCTCTCAATCCCGGGTTACACTTAACACATCCTTAAAACTTTGAAATTTATACCCGGTGTACTTTAAGTTTCTATATGGGAACCTTAAGGTTTTCCTTTATACGCCGCGGCTAAGTAATATATAAGTTGCCATGGAGTGAGAGAGTGAGGGGGAATGTAGTATTGTTTTAAGTGGGAACGAGACAGCAATATGGGCAGAACGAGGTAAGTGCCACTCGAGCCCCGTGTTCAAAGTACTTGAGAGTTACGATTGCGTTTTATGAATTATTTTATTTTTGTTATATCAAGTGTTATTTGACAAAGTAGCAACTATCCTTTTAGTAGCGGTGATAGCTCAATGGCTAGTTGCGTTTGTCAATACCCTCGGTGTCGAGCATTCATTCGATAACGGTTGCACCAACTTACAGTAAAAATATTATTAATCTCTCCTCAGAGTGCAAAGAATAAATAAATTACATGAAATGGTCCAGCCGTGTTCGAGTTTTGCGCTTAGCTTAATTATGTTGATTTGCGAATTGCGATTTGCGAATGATTTTTTTTATTTATATTTAGCGAATGCCACAATACCACCATGACTCCTCCCACGAACAAAACTTTATCAATAACGCTGGCGCAATATTTGATTCCAATGACTCATTATTCAGATAGGGATTAATTAAACACATGAGTGTAACTTGTACTTTCAATAGCTCTGGCTCAAATAATTGAATTTTTAATCATCTGTGTGAGCCAACACTGGTCACTCAGACTTTCTTCATAAGTGTGGCGATTAGCTAAAATCTAAATCGTCGGTATGCCCCGAGAGTACAGCCATGCCGGCACTTTCTTCCACATAGCATTTAGACATGTGTTTTACTTGAGTGGTTAAAATTGACCCCTATTTATCTATAACTTATGTAAACCTAGAACACTAATTTCAAATATACAGTATTAACAATTTTACTAATCAATATGGTAATAATATTAATTAAAAATGAATAAAAAGAAAATTAAAACAAATTTTCAAAGTTTGGTCCCTGTGGCTGGCTGCATTTCCTAGCTGTATTGCGATACTTATTCGTTGAAAGCACCAGCCTTGGGGTCTCCTATCAGGTGCCAACTTAAATCTTTTATTGTTTGGTTTTCATTCGATGGCCAAGTCAATCGGTCGGTCGGGTCTGAATCGGTATTACTTGGATCTCACTGTTTATGGTAGACAGATTTTTATTATTAAAAAGCATCCTATTTATCGAGGAACCGTACACTTTCAAAAGTCTTTGTGTTGAACATAATTATAACTAGTGTACCCGACGGACGCTGTCCTGTACACACATCTTAAATACAAAATTTCATACTTAAAAACAAACAAAAATCATCTAATTGTAAATAATCGAAACTATTAATTTGTATGGGGTTAAAGAGCATGCGCCACCACATTATCGCATGGTACACCATTGCCGAGTGATGAAATTATGTAGAAGAAAATTTGGAGCTGTTTTAAGGTGGAGCCGTGATTTGACAAATTTACCAAAGCTTATTTCCCTTTGTGCCATCAATATTCATTCATGAATTGATCTCCTAATATCCATTGACTGAACCCCATACACCATGGGACAATTTGGATTTAATTGCAAGTTTTGATGGATGAATAACATAGGTTGCGGCCGCGTGTCTCGTGCTTTGACACGTTTTTTTGCTTCACAAGTTTAGATGAGAATGAATGGTAACAATGTTTGGTAGTGTGAGTTTTTAAATATAAAACAGGGGGCAAAAGGGGGCAGGTGGCTCATCTGATGTTAAGTAATACCCTCATAGACAACGCCAAAGGGCTCGCGAGCGCGTTGACGGCCATTCTCTATATTATGTTACGCTATAGGCTGCCCGACTCTATACGACTGGCTCCTCTCTAACATCTTTTAAAACTCTTCTGCGTTAACATTCCTTAACCATATCCTATCATGCTCAATCGTGGCTTTTGTAATTATTGTATTTGTTATTCTTTTGTAGCAATTCATGAGTCCGTGAGATTATCTTTTAAGGTCATTTTATTAAATGTTTTTGTATTATTTTAGATTAAAGTTGGTGATCGTATATTTTTTTTAATGAGATTTGGTTATAAACTTTTTGCACTTTATCCATCATATTTTTTTAGATGGCTTGTTAGCGATAAGGTCGCCCGTTGCATCCCTTAATGTATTATGTTATTTGTTTTTGTATAAATGTAACGAAATACAAATAAATAAATAACTTCTTTGTACCCTATCATCCGATTAAGGCTTGGCGTTAACTAAGGGTACATCCTGCATTCAAGTTCACTCTGTACAGCTTATTACTGAGACAAAATATCTTGTCACAGTATGATATTACATTACCCACCCTACATGAGGCCATTATGTTAAAATCGACGTCCACTCCACCCTAATTCGCTAATAGAAAAGCGTATTCGATATCCGCTGACGACTTCCGGTTTCCGGTCCAATATTTCATCTATTTTATGAAGCAGCGGGAAATATACAAACATTATACCTACTCTTTAATAAATCTAAGATGTGTATATGTAGATGGGCTGACCACTTAGTTGGTGGGCAGAATTGGATGGAGGAAGCTAAGAACAGATCCAAGAGTTCAGGACCCCAAATGGAGTCCATACTGCATTATAAACGTAACCAAGTACACTTCACGCCAACAGAAAAGATATTAAATTGATTCTAAATTAACATTTACTACCGGTTCTCAAGCCAAGGGCGTAGAGCAGGCAAGAAACTCTTATTAATCACAAACATTTGAGTCATACAAATTGTTTGAACCATTTGATATGTATGTTTTTTAACAGTATGGAATTAAAATGGCTTCATTATTATTATTATGCATTATATATAAGATGACAATGTAGAATTGTATTATTCTTGATGAAAAAAGCGTACGAATTCTTAAAAAGGCGACACTTGCGAGGCCTCTAGCATTGTCCATGTCTGTGGGCGGTATCACTTAACATCAGATCAGCCTCCTTCTCTATTAAAAATAGACATAACAAGACGTCTGGACACCAGACAGGACGGCGTCGGCGTCGTTGACAGTACGCATGCGCGAATTTGCGAATTAAATATCGACCAACAGTAGTTGCTGAGCGTTTATCAATTCTGGTTTGGGGTAAGGTTAAGAGATGAACTGAATATGATCTAATGTCAAATCCATCACTTATTTCCATGATAGAGACGCTCCGAGACATTCTAGGGCTTAGTATGTGCCAATGTGTGTGTGTGACAATTATGCCATTAAAGTATATACAATACAGATAAAATAAAGAAATATACCAATAAATATTCCTATATGCTGCGGAACACAAAGACAAAAGAATACATTATACAAAAAACTAAAGCAACCGACGACCTATGAAGCTTTGAAAATAAATTGGCAATGGGCTGGTCATCTGTCACCTGGACAACAGGTGGACATTAAAGAGACACAATGGAAAAGAGAAAGGAGTGGGTAAGCAAAATGACGGTGGACTGATGACTTGATAGAGATAGCAGGAAAATACTGGCTAATGGCGAAGATAGTGATAAAGAAATGGTTGGAGGAGGCCTTTAAGAAGGATTCATCCACAGGCGAGCAAAATATTACTACTAACAATTAGCTATTATAATTATATGCTGCGGAAACTGTTGACAATAGAGCAATGTAATACAGTTTTTATAGAAGACGTCTATTTCTACCCAAAAGTTATGCATATAAAAGTCTAAAGAAAGCTTTAGGTAAAGCTTTCCTCAGACAGAACATCGTGCTGCCGAATTAATGCGAAAGCGCGGAGCACAGCTGATATTATTTATAACAGACCCTGCTAAACCCTCATGTCTAATTTTATTTGTGTAAATTAATAAATTTTCCATTCGCACGCGGATACGCTTATCGCATCAGTGCATTGGCCTCAACAGATTCCAATGAATAGCTTTGAAAAGAATAATGGTTAAATTTAGTCAAGGGTCTTCAGATGGTCCTATGTCTCGGCCATGGATTAAACATATAAGGCATTCCAACAAATAAGACCATACGAAAAAGAAGTTACACAAAGAACCAGTGGCTTTGATAAATAATAGGTGTGGATGGCGAAATATAATAAAATAAAATGTCTTTTGTATTTGTCATAAAAATACAATATCGCTACTCTGCGAACATATAATTCAGAATCAACGTCTTAGTTAAATCTGTGCATCAGATTCTGGCCCCTGGTCTCACAACCTTGGCCTTCGCATAACCCCTATAAAAGAAAACTAGTGATGAACACTTGGGTTGCTCAACAGCAAGACTTTAGATATATGGTAGGTGAACTGTCCCGTCTTGTTTCTAATTTATTGTACCCCACCATCCCTAAGACAAACGAACCCTGTTTACGCTGTCATGAAGAGACAAACACGTTTGACTTGTGAAGAGATTAGATGTGCACAGAGAAATATTATACATGTTTTGACAGACGAAACATGAGACGATAATAGATTTGATGTATTGACATTGGACAAAGAGACAAAGAGACAAATTGAAGTTTCGTCTTACGATGTTTTGATACTGTTTAATGGGGCACTCGAGAAATTCAATGAAAATAGTTTTAGATTTAAATTGACTTCATCATCATTTCGTAACATCTTTTCTGTTGACGTTCATAAGTGTACTTGGCTACCTATATGAATAAACTTTTGAGCTTGAGTTAAAGCAGGCCTAGCTGAGCGTAAATGGGCGAGGCGATGTTTTATATATAATACATAATTAATTTCTTTATGACCCAACACCCCAGTGTAATAAATACTTTTATGGCCTATATTAAAATGGCATAACCGGAGTTATGATCTTCCTTTGCATATGAATTTAATTTTAAGGGGGAATGCAGTAGATAAATTTTTATTTCTTGTACGTGTAGGTCTAATGGGTTTCTGTATGTAATCTAATAGGCATATAGGTGATCAATCTTCAGTGTCTTCAGATACACCGTCCAAGGGTGTAAAGCCGTTTTCCTTAACAGAAGTTGACAGTTGTATGCGCACATAGAAATCCATTGCAAATCCGTGGTTCTTTCAGAAATGAGAGACAGTATGTTAGCTGTAGGAATACGAAATAAATATATTTTTTTAAATAACAATCTCATTTCAGGAAAGTGACGTCGCATACAAAGAACTACAGTCAAACAGTTGAAGTTAGCTGACATATGTAAGTATACAGCACGGATTTTGATATGGTTTCCACCAATAGATAAGAGTATTGTGAATAACGTGATAACGAATTGGAATGCTTAGATATGCCTATGAATGAGGAGCTGTTAAGCGGATATATAATAGTTTAAGACCGGCAACGCACACGCGCGTCCTCTGGAATTGATTGAAAGTGTCAGGTGAAGCTCCTGCCCGTTTGCAGTAGTAACAAAAGAAAGTTTTGTGTGGTAGTCGATAAGAGAATGAGAGTTGGAGATCTCTCGTATACGATGTTTCTTGAGGAGCAGCAGCAAAGGCATAGTTTCTGGGCTTGTTGATGCAGCGTTAGGCCAATACCTAGCACACTGTCAATTTAAAACGGGGGTTAAAACAGCCTCCCTTGCCACGATGTCGTTGAATTAATAATAATGCTTTTACGAAGATTCTAGTTACTAAAAAGTAATTTTAGTACCATGAAATGTAATAAAATAATGAAGCTTAATATAGCTTGCGCGGCCTTTTGTGTAAATGTGTGTTGTGAAATTTTTGTGTTTAATCATTATAGTAATGCAAATTACAAGTTTTTAACTTTAAAAATCGAATCCATTAAAAACTATTTTCATTGTTAACAGGTACAAAAATGGCGACTCTGTCGCTGAAAATCTCGATAGAGGATGGTAAAGTGGTGAAGACCATCCAATTCGATCCGAGCAGCTCTGTATACGATGCCTGTAGGATCATCAGGGAGAAGATTCTGGAGGCCAACATCAATGATGGTAAGTACTCCTGCTACTCCTGCAGTCGATTGAAATACATTTACAGTAGCCAATACGATAATGTCGAACAATATACAATATTAAATACTTATTACACAATATCCCTACTCTGCGAGCATATAACGATGACGAGAGTGGAGCCAGCATTCAGTAGCAACGTTTTAGTTAAATCTGTGCATCAGATTCTAGCCTTTGGTCTCACAACTTCGGCCTTCGCACATATCCCCTGGGTACTAAGAAACCAAGTTGCTGCTTGCAAGCTGGGTGGCTCACCAGCAAGACGAAGTAGACTGTAGCTCAACTGTAATACCCGATGAGTGTCGCCCTATATGATAAACCCTGTTCAATAGACCTTTGTGTGAATGTATTAGCGCTTCCTTTGTGACTACTACCCAAGAAATTTATTGTATTAAATTTCGTACTTTAACAACAAACTCGGAAACTTAAGTCATAATAATTCAAGTTTCATCACAATAATATATATATAATAATCTGGACACTTTTTTTTAAATTACGTTCCTTGTCTCTACAGCAAAAGAATATGGACTGTTCCTCGCATCTGAAGAAGATAATAAGAAGGGAATATGGTTGGAGTCATCTCGGAGTCTGGACTATTATATGTTGAGGAATGGGGATATGTTAGAGTATAATAAGAAGACGAGGAATCTTCGGGTTCGAATGTTGGATGGTGAGTTGGTTTATAATTAATAAATCTTAATTCCATACAATAAATCCATTCCTGTTCTTCAGTAGAGAGAACAGTTTGTCACGTGTTTGATGTATGAATACTTTTTATAAATATTTACTCCTTTAAAACCCACTTTACAACCCAATTCACTAAAGGAGGAGGAGGTAGCGATTGTGGGGATCCAAGTGTCGTGTGTTTTTTTTAATCCGCCGTTTTGTTTTATAGGTACAGTCAAGACTCTGCTGGTGGATGATAGTCAAGTGGTTGCCAATTTGATGGTGGTCATCTGCACCAAGATTGGTATCACCAACTATGATGAATATGGATTGGTGAGTATTTACATACACTAGTTTTAAAGACACCCGTGGCACCCCATTGGTGCACAGTGATTCGAACCTGTAACCCCTGGGCCTGACTGCAATAAGATAAAGAAAAAAGTCAATTTTAAAAGAAATTCCTCTTTTGACACAGTGTATATTTTCTCTAGGTCCGAGAAGAGCAGAAGGAAGAAGCAGACCCATGTGAGAAGCCCAACTATGGGACTCTCACACTTCGCAGGAGACATCACGAGAAAGAGAGGGATGCGAAGATGGAACAGCTCAGGAAGAAGTTGAGGACTGATGATGAGGGTGAGTCTGAGATTGAGATAGCGTAGCAATTCTTAAAAGGCGGGCAACGCAATCACGAGACTTCAGGCATGTGTCCATGGGCAGCGGTAACACTTAACATCAGTTGTGATCCTCTTGCCCTCAGCTTTAAGTTGCTGTCACCGGCACAGATATTCAGTGGTTCTATACTTTATTATTCTCTTCTCTTCTCTCATGGCTTCATCACGAAACATCAAGTCCGATCCTATATTGTGTAATTGTATAGTATAGGCACGTTAGAGCTGTTAAAACTTAGTTTATTTAAAAGACCTTTGATAGATCGCTCTGAAGATGCTTGCAATCAGATTTATTTCAAATTTTTTTGGACATCAGTTGTAAGACTCCTTTTCTATAAAAACATTGTTTTAAACATGCACCATGTACCACGGAATAATTGTAATTTAAACGCACAACCCAGGGCTTCCAGTGGGGACTAGCGATAGATGACCATATTTCTGTCATGAAGAAAAGTTTTCTTTTACAGTTAACTGGGTGGAACCGTCGAAGACATTACGCGAACAGGGCATCGATGTGACGGAGACTCTTCTTTTACGTCGGAAACTCTTCTTTTCTGATAGGAATGTGGACTCTCGGGATCCGGTTCAACTGAATCTTTTATATGTTCAGGCGAGGGATGCTATCTTGGATGGGACACATCCTATAACACAAGATAAAGGTAAACAGGTGTTAATTTATTTACAAATGTTGAATTTAGTTTAGATTTGATATACATCATATCTTCCTTAAGTACCATTGATCAGAACTCTTCACGGGTAAAGGCCAGCTTGTAATATCTATCCATGGCTGGGTCAAAGGCACGTTTCCTCACGATGTTTTCCTTCGTTCGAACGAATGTTAAATGCACTTTAACAGTCCATTGGTGCAGTCGTGGTTCTCTCTCTCAGAGTTGAGAGTCATAAATGTTAAATTGATCATCCCACCACCGAATATATTCAGCTCTGGATAAGAAGTGTTTATTCTAGTTCTTCGTAGGTTGGTGACAGACAGAATTTGGAATATTCTGCCGATTTTGAACCTCAACCGTAAAAGACAGAGAGATCATTT
Source organism: Pieris melete (assembly GCA_963693345.1). NCBI lineage: Eukaryota > Metazoa > Arthropoda > Insecta > Lepidoptera > Pieridae > Pieris > Pieris melete. Next base: position 754,100 of record CAVNZK010000325.1, on the reverse strand, counting down.
TAAATTAATAATAATTTGTTTCAGCGTGCGAGTTCGCAGGCTTACAATGTCAGATACAGTTCGGTGATCACAAGGAAGACAAACACACAACTGGGTTTTTGGAGTGAGTAATTTTTTTTTATGGTGCCATTGCATTGTTCATTTCAACACTGTCAGATAAAAAGAACATCACACGGAGTATACAATTTATTTTCTATTTATTGGCAATGATTTTAAAGATTTTTTTATAAATTTTCTGGGTGTAAAAACTACCTACCCTATCACCCAACTCCAGCTTAGCGGCAATTTGTGGTACACCCTGTATATGTATAGAATCTAGTAGCTTCCCTAGTTTCTATCTTCCCATTTATTTTCCAGTTTAAAGGAATTCCTGCCGGCTTCGTACGTGAAGGTCAAAGGGATCGAAAAGAAGGTCTTCAAAGAGCATAAAAAGCATATAAATCTGAGCGAGTTGGATGCGAAAGTACTCTACACGAAGAGCGCCAGGGATCTGCCCACTTACGGCGTGGCTTTCTTCTTGGTCAAGGTGAGTTTATGGATTCCTATTATACGAAGATGACATTTTCCACCAAAGAATGAAAAATATTTTGGGAAGCGGGACATGATTTTATTTAGCAGAGGTAACAATTTCTTTTTGGCTGTGCCAACCAAAGGAGGAGGATAGATTCTCTTGAAATGTGGAGTTAAAGTTTTTGACAATTGTGACAATCAAAAGTTTTCGTCTTCAGCGGTCCAAAGGATCCTGAACAAATGTTATTTTAATACAAATTATATTTTTAGGAGAAAATGAAAGGAAAGAACAAGTTGGTGCCTCGACTGCTGGGTGTGACCAAGGACTCCGTTCTACGTCTGGACGAGAAGACCAAAGAGATCCTTCAGACCTGGCCTCTGACCACTGTACGGCGGTGGTGTGCCAGTCCCAACACGTTCACGCTGGACTTTGGAGATTACAGGTATTTTCAATTCTATTGGGGTTCCTAGGGGCTTCAGCTTCAGCAGTCACTACGTCTATTATTGTTGTCATCTTCTTCTCATTTCCTTTTTAATAGGACAAGATAGAAACCAAGCCTATGGGTCGCTCACATTTAAGTTGCTGGCTTTTAAAATAAACTCTTCTTTTCCTTATTTCTACGACATCAGGAATGAGAAACACTAGTAACAACACACTTTTTGAATTCCAGTGATCAATACTACTCTGTCCAAACGACGGAGGCCGAGCAGATCTTGCAGGTGATCGCGGGATACATTGACATAATAGTCCGCAAGCGGAGGGCGAAGGACCATCTCGGGATCGAGGGGGATGAGGGTTCGGCCATGTTGGAAGACTCCGTTTCGCCTTCCAAGTGAGTGGAATGCATCCTTTTAATAATTATAAGATTAGATTGTTTAGGTAATTTGTTGTGATTGGCAACTCGGGTCGGGAAAATTCTGATATTGTTTTGCTATAAACATATATTACGGTAATTTGTAGCAAGAAACTGACCACACCACTAAATAAAACAATTTTTTAAAATACATATTTAGGTAATTTGTACCAAGGGATTGGCAACCCGCAAGAAAAAGAAGCGATTTTTTAAATTTTATCCGTCAAAAGCAATGGACAGCCAAAGGTTATGTCCAGATATGCTTGTCGGAAACTGGACTTATTTTGGAAAACCCTTAGGAATATACCTTAAAAGACCATTTTTACGTTATTTTATACCAAAATCAATTACAAGAGGACGTCTTCTCAATAGATTATAGACCTTGACGACGACCAGCTTCTCTAGGTTATATGGCCAACTAAATAAGTGGAGCGGCTAAGACAGAAAAGTACACTGAAGGGAAAGTGGAATGCGGCGCAAAACACTTAGATATGGCAAGAGAGACCGGGAGGTGTTTAGGGAATGGGTGCGGAAAGGACAGAAATGAGAACAGAGAGGACTGTAGGTACTTGGATGACGAGAACAATTAGCAGTGGTGTTGCCAACATTCAGCCCAATCATAAATATAATTAATCGAGAATAATAAAACACGAAAAAAATGTTTTATTAATATTTATTCTCCAGGGCAAACATAATACAGCACGACACGTTCAAGTCGGGCAAAGTCAATACGGAGTCTGTCGCGAAACCAGCTGTGCTGAGACCTGGAGCTGAAGGTGAGATTTATTATTAGTTATTTATTGAAATATGATACATTTTGACTGGTTACATATCCAATTTCATAGTCATTTTTAGTGAAATACTTTGTAATTAGATTGTTCGTAGTTAAATGTGGCAAATAATTAGCACTTACATTAAATATTGATAATGGAAGATAGAATAGTAGACTAATACCCCACTGTATCATTTCCTTTAAAATTACTTAAAATGTATTAAAAAATATTTAAATGCCAATTTTATAAATAGCCTATCTCTAATCCATTGCATATTACAACATTCATTTAAATATATTTAAAAAATAATATATATGTCGGAGAGATACTGACACTTCATCGATATGGACGTCGTCCTGTGGGAGTATTTAATTTAGATTGATTCCTTCTAACCTAAATCTTGAATTATAAAGAGATTGCACCGATTTCACTTTTGTTCACACATATTTTTTGACATATATTGATTTATTAACAAATAATCGATGAAGTTATTTAGATATACATAATAAATTAGTTTAAAAAAACTGTTTTAATTCTAATTAATTGGAATTAAAACAGTTCAATACATAGTTGTAGTGCTTCTTTTTATTTACGTTGCTTACAAATCGCAAAGGTGCCAAGCCGTTCGCAGTGGGCCACATGACGGGGGCCCAACAGACGACCATATCGGGACAGGCCATAACGGGACACACCCCACCCGCTGTCAGTATTGTTTTGCTTCATTTCTTTTTATTTTTAAGTGCAATTTTTTCTCATGGAGACGTTTTTATTTCACGCGTTCTATGGATAAGCAGTTGTCGAAATGGGCTGTGTAGGTATTGATATATAAATTATTATAAAAAATACCGTATATAATAGATCTAGAAAAGAACTTAATGCACAAAAAAAATAGATGTATAATTAAACAATAATTACAAAAAATATTTAATAAATTATTCATTGTTAGATTTTAGTTTAGTTATTGTATAACTTTTTATTGCTTCTTATTTCGTTACTAAAGTTGCCTGGAAGAGTAGCTTGCGATAAGGCACTCACTTTGTATCCCTAATGATTTGTTACTAGTTTTTTTTTAATTCACTGCGTTTTTAACCTAATCAAAAATTAATTGAACAATTATATTGTCAGGCGTCTCAAGTACAACAGACCAGAATTACATCGATTTTGAGCGAGCCGCAGCGTGCGTTGTTGTCCACAATCACATCGGGAAGAGAGGTCATTAAACAGACGGAAGAAAGGTTGACCAGGGTGAGTGAAAATCTTAACTCTTAATATTGAAGCCAAAAAACGGTACACACATGTAAACACACAAATACAGTTTAATAAAAAAAACAGCTTTACTATTTAACAACACTGCCCTTACTCTAACTCCTTCTTATGCATGGAGCATACCAATTATTAAAAAGCCGGCAACACACTCGCGATATATTTTTATTTTAACTACAATTTTGCTTTTTTTAACTACGCGAGTGAGTGCATGAACGTAATGTGTTGTTGTTGTTGTTTGAATCACTTAATTATCTTAATAATTTTAAAAGTTATTTTTTTGTTTTATATAAAATTAGTCATGTTTCTTATTAAGTAATAAGTTTGTTTTCTCCAGTAATCGAATGTTTTTAATCAGAAATAAATATTTTACACCTAGAATGGGCATCTATGGATAGATTTAGTCGACACATGTCGGGTTATTTTACCAATTATCGTAAAAGCCTAATTATAATATTGAGTATTACTAATTATTGTTGAGAGTAACGAGAGAGGGCAGTTGTTTAATAGTATTCCTGTTCTTTTATTGCTAACTGTATTTATGTGTATATATATCTTTTGTGGCTTTTGTGTATTGTGTAATATAATATATATATTTCATATATAGAAATATTGTAACGTAATAATACCATTTATTTAGTTGTTGTTGTAGTTGTGACCTTGACTTAACTTTAAATATTATTTTAGGCGGCACTGCCAGCCCTCGGATCGGACGCGGGTTCCATTCGTTGGAAAACATCCACACTGGACAGTAGCAAGCAAGTGGTGACGTCACACATCGCGGCTATGAATGCTGCAACTGCGCAAGTCGTTACCTTGACGGCTGGTAAGTGTTAACATTTAAATGTCATTACTTATTTCTAACTTTTTCACTTTGAGTTTATACTAAATGAACAAAAAGTAGTACGTTTTACTGACTAACTTCATTAAAAAAAGTCGTGTGAGTCACGGGAGGCTGATCTTCTCAATATTTCAGGAGCCACAGAGGAAGTGGACCATACGGCTGTCGGAGCAGCTATCACAACTATCACAACCAACCTACCGGAGATGACCAAGGGTGAGTAATAACATTTATCATTAGCTCCTGTATCACCTGAACGGACCACAACTGAGCGTTTAATCGCAGTTTCTGACAATGTCCATGGTCAGTATAATTTCAAATCAGGTGTCCCCCTGTTATAGGAAAAATGCTGTGGTAGCAGTTCCAGCCGCATTAATTCTGTTCTGTTAAGTTCTATAAGTACATTGTGTTGTCTTTCATGTACCATTTGTAGACCACTGCCAATTTAATTTCAAAGCTTGTGTGTGGGCTTCGGTTCTTTTATTATTTAGTCTTTGTGGCTTAGCGTTCCGCGTATAGGAATCTTTATTGGTTCTTTTCACACCTTGAAAATAATCTATAAGCCTATATTCTTCAGAAATTTTGAGTTCTATTGGTGAAAAGATTTTTCAAATCAATCAAATATTTACTCTCTTTATATTTCAACATTCTTCTAATGATTTTTTTAGAGAATGCTCTATATCAATGTTGCTAGGCTTCAGCCTGTGACTCTTCCCGAAGGACGTAGAACCGATGGACTTTCTATGTGCAGACAACATTACGCCTCTGATGAAATATTGATATTAATAATAATTGTAGGTGTCCAAATGATTGCTGCGCTGATGGAAGACGACAATGGCGACAGTCTTCTGGACGCGACGAGGAAATTGTGCAGCGCCTTCACTGATCTGCTGAGAGCTGCGGAGCCGGAAACTAAAGAGGTGTTTATCATTTTATTAATAGTTGACAGGTCAAGCTGTTTTAAAGTACTGAGCCAAAATCGTTTTATGTCTTCTTAGACATAAAACGACTATAAATAAAAATAAATAAATAAGAGACTTCTTAGTCTCTTAAAGATCCCTCCTAATTTTATATGTATGTTACCAGCCGCGTCAGAACCTACTAAACGCAGCGTCTCGTGTCGGTGAAGCTTCGACGAGCGTTCTTCACACAATCGGCGAAGAAACGCCCCAAGACAAGGAAACCCAGGTAATTAATGAGAGGAAAGCGAAAAAAGCGTTTTTGTATAGAAAATTGAATTATTGTTATGAAAATTTCTATAAAGTGTTCTTTGGTAGGGATAAGAATGAATACGGTGCAGATTTTTATGTCGATAGAAGTAATGATGAAATTAATGATAAAACTAGTGTAATTGTAGATAATAATAATGATAAAAGAAGTGTAGTTGTAGATAACAATAATGATAAATATGAAGATGATGGAATTTATGAAGATATAAATGTTAATGATTGGGGAAAGTTAGATGTCATACAAGAGGAGTCGGAAAGCGATTATTATAGGAGTCTAGAATATTCGAATATTAATACACCAATTTCAATTAATAAACCAAAAACACCAAATAATAATAACGTTGAAGACATTCTTAATAATTGTAAAGATTATTTGGATAATGAAAAACCAAAAATCCCTCAGAAAAATATTGCCGATAAAATAAACAATTTCAAAAATGACTTTTCTAGCCACGACTACGCTAATATACGTAAAACTAAAAACGAAATACTTCGCGAACAATTCTTTATGTCTAAAAAGATCGAGTGCGAAAGCATTAAAAATGACGTCACTAAAGCGGGAGATAATGTTAAAGTGGCCGGTGCGTTGAATATGATGGTTGATTTGGATAAATATAATCGCGTTCTAACTACCACGAACACGTTTCTCGAGAAGGCGGAGGCCAGTTTCGAGAAACGCGGTGTTACAGGTGGACAGAATTTCGAGACTTTTGTCAAAGAGAGCGAGAAATACTACAGCGAGAGAAATATAGGCAAAACGGAAATCAGGATTTTCTACAACCCCACGTTTGCGAAGCGTAATTGTTCGTTTTGTAACAGGAAATGTCCGAGGACGGACACGAAATGCTGTCCGGAGTGTGTCTGTCTCGAGAGGGAGTTGCACAAGGCGTTCAAAGATAATTGGTTGAATATTTTCCTGATTTTGGCGTTAGTTTTCGTTTTACTAGCGGTTTTTATTCAGTGGATGATAACAAAGATGGGATGTGCTGATGATGAATTTGTAGGGAGTAACGAAACCTGTCTCTACAGTGCTCTATAATCTTTGGGGATGACTTTGCTTATGTGGGGTATGGGGCTGGCATTTTATATTGGCACTTCTTTATTCTTCTGCATTTCGTATGCTGTCTGTCCAAGATGTTTTAAGCATACGATAAACCTTGATCTAGAACGCTTTTAGTTTTTTGGACAAAGGCTCTGTCGTTGTGAAAAATACATCAGCACAGAGAAGACGAAACATCGCGCAATACGCTAAATTTTGGCGCTTGTCACGAAGTTACGCGCTTGTAAATTCTACAGCGGATTTCGATGATCGATCCTTTCCATTTAGGTTAAATGTTGGTGAATCCAGTTTCCGCACTTAGACTCTCATTGGGTCCGTTGTGCGTTAGGTCCTGGCGAACTAAGTAAGCCTAGCCCCTTCCAGAACTCCTGCACACTTCGCAGACTTCCTGCTAAGCGACCTCATTGCTCAGAGGATTTCTGTTCGTTTTTATTAATCACTGTGCTTAGATATCGTATTTTCGAGACACGTTCCAAGGTCTGATTGGTGAGGTGTATTAGTTGCGTGAAAAGCTCCGGTGTTCGGCTCGACTATTCGGTAGGTTATCAGCCGTGTGTGCCTGATACATTTAGGTCTAATGACGTTATCATAAAAAACCTAGAAAGTCCATGGTCCTAAGACGAGGTCACCTCAAGACAGTTTCTTGGTTAATATATTCTTGATACATAAAAGCTGCTCTATAGAGTAAACTAGTGCAGAATTAAGATGTTTATGTTTATAAATAATCATTCCATTTTATTATAAATGGGATTTAATAATATAGTTTTACTGGTTTAAAATATTTATTTTAAACAAATCACGGCGGCAAATACGGCGTTCACATTGTCACGACAAAAAAATCAGTGGCGAGTTAAGTTCTGTGGTGGTTGTTGGTCAGATATATGTTAAATGTAACACGTTTTTTGATGCTAGGTGTCCACTGGCTGTAATCGTAACACAAAATTAGGAGTTGTGGGGTTACGACGAAAACAAAAATCTAATTTGGCTTATCTAAGGGTTCATAAATCTAATTGACACTTCAATACAAGTGTAGACGATCTTTTTGAACATTAACGGAAACAAGAATGTTGTATTACAATTTATAAGTGTGGGAAAAACTAAAGTGTTCATTTTGGCTTCAAGTAGGCGACGATTGCTAACATTTGGTTATATGGATATATGTCAATTAATTATGTTAGGATACATAACTGGCGCTAGAATCTTTTAGGCCTGGTCAGATTTCTGTTAAAAGGCAAGTAGGTGATCAGCCTTCTGAGCCACGAGCCATAGAAAAGTCCATTGGTTCTAAGCTCTAAGAAGAGTCACAGGCTGAAGCCATTAGACCAACACTGCTCTATATGCATTCCTACAAAATCAACAGAAGAATATTGAAATATACAATGGGGAAAGATTTGATTGCATTGAATAGCTTCCAAAACTGGACTGATTTGAAAAATCTTTTACCGATTAGATGAATTTAGTGCTATATTTTTGAGATAGTAACACAAGGTGTGACCAATAAAGATTCCTATATGCTGCAGAAACTATTGACAATAGAGCAATGTAGTGTTATAGAAGACATCAATATCTACTAAAAAGGCTATAGAGCATAGGGCTACCGAATTAATAAGGGTGAAACCGCAGAGCACACCTAGTGTTTGATAGAAGATTCGAAAAATTATATAATCGAGCCATGATTGCGAAATATACATGCTTATTATTTGTAGTTATGACTAAATATAAATGGTAGCGGGTCACAATTATAGCTGTCGCTTGAAAACTAAAGACAAAAGTCAAAAATGACATTTTATTTCGTACTAGCAAACTCAGCGAACTCCGTTTCGCCACCAGATGACTTCGTTTTATGTAACATTTCGTTTGGTGATCCCGCTTTTCTGTTGAATTTTTTCCTGAATTTTCTTTGCTATAAACCTCAAGGAGCCCGAGACCTTTCCAACGAATGCAAAACCGTGGAAATCGGTTCGTGCGTTCTGGAGTTATAGCGTCAGGAAGGAAAACCCGACTTATTTTTATTTTATTTAGTATTAATTGTTAAATTGTTTTAAAACGTTAAATACTCGCTATTTAAATTTGTAATCTTTGAAAATGTAATCGCCAATTTCTTGATTTTTTACTCGTTAAGAATGAAAGGTCAATGACACAAGCTAGGGTCGCTCACCCCATTTGAGCTGGGGTCGTTCACCCGTACTTTATTATTTCTAGTAAATAAAATTCGTTTAATAAACAATCAAACACGACACGCAAAATTCGAACGAAATTAATTGAATAGGTCTATTAAGTATGAGAGTGTGGAGGGTAATCCCCCATATAACGCGATAGACCCGGCTCCGTTATAAAAAATCGTGTTGTAGAAGTATTCTCATTAAACCGTATGAAAAATGCAAAAACTGAGAACACGAATTTAAGAAGTTTAGTTTAATTTTATTCACACAATTAAAACAGATGCGCACGCAAATCTAATTATGAACCTGACAAATTTACTACAGAAATATCGAGAAATCTCCGCGTTATAGGGGGAAATACAGCGTTATGTGGAAGACGGATTTCGTTTTATAGGAGAGATTACTGTGTTTAATAAATTACCGTCTAAAATTCGGAATATAAGGCGTTTAATCAATTTGAATGAGCCAAGAAGACTAAAATTAGGACGGCTCTTTGATGGCGGCGTGCGTCTCTTTCGTAATATTACAGCTACATATTATATTATAAAAGAATACACTTAGACAATATCAAAGCTTACATATATATGAAACAGAAAACATAAGTCAATTAAAGCACATTAATATTTAACTATGAAAACTGAAATTAAACTAACTAGAACTTACTATTTTAAATAAAAAACGAAATTGTTACTGCTAAATAAAGTCATGTCACGCTTCTTAAAATATTTCCTCACTCCCTCTTGGGTAAGGTTGAAAATGTCATAAATGATGGTTTTATTTATTACTAATCATAACAATTAAATATACAGTATTCACAATTTAAGAAAATTGTGAATACTGTATACCTACATAGATCGTGTTATAGTCGGTTAAACCCGAAACATTGGCGAATTACACGTGTACGAAGTACATGGAACAATTGTGAATATTTGTCATGTAAAATAGATATCATTTTGTTTTGAGAAATGGGAAATAGGAAAACATAAACAAATTTGTATACTGTATACAGCGAGTATTACATTTGGCAATTAAAAGTTCCTTTTGAATAAGTTTTCATAGGCAGCTCTCTATTTTGTTTGGTTGTTAAAATTAATCTTACAAATATACAAAAGTCTTAAAAAATAACGAATAATAAATCTGCTACAACCTTTTTAGGTTTGGGCCTCAGATTTCTGTTTCATGATTTGGGTTCTACGAGATCAGGGATTGGAGACACGCTGAAGCCACTAGGCCAAAACTGCTCTCGTTTTATAATAATAAAGCTCGTTTATTTCCAATCTTTACAATTGTTGAATATGTCCTAGTAATAATAGTAATAGTTATCCTAACTTGCTTCAGTACCATTGGAACCCCGTGGAAACCCCCTTCCAGATATAAATCTAAGTGTTTTGTTAATTTTGAATATATATAAAATTAACGTTTTTGCTTGTATGGAACGGTGTAGTTCTCTCAATGCCTGCGCAGCCGTAACCTTTAAATTATAGTACAGTAACTCTAAAATATCTTAAGACTTTTGTGTATTTGTGTATTATGTTGCCATTTTTACGATAGAATATCGCTTCGGTGAAAGTCAGTACAGAGGTACCTCAACATACGAGTGAACTCATTCACTCAAACACTACCTCAGTTGGTTTTCTTATGTGGTTTTGAATAAGAAAATGATTTCACGCTTTAATCTTAACTCAAGCAGACAGGCGTGAGGTGGGAGGAACTGTTAGGGCAGTGTGTGATTCCTCCACATATTGCTCTCATCTCCTAGCATAATATCGCTCCAAACACTCGTATATCGAGGTACCTTCATGTGTCTAGAAGAAAAACATTCGTTTACCATATCGTAAAAATGTTTACAAATAGTGTTTTTGTACATATTTTTGTTAATACATTTGCTTTATTACATACACTGATTTTTTTATTTACGACTAACTGTGAATGACAACAAAGTGAATGTAGTGACAAGAATAGTAACTAACCATCCCTGTAGTGTATTTATGGAACTTACGAATGGGCTGACATGAAAAATAATATTGTTATATCAAAAAATTCATAATTGTCAGTTTAATACTGTTTTGGAGTTTAATTTTGTTTTTAATTCAAGAATTTAACACGTAAATACCTGACGACGCCATATTGTCTAGAGAAATAAAACAGAAGTTAACATAACTTTTATAGTCTAGCATTATATGTCAAAAAGTTTTTAGGCTAAATAGTAGGATAGAAAAGTTTTAAGTCACAAATACTTATATTCAAAGTATACAGCACACTAAGCGAAGTTAATAAGAGATATAAAGAAAGACAGGTTTGAGACAAGAGTTTGAGATTCTTTTTCAAGACAGTAAGAAACTCTGTCAAATTATGTTTCTTTTGTTGGTAAATGATTGTACATATTACTCTTAAAACACTTTCGAACAAAAATAGTCTCTAAAGTTACTGACGCGGTGGAATAGAGGTGTTTCCGAAACGTAGAAGTTATATGTCGCTTCAAGATTTTTGTTGATTCGATAAGTTTAGTAGCTTAAACTACTAACTGCCGCCAATGACACGCCCAGGTAATAGGAATGGGAAAATGTGTTTATTAATTCGGCGTGTCTTAGACAGGAATTTCTTTGTCTATAGAAATGAATAGGATTCAGGGGCAGGGGGCTCTATCTATATAAATGAAAATACGTTGCTATGTCCAAAACTCGAAGGATGGACGAATACCAGTTTTATATATTCCTAGAGATTCCTTTTATGGAGAGAAAATTTCACGGAAAAGCCTAAAAATCTGTTTTTATTCGGAAAAAGCGAACTCTATGGGGTAGCATAGAAATGTTCCATATGTTGGTATGTACTAAAAAGATAGGCAAAGAAAAAAAATCTTAAGGCGTCCCGAAATTCCTGAAGCTAGTTGTCAATAGAATGGGTGCTATTTTTTACCACTCAATACCAAACACCACCAAACACCAAAAATAATAAAGCTACTTTGATTCCATTCCATAAAAATTACAAATCAAATAGTCAAGACCGACTGCAACATGCGGTCCGTCCATGGCCCGCTTTAGTCTACGTTAGTTATTACTTTTGTTTCGTGTATTTTGTTTGCCGATATTTTAATTTTATGTTAAGGACTTAAAGTAGCATTTGGAGTGTAAGGCTCAAAAATAACATTCTGCCAACACTGATCAGCGTGCCAACAACACGTTTTAATTTACATTTCGGTTCCCATCACCTGTTGTATGACATCTAACAATATCTTATTTTGATGGATTTTTAAAGATTATGAATACTTTGACCTAGCCACCATTGTTATACTATTTGAACTTTTTAGGACATACTTCTGTCCCTTGCGAAGGCCGTAGCGAATACTACAGCCGCCTTAGTACTAAAGGCGAAGAACGTGGCTGCACAATGCAGGGATGAACAGCCTCTGCAGAATACGATCATCGCGGCCGCTACTCACTGCGCCTTGGCGACCAGTCAACTCGTCGCCTGTGCTAAGGTAAGTTATTAAGACCACCTTCTTCAGCCCCTTTCTTCTCCGTGGGTACTCCATTTTCCTCCATCTCCAAAGCAAAACTAAATTGGGTAGCTTCTTCAAACCATGATTCATGAACATTGACAGCAATTAAAATCTAAATAAATTGTACCTCATGATTTCCAGTTGAATGTCGAAAGTATGTTAAAATCTACTTACACCTTAAAGCTAAACTGGGGAATTAAATGAACAAGATCATACAGGCATGTATTTGAATTTAAAAAAAACACAGTACTAAAAAGCGCTTGTGGAAGAAGGTGCTGTTCCCAGAACCTAAAGAGGCTTTTAGTGCCTTCCATTGGGGGAAGGTCGGAATAACTTCGTTAGGGCGTTTCTGGCAGTCATTTGTTTCATCTCTTTCAAATTGTTTTATGAGAAGATGAGGACCTAAAGAGAAAATACCAAATTTATTTTGTTTTTTTATATAGAACAGAGGGAAAACGAGCAGGAGGCTCGTAGTTGGAGCGCGAAGTATGAGTGAAAGGCCAACTCGTTTTCATTTACTTCTATGCAGAGCTGTCTAAATTAACTATACATTTTTCAAACTAGGTCGTCGCCCCGACCCTCCACAATCCAGCGTGCAGGGAACAGCTGACGAGCGCAGCCCGACTGGTTGCACAAGCAGTCGAGCGATTGGTCGGAGCGTGCCAACACGCGCCGGAAAGTGCCGGACCGGGAGTGGAACACCTGACTCTCGCAGCCCAGAGGGTTACGGATGAGCTGGAACGACTGTTGGCGCATTGTGATCTTGGTAAGAGCTTTATAAACCTTGTATGATTACAATTTTGATTGGCTGGTTCCTCTAAAAACATTATTTAATTTGTTTCTATGCAATAGGCGCTTTGACAGTTATATCAAGTGTTATTTAGAGTAATCTGTATAGAACATGGATTTAAATGTTTAAACAGATCGTCGTGGTCAAGCAACAGTGATAGAGCAATCCGTGGAAAGTGTTTTAACAGCGAGCGAAAGGCTTGGATCAGCTGGAGAACCGGCAGAGATGCTGCGAAGAGCTAGAGTATTGGGACAGGCTACAGCTCGGCTTATAGCTGATATTAAGGTAAGAGATGGAGATCTTAGAGAGATCGTAAAGGATAGAAAAGAGAGAGAGTGAAAGTTAGTATGTATATGTATGTGTTTAGGTGGAGTTACGCCCCGAGAGCATTGATTGATATTTGATAATGAAAATATTTTAGAAAGGGCAAAGAAGAATATTTTTTGGAAACTTGAAGAAGATAATTAGAAAGCGTGGAAGTGTGAATTGTCGTAGCCGATATGAAAGGGAGGCGAGTGAAAGAATCTTAGTTTATTTCTAGGTAAGAGATTGTGGAAAGTGAGATTTTTTGACGATTAATGCATGTTTTATTGAATATGAATTAAGAAGAGCTAGAGTGAAAGTTACTTTAAGCATCCGAGAAACTTGTGGCCAAACAAACAGCTTACATCGTGAAATTTTCAGACCGAAGCGGAGAAACAGCCTTCGGAGAGTCAAGGCAAACTGCTGGCTGCTGCTAAGCTCTTGGCAGATGCCACAGCGAGGATGGTGGAAGCAGCCAGGCAATGCGCTTCAGAACCGCAGGTTGGATTTCAGGATATACATTATTTTTAGCTATTTCTCAACTTATCAACGCTGGCGCAACCTGCCTTATGTTCTCTCAAGTTCGCTAGTTAATTCATCATGATCCCTCTAGTTTTAAAGTCAGCGTTATACAGGGTAACAGGGAATTAAAAAGGAATTTTAATTTCAGGATCGCGACAAGCAAGAGGCTCTACTTCGTGCGGCTGAAGAGTTGAGGTTCATAACGGCTGATTACGCGCAGGGGCAGGACATAGTGAGCTCACAAGTCGCGAGATTATATGTGAGTTAAGGGAAATGATCAAAGTATCATTTTCCTCCCAATTGCTCGGTGACTTACCCACTAAAATACCTGCCTCTTGTGACTGTTCTCTAAGCTCGTTCGTAAACAGAAGTATTTGTTTCAGGAAAGCGCCAGACAAGCCGCCTCCAGCGCCAATCAGCTCGTCGCTTCGGCCCACAACGCGACGCAATACAACACCAACAAGTATTCACAGGTGAGATTGGATCCATAGACAATTTCATTTCTAGATGAATGTTGCAATAACCGTATGTCGTATCAAAAGTCGGCTACGCACTTGCGAGCCTTCTGGTTGTTTATTTTTTTAAATACATATATGAATTTCCTTATAGGAGGCTCTTCTCTCCGAGTGCTCCATCCTCAGTTCCCATATTCCAAGATTGTCGGAAGCAGGGAGCGTCTTCAGCGCCAGACCCCACAACCCAGCAGCGCATTTGGACTTGGTCACGGCCTCGGAGACTTTCTTACAGGTGAGAAGACATTCAACGATGTTGTTATTTTATTCACCAGGTTTAACAGGGTAATGGGAACCTGTGATGTTCTTTCTTTTATTATCCGACCGTTTTTTAAGTAATACCGCCGCCCATGGATACTCACATTGCCACAAGGCTCGCAAGGGCGTTGCTGGCCTTTTAATAATTGGTTCTTTTCTTGAAGGACCCTAAGTCCAATTAGTACGGAAATAATTCAGTGAGCAACTGTGAACAAAACGTTCTTTGCAAGTAAGATTAAAGGTGTTACATTTTTGTTGGGTAAATCTCTAATTACGCAATTTTGTTCAGCCAAGTGGTCACGTGGCCCAAGCATCTCGTGCCGTCCTGCCCACAGTGAGCGAGCCGGCCGCTAACAAGCAGTTGGCTGACACCACGAACCAATTCACGGCCAGCTGTGCGGATCTCAGGTATCAGGATCAGGATATCATTGATTTAGGAGAAATTTCTGTACAAGCAGACACTTGAAAATTTCTAAATCTCCAGATCAGCCGTGAGTCGGGCCCGTGCCTCGTGCCGTGGGCTGGAGCTGGATGCCGCAGCGGAGATTTTGAGAGATCTCAAGGAGGAGTTGGACGAGATGGAGAGGGCCTGTGCCGCGTTCCAGCTCACCCCCTTGCCCCAGCAGACTGTAAGTATCTTACCCCATTGCCCTAGTCCCTTGTTCTAACGAGCTAAAACCTTAATTTTCGCAATGATTTGAACTATTATTTAGTTTTGTTGCCAATAGGCCAATCGAAAATATTGCATACAAAGTATGTAAACATTCAGGAATTGTTTAAAATATTATTGTATCGGATCCGAATAATCCAATTCCCGTAGCTAATGATCAATTAAAAGCCGTCCGCGCAAAGTAATTGTCAGGCTAGGGTTAAAAAAACGCTTCACCGGGGATGGCGTGGACATTTTCTTCCTATTCGCTCACTCTAGTTTCCGTCCTGCCCTTCAGGCGATTAACCACCCTGCGACTGGCCAAGCCACGCCCTTGCGCTAGTCGCCCAATACCCAAGAGAAGCACAATCGAGCTGAGCTGTCAAGCCCAACAGCGGTATTCAATTAAAAAAAAATCTTACTTAATCTAGCTGACCACTTACTTGCCTATTAGATTGACAATTGATCATGAAACAGAAATAGAAATGTGAGGCCCAAACCTAAAAAGTTTGTAGCGCCACTGATTTAGGAGATATTTTATTTAAATATTGCGAAGACCAAACCAATCTGGGTTTTAGGTGGAATGGGCGTACTCCAACCTGCAATCATCCGGTCGCTCAGCGGCATCGGCCAGCGCGGCTCTGAGCGCCGGGGCCAAGCGCCAGGACTCCGCCGGCTGCGGCAGAGCTGCGTTGGACCTGGCCTCGTCTCTGAGGCACTTCGCGCCGCCCCTCAGAGCCGCTATCGCGCACGCGCATAAGGAACAACAACCCAGGTAATGTGAATACTTGTTGAGGTTATAAAGGTTACACATTTTTGTTGTTTTGTTATTTTTAGTAAGCGGGCGTCCTGTGGGAGTATTTAATTTAGATTGATTCCTTCTAACCTAACTCTTCATTTATAAAGAGCAGGGAAAAATGTTTTTTTTTTTCAGAGTTCTAGCGTCCGGTCGTCAAGTTGTGACCTCGTCTCTTACTCTTGTCGAAAATGTGAAACGCTTCTTGAATAGCTCCGAAGAAGTGGATTGTGCCAATGTCGTCAATATGGCGAAGAATGTCTCTCAGGTATCAAGAATGTTTCTTTTTTAGCTTAGTTCCTATAAGTTTTCTTGTCACTATGAGCGGGTCATTCATTTTTGAGTTTCCCTGGGAGACGCGCCCTCTGGTATAAAAGGCATTCTCCGTCGTCAAAGGCTGGCACCCACTAGAATGGGTGCCCATGAGCTGTGATGACTGTCCGTATTGAGGCGTGTTGTAGGCTCCTTTGCCCCGTATAAAAAAATTTTTTTTTTTTAATACTTAAGGATCCAGTTGACGCAAAAATCATAAACTTTGGTCATTCGAACCGGAATTTTACCAATTATCGGCAAAGAGTTGCTTTTAAGTAGCTGTCCATTTTAATTTTCTTATATAGGTCGTTTAACAAAGTCGTAATAGTGACTTTACAAATTATGGTTAAATTTTAACTGAAGTTTATTTTACAGAGCGTCGAACTCACTCTAGAGTCTGTCCCGAGTCATGCAGAACTGGACTCGGCGATGGAGGACATCAATCAGACGTTGCATATTCTTGACATGGACGACCTGCCACGGACGGACAAGAGTTACAGGTATTTTGGGGCATGGGGCAGAACTTGGACTTCCCTTGTATTTCCCAAGCACATAAGCCAAAACAGAGATTTTTTTTCATTTGGAATGTTCTTATACAAATAGGTAGTCAGCCGTCTCTGACCGACATTTGGATGACAGTCCGCCAGATGATTTTTTTGGCTTGCTATTTAATTTAAAGGTTTTATTTAGCTGGCTTCTTCTGATGACAATATTGTAAACCCAAGATGGCCGCTACAAAATGGCGGATTATTTTATCATAACTTCCTTAATATGGGTATCAAATGACAGATATATTTAGAGAAATATAGGAAAGGAAACTATGTTTCATTAAGTAAATTAAAGTACTTACTTTAGATTATACTGGCAATACTTGTATAATTTAAAAGGATTTGTCTTCAGCGAACTTCAAACGGAGTTGAACGCGGCGGCTTTGGGCCTCAGTACTGCATCATCGGACGTGGTCTCCTCCGTGGAACAGGGCACGCTGAGTGCCAGCGGAAGACACTTCGGGGATGCCTTTAATCGCCTCATGGGAGTGTCTCTGGAGCTGGCCGGCCAGACCGAGGTAGGATTTTGTAGAAATATTTTATCAGAATGGCACACCACGCAATTCCATAAACAATAGATTATCTATTGGGGTACATCGCAATTGGTCTGTGATCGGCGCCTGCGCCGGAATTTTTGTTATATTATTTTGAATAGAACTATATATAAATTCTTATATGTTTAAGGCTCGGGAATCTCGCACTGAAATGATTCGTTCAATGAAGACGGTGACCGTGAACTCTTCGAAGCTCCTCGGGACTGCGAAGTCTGTCAGTCAGGTCAGTGTATTCGGATCCCATCCCGTTTTCAATATACTGGATCTGGATAATAAGTCATTTACTTAGATTATTCTGCTATATCTCGTTAATCAGTTATGCCAACCTTCCCCTAAAATTTGGAGGCAAAAATTGTACATTTATTTAGAGGGTTTTAATCGATATTTAGGGGAATTTGAAGTTGGTCCTGTAAATGTGTCGGACGATAGTTTTATTACCTGGGTGTTATATTTTTCTAAATATTTCTTTTTACAAATATTATTTGAGAAAAGAAAAATCTTCGCGTACCCACATTTCTATAACAATATTTTTGATTTACATTTTAGGACCTCACTCGTCCGAACGCAAAGAATCAGTTGGCGGCGGCCGCTCGTGCCGTCACAGAGAGCATCAATAATTTGGTGAGTTTTTTTTTAATTATATTGAAATCAGATTTGAACCGTCAAAAGAATTGTCGATTAATGAGTTTTTTCTAATTCCCCTCCAGGTGGACGTGTGCACGGAGGCTGCCCCGGGTCAGAAGGAGTGTTCGGCTGCGATCAGAAGCATCCAGAGCACCAGGACCCTGCTGTCGCAGCCTTCGCAGCCTATCAACGACATGGGCTACTTTGCCTGCTTGGACGCGGTGGTCGAGCAGAGCAAGGCGTTGAGTGAGTGTACTTACAGGAAGCAATATCATGTTATTTTAAAAAAAATATTAAACAGTAAAATAGTTATACACTGTGAATTGTATTCTGCTGGAATAAGATGCATCTCTGATTCCAGGTGAAGGCATGTCGGGGATGGCGAGCTCCATCAAAAAAAGCGACACGACACAGTTCTCTCGAAGCGTATCCGCTGCCGGTTTAGCCGTTCAGACGTTGGTCGAGTGTACCGCGCAGTCTGCGTATTTGGTAATGTTTTTAATTAAGCCTCCTTTATTTCTTGAAATATGCATATAAAAATATCCACTTAAAATTTTATATAGAAATAATGATATACATATATATTCGCGTTTAATAAGTTTGTGTCACTCAGACCGCGGTGTCCGACGAGACGTCGGTAGCCGGTCGCGCCGGCCTGGTGGATCAGGCGCAGTTCGCTCGGGCGGCCGCTGCCATCGAACGGGCGTGTGCCACCCTCAGCGATCCGAGGACTGATCAGCATCAGGTGTGTATTCAGGGTTTTACAGGACAGTAGTTAAGTGGCTCCAGCGTGTCCCTCATACCTGTCATCGGATATCTGAACGGCAACCGAATTGCAGGTGCTGTCGGCCGCCACGGTGATAGCGAAGCACACGAGCGCCCTCTGCAACGCGTGTCGCGTGGCCTCCGGCCGTTCCGCCGAACCGCAGAGCAAGAGGCACTTTGTGCAAGCGGCGAAGGACGTCGCCAATTGCACTGCGGCTCTCGTGAAGGAGATCAAGGCTTTGGATTTGGATTATAGCGAGGTATACTTTGTTCCGGGAGCTGTTGGCCTATTTTGATAGTACCAATATTTGTGACATAGGCTGAACACGAATGAAAAGACTGTCGTGGTAGTCGGATTTGCAGAGGTATGTTCTAGAGGTGGAGCTTGATAATGAGCTTTTATTTCGTGAAACTCAAAAAGTGCTGGACGGAATTTATTGAGGTTTTCAGCAATATCTGTGATGGTTCATGAGGTTTAGGTGTTCAAGGTTTGCGAGATACATAGATAAACGTAATCTTTAAGGCGAATCGGGAAAGGTGCGCCCAAGCGACGTGTCCGTTGCAAGAGGCCGTGCGCAGCCTCTGTCAGTTCGCGGACAGTCCGGAGTTCGCAGCCGTTCCCGCCAGGATCTCGCCTCAGGCTAGACTCAGCCAAGAGGCTATTTTGGATTGTGGCAGGTAAAATTATTTCTGAAGTTATGTTATCCCAATTGCAGAAACGCTTTAGTTTTATCGAATGTTTTCGTAATTAGCATTTTTTAAAGGCCCTCAAACCCCAGCCCCGGTGACACGAATGTACAAGTTCCGGGGCGATCCTTCTGCAGTACAGGGCATACAGCAATTCCGCTCTTTATTTATGTGGCAAACCTGATAGTATTGACCCGTGGACACTCAATGCCACAGGCCTGTCTGACGAGTGCGTTGCCGGCCTTTAACGAATATATATTATAAGATATGAATGTTACAACACACTTCCCTTGTCATTTTTGCCGATCAAGTTTCACAATTCTTAATATTGAACCTAAACAGCTGTCATAAGTAGCTCAACTTCCAGGAGCATAATATCTGGATCCTGCTCCATGCTGGAAGCAGCCAGAGTGCTGGTGCTGGCACCATCGGACCGACCCCAATGGCAGGCCTTGGCCACTCACAGCAAAACTGTCTCAGACAGTATCAAACTTTTGGTCACCAATATTCGGTAAGTTAACTGTGAAATTTTTGTAAAATTTTAGTTCTTCCCTATTTTTTTTATTAATTTGTAATCTTGTATTGTCATTTTGAAAATCTATTGATTTCAGAAAAATAAATTGTTCAAAAAATCTAAATTACAAAATATTGTTTTAGTGAAAAGGCACCTGGGCAACGTGAATGCGCACGCGCATTGGATACGCTGAACTCGCAACAGCGGGAACTGGACCAGGTTGCGATACAGGCTGTTGGACAAGAGTTGAGGTCCAGGCAGGCTAATACTCTGCAAGGTAAGATTTTACGGTCTACTGAAATTGAGACCTACTGCTTTTATAGTAGGATTACGGTAGTTTACAGTAAGAGTTTGTGTCTTGGACTTTGAGCACTTCCCTTTTCCACAACTGAGCGTTTAAAGGCAGGCTACTAAGAACCAGCCCATTGAAGTATTTCAGAACCAATGACCGGCGACGCACTCTCGAGCTCTCTGGCATTGAAAGAGTCCATGGGATGAGAATTATTAATAAAGAAGTGTAATATATATATTAATAATTTAGGCTACTGTGAACAAGTGGAGAACAGTGCAGCGGAGATGCTGGAGAAGTTGGAACCGGTGAAGATTGCAGCCACTTCTGAAGCGGAGAATTTGGGGCACAGCGTCTTGCAAATGGTGAGTACAGGTTGCCTCCTATTACATTAAAAAAATGATTATTTTTGATTAAGTCATAGGTACCTAATTTTATGAAAAAAAAAAGACTTTTTGGGGGGTTATTGGAAAAATCGGTGTAAAATTATTGCATATTTTTTAGTTTTCACATTCACGTTTTCGTGGTTCGCCAGATATTTTCGTGGCTTTTTTTGTCATAAGAAAATCGAAACATTTTTCATTTTTTTAATTCTAATCATTTCAAGAGACACTTTTTATAAATAATTTTTTCGCAGGTATCATACGCCGAACCCCTTGTCTCCGCTGCTAGCGGGGCCGCGTCGAATCTCACTGAATCGGCCTCACAATCCGGACTGTTACAACACACCAGGACGGTATTGGAGACTTTGTCTCTGCTCGTTCACGCCGCTAAGCAGAGTGGAGGGAATCCTAGGGTAAGTATATATTTAAAAAAAAAGTTTTTTTTAATCAAATAGGGGATTGTATTTTATCACCAAGCTTACCACAAAACTATATCAAAGTTTACATTAGTAGGGTTAATGTTTTTTTTGTATCAGGATGTTTACTATCGATGCAACGATAAATATTGAAAAAAAAAATTGTTTCTATATTTTTTGCGAAAATGGACTTGTTTTGAAAGCAGTAGATGTGGTAATCTTTTCGATTTTTTTATTGGAGCATACAGACTGATTTTTACACCGAAGTTACCACATAAATATAGCGATTTCGTAGACGTAAAACTAAAACTACCAACAAAAAATAAACAGTTTCAATGTTAATTACATCAATCGTTGAATTTATGTGGTAAGCTTACAGGTCATTGTATAGCTGATCTAATAATGAGGATTGTGAAACAGTACAGGATTTATTTAATGATTGGAAAAACAGTTAAAAACAATTCACTTAGTACTCTCGTCTCTTTCACTCGTATTCTGTTTACGCTGTGAAGAGAAGAGACGAAAGAGAGAAACAATTTCTATGAATATTGTTTACATAGATGATATTGTTATAGGCGATATCGGCTCATAGCGAAGTCGAAGCGCAATGCTCGCTTGCCCGGGCTGCTCTCAACGAGTTGAGTGGCCAAGTGAGGGAGTTGAGCACCCAAAGAGGAGCCGTTGGACCTCTGTTGGACTCTGTCGCACGGGCCGTGGCTAGACTCACTGAGCATAGGTGAGTACCTTATTTTATTCTATGGGAGGCATTTTATGTCAAGTCTAATATGTTTTTGATATACGGCACAATTAAATGTCAAATTTATTACGTCTTCAATATACAGGAAACAGAAAATGTAATAAATCTCGATTTCGAATATCGTATATTTTATCGAACATCTTCCTTACCTTCGACGCCTCGATGTCTCGACCAAAAATAACTATCTATAAATAAATAAACAGATGCTGGGTTAAGGATATTCGTTTTATGAATCAGCTCAGCATTCAGTGATGAGCAAAAATTGGATAAATATACAATTAAAAATGGCAAAACTATAGGCACGAATGTTTATTTACCTATAAAATAACCTAGATTAAAAAATACTGATCCGTAAGCGGTTAGGCCGGTTACCCATTCGTGAGCGTGATGTTCACGTTCTCCATCTCTTATATTCCTGATCAATCCTGTAACTCATAGCTTAAAAACGGTTTTTTTAAAAGTATATCCTTGAAATCCCATATAACTCTTGCTTTCTTGACGTAATCTTAAAGTCTCCACAGTGAAGCTGTGGAATTCTCTTCCTGTCCCAATCCGCTAAGCTCAATCTTTCTTGTCTGCTGTACAAGCGTTACCTGTCCACATCGTATCCCTAACTTTCGTGCTGACTGGTGGAATTTTTATAAATTTTGTATTAAGATGATTTTATTGGCGTTCTGCCAAATTGCAGTCACTGTATATCGATCCGAAGTTGGCGAACGTCTGACAGTGTTCAGTGTATACTATATTAGCCAGTGCTTAGTTAAATCACACGAAAGGTAATATTTTAAAAGACTGATTTCTTTAAAGATATTCTCATTGTTATTTTATTTATACTCTCTACCGATGAAACACTTTAAATGGATGAAAATACACGTGTATGACTTGTATCGAATCAGGAACAGCGCCTACCGTCCATGCAGCAACAACTTCCTGCAATCAAAGCAGTCGCTGCAAATCCCGAGGAAAATTCGTAAATCTTCGTCGGGACTACTATGATATATGTCCAAAGAAGCTCAGGATCTTTGGTAACTCTCTAGAGAAGCTTGTAATTGGCAAATTCGTCCTTTTCGCCGTCCAGGTATCCTGAGCATACGCCTCCAACACTACATTTCAGAGGAATCTGTTCCTGGAATCCTCCTTTTGAATGCTCACACAGTCCAATTTTCATTGCCATATGAAAATTGGGGATCTTTAAAAATTTAACTACCTCGGATACACATATACAGAATAGTATCATTGTCGTCCCTTATTATTAATAAATAAATAGGTACAATTCTGTTCCCAAGTTAAATATGATGAAAGGCGACGCTTCTGAGGATAGGAAAGTTTTCACAAAAATATCTGTATTTAACTAAATAAAATATTTCAGAATGTCCCTCATCGGTAGCTATGACGAGACGGAATCATTCGTGGATTACCAAACAAGAATGGTTGCAGCCGCTAAGGAGATTGCCAGACTGGCTTCCGATATGGTAAGGATTTGATCTAAACACAGCCTTTGACAGGGTCTAACACAATTCAGCAAGAGTTTCTGCGATATCTACTATAATATTGTAAAGAGGAACTGTTTGTTTGCATTGAATAGGCTCCAAAACTACTGTATTGAAATACTATCTCACTTAGTGTATGAATTAATTACGATAGCGGTAACCCAAGGAGTGAAAGACCAACAAAATGATACATGTAAATAAATAAATCAATGTCGGTATAACCCTAATTGGGTGTGATCATTCGTCAATATAAAAGGCTCCTTTCCTAGAACATCAATCACACTTTAGCTGTCAACAAGAGCTGTCAGATCAAGTTTGACATTGACAGTTGACATATCACCTGTTTACAGTTTCTGTCAGATCTCAAATGACGGGTGCATGAGTAAATTTACGAGTGCGTTTTAATTTTTCAGACGGCTAAGGCTGCCACAGAACCGGCTCGTTTAGTCGAACTCGGGAATGAGATGTGTCAGAAGTATGAGAAGTTGGCGTCGGACAGTGTCGGGGCGTCGGCGACCACGCCCAACGCGGACGTGGCCAATCGGTGAGTGATCACGTTCATTATGAAAATCTTCAAACCCTTTTCATTATAGGTTTAGTCCATTATAAGGAATACAAATAGATTTACTTGAAATGTCCCAAAACAATTAAAAAGTGAGTATCCATGGGCAAGAGGCTCACCTAATGTAAACCGCCGCCCATGGACACTTTATTCTTACGTCTCAAGCCTAGGTTAAGGCCCTAATATTCTTTTATTCGTAATGTTAACACGACAATATTTAAATAAATGTATTTGGGTAACAAGGAAATCGTAATTAGCTGTAATAATACATATATTTCAGTATTCGCGTGTGTGCCGTGGAAGTCGGTGAAGGTGTCTCCGAGCTGGTGAGGGCCGGTGGCCACTGTCGTCTCGCCGCCATATCCCAAAACCAACGGTCCGTCGCTGATAACGCGAGAAAGTTGAATGAGAAGGTGAGACTTGATATGTTATGATGGAACGGTCTTAGACCTAAAAAAGAATATTTAAACTATCAACGTAGGCAAAATACTATGTGGAATATAAATTTAAAGTCAAACCAATGAATATCCTTGATCGGATCGGATCGACCAAATCATTTTATCCCACAGGCGCTGTTATTTGGATATTTAGATAATTGTTAGCACTTATTCCGTTGAGAGAAATCTTAAAGCCGCTTGATAATAGGTGGTCTCGCTGTTGAGCGCCCTTCAAGCGGGCTCCAGAGGCACTCAGGCCTGCATCGACGCCGCGGCCACCATCGCCACCATCATTGGCGATTTGGACACCACCATTTTGTTTGCGAGCGCTGGTGAGTTTTTACAAAATAATTATTTAAAATAATCAACCTTTTTATCTCTGGGCTTCAGATATCTGAACTGATTTTGATGAAATTTTGACTTAGATTATACATGATTAGTCTTGTCACTAGAATTTCATGTTTGGTGTTGACTAATTATTTTTCTACTGCCCCTTTAAGTGTTAGTAGTTCTATTATCTTTGGTTTCGAAAAGTTTATTGTAATTTATAAAATACCGTCTCAACGAAAAATAAACATTAAAGATATAATTTACAGTATATATGTCTAAAATGCTATATCTCAATATATGTCAACATAGACGGTTTGGTTGGTGTTTTTTGAAGTGGGTTGAAAAGATTCTTCTTCTGTCAGGCACACTTCAGTCAGAGAAGGAAGGCGATACATTCTCAAACCATCGGGAGAATATCCTGAAGACCGCGAAGACCCTGGTGGAAGATACCAAGAGCCTGGTGGGTGGGGCCGGTGGAACACAGGAGCAGTTGGCTGCAGCTGCCCAGAGCGCTGTTGGGACTATAAGTAAGTTACTTAGGTGTTGTAATTTTAAGGAACCTTTAATAGGCTAGCAACGTATTTTAACGTAACTTAGTTTCATTTTATATTACACTTATATTATATTATGATACTTATTTATAATGACATATTCAAATTAAATAAATTATATTAATTGCTCCGCAAAGTGCAACTTTGCGAAGTGGTGAAGCAAGGGGCCATGTCTCTCGGGGGCGGAAGTGCAGAGCCCCAAGTACTGGTCCTCCACGCTGCCAGAGACGCTGCAGCCGCGCTGCGGGATCTGGCTGCCGCGACCGCTGCAGCCAGCGGCAAACACGTGCAACATCCAGACATGGACCGCTTGAAGCACGCCGCCAAGGTAGGATGTGGGTTGGGGAGGAACCAGTTGAAGTTTTTTTAATGTGTTTAAACCCCATTAATGTAGAAAAGAAATTTTCGTGAGGAAATATGTTATTTTTTATTTCTGTCCCAAGACCCATTTAGGATTTAATATAATTTCTTAATTTATTGAAAATTTTGTTATTTTTTTCAGCATTCGCTTATAGATTTTATGTTTTTTACAAAATCGTGATTTTTTTTCGCTTTTCTGTGTGTCTATGTTTGTCTATGTCGATATTGGACTTTCTATGTCGTGGGCAGATTGAATCTGTCAATCGTCAGATAACTGTCAAATTGCTCATTAAGAAAAAGGATTGACGGATTCGATCTGTCAGTTTGACGTCTCAACTCCATTTTAATGTTTATCGGGTGTTTCTAGCGCCTCTCAGACCCGAAGCGTTGGAGCCTCCCGATCAAAACCAACACGATCCCAAAAGCAAAGAGACGTTCCCTTATTAAAGACTACAATTCGTGCGATTCTGAAACTGATATCTTCCAATCTGATCAGGAGGATGAGCTGATCAAGCTCTTGGACTATTCCAGTCAAGATGACGATATCTCACCCAGCATTTTCCACGATAGTTGCGAAGAACTAATCACTTATATAGAGGATTTAATGATCCAGCCCATTTCCAGAGAAATAAATGACGATGTCAATGCTAGATACAATATAGCAGCCAAAAATAGTCTATTCGACATGGACTGGAGGGTGCTTAAATACGGGGAGGGTATTTTCTTAGCAGAACTACGAAAATTTATCGATGTATGCGTAGATGTTGCTAAAAAAGCTGATAATAGAAGGAAACGTAATGCGAGGCAATTCAAAGTTGTTGCATCAGATTTGGACAGTGAGATGAAACGTCTGTCCCAAGTGGTCGAAGATTTAGATTGGCAAGACACTGTTAATACAAATTTGTCAATAAAAATGACCAAAATTGATAAACCAAATTTAAAGAGTCCGGTTTTTAAACTCAAAAAAGTAAAACCAGTCAATTTAGTCGTCAACGTAGAAAATAAAGAAGTTACATCTATAGAACCGTTAAAATCGTCGCAGAATAGTCCTAAAACACCTGAAAGTGGACTTAATACAATTAATAAGAAACAATTTTGGAATATGTTCAAAGATGATACAGAATGGTGGAAGGCGTTAGCGCAAAGAAATTTAGAAAGAATGGAAGAAACGAGACTGGAATTGGAGAGATTTAGTGGACACGAACTCGTTTTAGGTGAAATAAAAACAGAAATTGATAAATACGAGAAAGAGAAACATACTCTGCGTAGTTTTATCGAAGAAGTTGATCTATCAAAGACGATTAATAAAGATTTAGAATATAACAAAAAGTATGAAGATATAGTTTTAAAATTAATTGATTTTGCCAAACGAGACTTCAATTACAAAGGATTTGATCCACTGATTTTGAAACTAAAGGCGTTATCAAATATAGAAATAGAAAGAAAGCAAAAAGACTTGGATATCTACACAAAGATAGATATATCAAAGTCTACATATGAAGAATTGTGTCTACTAGAGAGACACTATAACAAGATTATCAGAACATATATTCCCAACGTAACAAATGAAGGTCGAAATAACAAAAACATCGAAATATATGACATAACACGAACGTACCCAAAACAGTACTATGCCAACAATTGGTGGACGATATATGAAGATGTGATAAAAAATCGGGAAAAACAATTCGGCAGTTTGGATGGCTGGTGGGATTTCTACGAGTCCATGATGCATAGGAAAGATATGAAAGTGATAGTCAAGGAACGCCAAAGGCCGAAGAGTCGTATGGAGGAACAGCTAAAAATTCTTGATGAAGTGGATAATACGAGGTTTCGGGAGACGGAAGCGGTTGAGAACAGTGGCAATGAATCGGTCAGAATCAAATTCGCATGGTGTGGATGGAAATATTTAAGTCCAATTTAGAAAGACCACCCCTCGTTCCCATGCCCCCCACCATAGCCTTTCTAAAAGTCTATTATTTAGGAATTTTTGAAAACATTTGAAAAACTGTAATTAAAATCCTAAATCATTTTAATTAATCGAATTAACTTAACAAACAAGTTGCCCCCCGTGAAGCGTGGGTCCCATGTTGGGAAACACTGATCACTACCTCTGCAGTAGTTTCTAAGCTGCGAATAGCGTCTCTTTGTTTTAGAAATGTACTCGAAGAGAGTTAAAACTTCGGCTTCTAAAAATTCTAGAAAATTCTAAAAAATCTATACACATACTGACTATTAATTTGCAGTTATTAGATTTTTTACATATTTTTTTTGTGTAATCTATTTATCGATCGTTCACGTTTTAATGGTTTTTGTGTGCCCAAAAATGCCTAAAATCAATTGTTAAATGGATGTGATTTTAATATTATTGGACTTGAATATTTTCGCAATTATCGTGTCATTGATTTAACTTGTCAGCACCACTTACTGTTATAAATGGTGTAACAAAATCCCTGTGAAATATATAGGGGGTTATAATTTTGCACTAAAACTTTAAAACTTTTTTTGAGATATCGGAAGTCGGTTACCGACGAGTCACGGCTCTAAATCTTATCTGATCGCCCATGGGTACTACCAGAAAGCTCTCGATTCTGGTTAAGAATCAATTCTCTTCATAATATTATACCATCTGACCATATTTTTCATTTCCTTCAAAAAAATAGCGTAATTCTTTAAAACCTTATCACGAATTAAATCTAGAAATTGTTGATTTAAAATCCAGAAATTCTGACCCGTTATTAATTTCAAGGGATTTTGGTTATTCCATCATGTCACTATTAAACCAATGTTGTGATGTCATTTCATGTCATGGGTCGTGAGTTGGGACTGATTTTTTTTAAATTTATAAATCAGATATCAGCTTATAAGCCCGAAGCTTTCATCGGAGGTTAACATCGCTTCGAAAGTCCAATATTGTACGAATTTTTAAGAGCGGATCTTGAACGTTACGTGATAAAAGATCTTCAATAACAACGGGAATTTATATTTTCATATCTCGACGCTTTGATAGATTGATTTTCTACGTTTTACCGATCCAATTTCTTGAAAAAGATTGTTTAGTTACGCTAATAGGAGAGTTTTGTTAAAGCGGTTGGAAATACCTTCGTGGCAATAATATATATGATTAAACTCAAAGCTGATAAAATATAATTATTTTAGCGAAAAGAACATGCAGTTAATATGTAATTTAAAACGTTATTTTCGAGAAGGATTTTAAAAACGTCGACAAATTGGCAGGTTCTTGTAAAATGCGAACAGACATTCCTGCAAATAAATGATTATTCAGTTATAGTAACAATTTGAGACGTCGACGTTTGAAAATGAATTAGGTAATGTACTAGTTCAAATTTAGCATGATCTATTTGGTGGGGTTGCCGGGCACTCAAATAACCCAGACTTCGTCGCTAAAGGCAAATATTTGATAAAAAAACTGATATAAAGGCAGGAGTTTGAGTGATCTTCCCGTATTTAGAATTTTTACATATTTTTCATCGCAAGTTTTTGTATTACTCGAAATTAGTGTTTGCGTTCAAGATTCGCTTGTTGAAAGCTTATGGGTTGAATCACGGAATGGATGAGTGGTAATTTCGTTCCAGTTTTTGGAATTTTTATTTAATTTGAAGTAATACGCTAGGGTTTGATTCGAATTCGACTTGGTCTCGACTTTGAATCGTACCCTTACCCCCTGTCAGTTCCGTGTTCACGTACCCTCAGTACTGACTATACGTAAAATCGAATAGTTTTATGGCATATTTGGGAGTTATAATTACTAGATTCTCCCAAAATAGGTGTAAAAAGCGTTGTGGATCGAGATGGTTCATAAAACTTGCAGCAATTCAACCGTTTTTTGATCATACGTTTAAAATAAGAAATTTTACATGATTTTCAAATGGAGTACGAAGGTTGTCGATGGTTAATCAAAGTGTATTATATCAAACTCTTGAGGTGGAAAATCCCGGCTCGTTGTGTGCGCGTTAAAAATAGCTTACAGGTCGATCACCTACTTGCCTATTAGATTTTTTTTTTAATTTTTGACATATAACTATTCGATTGTATAAATAGTTTGTGCTACTTGCATTGGTGTTTATTTTTTCCATAGGTATCATGCGATCGTTCACGCTTGCCGGCTTTTTATTGGTTTTTCTGTCAAAAACTTCAAATTTTAAACCGACTTCAAAGTTTTCATTTCGTTGGTTGGATTTGGAATTTAAATTGTTTGGACTAGGTGGAAATAGGAACCATAAACGCAGGTGGTCATTTTGAAGTCGGTTAATTTTGTGATATCATAGACAAATGAATAATTGTTTGTAGGTTATGGTGACAAATGTGACGTCACTGCTGAAGACTGTTAAAGCTGTTGAAGATGAACATACAAGAGGCACAAGAGCCCTAGAATCCACGATTGAGGCTATATCTCAGGAAATCGAGGTATTTATTCAGCTACCGTAGCTGCAACTGCGTCTATTCCTGCAAAAATATTTCAATTTACATAAAACCACAATGAACTTAACACCTTTACCTCTCTCTATCTCTCCTTTTACACCTCAAAAATTACACTCTCTTATTCATATTGGTAAAAACTCTACTAAAATCCGACAATGATTTCTGAGTGTCATGCTGAAGTTCTCAATTTAATTTCAGAAAGTACATTTAAATAACATACCCTCGCCTTCTGACATTCACCATGCTCGTTGGTTATGGGAAGTTTAGACCCTTCTCTAGTTCATCCTGAATGTGCCTTCTATATCCTACTCGTTATCCGCTTCTTCATGGCCATACCTAAGCATTCCCTTTTGTATCCTTGTCTTCTCTCTTAACCCACATGCTCACTATTACTTATCCTAACACCCAATGTTACACCACACATACTTCTTAATTCATTTCCACGACATTTATTCTACTTTAATTATGTCTCTGCCACACCCAACGTGGTTGTAATGTTCATTGTCTTTGACACATGGAATAATGATTCAATTCGATTGTTATTTGACAAGGAAATAACAAAGTAATAGTTAGGAACTGTTGAAGAAAAAAGCAGATACAGATATCTTAGGGCAAGGGTTCTTGCGTCGCTGGTGTGGTAAAAAAGTAAGGTGTTAAAAATCTGAACTAAGCACAGTTTCGCTATCTCTGATTTCAGGTCCTAATGTCCCCATCGCCCCCCAAAAGCACGGGATCACCTGAAGAGCTGGTCCGTTGCACTCGGCTGATGACAGCTGCGACGGCCAGAGCTGTGGCGGCTGGTGGCATCGCTGGAGCAACGGGGCAAGAGCAGTTGACTGCGGCCGCTAATCTGGGACGGAAGACTGTTCTGGATATGATGGCTGCTGCAAAGGTAAATATTTCAGGAGCTTGTGGTTTGGGGCAATTCGTAACTATTTGTAATTGACCTTCGTGATTTTGCCCCATGAACCAACAAAATAACGTACCATACGTTATTTACAGAGCGCAGCCCATTCAGCAGAAAGTGAAGAGCTGAAACAGCGTACCTTAGAAGCGACTCGAGTCGCAGCAGAGTCCTATCGATCTCTGCTTAGCGCTTTGCTATCTGCGCCCGCGTCGCGTCACGCTTTGCCGGAGTTATCTCGGAACGTTGCCCATGCAGTCGCCGATATGCTGGCGGCCGCTGATTTGCTTAAAGGTGAGTTCTGCTATTAGAACTTGACTATTTACTAGTAAACTTATTTTTGGCCCTTCACCTCTTTGTTATTGACATCCCCAAGAACCTGCACGATTTGAGTCGTTATTTCTTATAACTTTTACTTGTATATAGAATAGCAGCCTTTTAAAGACACACTGTACCTTTGCACGGGAGTAAATTTTTTATTCCTATATTATTATAATTACCGTAGGTTCGGACTGGGTGGATCCAGCTGACCCAACAGTCATAGCGGAACAGGAGCTGCTGGGCGCCGCTGCCTCCATCGATGCCGCGGCGAGGAAGCTGGAAAAGCTTAGGCCTAGAATGCAACAGGCTCAGGTCAGCACAACTGATTATTTAAAAAAAAAAATCCAGGAGTTTTTTCTAAATTTCTAGGAGATTTCTGGTATTGTTACTATACTGAATATAGAAGAACTATATTTTGCCTGGTTACCTAAGACTAGGATTTATAATGAGAATTTCTGCCCATTTTGTACGATGTCCACACACCCACCATGTCTAGACCCATCTAGAAGTTTGAAGAAGATACAGAAGATGTCACGTGTCGGTGAGATATGTTTGATATTCTTGGTTGTTTCTTTGTATCACCCGGGAATCAAACATATTACACATCGATCGTGACTAATTCTACTGAAGAGTTTGGAGAAAGTGATCAATTCATTTACTGAAAAATAGTTTGGAGTAAATGAACAATTTTACCGAAGAAGAGTTTAAATAAAGTGACCAATTTACCGAAAAGAGAAAGTAGAGTTAGGGAAGAAGGAGAAAAGTTCTTGTACAAATTCTCTGTAATTAAATGAATACCCTATTAAATAATATTTAGCACAAGTGCTTGAACGTATAATTAAATCCTCCAAGCTGTTAATCTTTTTTGATGTTTTATTTTCCAATGTTAATTGCAGTTCAAGGGTTCACAACCCATGGATTTATATCATACTTCTGATTCTGTTTCGTGGCAATTTATCTTAATAGGCAAGTAGGTGATCAGCCTTCTTTGCCTCGCTCGTGGATTTAATGCTTTGCCACGATACCTTCATCAAGAGAGATCCATTGGTGACCTACGGTGGTTTGAACCTTCAACTTCTCGGATGAGAGTTGCAGGCTCGAGACTCTAACACAGCTCTTTCAAAAATATAGATTCCCTTTCGTTGTTTAGAACTTTGTGAACGATTAAAGTAAAAGAAGAGAAGATGTACTTTAACGCTTCGATTTGACTAAAAATTGTAAAAGACAGTGTTGCCATTCCAATGTTGAAAAAATTCTCAAATACCTTACCATTTTCAGGAGACTGATGAAAACCTCAACTTTGACGAGATGATCCTGGAAGCTGCAAAATCTATTATAGCAGCAACATCGGCTCTCGTCAGAGCGGCTTCAGCAGCTCAGAGAGAGCTCATCGATCAGGTGAGTTTCGACTACCAGTCACATTTCGAGCGACTTGATCCCTGGGCGTTGAGAGATGTGGGGTCTCTCTGCATCTTCTATCCCATTTACCACGGAGGAGAGGAGTTGTTCGGATTGATACCTGCAGTTGAGGTTCATCAGATGTCGAGGCAGAATACGAAATTCAACCCGTATCACCTCGACGTCCACACCTGACCACCATCATTATGTGGAACCAGCCGCCCACTATTTCCGAGTCCTTCATGAAGAGAGCATACCAATTCTTAAATGGCCGGCTACGCACTTGCGAGCCTTCTGGCAGTAAATCACTTTGCATCAGATAAGCCTCCGGTCCGTTTTCCCGAGAAAAAGTACGACCGAGACGTGTACACGCACACACTGTAGCGAGCGGCTTCTTCTCGTATATAATGCGAAGTCAACCAAGCTCGTGGCTTGCTAGACGTCTGCGAGTACGATAGCTATCCGGATCTCCTGGATCTACAGCTTTTCTTGACCTGGAGCCTCGCGATACGGTTACATGTTAGGTTACTAGAACTTGAACTTCTGAAATCTTTCCAAATTTATTTCGGTGATAGTTTGAATACTGGAAAGTCTTCTTCTAAAAGTTCTGCATTATTATAATTTTCAGGGAAAAGTCGCTCGACGCCCGACGTCGTCGTCAGACGACGGGCAGTGGTCCGAGGGACTCGTGTCCGCTGCGCGATTGGTAGCAGCCGCTGCGCACGCGCTCGTCGAAGCAGCGAACGCGCTCGTACAGGTATACGTTAGTTTAATACTGGTTTTTTTTCTTTTCATGTTATTTCTTGTTTATTAATAAATACGATTGATTTCAGGGTGCTGCGTCCGAGGAGAGGTTGATTTCTAGCGCGCGACAGGTGGCCTCTTCGACGGCCCAACTTTTAGTCGCTTGTAAGGTAAGATAAAAATGATATTTTTTTTCATGACATTCACCATAATATGATAGACAAATCATGATAACGCCTGATGATTGCCTGATGCCTCCTGATGGCAATTTGTACATCCTCCTATATAACTTCAGGTAAAGGCCGATCCCACATCGGAATCCACTCGTCGCCTGCAAGCAGCGGGTGCGGAGGTCATCCGGTCTACGGATGGCTTGGTGCGAGCGGCCAGAGACGCTATCCATTGCGACGACGAACGGAGTCTGGTGCTCAACAGAAGAATGGTGGGGGGCATTGCTCAAGAGATCGATGCTAGGTGAGTATTTTTATAAATTGGTCAACAAGGTCCTGAAATGGAGGTGATAGAAGAAGATCCACTAGGTGGACAGATGACCTGGCGAGGGAAGGCGTTCAATGCAGAATACGGGGAACAAGTCATACTAGGGGAGAGGCCTTTATGCAGCAATGGTATAAATCTCCAGACCGGTCCATGAACTGTGGAAACATTAAAATCAAATCAGCCTTTATTAAGTCTGTTAAAACGAAGAGGAATTTTACTTTGGTTCAACATTTCTATAATTTTTTAATGAATTCCAGATCCGAAGTCCTTCGCATAGAGAAGGAGCTTGAGGAGGCCCGCGGACGTCTCACGGCGATAAGACAGGCGAAGTACAAACTGCGTGGAGACACGTCCGGGGACGACACGGACACGGACGGACAAGACGTGCAACATAGGTATTGGACGAACTATCTATTTATTATATTTAAAAAAAATAAATGAATATTCTGCTACAAATTTATTACGTAACGAATGTATACGTTAGAACGTATGTTCGTATACGTAAAACATATTTTTGTGGATAAATTGTCTGTAACACTTTCGTGAGTTAAATGATTTATGTGATGATGAATGAATAAGACTTGAATTCCCCAAGCCCCATTTGAGACGGGACATCAACGACGCCTAAACTGAATCAAATATTTCAGATTCAAATCGCCGACCAGTAGTTTCGCGAACACCACTTACAGTCCAAATAGCACATACACAACGCAGAACACCACACAGAATCTAACACAGAACACAAGTGTGACACACAATACGACACACAACCTTTCGCCCGTATACTCGCCCGGGTATAACGGGTTCAAGGACAAGGGCGACAAGAGTCCGTCCTTTTCGAGTTTTCGTCCGGACGAAACTCCGAAGCAGAATTATGAGGGATTTACAACTCGGTGAGTTTATTAAAATTAATTTGTTTAATTATTAATTAACTTAATTTTTAACCTTATTAAATATTTAGTGACAAGTGTCAGGTACCCTCAGCAAGAATAATTAGTAAATTAAGTGGAACAAAGTCAGCGCTACCAAAGAACGGTAGACGCGGCGCTGTCAGCGTTTAGCAAAATGTTGCCATTTAATTATCTTTAATTGCCTACCCTGAAGAGTTTGTTTCCTCTAAGTTTGTAAAGAAAATCCCCTACTGAACAACATTACCAACTGGTCAAGTTAATATTTTCGCCGTGGGTCTTTGGTGGCGCGGACTCTTAACAAATGGCTGGATAACTTGAGCAGCGCTTTGTAGACCATTTTGGAACTAACTGGAATACATAAAACATGTGTAACAAATTGTATATTGTATGTGTCGAGACGATTACGTAAATAATACTAGCTCGTGAAATTCATGCTAAGTGTACTCAAGATAAACTTTTCAATAAGCTCAAATGAAAACCTTTTTTTTACATGCTGCTGGGATTTATAGGTAGAAGGATTTAAGTGCCTTTGACGCCTTACTTATGAAATGTGCCTATTTTAAAAATATATTTTCCTAATTCGTGTAATGATCACACACAAATGTTTTAATTCACAAAAGCCTTGAATTGTTTCGTAAACCACTGAAACTGTGATTAATTTAATGTTTAGCTAATTAAGGTTTATAGTACGTTATATTAGACTTAGGTTTAGATTAACTAGTAATAAGAACTATGGCTCTGTGACCGCTATAGACGCATGAGCTTTACAGGCAATAGATTAACCGCTTCTCTATTGGCTGGGCTCTTTGGTGTGAATTTTTAGAGAAATTTCAAAAATTTACCCATTTTTGAAGTTTCTCTTATAAATGTGTAATTTTTAAAATTGTTCTACTGTAAGCTTGCTTCGGTAGATGGTATTTTCAATTAATATTTCATTTACAGAGAAAAAACTACGACACTTAATGACAGAACGATGAGAAACGAGTAAGTCAAATGAACAGCTGCAGATTTAAATCGCTTGCGCCCGCGTTTTTTGATCCACTTTAAACCTGTTATTAATCGATTTGGATGATTCTTTCAAAATCTCTTTAGATCCATTTATATACATACACTTTAATATTGGCCCCAAATGTCTTGTACCTTCGTGGAGCACATATTTATAGCAGCATTATAGTATATCTCAAATTTATTTGACCTTTGGGTTTATATTATAGCTAATTAGTCCTATAACGGGGTAGGTTTCGTACAAACGTGTAATGGCCAATAAAGTGTTATGTTTGCACCCTGTTTGTTAATTATCTATGTCAAGCGTTTGACCCG
Source organism: Pieris melete (assembly GCA_963693345.1). NCBI lineage: Eukaryota > Metazoa > Arthropoda > Insecta > Lepidoptera > Pieridae > Pieris > Pieris melete. The sequence continues at coordinate 717,961 of CAVNZK010000325.1, read as the reverse complement.
GTCAGCCAAGAGACAAAGTAATTCCAGATTGGTTCTTTGAAGTCGAATTTTGTGAGTTCAAACATCGTTCTGTACATATTGATTAATATTGTATTTCAGCTCCACTTGTGGTTTTAACCATCTCTTGCATCATAATCTTCAGCTATGGAAACAATATTAACATTTTATATTTCGCACGATTTTTCAAATCTTTATTAATATCAAGAATCTATCAAGACTGTAATTTTTAACAATGACAATTATAACATCTCGATAAACGTTTAATTAATGCTATATATAATTAATTTTTGATGTACACACACTAGCCTGAACCTGTCCTAGAAATTTTTCAGTATAAAAACCATTTAATTTACGCATCAGACTAAAAAGTTAATTTTCTAGAAAACAGCTCTAGTGAATTGTACATCAAAAGCCTTGCACTAACGCATGGGGGTATATAGGATCAGCATGACAACAAAAAAGGCCGAGGTCCGAAATTTGATTGATGGGGAGCGAATAACGTACAGACGGGAAAGGCCGACGCCGCCACCGCGAAGGGTCTCTCTAAAGTATGAGGACAAGTAATTGGTTCGTTTTTTCCTTTTACACGGGGGTCGTCATCAAGCTAGCTTAACACCTAATGTATTCCTCTAATTTTGGCTTAAGTAAAACCAGCGGACTCGTTGTCCTATACACACGTGTTAAATAATAAAAATAACATCATCATTTTAAATCTAAACCATTCTCGAAAATACTCCTATTTTCATCAAAATCGCTCCAGCCGTGTAGGAGTTACAAACTAACGCACAAGATTTTTTTATTAATTTTAATGCGATTAATTATGAAGCAAATGTGATTTAGTGTCTAATTAAATTCTAAATCAAGTACCATTTATTCATAAAAAAATCATATTTTGGTAAATTTAAAAGTCGGCAACGTACTTGCGAGCCTTCTGGCAATCTGAGTGTCTATCTATGGTGTTACTTAACATCCGGTGAGCTTCTTGACCGTTTGTTCCGTTTTAAATTAAAAAATATCTAAACAACCTTTCATAAATGCAATCCTGCCCTCGGATGAAACCTGTATAGTTTTGTTAATTTATATTCCTGCGAATAACTTTAGACGATCATTAAATATTTAGTTTTTATGTCAAATAAGAAAATAGAATTAATTTCTAACAATATGGTGTAAAATTCCGTCTCGAAGAACAAAAATGGGGGTTGCTTAATAACTACTTGTTTCTTTGGTGCTAAGCTAGCTTGATATTTGAAAATATTATACATAACACGGAAAGTATATCTATATTTTAATTGTAAAATAAATCACATTGTTTAACTTTAGTCTGGAAAAATTGATGAATCTGTTCGTTTTAGAAAGGCTTTGTGTGTTTCCTTTAACAATTAACATTGGTGGAAGAAATTGCTTGTAAGAGCCCTATACTTTTATGCACATTAATGATCCTAAAGTGTCAATGGCCTAGTCTAGGCTTCGGCGTGTCTCTCATCTCTGAGGTCGTAGAACCCCGATTTTGCACCAATGGACTTTTAATGCGCATTTAACATTCGCTTGTACGAAGGAATACATCGTGAGGAATCGTGTCTTAGATCTAAAATGGCGCGTGACAGGCTCAGGAGGGTGGTCACCTACTTGCCTATAAGACAAACTATCATGAAACAGATTCAGAAATCTGCCCAGACCAAAAAGGTTGTAGCGCCACTAATCTATTTATTTATTAATGATGATAAATAAATAAATCAGCAAAATAATGATGAATTTTGATCATAATTTTATACAGTCTGCTACATTCCGTGTTGAGTATAATTAATAGGTTTTGGGCAAGCAGTTGCCAACATGTGTGTTAACGCATGGCATGGTGTTGGGTTTTTTTAACTTTCTTACCTAGCTATGATGAGTTATGCTTAAGTAGAAATTTTGATCACTAACAAAGGCTCTCAGTTTAGATTGTCTGTCTCACTTTGAGGATTTGACCGAAATGAAGACATAGCCCTCCCTTTCATAAGACTAAAAAAAGACGAATCTAAAGTGAAGACCAAAGCTAATCGCTGTCTCTTTTATTTGAATAACGATAGATAAAGATACTTATATCAATATATAACAGCTAATCGGTAGTGGTGGTTTCAGTTACGAGACACGCCTATACGACACGCCACGCCCTATCAACGAATACTATGACAAAAAAGAGAGGGTCGAAAATTATAAAACTGAAAATCAATATTTTAAAGAAGAAAAGTACGGTTACGACACACCCAAAGCCCCAATGAGTCCCAAATTTAACGCACGCGAACTCAGAGACGATAACGAACCAATATACTCAACATTACGTAAATCTCCGTTGGATGGTATCGGTGAAACGTTCAGCGAACACCAGAAGTCCACTGAGGCCATCCCCGGTGGGACTAAACACTCGGAATACTCAATCAAAAGCGAGTCCTATCAGAGCTACCCCAAAACAGAATACATCAAATCATTTGCCACATCGACCCCGACCAAATTCGACTTCAAACCCCTTGACGCCAAACAGAGCGACGTCGGGAAGAACTTTCTAGAAGAAACGACCACAGAGGTTAAAGAAATCCCAAATGGTACCCAGAAGATTACAACAACGAAGATCTATAGCTCGTCACCGGTTAACCTCACAAGCACGAACACAAAGTACGAACCGATCAAGCTGGACGGTATAGACGAATTGTCGAAATTTGAAGATTCTCGATACAGTACACTCGATTCACGATACAATGAATCGAAGAGCGATTCGAGTCGATTCCTGCGGCCGTCGGAGTTCAGAGCAGATGTTAAAAGGGAAATGCTGAAGGAGATCGATGGAATGGACAAGAAATTCTCGAAACAAACCATCACATCCGAGATGGTTGAGCGGAAATCTGTAATGACTAGCTCGCACAAGACGGAGTCCAGCTCGACAGTTACGAAGAAGTTTGGGAACTTTTAAAAGGTATTTCTGGTGCTTGGCTAAGAATAGCAATGTTACTGCTGTACGAATTTTTGGCGCTTTCTTTTAAACACTAAAATTTCGTTGATTATTCTAAATTGTTTTAATTTGTCACTGACCTATTCTTGCTTGTAGTACAGACGTCAAAGATTTGATAACACGTGCCTTGTTATTATGCCAAAAATGAAGAGCTGATTTTGTAGTTGCTTGGAATGATTAGACAGACATGTCCGCTATACGGCTATTAGATATAAGTTAAAACATATTTAAGTATATATACGTATATTTGCAGCACTATAGCGGACATATTAGATTTTAAGCATGTGAGCGGTGCTAGATTAGATTATGTAGATCACAAAGTGCCAGCACTAAACGTGTCCTTAAAATGCCTTAAATACAGGTTGATTCAAAATGTACAGTCCCCAATTGAGGCATGGTCACTTATATAAACCTTTCAAATTATAAAACAAAAGTGAATTGCATTTAACTATTAAGTATTTGACTTTTCAATTTGACGTTTACAGAATATTACCAATGCAGCTACATACATACACACATAGAATATTGAAAATCATATGTTCAGACTGAAAGCTTAACCAATCTCATTAATATATTAATAAAACCGATATCTGTGTTACAGACCGACCAGAAATCTTTGTTACAGATGCATTTATGAAATGTAGGTATAAATGTCCATGCCCCATCTGGGGACATGTCGTCAAGTTGGAAATCACCTGTATTAAATGCCATTGCGTATAGTGCCTTTATTTTATACAGTATTTATATACAGCTAATATACAATATATGTAACATTTATGTTTTTAAAGCATATGGAGTGCCATAATGTATAATAAAGGGTATTTTTATGGTGCAACTAAACTCTTAACAAAAAATAAATTATTAATGTTTACTATGTATAATATTTTGTGAAATTTCAAATGAACCGTGTCATATATGACTGTTGTGAAACGTCATCATTGTTTTATTTCAGGCTAAACTAAAATCTAGGTTCTTAAATTACAACGAATTTTGTGTTTATTATGATATCACAACCATCTGAGATTACTATTGCCACCAGCTATTTGGATTGATTTAAAGTAATTTTTACAAGCATTTTGATACATTGTGAGCGAACTGAAGATATAACATCAAACACAGGTTAACAATCAAGAATTTTCGATATTGTTACTTTTTAGCGTGGTTGGGTGACGAACTTGATATTTTTAGCAGCTATTTTATGTGAGCAGCCTGTTGATTAGAGCGGCTTTTAAATATTAAGAGGCCCACGTGAGCACGTCCACTCCAAGGTATTAACACCAATTAGATAATATAAACCGTGGTAATTATAATTAAGATCCACTCTGTATAAGATTAATATAATGTTGACAGCTAATGCTAAATGTCTATTTAATAGTTATTAAGATATTATTGACTTACAAATTTGTTTTAAATTAATCGTCTAACAGTTATTTTACGACCTCTATTGATAAGATTGTGTAATACAACATGAATTTTATATTCCCTTGCTTGGATTATTTAGTTAAAATTTTTGATTAAACTTTGACAAATTGCTAGTTCAACAGTCGTTGCCTTTGACAGTTGACGCGTTTCGCATTACGACAAGGGAATACTGAATTCATTGTAGATCGAAGTAATGGCTTGTTCGACTAATTTATAAATGTACGAAGCTTTTATTGTAATTAATTAAGATTAATCTCATAATGTTAAGCCAAATGATTTTATATAGTGATACGTGTTATTTTTATTAAATTTTATTTTATTCACATGTATTTAACATTTAATAAATTGTGTAACTCATGGGGTTTTTTATTTTCCTGTAAAACCTACACCTGCAAATTAAAAAAATAAATATCTCGATTAATTGAACTAATTTTGATGAAACTGTGTTTCTTTAGTTGTAATGAGCCTTTCTGCAAATAAAAATTTGTGGCTTAACATACATAACAAATCTTCAAACAGTAGATAATGGCGAAAACAAGTAATTAAAAATTGTATTATAAAGAGAAAAGATGTATGCCATCAAAAACATAACATGTAAAAACACAAGCCTCACAGAGATCCATGTAATCCATGCAATGCTAGCGTGGGAACTAGATCATTCCCTCTCGCCTAGAGAGGAGGCCTATGGGCCCGAAGAGGTATAGTTACGCCACTGCATGTAATAGGTACCAAGTCGGTTATTTGAGGAAGCTTCTGTCTTAAGTTACGTTACGTTAATAACCTAACGACTAAATTGTATTCAAAATGAAGATTCTGTCTGCTAGAAGTGTCTCAGGGTGTGTCCACATCTGGCGAACGTGCAGCTCGCGAGCCGTTTGCGAGCTGCGCGCGTGCAGTCACGGCAATAGTCTTTAGCGCAATTCTCGCGCTTACAGTTCCGTTTACTGGCATGGATGGAAGGAAGACGTGCGTTCGGCGCTCGCAAACTGCTCGCGAGCTGCACATTCGCGGCAAATTCTTCTTATTTCACCATCTTTCTTGTTTGACAATAATCTTTAATGATATCTATTATTGTGAGATACTGGTGCTTGAAAAAGGCTGGGAAAACCTGTTATTACAAGTCACCAGTCCACCTTGGACATAGTGGCAAAAAGTATTGTAAATACAACTTTTAAAAACGAACAATAAATAATTTATAAAAAAAAATGTATAGGTATATAAAAAAAATAGAAATAAGTGAACAAAAACAAAAGTCTAGTTTATGTGTGCGTGCGTATGTGCATTTGTGAGTGTATGTGTGTGTGCGTGTACGGGTCGGTGTGAGTGCGTGTGTGAGTTAGCTAAATTGTTACTAGTGTGGGCGAGAAAAACGTTCCATTTATTAAATTAGGGGTCGTAATAGATTTTCTGTGGTTTGGTAACTAAGCGATTTGAGATATTCAGTTACTTTTTTACAATTGTATTTTGTGAGATGATAGATTTGAAGGTCTTTGTTAAGTTTATTGTGTTTTTATATTAAAGCATAGGTCCATTTTTTTTCTGGACTGGAAGCAGTTCAGGCCCTTTTCGACCTTATAACTTCGTTGTGAGATAAAATTAGAAGCCTGAAGTTTCACTATACGGCCATAAGAGAGCGAAATGCTTAGCTCCATCACCCAATGGTGATGATGAGTCACAATTACATTTTGACATAGAGAACAACTTCGTTAGCGTAATACACAGATGATAGTTGTTGCTATAAACAATTAAAATGTCTAGTAAATTCTCCTTTTTTAACTTTAGAAAAATCAAATGTCATCGTCACTGATAGCTTCAAAATTTGTTTTGATCGCAATGTCGTTAACCTACGATAATTTTTGAAATCATCGTGACACATGCCTTTACCGGGATGCTCCTGCAGCAGTAGCGTAGCGGCGACAGTGCTGATCGCCTTGCTGCTGCTGCCGGTGGAGTTCTTTGTCCCAGACCTCACACCGAAATTGCCACCAACGGCGCTGCCGCAAAACACGATCTTCGTACCGGGCACAAATACTTGGTTTTTCCTTGATTTTCCGCCCCTCGATATATTTTTAACGTTGGTTCTTATCGTGTGGGCGACCACGACCTACCTCTGCGCTTGGATACAAAGGAAGATAATGGAAAGACGAATATTAAAGGTAATCTTTAGACTGTTTTATTTATTTAGTCACAAAAGATACAGTACTAATCCAAAACGAAAATGTCGAAAAATATACAATAAATGCACAATATCGCTACTGTGCACTCTGCGAACATATACGTAAAGATGTCGATAGTGCAATGACAGTAGCAATTAGCCCCTCATTGTTCCGATAGTTGCTTATATGAGAGTCTCTCAGGCCACAATATTCCGAGTATTTGACTAAGCCAGTTGAGTAACAAGCAAGCAAGGCGAAAATTTTCTTTTAAATTTATTTATTTAAAAAGCAGCTTAAATATGAGAATATTTCTCGAGTAGTTGCCTTTTAAGCAAATACCTAAAGTCCCTTTTTAAGGGCAAATTTGACACTCCCCATGGCTAGGTCACCGGTCTGCCTAAAGGCTAAATCCTATCTATAAATAATAAAGAAAAAGTTAAAAATTAGCTCAATCCGTTTCAACAGAGTTTGGAAATCCCATGACCATAAAGATGTATAATTTTAAATGGGTACTGAGCCTTTACAGAATAACTTTTCATAGCAACCCAGATCTTGAGAGAGAGTTAAAAACCCGCGCGATCCCAATTTTATTGTTAGATCATTGACAGCTAAGGGCGTCATTGCAAGACTGTGTGAAGCGCGCGCGAGGATTAGAGGCGCAACAGGAGCAAACGGAGACCAGCATCAGGCTCGCGCGTGCAGCGGCCGCGGAGTACGGGCTGTTGATGCATTTATTGCTGGCGCGCCGACGCCCTTCATCGCAATTACGCACCTAATATGTTTTACCCTTGTTTTCGTAGTGCGTTTGTTCTTTAAGAAATGTTTATTTTAGTAATTATATAATTTTATCGCCTTTTTATTTACTTTATATACTGTAATAACTGCGGCAAAGACAGGGAAGTAGACCTTGGGGCGAAGGTAAAGATATGGAAGCTCCATTCATATTTAGTCCTCCTTCTTATATCTGGGGTTCCCTGAGGTCCTAGAACCCCGGCTGTGCACCAATGGAGTTTCTAATTGCGCATTACATTCACCCGTACGAAGGAAAATTCGTAAGGAAACCGGCTTGCCTTACCCCTTGGCCACAGTCACCTGCGGCGCGCGGCAAAAACAAATTGAGCAAATTGTATGAAGTATGCCACAGCTATCGGCGACGCGCATTACGGTGCGACCTGGGGCTTGGTGGCTAGCCGCGCATCGGCGGCGGCGACGTTCTGCGCGGCGTGCGAGTGAAACAAATGTACTCGGGAGTATCGGAGCGGCAGTGGTGGACGCATTTAGCATCGCGCGATCAAAACAAATAATTTTGTTTTTATCGCCGCGGTCGCAACTGGTCGAGCTGTGGCATACCACCGCAAACCGCGCCTCTCGCAGCCACTCTCGCCGCGCTCCACACCGCCAGAAACTGTGGCCAAGCCCTTAGACCCTACACTAAGGCGTGTGTCAAGCACTGGAGGCTGATCACCTACTTGCTTATTAGACTGACAAGTGATCATGAAATAGATACAGAAATCTGAGTCCCAGACCTAACGTTTAAGTTAAGTTTGTAACGACAAATGTTTAAAACGAAAACTGCATCTTTGGTATTTTATTCTTGTAGTAATCCTCTCCGACTCTAAAATAAACTTCTCGACAAACGCCAATAGTTCTAGTAGTTACACTTGTAAGGGTAAAGAAAACATTACATTCAACATTATTTATTGCAATTTATTAAGTAGAGAAAAAAGACCAATTCCGTTCGCATTTAGACATCAGATGCTTTTTTATGGAGAAGCAAGGAGGCAAACGGGTAGGAGGCTCACTTGATGGTCAAAGTCAAAATTATTTATTCATTTAGGTAATACTAGGTATACCTACACTTATGAACGTCAAATAAGAAAATACATATTGAATGCTTCTAATTTTACATTTACTGCCAGTTCTCAAATCAAGGGCGTAGATTGTAGAACGGTAGAGATATGCCTAGGTATGTGGACTTGTGTCGGAAATACTTCAGTCGGCAGCTGCTTCGTAGTAGTGGTCTCAATTTTACAAGACAAATTTCGGAAAGAAAATTTTCTTTTATTAAGTACTTATCTATAAACAAAGCACCCTTCACAATACGAAAATAGGTACATCCAAGCATTGTGCTATTTTTGTAATATATGAAAAATACTGACTATGATATATTTGCCTAGCACAGATCTTGAAAAAAAATCACTCGAAAAATGTATTTTTTCAAATACTAAGATAAAACACCAACTAACCACTCCACTCCGCTTTTAACCTCACTACTGAGAACTCACGGCGGTGGTTTAAGATTAGTGTCCCGAATAGGCAAATTAAATACTAATTGTGGCTAAAAATAAATTTGACATGACAAATACTCTAGAATACACGTAAAATTATTTGTTAAAAACAGATCGTTAACTTAACGCCGTGTTGACGTTATATTAATGAGTTGGCATTTCAAAACACTAGAGAAGTAAACTAAAAGACCATATGTCTTGACCTCAAATTGCTTGTTTTATCTTCCCTCTTAACACATTCTTCTCTATTTTGTCGCTACCTTAATTCGTTTGATGAAAAATATTTCCGAGGCCACTGTACACTTGCCTAGCAGACACGCCCAATCCATAGGTCCAATACCCCAATATTGGACATTAAGAGACTCCACAGGACTTTGGCCTAACGGGCACAAGGCTCATCTGATAAGTGAATGGACAGTTTCAATGCCAAAGGTCTTGCGAGTATGTTGCCGACCGTTGTCATAGATAACCTCCTTTTTTTAATTTACGATTTATATTTTTTTTATAGAACAAGGGGGAAACGGGTAGGTGGCTCATCTGATGTTAAGTGATACCGTTGCCCATGGACACAAATATCAGAGGGCTCGCGAGTGCGTTGATAACCTTTCTCGTAGATAACCTTTTTGAAGGCCATTTAATTATCATTTTTTATAATTGTAACGAGCAAGAGGCTGATCTAATCTTAAGTGACACCGCCCATGGACACTCTCAATGCCAGAGGGCTCGCTACGAGTTGATATTCTCTTCGAAGGACCCTAGGTCGAATCGGTTCGGTGATACTTCAGTGGGCTGGTGCCACATAAGGGCCCAAAAACTGCCTTCAAACTCTGAGTTTTGGTCGCAATTAAGTCTTCAGCACTTCCTGGTTAAAGGTCCTTATCCTTTGTAAGGACATTTCTGTATCACCCCCCCCTTTATTCGTAAGCAAAAATGTTTTAGGCAAAGTAATTCAATTAAAACAACTATTTTTCATATATTACAAAATTATATATAACTTGTGTAAATCATACATTATGTGCGTCGGTGGCAGTAAAAATTCTAATGCTATATGTATATATGTTCGTTAAAAACCACAGTTGAACCTTCGTGTTAGGGGGCATATATACATATAACATTATATATGTGAAAACTACACTTAGTTATTGCTGAGTACATAAGATTGTTGACTTATAATTAGACATTAAAAAATTCGCTTGCTTAAAATTATCAAAACTGTAAAAAAAATACAAAAATAGCAAACGGAATGCATCAACAGCGAATCTCCACGACAAAACCACTGCGTCAGGTGGATCTAACCACTCACCGAAATACTGACTACTTAACGCGTAAACTACTGGCCTCACCACTACTGACCTAACCACTCCGCTGTCAGTAGTGAAGTGGTTTAGTCAGTCAACCACTTATCTCTACTGACTCAACGTCTCCACTAGACTTCACCAATCCGCTTCTAACGTACACTCATCACTAAACTAACTACTGACAACTCACGGCGGTGGTTTAACATTAGTTTCCCGAACTGGCAAAAATTAAACACTAAATTGGGCTAAAAATAAATTTGATATGGCAACAATATTAAAAATACTCTAGAATAGGCGTAAAAATATATGTTTAAAAATAGATCTTTAAATATGGTCTTGACCCGAAAATGTTTGTCTTCATAACTCATATTTTGACGCTACGCACATTTTTCGTTTAATACTTGATACATTTTTTATAAGGCGTATTAAAAACTAAAAACATACAAATTTTATGGAAAACCGGAATTAGATGTAAAGAAAAATTTATAACGTCGTGTTGATATCTCAAAAACTACTGCACGTATTTCAATGAGACTTAAACCTTTGACACAATCTTACATAACAAACTCTGGTTAGCTCTACGGGAACAAGGAATACAAAATAAATATGTTAACTTACTAGAAAAGATATACCAAAGAAGTAAAGCCACAGTCAAGTTGGAGAAGAAAGGCAACATGTTTCAACTGAAAAGGGGTGTTTGGCAGGGCGACCCCGTGTCGCCCAATTTATTCACCGCACTTCTGGAATTCATCTTCAGGAAGCTGGATTGGTCACGGTTGGGAGTAAATATCAATGGCGAAAATTTAAGCCATCTGCGGTTCGCAGATGACATTGTTTTAATAACTGAAAAGCATGAAGACTTACAATACATGCTTCAATCCCTAGAAGACACAAGTAGAGAGTGTGGACTGGAAATGAACCCTGAAAAAACATGCATAATGACAAATGGCATAAAATACAGTATAACCGTCAACAGTAGAAATATAGAATATGTTGACCAGTATGTCTACCTTGGTCAAAATATATCATTTAAAAGCCATTATATAGAGGAGGTAGAGAGAAGAATTAAAAAAGCCTGGAGTTCATATTGGTCACACAAGCACATTTTCAAGTCTCAAATGAGTTTACCACTGAAGAAAAAAGTGATGGACTCTGTTGTGACACCTACACTACTGTACGGCTGCCAATCGTGGCCTATCACAGCTGAAATAATAAAGAAAATCCAAACATTTCAACGATCAGCCGAAAGGAGCATGTTAGGCTTGAATCTTAGAGACAGAATTCAATGTACAACAGTACGAAAGAAAACAAAAATAATAGATGCAGCTAAAATGGTGTGCCGCCTGAAATGGCGTTGGGCGGGGCACACAGCAAGAAAGTGCGACAACCGATGGAGCGAGAGAATGCTGCACTGGTACCCGCGCGACGCTGGGCGGATGACATCACCGCCGTCGCCAGGGTCACCTGGCCGCGCCTGGCCCACGACAGACACGAGTGGAAACGGATGGAGGAGGCCTATGTCCAACGGTGGACAAACCAAAACCTCACAAACAAATGATTATTCCTAAATGTTAAAGTGTATTTTACGTAATGTTAAAAGTTAATTTTTCAATTCAAAATCAATGAAAGTTCTAATTTATTATAGTTAAGTTTTGGAAATAAAGGCTATTATTATTATTATTATTATTAAACCGTTCTAAATTGGAATATAACTGATTACAAATAAATACAGGTTTGATCATCTCCTTTTTTAAATCGGTTAAGATCTAACGATGAGGTGAAGATTTATGCCGACGCCTTTTAGTAACTGTGTCCGAAAGTAACGAGATCAGGAGCGACAGTTTTAAGCGTTCTAACGCAAACTATTAAAAAAATGACTACACCACAAATTTTCATGCCATCTTGAAACAGAAACATGTTTAAGCTATCTAGACACACAAATTCATTTAAGCGCCATCTCGTGACAAAACTAGACACATCTATCTGCGATGTATGTCAAAGTGTTTGACGCTCTCGGGTATTGCGTTGGGCTCGACGGGCACTTTTCGGAACAGCTCGTCCAGAGTTTTTACATAGTTCAACTTGCGAAAGAACTTTAAGCTGAAATTAAAGAACGGATTCAATTAATCATTTTAACCGAAATAAGTATTAAAGAAAGAACTGTACAATATAGGGAACGTAGTGGACATAGTGAATGTAAATCGGTCAATCGTGAAATTTTTAAATTGTGAGTAAAACTATAAAGAAAATCTAAAATCGTTAAATTTTTAAAACATTGGTCAACAATGTTTATAGGTACTTACCTAACGAACGGCTTAGTTATAACGACGAATGATTTCAACCAAAACGTTGGATGCACGAGATAAAGATGTTTCAGATTTTTTCGTAAACTGGAAAAATAATATATATTATAATATATAGAACAGTGGACAAACGGGCAGGAAGTTTACCTGATTTTATGTGATACCACCGACCATGGACAATACCAGAATTCAATTGCCGGCCTTTTATGGTCCTAAGAAACCTAAGTCGAATCGGTTCGTAAATACTAAGATAGGCTGGTTCCACACAGTGGTAGTGCCTCCAAAGACAAAGAAAAAATTAGAAGAAAACGTAAAAAAAAAGAGTAAAAGATGGAAGGAAACGAATGAAAAAGAAAAAAACAAAAGAGCTAGAAAGAAACAAGGAAGGAAATAGGAAAAATGTAGAAAGAAACAAAACAAAGAATTAATAAAGAATGGAAACAAAAAGAAAAGGTAGAACGAAAATAATAGAAATACGAAAACACAATCAAATAATAAACAAGAGAACATTTACCGCCTGTCAATCAGTTTGTAACACTCGTGCAGCCAGGCGAATGTCGGCATCCGGCGTTTGCCCGCACTTCCGTGGAGGTATATCAGTATGTATTCATCGGTCACCAGGCGTTCCAGACTCCATATCACGTACCTGAATCAATGCCTTTATAGTTCCTTATACAGGATGTACCAAAAGTTATCATCCACCTGATGATAGGCCAGGTCGTGGGTAACCACAGAAAATTAAAAAAAGAAATCCTAAAACTGTGTAAAAGAAATATATGGCGCATTCCAAGTGGAATTACAAATTTTTGGATGTAATATATATATTTTCTGCGCTTAGACACTGGCCAGACCATATTGGTACTTTTTTTATTATTGTCTACTTTGTGCAGAATATAATTGTTATATTATTTAATTCTACCAGCTAACTAACAATAGCATCATACGTTTGCACTGATTTAATTGAAGCACTCATTTCTCGGTTGCCATCACAGCGTAAACACAATGAGGCAGAAAAAGACAAAGGCGTAAATAAATATCAATTGTAGGGTAACGCTCAAAATCAATGAAAATTTTATAATGTTTTGAGAACTAACCCACTTTTGAAAACATCTCGATTAAAATGAAATTATTTTTGTGACAATTTAATTTATACACCTTTCTCGATTAAAAAAAATGGAGGGTACTTACAAAAATAAATTATCCATAACATATCTATAATCCGGTCTTGCATTATCTGGTAAATAGCACGCGCTGAACACAATTATCGCTGCACCGTCGGCGCTATAACCCCCATGTGATATAACGCGTTTAAACGGTTCGATAACCTAAAAAAAATATTAAACAATTTATCTATGTCTATTTATCTAGGCCCACATGGTTTTTATCATACTCATTGCAGTTTAAGTAAGTTATGTTTTTTGCCCTGGTCCTATACCCCAAAAGCCCACACCATACCACAATAGCATGGGCCCCAACTACCGCTATATTATCCTACAATTAATTGTAGTGCCCTTTATACAACTTTTATTTTCAATTTGAATAATGGTTGACCTTTTACTGTAAGAATTTTTGTCCTTCGCCCCCACATCCGTAAAACCACAATGTCCCTCACTACCTTTATATCTCAGCCCTACAAAACTGTTACATAACGCTCTACATTCAAAATAATCGCCTTGCCCCATACCCCACTCACCTTCATATCACAATTAGCATTAACCCCACTATACTGCACATGGAGCCACGACCTCTCATCCCGATATTCTTCACTCGCCGAATACTCTGGTATTTGATCACTACACTCACTAGCGGTTGCTGTGGACTTGGATCTGAAATCGTGTCCAAAATGTGAGAAGAGTTCAAATCAAAATCAATGCCAAGTTTTATAATAATTTTATTACATGACAATACGAGCCTACTGGACACCCATAAAGGGCACTCCATGGACACCCATTTTAGTGAGTGCGTTGACGGCTTTTAAGGAAGTTTGCTCCTTTTAAATTGGAGGTCGTATCTCCCACGGAAGACCAAGTCTATTCTACAGTTCGCAAATGTCTCGTGAAGTGCACCGTAGAAGACTTCCAGCAATAAAAGGGTCATTGGGTTCTAAATCGATTCCAAATTATATTTTATTCAATTTACATATTTGAATTAATCACACACCGTGAATATTACGATTACACATGGTCATCCTTGACAATATAATTGGGTTGTTTATTTATTTATTTAGTTATAAGCCCACAACATCACACACAGTCCTAAGTCCACCAACTATTTCACAAAATCCCACATCTAAAATGTGTGACAATTAATGCAAGCATAAGTTTCTCAGTAAAAAAATCAAATAGAAATTAAAAAAAAACACAACTAAAACACACACGACAATGCAAGCACACATTAAAATAAAATCAATTTTCTAACATAAACATAAAATAAAATTTTCAAAAACTATGGCACTGTGCAGAAAAAAAAGAACAATCATCAGAATATGTTGTTAATCGGTGCCAAGTCCCATTTAGTTGAAATATCTTTAACAGAGTTGAGTTCTGAATCATTTCTAAGCTGTCGAATTAAGTTTAAATTTTTTACGGTTAAAAACATTTTTGTATGTTTTTGTTATATATCTTTATATAATAAAGCAATGGAAAGAAGAATGCATAAAATAGAAAGCGAAAAAATAGCCTGAAAAAGTTCCGACCAATATAGTAATATTGGAAGGACTGAAGTTTCCTTATATAAAAATCTTAAAAATAGTTTTTTTAGTAGTCCTTACCGCTGTGTCTCATCTTCGCTTGGTGGGTCTACGATATCCTTTTCTGGTTCAGATTCTATGGAACAATCACTTCCTACACTACATGTGTCGTCCAAAGGCGGCTGAAATCAATTCAAATAGGCTGTTTGACAATATATTAGTGACCCAAACATATACAAATTGATATTTTTCAGCTATGTCATCTGTCAACTTTATGTATTAACTTTTGTCATATTTTGTTTTATGTTAAACTATTTTTTGCGTTAAAACTGACAATGACATTTAAAGATGAATTCAATGGTCATTGCTGTTCTGTACTCAATTAATATAAATTATATATATATATATTAATGTAAATTATAAATATAAATAATAAATATATAAATTAATATAAATTATTGTAATTATAATTGTTTTATTAATAACTAAAAAAAATTAACTAATTCCGACAAAACTTTGACAATTCCCTGATTATAATCATATCTTAAAGTAACTCGGATCTGAAAAATTCAAATCTTCTGACCCACAAACCATTTATATTTTCTCAAAATCTGTTGAAAATCTCTCACATACTCACAATTTTTATTTTTCGCTTCGGTGGGGGGTTAAAGACCGCCGGTCTAAGGGCTACAGACCCCGAATACACATCCATTAGAGCAACATATGACTTGTCATAACTCCATATTTCTGAATTGTGACCCTTTAAATAAAGATTAAATAAAGTAAAAATAATTGGCTTCAACCCTTAAATATTGACCTAGTGACTTCAGCATGCAACTCTTCTTAGGTCATACAACCTTGGCTGTGCACAAGTTGACATCCTATGGCTATTTCACACCCTCAGAAGGCTGATCACCAAATCCATAATCTAGGGCAAGTATTACCAGTAATAATAGTGTATTATTGACAGGGTACAGCAGTTAGGAGATCCCTGAACCCTGATCAATTCAAAACACTGCTACCAACGGATTACACTGTCCACCTTGTACTGTGTCTATTGTCAGACAGATGCCTACTTGTCAATAATTATAATTTCACCAAAACCCTATACTCACATTCTGAACTTGATGGATTCCACTCGACATTTCCATTGGTAAATCAAAATTAGGCCGAACATTTGAGGGTGAATCACACCATTCCGTTGCCTGAAATTAAATATAATATCTATATCAGGGCAAAATTGTGGGAAAGAGACCAAGGGGAGGCAGCCCAACACAACGGACTGTCCAGGTACCACAAAACATGGGCCATTCTGACGCCATTCAACTAGTTGGAGGTCAGAGATGAACTGCCATGAGGGATTCATGTCTTTTATAATTCATCTTCTTTATAATGGGAAATATTTATTATGAACGGCTCCAAGTCGAAGTTAGGTGATACGGCAGCGGTTAAGGGAGCGTTCATGTCACATTTTTAAAACTGTAATTATCATTAAATGTATTTATATACATTTTTAAAACTGTAATTATGTACATTGTGTACAGGATGTTATACTAATAATATAAAGAGATATGTAATTGTATAATTGTGTTCATAACAAATACACTTTGACTCTGACATATTATAGAAAACTATTAGATATTAATAAAAATGCATTATCTAAATTCTTTTTAAAAGAATAGTACTGCTTTAGTTATTGAACTATTCATCATAATAACAGGCTTTGTCAGCATCTACTTTGTATATGAATTGTATAATTCTATATCTGTACATTCCACAATTTTTATAACAAACAATTGTAATGCCAATATGCCAATACCTCTGTAAAACGTTCCTGTTCCATTTTCGGTGTACTCCGTTTTCCAATACTCTCAAACCTGGAAATAACAGTGTCTGGAATTCCCGGTGACATTGTTGGTGTAATTTTCCTCCTCGGCTTTAAACCATTAAACAAACTGTTGGTGTCATTGAACTCAGCTGACACATACAAATTACTTTTTGAACTATTTTTCTGCGGTGAATATAGGCTATAACCATTTTTATCTGCCTCTATGCTTGATAGACTATCATAATATATCTCATCCTTTTTTTCATCTGGACTCGCAAGACCCATTAGGGGATGATTAGTTGTTAATGTTAAAGTGCATTTGTTTTTATTTATGGATGTTTCTAACATTTTTGTTGTTAAACTATTCATTGTGGAGTCTTCAAATTCTGAAGAATTAGAGTTTGGTGTACTGTATTTTGATGATGCTGTATCCATCTTTTCATCTGAGTCTTCACTTTGATCACTGAAAATTTTAAAATCACATTATGCGAATTCCTGCGGATGCAACAATAAACTTTTTTTCTATGTGCAAAATTATTATTTTGTACTATAAAGGAGGAAATTAAGGACACGGGCATGTCTTAGACCCAAAATAATGGCTTGGATTGCCTCAAGCCACAATTTGCCTATAAAGAAAAAAATGAAACATAGATATAATTAAGCCCCAAGGGCAACTTCACTATGGAGTTTATTTTATTTATTAACAGTTTATTGCATTAACATAATAAAAAATTGAACATAATTAAATGAAAAGGAGGGCAACTGGCAGCCTTATGCCTTTTTTTAGTTTTGTCAGTTTTTCTCTTTTTTTTAACGTTGGGAACTAACTAAATGATATAATTTTAGTTTGCCACTATAATTTATTAATAATAATGCAAGAATATGGTACAAAAATGTCTAAGGTCGTGCAAAAGGCGCGCAAATTTGTCTTTAAACTTAAAATTTTTACATTATTAGTCATATAAATTGGTCAATTCTTATATTATTTGAATCATATCATAACATATCATATCTACTAGTGTCTCACGCAAATACTAATTTATTGAATAATATATTTTTTCCACCACTTTGATTTTTAAAGACACTAGTCGGAAGATCTTTTAATTCTTTTGGTATATTATTGTAAACCTTAATTGCCATACAAAAGGTGTTTTCCTAAACAGTTCCAGATTGATTTTCCTCACTGCCAATTTCTCCCCATGTGTCTTATTACTTAGACTTCTACATTCGATTAAAAAATCAATTTTGTTCTGTAATTTTTCAATATGTGCTGTCCAACGGGTTGGGTGATTTTGATGAATTTGATGATACTGATTATGCAGGAGTCTCGGGGACCCTTGATTGGAACACCTCCAAGTGATTTTAGCTTTAGGAAATTCGTCAAAGTGTTTAAAAAAAATTTAAAGTTTCGTAAATTGTATTGAGAAAAAATATTTTTAAATGACTGTTAAATAAATAAACTCGTTACTCTGCTATATCGAATACGCCTACTTATATTAAACATATTAACACGCGCAATATTGTTTTCATGTATAATGTTTATGTTTGTAATTCTGAGTGAATAATGCGACCTTGATATTTAAACGAAATGGCATTGAATGCAATTTTCATATTTATAATAAGTGAGGGTGGTTTGGTCATAACACGTTTAAATATTTTAATGCAAAAGCACTTATTATTCCGTATAAAGTGTAAATACAGACAAAGACAAAAGCATTCCAAACGGCTAAATATATAGCAAATAAACTACAAAAAATCCATGAAATTACGATAAACAAAATTGATTTATAAAAACTCACTTCATCGGTACCTGCAGTGTTTAGGGAATTTACACATTAAAGATGCACACCCTCTAGACACTTTTACACTACACTAGTTTTTTTACTTTGATTATTGTAGACTTTTAAATTATTTATTCATATCTAAAGAAATATGAATTAATAAAATTTTCATCTCAACCGACGCTCCTTCTCTGCAAAAATCAACACAATTGACAAATAACAACTTAGTAGTTACATTACAGACTGAAAATGACAATCATTTTTAAGAAAATTGAATTTTGACAATTGACAAATTGGATAACATTTTATTTTATTTTTCATGTTATTTGTATACTTTCATAAATTTAATATAACTTCTAACCAATTATTAAACTTATTAAAAAGATAGTATTATATCGTTATCAAGTGTGACTACTAAATACACAGTATTTTTATTGTTAGAAAATAATTAATGTTGAGGATGAAATTTAATAAGTTACATTATTTAAGTACCAACTTAAAATTATATCAAAAACGCATAATATCTAAATTTCGTACGATAAATTAATATTTTTCTATTAACGGAAATAAACGTCATATACGTACAATCAGATAATTAGAACCAGACAAATGTATTTCTTGAAATTTTGAACAATAGACTATTTCTTGGAATCATATTTAAAAGCATTGATAATTACTGTTGATTTCTTCATTTGATCGAGTGCTATATTCTATTGAATTCTTGTCTGGATTACTAGCTGGTTGGTTATTCCAAGCAAATAAATTGGCAAGTTACGCTATCACAAGCATTATTTTATAGCATTTTGTTCTTACAATGTAAATAGCCACTTTCTCTACCTCGAAAATCTGATTTATTTAAGTGCTGAAACTAATATTTATAAGATATAGCATTTTTATCAAACGTTAAAACCTTTTTGACTAATGTTTCACCTGTACTTCTATTGGCGTATTTCCCGCGTATTTTCAAAAACACCTTTTATATAATAATCTTAAATTTAAAGAAATCATAATTAAATAATCTATAGTAATATGACAAATGTGCTTGAATGTATGGGAAATCCGCTGTAAAGTGGAAATATTTAATATTTTCTTGGAAAAACAAGTGTCAACTCGCTAAAGTTTACAAAATAAACATTTCGCGGAAGAGTATTTGAAGGACCGATTCGTGAATTTTTAATCAGTGTGAGGTTTTGGTTCGAACATTCGTGTAAAAATTAAATATTTTTTAGAAAATAATGGATTGCAAAATGTTCATTTTCATAATGGCGTTGGGAATAAATTTAATTTTGGCAGATGACGTGAGCTGTAAGTACCTATTAATTTTAGTTGTTTTAAAAATACATGCCTATTCATTTTAAAATATTATGTATATGAGTTTTTTTTATTACCAGTTATTAATCTATGTACCATTGAATGATGGATTTAGCAATCGCAGCATTCTTGTCTTTATCATTGAATTAAATATTACTGTATTAGCCAGTCAAAGGTCATTTTCTCTTAAAATAATATTTGTTTCGGGTAAGAGAACACAACTCTGCCAGATCAATGAAACAGGTGAAACAGAAATAAATATAATAATCTTTAATATTCGTTTTTACAAAATACATCTCTTTTAACAAATAAATACAGTAATATGTATATTTAAAATATACCTTTGCTTACTCTGCTTTTCAAAACGAATAACATCTGTCAAGTCATTTAGTCATTTAAAATAAGTACTTAGGTATGTGTTTATTAAAAATAAATTAAATAATTATAACCAATTCCAAGTTGTCATGTCAACTTCCACAGATTATTGAAAGACCTCTACAAAGGTCTTATTACATATTATTCTTCATATAACAAAACATAGAACATTATAATAATATGATTTCAGATCAAGCTTGCGTCGATAAATACTCAAGGAAGGGATACCAGCCGTGGCAGGAATGGTCAGATCATTACACCTGCCACAGATACCGATGTGAAATACGAGACGGGAAATATTTTATTGCTGCTGTCGGGTAAGAAAAATCAGGAGCCAAAAAACTTTGAGACAGATGTTAACGCCAAACAAATTGAAAAATACCAAGTTAGATCTTATGCCACTAGCGGGTCACGCTTGTCTCTATGTCTAGTAATCTATGACCTAGTTTTGGGTGCGTAAATAATTACAGTAAATGTAAAAAATAATTGTACCAAAAAATTAAGGATTTTTATTAGTATAATTATTAATTTACAAATATTTTATTTTTCCGTAATTGGATATTTAAAAAAAAACAACTCAATTTCAGTTGCCGCAAGCCAAAGATACCTGAAAATGCCCTCGAATGTCACGAATATATTGAAGACGAGAACGTTGGTATGTTTTTTTTTTAATTTTCAGTCTCTTACACACATAATAATAATTAAAAAAAGATTTCTAGTAAAGTAAAACAGTGTATGCTGCTCCTCCTTATTCCTCTAATTTGGTGTAGTTTATTATATATTTGGTTTTCACCCTCTCATTTAGTCAATTAAAAAAAAATACGAAAGCTTTTTTATTTTTTATTTGTATTTTCCACAACTGACATGGACATTATTATCTAATTGATGTAAAAAAAAATCCGTGACAGAATTTCCAACATGCTGTGCTCGCTTACGTTGCGTTGTGGAACTCAATGGTGAACGAATTGTGCAGACACGTGGACAACCTGGTGAACTTTTCCCTGACAAGTATGTATAATGCAAAAAAACTGTGATTTTTTTATAATAGTAATCACATTAACTTTGTGAAATATAACACTTTCTATTATTAAAGCAACAACTCTATAGACAAGATACAAAAAATTATTTACCACAGTTTAAAACGGATAAAACGAATCTTAGCATTATAATAATGGATATGGCAAATTGACAAATACAAAACAATATGTTTGACAGCTGAAGTTTGACTGACCTTCTAGAATATGACATTCTTCTTGTGTTATATTATAACATTTTTTTCATTCAGCATTTAACCTGTAGTTTTATGTAAATTATATTTATAATATATTTTAGGCCATGGAAGGGCCAACAAAATGAACCAAACGCAGCGGTAGTCGGCATGGGACCAGTACAGCAGAACCCAGGTGGTGAACCCCAGAGCCAACCAGCTCCCGGCATGTTTAACAACAGAGGCGCAGGCAAGCCAAGTAATTTTTGTTATACAAATTTAGCCGATGAAAAATTTAATTTTTCTTTTAAGTACGAAATATAACCAAGTCACATTTTGTAATTAAATGTTAAGAACTACCAAAAACATATTAAAACTAGTTTAAGTAAAAAATAATCCAAAAAAAACATAGCAAATATGTCTGCTTTTACCTTACAGCTTCTTTTTATGAGACGTGTAAAAGAGACAGTACGATCTACGATACACATTGCTCTCTTTCTATCAATGTTTATATAACATATTAAAAACCGTTAACCTGACTATTTTAATTTAGCCAACGATATTCCCGACAGCGGATGGCAGCGATATTAATGGACGCCGTTACGTAGACCCATATCCATCTCAACCAATGCAAGATTCACCAAGAAAGAAGAGATCTACCACCCACCCCCTTTTTGACCGTGGATTCCTACAGGAACGCGCCTATGCCCCACATCAGATCAAAATTCACGGATATTCCCCTGAAAAATATACATCATACTTTACAAGTAGCGTCAAAGGCATTTCTAATCCTAAGCTTCACATTAATATGTCTTAATAACAATCAATGCATTATTCATTATCTATTTGTGGTTTGTTGATAATAAAATTGTTTAATGTTTATTTAATTTATTTCATGATTAAAAGTTACACTGAACAATTAAATTGAATTTTTCTAAACAAATAAAATGTTTCAAAACATTCGTCAAACATAATGCTACAAATGATATAACATGAAAATAAACTTGTACGTTTTCAAATAATTATATAAAATTTGAACGCATCTTTGACTTGAAAGTTGAAGTAAAAGAGAAGTTGACACCTGGCATATCGCATTTAAGTTGACGATGACAATGATGTCATTACAAAAAGCATAAATTGAAATAAACACTGAATTCGAGGATAAAACAAAAATTGCGTAAATAAATAATAATAATTCTATTCCAAGTATGTAGATAAATTATTTAAATTAGAGTAAGAATGAGATAAATTACAATAAACAAACAATCGACGAAATATTAGCTAAGGAATTCTCTAACTGTAAGTTTTTTTATTTTCTTTTAAAATTACTAATATTAAGTAGACTACGGTATTTCAAATTATTGTTAAGTTGCGTACTTTAAAACTCCCGTATACACCGGACTACAGCCTCTTTACAAGTAATATAAACCATTTTCAAAACATGTCAGCAACAATAAACAACCAAAGGTTTAATGTTTGTTACTATACATTCTTACTGGACCAAGGCTCTGAAAGCTTTTTTTTACCCATTCACCAGGATTTCCTTAAAAAAATAAAAAAATTAAGTTGTTGTTAAAAGTACTAGGATCCACCAACTCCCTGATTATAGTAAAGCATAGTTAAAAATCAATTCTTATTTAAAAAAATTGAGTTCGATTTAGAAATACGTCACCTGAATTTAATGATACTGATTATGTAGGTGTCACGGAGGACCTTAATTGGATCACCTCCAAGTAATTCTAGCTGCCAGAGTTGCGTCTAACTATAATTAAAAATGAAATATAATTTTGTGTATTGTATTGAAATTTGTTAAACAAAACATACTTTATTCGTTTCTCTTTATTATTGTAATATTTCAAGACAGCGAAACGCAAACGGCTATTATGAATGTAGATTTTGGCAGAAATTACACTGTCTAATTCAAACCGTTATATGATTACTCTACCCCTTACCCCAAATCGGGTGACATATTTATAAATTGTTACAAAAAAAAATTAAAGATCGACATAACAATAATGGAAACCATAACACTTAAAACATAGGCTGACTTCTGATTCGTTTTTAGTATTAGCAGATTTATGCATTGATACTCATTCGCACAGTTGTAATGTTGTTGAGGTTGTGGATTTGAATCCAGTTGACCTGTTTAGTGAGACTTTGTTTAATATTTATTTATTAGTAAATATTGTAAGTAGTCTGCTTTGTAGGAGAGGTTTATACCAAAAGTGGATCTAGCTATTTATGTCCCATAGCATTAAACTTTTTTGATTTATCTGTATTGTATATATTATTTTTTTTGTATCCAACTTCAATAAGTCCCTTTTTTGCATATGTATGTTGAAATTTATTAAAATTTACTTTGATAATCATGTTTGACTTCCAAGCATGTATATGCCTATTATCATACATACGTATTATATTAGTAAGCAGTATTAGGCTAGTAGTTCAAGCCCTTTCATCCCTGAGTTTGTAGGACTTTCTATCTATGCACACATTTAACACTCACTACTGTGAAGGAAAATATTGTGAGGACATTGGCAAGCATTAGATCTAAAGAGTTGTTGGTGTGACAGACAGAATGCTAGATATAGATATAGAGATACAGAAGATACAGGAAGAGCCCCAGAACTAGAAGATCCTAGTGGGAAACTAGGATTTTTTTATATGTTTATGGAGACTAAAATCTAGTATATTCCAAGTTGTTTTTTGTGATATAAACAAATTTTTGCATAACTTGGGACACGTGACTTGTTAAATAAGGAATTAAATTATAGTTCTTGTCCATTTTGACAGAAATGAATTCTTTAAAATACATGTTACAGATGGAGCCAGAAAAACCATTTGCATGTACAATACCGGATTGTAGGATGACATTCACAAATGAAGATCATCTTCATGTACACACACGAAAACATGATATGGTTTTACAGTTGGGTATGGAGCAGAAGGCGGCATTTGCTGGTATGTAAATTAAAAATGTGTTGATGAAATTTAGACTTCATTGGATCCGCTCATTAAATTTTCGAATTATTGGGGACTTTTCACTGTTTACATAATATGTTTTAATTGCTTTGCTTTGTTTCATTAGTTTTTTCCAAATAACTATATTTGTCTTATGTATTTTTGCACTTCTTGCGCTCACCTTATCTAATTTAAAAAAAAAACTCAGTGGTTGCCTGGAAGGGATTGGTCAAAAATAATAAGGCCGCCGGTGCCCTTCCTATTTTCTTAATTATTTTAATTATACTATATTTCTGTATACTTGCAATGAAGTGTTTATAAATAAATGAAAGATCAATGTATAGCACAAAGTTTTCTTGTACTTATATAAAAATTACTTTATTTATGTGATAGTTATAATTTGGTAATGCTATAAATATATACATAAAAGCACTTGATTTCTAGTGTCGCGTAGATTAGCATTTATTAAAGTCATATGTCTCAGCTTGTTTGCTTGTCGCTTTAAAAAAGCTGTCCAATTTCACACTCTTAACTAAAGCTTTGAGAGAGAGCTACAGAGAGAATAATTTTAAAATGTGAAATTTTACTTTTCATGAAAAGTGAAAATTTTTAGTAAAATGGAATCATATAATATCTTGTTAAGCACTAAACTTGAAGACGGCTGAATCAATTTCAGTAATTTTATTTATTGCTTAAACTCTAAGGAAGGTTTTTATAGAGAGAAAATTTTAAAGTAACTGGGCAAGACTTTCAAATCAGTTTCTATTCCACAAACAGTCTCTATGTGATAGCATAGCAAAATATTCCATAATATGTTGGTATGTTCTAAAAAAGAAGGCTAAAGCTAAAAAATCTAGCTAACGACTTAAATATATCTGTAAATAAATATATACATATATATAAATATATTGATAATTTAGTCCCAATTTAATTTCAGCTGACCAGACACCAACACCCACTCGATTTATAAGAAATTGTGAAGAAGTTGGTCTCTTTCAAGATTTGCAAAATGTTACTGTTAATCCGTTTGATGAAGGATTCAAGAGGGCCATGGAAGCCAAGTAAGTGGACATGTGTGGGGCCGTTTTACCGTGCTGCTGCTCCTAATACTTATCACTCTGTTTTCCTTTTTAGGCATACAACCCTCGAATCATCTACAGAAGACGTTCTTCATACTCCACACCTGACGTTTCCCTTGGATGGTGACTGTACCATGTACACGGCTAATAACCAGAGAAATATCACAATAAGCAGGTATTTTATTTATTACATTATTTCTTCTTTGACTAGCGTGCGAGGACCTTCAAGCTGAAGATTCTTTGATGAGTTTTAAGTAGGAGCGTGTTCCTTATCTCCGCTTGTGGGAAAACTGATTTAAATGAAAGGAATTTGCATGCCCACGTCTGAAAACTTCAGGACACCGCATGCCTTAGACCCAAAACCGTCGTTTGTCACAGAAAGCCGTTCTCATTTTCTGTCTTTATTGCACCTATTCCCTAAACACCACTCGGTCTCTCTTGCCATACCCAAGTGTAGTAGAATGTAACACACGTACAACCGCCGACGCGAAGTTACGCTTCTTGTGCTTGCACTTATTTACTCTTCTCCTTCGGGGACAGGTGAAGAGTAGGAGGACTATCGGTGAGTGGTGTTACCATATTTTTACGCCGCATTCCACTTGCCCCTCGGTCTACTTTTCTTTTCCTTCGCTGCTGGAAATACCGAAACTGTTTTTTTTATATTCTTTATTAATATTTCAGATCGTCAAGTGACGAATCGGGAGCTGTCAAAGAATACGAAACAACGACAATATCAAAGCTAACAAACGAGGTCACAACAATAAGTCGACTTGTGAAAGACGAAACGAAATCTGACAAGAAAGACCACAACACAGTCTCATACAGAAACAACGTTATAAAAATACAGGAAATACGAAAAGACGGCATCGTCAACATCGAGAAGAACGATAAACAAACCGACAAAAATTGTAGAAAAGACGGGGTTGACCGAAAAAAAGACGGCCTTGACGGGATAAAAGACGGCCTTGACGGGATAAAAGACGGCCTTAATGGAAAAAAAGAATGCCTCGGCGGGCACAAAGTCCCACCAATAATGAGTCAACAATCTTTGGATTTTGTAGTTGATAGCTTAACAGCGGAGAACGAAACTGAAAATGATTTAGAAGTGATTGTCAAGTTGCCAAGTGGAAAGCGTGTGAAAATGAAGTCCGTTCAAGAAAATGCGAAGGAAAAGTTAAGAAATGTGATTCAAAATAAAATTAAACCTGTCCCCTTGATACCGTGCGGCACTTTAATACCAGTAACAATAAAACCAAGAACATTAATGCCAATACCGAGGGTGAATAGTGTTAGTGACAGAAGTGTTAGTGAAGTGAAAAAGCCTGTGGATGTCTTGCAAGAGAAGAGGATGTCTTCATCTGCAGCTTCCAAACGATATAGGTGGGTTGATTTTGGGTTCCTAAAATGCATTTTTCTAAAGAATTTAAAAGTATCAGGGAAGTTAATTTAATTTAATTAAGAGGTTTGTAGAAGTATTTTAAAAAAATTAGTTTTAGTATTTTAAAACGTCTAAGCTTTGTCTGAGTAATTTTGGATTTTGAAACAAAATAGTTAAAATACATTTTTTATTTTAAAACATTAATTTTTAGATCATAATAAATTTGACAAGAATTCAAAGTAATGCAATCTTTTTGCTAGTTTTATTCAATTGCTTAAATAACTTAGTTTCATTTTATAATATAATTGTTTGGAGTTGAATATTTAACGCTTTAGCGTGTGTTTTACCCGAAAAGTTTTAGGTTCAAACCCCGGCTGCACCAATCGACTTTCTGTCTATGTGCGCATCTCGCTCTTACGGTGAAAGAAAAGATCGTGAGGACACCAGAAAGCTGATCACCTACTTGCCTATTAAGACATGATCATGAAATAGATTTAGAAATCTTACACCCAGGCCTAAGAATGGAGCGTAATTGTTGTTTTAATAGTCTAAAGAAATCTATTGTTTTGTCAGAGATCGTGTGAAACAGAGGAAGCAACGGGAATATATTGAAATGCAGTCCGAAATTCAAAGACTAAAAGACGCGAATCTGGAATTGAGCGCTCAAGTTGATTTGTATGATCAAATAATTAAAAAACATTTGAAGAAATGCCCGGCCGCTGATGATTTGAGTGAGTGAAATGTGTTTTGATATTATTAGAGTTATCTATGGTGCCAAAGTTAATTTAAAAGTGTGTTTTTGTTGAATTGAATGCATATTTTGTTTATCGATTTCGTATGCGCTTTTAAATACGCTGGGTAGGTTAAAAAATGTTTCGTAATAAAAAAGCTATTAACGCAAACGCCTAATAGTTTTAAAAACGAAATTCATGGGCTTCAAAATAAAAATTGCTTCTTAGGCAGAAGAAGAATGATACATTTACAAAACGAAATTAATTTGTTTAGAAATTTAAATTTCGTTTTCTGCCTCGAAATTAATGAAATAATATTTATTAATTATACATATATTAATTAAGCACATGTTTTTTTTTAATGAATGAAACTCAGGTGGCATTATTTTCGAACAACTCTTAATACAACAATGGTGTTAGTCAGTTCCAAATTTTGAGTTTGTCTAAAACATTTAATAAATTTTTGTAGACAACGTACAGACATTTAGTGTTTTTTTTTTCAGAAATCTTCCAACAAGAAATGGAGAAAATTCAACAGACATGAATACGTCCTTATAAATGAGGGATTTTTATACGGTTCTCATCAATTAGCCCGTTGCCTAATAACTTATGTAACCTACTTTTGGTTTTTTCCTATATGTGTGATTATGTGTATTATGGCAATCAAGTATAAATAAATAATTCCTGACGGTGTTTGGGAAGCGAAAAATCTTGCCATATGTAACTATTGTAAACATTCCAGAATTTTATAATTAATAGATATATTGTAAATAAACTAATATAACTTAAAATCACAAAACTAAATATTTATAGACATTCGTACTCAAGATTAACGGTTTATGTCAGAAACTTATTCTGACCAGCGGCGGATTAACACATTTGCCGCCGCTTCTGAGAGCATTTCGATACCCTACACGGACAAAAAACGGTGGACGAAAATATTTTAGAATTAAAAGACTAAAAAATAATTCTTTGTTTTTATAAAATTCATATCTTATGAAAAATTCAAAACTAATAACATTTATTCTAAACTAGTTCAGTAAATTTCCTGAGCTTCGAAATAATGTTTTCCATGAAATCAATAAATACCCACGCATACGAATCTCTAGTAAGCAAGATATTTAACATCATTGGATTCCAAAAATAAAGCAGTTTCTAAACAATTGGTATACTCATCAGTCAACACAATTATTAAACTACATAAGAACGAGAACCATTTATCATAGTTTTGTTATCATAACAAATAGCTGCGTAATCCTGACTTTTGTTACGTAGCAAATTTTTTTTGAAGTTAAACTTCTTTAGGTGCGTTATGAAAAATTGATGAGAGTGAAATTTTACGATGCGCGCGCACCCTGACACAAAATGAACAGAATGAAGTTAGTGGCGCATGTTGGCACGCACGCCGCCTCTGTTCACTGTGTATTTATATTTATAATATTTATCCACATGCTTTGAGTTTTTACATTTAAAACACGTGTTTTCATTTTGTTTTTATTATACAAGTGCGAATTTTACATGTGCGTCTGAATTATAAATTTAAATTGAATATTTAAATCAATACTAATTAATATTAGAAAATAGTAATAAATATAATATTAATAAATATTTATTTATTTAATTTTTCAAATGTAAACTGAACTTTATTGAGTATAATGACTCCTTTTCCAGTCTTTGATTATTTAATTGTAATTAATTATTTGCCTGCAATCTAAAACTATTTTAAATAATTCCAAAGAAGTATAACTTCTTACGCGCGTACATAAGTACACGCACCCTTTTTTCAGTGTAATTTAAAAAAAAGATAATCAGTTTTTGTATAATACTTTTCTCCGTGTAGTTCATAATAATATTAATGTTTATTTCTGAGCTAAGAAAAGCTCAACCATGTATTGCTTATAAGATGGACTAAAGTTTGCCTTAAAACCACGTAATCAATATGACTGAATAATATGTCAGGCAAACCATGGACCTTAACTATTGTAAATTTTAAATTCCTGATTTATTACATTACATAATATAAATACATGAGAGGGTTCTTATTAATCACCCTCGCTATATTGGAGAACACAAATTTTAACCTTGTGAATCTTGGACTGGCGGCGCGGACTCTAAAAGTAAGTTGCATCAATGTAACCTCATATCCCATGACATTTCACAGAATGTTTAATAAAACAACACATTATTGTCAGCAAAATAGCTTTATTCTGTAATCTGCTGGTACATTGTAGCTAATGGCTATGAACTAATACGTCACAGAGTACATATATTTCGAACTATAACGCTTGAGAAATGTCAAATAGCGTGAATGCAAAATATACGGAATAATATTATATATTATATTTTATAGTTTCTATAGTTTATACTTTGGGGCTTACCCCAGCTTTAATAGCTTTAATTATATAATTTTTCCGTCCATTAAAACAAATACGTATAGAGTAACTATTCCCGCTTTAGTGTAATAAATGGAAATTTGTATGAGTACTACGACATCTATTCATAACATGTATGACGTTTATCAAGCGTTTCCCTTTCGCTTAATATCTTTATTGATATGATTAAAAGGTAATTAAAAATTAATAAAGCTGGTAGACTTTGTCTGACAGGCTCCTATGTACAACTTAGACAATTGTCAAAATAAATTTCACACTGATAAACTTGAAAATTTTATGGCGCACTGACAGACTTCGCACATTGCGCAAACTTAAAATTAACATTGACATACATGACAGTCTACGCTGATTCATTGATGTCACACAGCCTTATAGTCTACACTCCTTATACTATTGACTAGACAAAATATTTACTTGAAGCTTAGCGTTAAGTATGTCAATACACACACATTTTTGAAATACCATAGGCATATTTTGCGCTGACGTCATCAAAGAAATCAACCATAGATCAGTCTAACTGTCACAAAAGATTCCAAGTTGAAATCATCAATGGCTGATAAAGTTAATTGTCAAAGTACTTGACACATTGCGCCCTCACAGCCGAGTTATTTTTATTGTTATTAATAAATAATATTAATTTTACAATCTTGTTATAGCAATCCAAAAGCGATGTTTTTAATAAAATTAATTTCCACAAGCAAATAATTTGTCGGTCCTCTTGCAGAGTTCTAAAAGAAATACAATTTTATCAAATAGAGCGACCAATGTAACATAAAACTTAATTATGAACTAAATAGTAGTTACATGCAAAACCACACTTGCCCTTGACCTATGCCGTAACTTACTTGAAAATGTAAATAAATTGTTTTATGAACAAAAATCTTTGATTTAAAACAAGCGTTGAAAGTCATTTACACATAGTAAAATTATTGCTTAGTTACATTTCTAATCACAAACACTTTAAATTTTTTAACGCATCATTTGACAGCGGTGAGCTAACACTGTCAACTGTCAGATTTCAATTTGTCTCTGAAGCTCCGCCTACAAAGAAACAAATCTAAAATGGCGCTTCTACCTTAAATTTACTTAATAATATTTATAGTATAAAAGAATATCGTGAGCGTATCACAACTATAGTACTTTTTTATTTAAACAATTGTAATACTGTCTTAAATAGGTAAGTTAATAAAAATTTATATTGTTAATGTAATTAATGCATTTACGGAGAGCTGGAGCGCCATTTTGTTTTCATTTGCAGCGTTGAATAAATTTTGGTAATGACAAGAAAACTTATTAATAATAGTTTGAATAAGAAAATATTGACATTAAAATATAATTCGAAGTTACAACGATGAAATTAGTTTTAAATAGTGATCGTAAAACTAAAATAGTCCCGTTCAAATTTAATTTAAAACGGTGTCTAATTTTGTTTTACAAACATATAAAACTAATAATAATTGTAAATATTTTATGCATTTTGAACGTAAAATTTAGTGTAATAATTTGGAGCTATTTTTCTTAGACACATTGACATACAAACATGTTTGACAGTTGACAGTTCCGAAGTATCAAATAATCCTTGGCGCTAAAAGATTGTCTTTATTACATAGTAATAAGAGCTATTTCAGAGCGAAATTATTTAGCAAGATGGCGTCGTCTGTCAGTTGTCAAAAACGTCGACAAGTAGACCATGATTACACAAGAAAAATAACAAACAGGTCACATTATTTCTTTAGAAACTGATCGGCTATCTTTATCTTCCTCCATTAAAAATATCTATTCAGTAACCATTTTGTTCATAGCTTGCATTTTATTTTATGCTATTTTTTTATATTCTGAAGGCCTAACTAATTACACCAGTACATAAAGTTTGATACATTATATACAACATAAAAATTCTTCACACTTAACCACGTGACCAGAACAGAGAAAAATAGCCGATAGCAGTTCCCATCTCTTTACTGTCTTTTCAAGCGAAATAACAGTGCAGTTAAAAGTAACAGTGAAATTATTAGTGAAAGCTTATCTGCTACTTTAATGCTATTTTCTGTTGATCATGACATTAAATCAATGTTAGTAATTATTAGATTTATTATTAGTTATAAATGACAACTACAGATAACTTATCGAACTTTTGCAAAATATTATAGAGCTGTCATAATTTAATGTCATAAAAGATTAGTTTTGATCAACGCATTCCGCTCATGCCGACAGTGCTCTTGGGCAATCTTTGTACAAACTCAGCACTTACAAATGGAAGTAATAAGAACTGCTGACTCTGTCATTACATAGCCCTTAAGATATGTTAAAATCTAAATAGAGAAAATCTAACGCTACGGTGATATGAATGGATGTACTGTAGCACCAATCAAATAATCAAGACAAGATGTCTTGACATACCTGTTGAGCAAACTGTGATCAGAATTCACTTGTCAAACTAAAAATATATTCCGAAGTCTTTACAAAAATATTGGTAAAGTTATTTGGTGCATACAATTTTAATGGTTTGATATGTGTCCACCCCACTACAGTGCACGTCCATGCTTCAAATAAACATGCAAACCAAGACCCTTCGGATTAAATTATACAAGAATTTATCAATTAATAATATACACTAATATTGCATCTGTTAGGAATT
The DNA here is from genome assembly GCA_963693345.1 of Pieris melete. NCBI lineage: Eukaryota > Metazoa > Arthropoda > Insecta > Lepidoptera > Pieridae > Pieris > Pieris melete. The sequence continues at coordinate 685,137 of CAVNZK010000325.1, read as the reverse complement.
TCTTATCACCACAAAACGCGGAGTTGTTAAATGTTAACTCGACGAAGAGCCAATGGAACGGCATTCAATTGGTTACGACCACACTTGAGCAGTGTATCAACAGGCCCTGGTTGACCTGGGTCTTTAGATTTTTGAGTCGATTTGTCACATAATTGTCAACAAAGACCAACTACGCGAGTGTAGCGGAAGTTTTTAAATCCGTTAAAATAACAGAAAAATAACATCATATTATAACAATACTATAATCTATGAGCAACTGTTAAATTTATGTTAGTGTCCTTTTCTAATATGCACCGCATTACTCCCCAAGTTATGCTGTATTTAATCAAAAATTGTAACAATAAATGGATTTGAACAGTTAGGAGCAGAACAATTTATTATTCGTAGCAAATTACGAAACGATATCAGAATGGCGCCTGATTTTCTGGCGGCCAAATCTTTGACATACAATTTATTTTCAATGTTAAAATTGACAGAACATTATTGCTTTTGGTTTGGTCGCTGTGCGGGTATAGACAGAGCGAGACAATATGTTCCGTCCGCCATTAAAAGATTGTTTCTTTAGAGGGTAGTAAACTATTATTCATTGTATTGTTGTAACTTGTACTAGTTGCTTCTGACAACTTTGTATCAGTTTTTGAGATGAACGAAGTAGCGCGAAGTTTTGTCAAAAGTAAGTTAAGGAGTAGTGTAGTGTGTAAATGCGAGCGAGAGACAAAGTAGAGGACAGATTAAAATGGAACTATTTTATGACTAAATTTACAATAGAATTTACTGATTAATTGGTGTTTATTTTCCTAACTTATGTGTAACCTACTAGCGATCAATAGATATATATTAAGCGAAAATTATTGCACCGTCGTACTACTAGTACTGGTGTTAAGTTTGTATCTACTTCGAAACTAAATCTTTCGAATTGTGTAGGAATATCAACTCACTATTGCCCTATGTCTATCCGGGCGCATGACGAGATATAGCAGGTTGAAATGTACAAAAATTATTACAGAATGGCAACCACGAGATGAAAAAAGGAAAATACAGAGCAAGAGATGGGCAGACGATATAAAGATAAGAGGCACAACTTGGACAAGAAGAGCATAAGAAAAAAATCGAAGCAGCTGGAAGAGGCCTATGTGTCCAGAACACGCTGATCACCAAAACCGGCACATCTGATGTATTAGATTGTTAGATTATGTAACTTAAAGAAGTGTTTATGTATATTATACTGGGTGTCAGCAATTAAGACTTAATAATAATATTAATTTCCTAAACTATTAAAGCCGAAAAAAAGTATTGGCCTTCCAAATCCCTATCCCTGTCGTGTCATTCCGCCCTAGGATAATTAAACGTTAAATGTTGTGACGGAGTGGTACCCACGAAGTGGGCAACGAACGAGGGGAAGGCAGATAGAAAGATGGGAGGACTTTATAAAAAAGTACCGAGCTCAATCACGATTCGAAAAATATAAATATAATTAAATAGCCATTTGCCGATAGATGATAATAGTAGTAATAGTATAATAAATATTACTTTTGGTACAATTACTTCATCGCGAGCGTGAGCTGGATATTCACGTGTACACTGTACAACTCAAACTCTCAACTTCCTATACGTTTCTTATGAAATTCTCTATGCCGTTGAATTCAGCTCCGTTCGGACTTTACATATCTTATGATATGTCTTTAACTAACGACTGGACCTGAATTGTTTTGGAATATATTTTAATATTCACTTCCAATTCTGCCATAAATTTGTAAAATATATATATGAAATAGCACAAGAGTAACTCCGACTTGCCCATAAATACCATGAAGATATATCCGGGGTAGTTGTCGTCCGGGCCCGGCGGGAGACGCAAAGCCTTTTAATCAAATAAAGTACCCTTTTAAATGGAATATTTGACACTCCGCTGCTGCCTTGTCTCGGCGGCAATCTGCCCGATCGTGTGCCTGATGGGCTTCTAATCTAGTGAAGTCGATTTTCTTTCATCACTTTTAAATGAATTCAAAAGTGCTTTGTTAATTGAGATTATATTTCCCTTAAAATATCTCCTGGGACCGAAAACCTAAAGTTTTCGTTATCAAAGTAGAAATGATTAGACAAGATTAGAAAGGTACGAATGTTGACGCAAACTTTTATACCAACTTATTGTATGCTTCAACCGTTTATTATTCGATCCCTCAGACGCTTCAATAGATTTAGAAGGCCTTCAATCGCAGACAAAGATTGTTTTCTAGAATTTTAATACAGCCTTATCCGCTTAGTATGTAGGTGGTAATACCAATAGTCAGGCTTCCCTTACATAAGTATAGCCTATAATAATTGGTTTATTTCTCACGCTTCGGCAATGAAAAACATATTCAGAGATTTCAATGTACTTTTAGATTATCGGACCTAGGTCATGCTTATTTTCAAAACAACAATAGATTGAGACGTTAACTTTAAGCATATCCCACTACATTCTGCTTACTTCGTAATAATAATAGCCTTTTAATTCAGATACATTTACGCATTTAAATTTATTCCTTCTTTTAGGTCTGTGTGCCCTTTTTTGGCAAAGGCCTCCTCCAAATCCCGCCTCTGTCTGCATAGTGCCACTCTCTGCCATGTATCAGCCGTTTCCTTGGTCTATCCACTTAAATGTAAATTAGGTAATGTAAATGTAAATTGTCTCCATATTTTTCGTTTATTATACCTTGGGCACCAGTTTAGTACTTTCTAACTCCACTTTTCTGTTCCTCTCGCCATGAACAACCCAAACATATGTTTATTTATTTTTATTGTAACATCTGCTACCTTAGTTCTCAATAATGTATTCTTTATTTTTTTTATTCCCTACCATACCATTCCATTAATCTTTGACACACCGTACGCTACGCTTTAGTGAGCGCCCAAGTTTGGGATCCATAGGTTAGTACGTATACAAGTATTCATAATAAACAGTGTTCTTACACAATTCGAATCTGATTTATAATTTTAACTTCGCTCTATCGAATATAAGTACATACATTCACCTACAAATCGGCAGTTTGCGCTAGTCCATTTCAAAATTTCTATCTAAAGTGTGTCTATGAGCAAATCTTTTGGTCTAGATAAATTTAAGCGATTATTCCATCACTAAACTAAATGTATTTTATCGTTTTCTATTCGTATATGCCTCAATTAGCTAGAGAATAGTAGCTAAGGAATATGTATTGCTTAAACACTCACTAGGAACGAAGGGGAAAACTCAGTAGTTACGAACAATTGAGTAGGGCCACTCGGTAGCTAAGACCATTTTGAATTTATCAATAACTTAATATTTATGCAGACACGGCTAAGGAAGGACATAGCGATAGCTATTCGAAGCATATATCAAGAGAATAGTTTCTATTTTATGTCAACTATGACATGACAACTGTCAAATGACATTTGCATAACAACGTATTATCGTTGAAAAGATATACTGTATTAAATAAATCGTATTGTAAAGCGGTGGCGAGGCAACGTCAAGATTCCCCCTTCTATTTACATTCTATCTACGTATATTAATTGTCTTTGGAATAGACAAATTATATCTATAATCTATATTTGCCAACTTTTTTAAACGAAACACTCAAAGCGATTCTTGGATATAAGTCCACTAAGCCTGATTAAACATGTAGTTTTCAATTTACTTCTAGACAAAGAGATAGATAAGAAGTTAATAGAGATAAGAGCAATAAGAGACTTGATTGACATTTAAAAACAGAAAAGTAGTAAAGTGTCAGTCTGTCTGATTTCACAAGATATGTCTTTTAGCTCCATCAATCAAAATTATAAAAATGCAAGCCAATGACTTTGACAATTGACACTTCCCATGTCAGAAATTGTTTTCACGACATGTGTTGTTAACCTAATGCAAACGAGAATGGTCTATTTACAGATAAAAGTAAACTGTCAAAGAGACATAAAATTTTGAGGTTCACTTCTGACGTCTTTCACGTGTACATTTTCTGTCACGCTGTGTTCAAATGTCATTTGTTTAGTGTCTAGATTTTGCGTTGCGGCCAAATTACGCGCGCTTAGATTAGTATTTCGTAAATCAAGTACAGTATACTTGTACTGTATGATTGTATACTGTAAACATAACTGTCTTTCTATTAACACTCTGTCATACAACCGTAAAAAATATATGTACAAGTATTAAAAATTAATATGAGATAAAATAAGTTTAAATTCCAAGAGCATCTATTCAGTTGACAATGAAAAATGGCTATGTAAAGTGTAAATTTGATAGCTGACAACTAATCACTTGACGAATACATTAAATATGACAAAATTTAAATTTGACAGATGACAATTGACCACTTGACTTATCAAAGTGAATGAATCGAAGTGTTTGAATGCAAGCGATTGTTTCTGAGAAATGAAGCAAAGCCTAGTCCTTAGGGAAAATGCGTTTACGTGAAATTTCACGTTCTACATCTACAATTGGACGAAAATTAATTAAAACTAGTGTTGCAGCGTCGATCGACTCGATAAATCAACTTATTTATCGTGACTCACACATCACTTATACAATGACATTCGTACCTAATTCGAACTGTCGCATAACCCTAAGTTTAAATTTCAAAATTGCTAAACGAAATTCAAACACATTTTTACACTTCCATTAAATTTAATCACACTCCTAAATTAGCTTATTCTGGAAATATTCACAACAATCATAAATTTCGACAATTAAAATCTATATTAACTAAAGAACTCTTTTGTCACAATACTCTGGAGTACTTCAGTTAAAAGACTGGTTAGATTTAACAGGGTAAATTTCTATCATAAATTTAAATTTCCTCTCTAAATTTCTTATTTCCCACAAAATTTCCTTCGAGTCGACCGATCCTAGCTACTTCACCTACATGCACATGCTATTATGACCAGTGCGAATGCTAAAATGTTAGAGACAGTTGCTGCGCCGTTGCACATATCCTCCTCACAGAAACACATGTGACCATTGCCTGTACTTTCCATCATGCAAACGTGGTCCACCATGAAGAGGTTTATCTGTAAATGCGACGTGCATGTTCGACGGACCACCTCGTACGCTGAAAAATAAAATATAATTCTCCAGTCCAATTGTAATAGTAACAGTCTAAATACGATGTCACAAAAGAGGAGAATAAAGACAATAACTTAGCAAGACTACCTAACCTACTACACTAATTGATGTTTTACCTAATTTGTCACTTTTTATCACAGCCTAAACACAGTTTGTGATTGGCTGATCGACATAGTTAATTCTGGGGAGAAATGGATGGAGGAAGCTAAGAACAGATCCAAATGGAAAGTTCAGGAGGCCTTTACCTAAACTAAAATCCATTTGATATGTATCTTTGAAGAGTATGGATTTAAAAATTATTTTAAACACATTTTGTTTAGTATTTTTTATAGTCTAGACTATAAAGTATAGTAGACTATAAAATATACTTTCTCTAGAAAGATTTATTTTATTTTTTAAATTAATAATAAGAAGTGGTGCTTTCGTTCAACGAATTAGTATCGAAATACAGCGAGGCAATGCTGCCAGCGTTAAAGGTACACAGCCATATAGGAAATTTGTTTTAGTTTTCTATTTATCCTTTATTATTATTATTATGTAGGTTAAAATACTGTAAATTTGTGTATTTGAAATAAATATCTTATTAATTACGTTAAAATATACTTACGGCTTTTAGAATACCGAACCATTTTGACACAGCATCCATTGCAGGTCTGCAATGGCGGCTGATCTCGAGGCAACGCCGTGTAGTTGAATGGATCCTTGCATCTGGGATCTGTCCAGCTGTCGCACTCATAACAGTATATCGTGCGTGCTGAAATCAAGTATATATTGTATGAATATTATTAAGACTAAATGTAGGGCGGAAATTTATTGACAGAGACTCAATATTCGAATTTAGGGGGAAATTATTTGACGACCTCAATTTAAGAGTAAATTTTGTGCATCAATCTTGGACTACATTTAGGGGACGAATATTTAATCAACTAAACCTATAACTAAATTTAGGGGGCCAATTGTGTGACGGCCGCAATCTTAGACTGAATTTAGGGGATTAATTATTGGACGAACTGAATCTTAAACTAAATTTAGGACGGGTGGTCTTAATGTTATTTAATTCATATACATTTCTGCTATAGGAATATAGGGGAATCTAAATATAAATATAATGATTATGAAGTAATTGTAGAGAATTCAGCGATGGTACTCTGTACGATGTTCACTCAACATTGATGTTGTGATCGCAATCATTATAGCTATGACAGAGTAGCGAGGCTGATAACATTGTACTGAATATTAGTGCAGTTTTAACTTACCTTAGGAGAAATATGTCTAAAGTTATGAAAAGAACTAAGTAAGCTCTTAGGGTCAGCTCAGTCGAGACTTAGACTCACGTGTTAACTCATTTTTTGACAGACGGAATAAGGCGTTAAGTTTCGACTTTGAACCACCCTTTAACCAAGCATGATGCAATGATTGGACTATAAACATTATTTTAATTAAATTTAAAATCTTCTGCTCTCTTTTTTATTCCCGTTTTATATTGCTTTAACTTGTGATTCGTGAATCTTAAAATTAGCTTTAACAACGTCTAATAAATTTCCGGCTGCCCGGACGAAAAAGCATCACTCATTGTCCCGATACGCTCATTGTACGCTTGCACAGCATCTATCTATCTTCCACTCGATTGGCCTATGCGTCACAGGACTCACTCCATGTATCCATACTAAATAGTAATAATTCAATAAAAATGATTCAATTTTATTCATAAAAGTATGCAACTAACAAATTGTTTTATTTATGTTTTGTTATGGTGTCAACTTAAAGTATCGTCCGTAAACCGACGTTCCACACATGACACAACCATGTTTTTGCTAATTTTGCACTTTATTTTTTTTTGTTTCCCTTACTATGGATTGCCTGGAAGAGATCGCTTGATCATCGCAAGGCTACCCCTTGCATTACTAATAATTATTAATTTTAATCTGTTATTTGACGAAGTTTTAGTATTTCCTTAAATTCTAATGCCCTTTAAGGGTTTCATATTCTAACGCCCTTCGACTGTTGGATTTAATTAAAAATATATGATAAAATGACTAATTGTTTGAAGTTTTTGAATCTTGAAATAAGTCTCTCAACGCATTCTTCTAGCGTAAGTGAATCCATATAATACCAAGTTGGTTAATTCAGTGCCTACTTCTCAAGTTATTACATAAATAACTGAAGGTAATTTTGACCATATAAATATTAAATCCTAATTATATTCTTGAAGCTTCTTTGCCTGCTAGAAGTGCCTTAGAGTTGTGAGTTGCAAATATAAGAAACTTTGAGGATAATTCTTAAACTACTGGGTCAAATTCAATCAAATTTCAAATAAACCGTGTTTATACAATTTTACACTCCTATTTTTATCCACAACAATAGGGGGTCGAAAATGGCCTGACCTGAGGCAAGAAAAGGATGCTGTTTTGTTCGACTTGGCGAGCGCACTGCCGTGCCCCCAGATACGTGTCTCGTGTTGTCAATGTAATTTACATTATAGCCTTCTAAGGCAAGTGGGTCTAATGCCTGTATGATTTGCTACGAGTATTAAATGTCACAAGTCCTTTGGAGCCGGGCATCTACGACCTCTGGAATAAGAGCACCGAAGCCAGGTCAACACTGCTCCAACTGTTTAATAGTTTATAAGTACCATAAAATCTAAAACCGGCAAGTGCTTTGTGAACTGAAATCGATTTGTCTTAACACGCAAAGGTTAAAAGCATTGAAAAGCTCACGAAACACGATAAAAATGTACATTTGTAAACAAAAAATTAGTACCTGCTTTAATGTACTAAAATGAATTAATATTTCTATTGGTAACAGTAGGATAATAATGAGAACAGTTCGATTGGCTTTGGTGTGCAACAGTACCAGGATTGATTCCTTAAATCCTGAGTAAACAGTTACCAAACAATAATACAATAGTTATAAATAAATGTTAGCAGATAGTAATACGATGGTCATCTATGGATATGGACACTTCTTAAAGGCTTTCTTTTCCTGCTATCTCTATCAAGTTATTAGCCCACCGGGTTTAGAGGTTTGAAGCCAATAAAAGGCCTGGGCCCCTGGCCTCAATATAATATCTACAAGAGATATTGTCTTTGGTGCGCCATTAAAATAAAAGTTCTGTAATGAAAATCATAAAACTTAGAAGAGTATTCAATATAAGATAGATAAGTCTGGAAGCTTTCTCGTGGGGTGGTGACACTATCAAGGGTGAGAAGGTAGAAATTATGTTAAACACATAGGGTAGGTATAGAGATTATTCAAAAGTAATCAATAAAAACATAATTAAATTACTTCTTGTGTGGACATGTTTGCCCCGTCTCACCTCCTTCGGACAAGCAAAAAAACTGGGACGGCCAAAGAGCAGGCGAAAAATATAAGAGTCTTTCCTGCAAATTCGATTTTGTTCCCTTTGGAGTAAAGCCTCTTGGGCCGTGGGAATTAGGATTCAAGTACACAGGCGCTCATTAAAAATTTAAATTGACCCCTGAGCTTATCCTTCTCTCGCTCAACAAATAAGTATCGCAATACAGTGAGGAAATGCTGCCAGCGTTAAAGGTATACTGCCACAGGGACAAAACTTTTTTAATTTGTTTTAATTTTTATTATAGTTTATGGCTGATTGTGCAAAAATAATAATAATTCATTATTAAATTGAGCAAAGAATTACCTTAAGTAATTTGTTTGGCAGCAGAAACAAAAGCTGTTTCCAAAGTGTAGATGTTACCCGTATTAGGTTAGCTATTTACATTATAACTTAAGACAGAAACTCCCTCAAGTAGGGTCTGAATTACCTGACTTTGTATGACATGGATCTCACTTTTTACGGTTATTTACAAGTTTTAGATGGCATTCACTAGAACTGAGCTCTAAAGAGTAAAAACTTTTTGTCTCCACCTTATTTCACTTAGAACGAGTGACCAACTTGAGGATAACGCTAGAAACGCAGAAGTTGGCCTATTGGCTTCAGCGTGTCTCTCATCCCTGAGGTCGTTGAACCCGGCTGTGCACAAATGGACTTTTAATACGTATTAACACTCGCTCGTACGAAGGAAAACATCGTGAGGAATCGTGCCTTAAAATCAAAAAGTCGGCGTGTGTCAAGCACAGGAGGTTGATCACCTACTTGCCTATGAGAAAAATGATCATGAAACAGATACAGGAGAATCTGAGGCCCAGACCTAAGAAGGTTGTAGCACCACTGGTTATTATTTAAATACTATTTCATAGATATGCTAGTAATGAAACACCTTTCCATCTATTGGTCTATAGTTTATGAATTAACTAATAGAGACAGAAGGTTCAAAATTAAGTCATGAATAATTTTGTCAAAGGTAAAAAACAGTAACGAATTGACAGCTGTCATTATTCAAAACTTGGCGGTCTTCGGAGCGTCGTTCGGCGGACGTTTCACACACTACTGTTTTCAATGGAGCTTTGCAAAATAATTAAAATGGCAATATATAAACATAATATGGTATAAACGCATCTCAACTCACAACAGCATTTAAAACAACTTCATATCGTCAAACAAAATGGCGGAGTATCTGTCAAATGTAATATAATTAGTACGATTTTGGACGTTTGTCAATTGAGATTGTGTTCAGAACTAATAAAGGCATTTTCCAAGGGATAGGGATAAATTCAGAAACCAATTCATCTTTGACATTTTGCTTGCCCCGGGAAATAGTCGTAAAAATAAAAAACGGTAATACTATACTCGGATACTAAGTACATTAAATATACAAATATATTTTTAAAATGAAAGCAATTTTTTTCTTATTCGACGATTTAACCATTGTTATGTATTTCACGGTTTAAACATAATTACGAACGAGACAGTAACCGCACATTACAACGGTAATTTTGACGAATGTCTAGCACTCGCAGAAATATTAGTACATACTTTGTTTTTAAAAAACTTGTTTAAAAAAAAATACAATTATCAACACCCAAGGAAGCATAAAATGAGAAATCATTAAAACTATGAAATCGACTTTGTTCCCCGATAGCAAGCGATTTGACGTTTCTGAATTGTAATGCAGGATACGCCGCCATTACACTAATACTTGACAGCACGTCACACACACAACTTTTTACTACAGATACGGAATAAGCATAGTAAATGTATACTTACATCTATCACATTCAGCTTGTATTAGGGGAGTGAGTGTTATAGTCCATAATGCTGAAAATCCATGCTACCGTTAGTTGGGAACAGGTAACAACATTTTTGTGAGTACGTCTTATGGAATTGTAAAATTGGACCGCGGCGAAAATACTTGTTTCCAGCTCACGTCATTACAGAACGATTGACTAAAATTTACGTGTTACAGATTTGCTTATGAACACGAAATGAATTAAAAATTGGTATATATTTAGGTAGCTTGACATATTTTCCTAACTAATATATGTAAGTTTTCATAACTGACATTATTCTAAATTAAAATATAGAATACACCATAGGGACTCTTGGAGTACAACTCACAAGTGCTCAGCTAATTAAAGATTTAAATTAACGCCGATTTGCTCCAGTTAAAACAATTTGTATGACTCAAAACTTGTAGATTAAATAGTGGCGGAGAGTTTCTTGCTAGTTCTTCTTGCCCGCTCTCCGCCCTTGACTTGCGAACTGGTAGAAAATGAAAATTTAGAATCAATTGAAAATCTTTTCTGACGTTGACGTTCATAAGTGTACTTGGTTACCTATATGAATAAAGCTATTTGCAGTTTCAGTTGAGTTTGAGAAATTCTTTGATAGCGCGTTGAAAAATGTTACGTCAGCCATCGTAGCCAAAGTAGTGGCTACGTTTTTAATTTCAAGAATTAGAACACCAAGCCCATTTCTAAATTCAAGGTTTTGTCACACAATTCACTATTCTAGCATTTAGTATGACCGATAAAGGTTTTAAATAAAAATGCATGTTTACGGCAAAGGCCTTTGTAGACTGACCTCATTTCGAGAAATGCGCTCGTTTTTGTATCACGACACGCTATGCTAAACGGTAAATATTTAAATAACACTGATTACTCTTTTGATGGTACAAAACTGTCCCGAGACCTCAACACTAATGGCTAGCGTGATTGCAAGGGCCACGCGTTGTGTCATGACCGCTACCACCTCCTTCTATTTATTATAATAGGTAAAATGCAGGGTAAACGGCGTGATTGAAGGAAATCATAGCTTCGCAACGTTGGGGAATCCGGTATTGCGACTGCGAAAGAGTTACTGCATCTGGCACAAGACAAGACACGATTCAAGAGACTGACGGCCAACCTCCAGTTATGGAGAGGCACTGATAGGTGAAGAAAGAAATAATGTTGGTGATTAAACCTCGTGTTACTAGACTAAACATCCATCAGTGTATCAGAGTTGTGGAAGAGAGACATCTGTGTCGCAATTCAATGTAACTCTCACTGTAATGAGACTCCACGATTCGCACCCAAATAGCAAAACACTCTTCACGAAAATTTCAATTCACCCCTCGTGTGAGATTTTTCGATAGTATTCTCATCATTCCACCGGACTCAGACACGACACTTCAAAAGTAGACGCTCGCTTAATGGACTCCGAGGCGAGTATAAGAGCATTATGATTCATCCTTTCCAGTACTCATTTCCTGGGTGTCCCCACATTTATTTTTAGTCCCACCGTAGCTGCATCGCTCTCCAGGTCAGGTTGCATATTAAGCCTGTACTCCCCAATCCTCTTTATCATTAGTATCTTAATTAGCTTACAGCAGAGCTGGCCGAAAATAACAAACGGCTGAAATATAAAAATCTTTCCTTCAACTTTGATTTGTTCCCTTTGGAGAAGAGACTCTTGGGCCCTGGGGTCCAAGTGCACAGGCGTTAATCAAAAATTTGAAGTTGGCGCCTGGTAAATATCGCAATACAGTGAGGAAATCCGAAATGCTGCCAGCGTTAAAGATACATGCCATGGGGACCAAACATTAAAGTTCGTTTTAATTTTCTTTTAATTAATTTTATTACGTAGGTTAAGAAATTGTAAATACTATATATATATATATATTTATAGGCGAGTGGGGGACCGTCGCCTCTCATACGCTCTTGTTGCAGTGAGTGACGCATTTCACTATCTGACTGCAGAAATCTTCAGTTGCAATCTGAAGCTTCTTAATATTTCGATCGATTTGTTGATCCTGACATAATTTGTTTAAAATTAACAATTACAAATGTATTATGACGACGTTTCAATTTAAGTGAGGCTTTTCGCCGAAAATGGATACGAGTATTATCGCGTACGTAACGTACGTCAAAAATACAAATTAACGCCATTTTCCGCGAAGTTATTGCCGTTAATTCGGTATATAATTTGGTTTGATAAAACGTACTCACTTAGGAAGAAACAAATCTAAATAATGAATTTTCAAGAGGAAATTTAGAAAATTCTGATTGTAACTGAAATTTTTGTTTCGTTATATTTAATAAAATTTAATATTATGATGTTAAATTAGTAGTGTTAGTAAACCTTCATCAGAAGTCTATTAATAATTAAAATTAACCATTAAAATGTTTCTTCTTTATCAAAAGTAAAGTTATAATTATATATATCCAAGGGCTTAGCTCTCGATATAATCTCAGTTACCAGCAGAATGGACCAGGTGTTAAAATACCAATCTGTGTTACTATACACATATGCATGCATATACCCATTCCTTACGTCACACGCATTCCCGTGAAACACGTGAACAAACACATAAAATATCGATAATCTTACATCACTAGAGGCATATCAGTACGCACCAACGAGGCAATTTTCGATAAATAATACGATATTAACAGTAAAAGGGGGACCTTTTACTGGTTAAAGTGTTGTTTACTTAAATATAGACATACACACACCAATTAAGTTAGAGAGGGTAGACTAGAAAATCTACTAATTAACAAAAAGGTGTGCCCTCCAATAGGTCACACCTCAACATCTGTTGGGATTGTGGCCAAACGTCGTTCCAATCCATGAAAAGAAGTTTGAGCAATATTTACTTATTAAACTTGACAAATACTGTTGTGGACTTTGACCTGTCAATAACATTGCTATATAAACTACAGTACTAATATCCGTAATATCCATGGGCGATTATATAAAGGTGTATTGTATCATCTATCTTTCATAATGTTAACAGTTAAAATGTGTATTTAACCACAAAATTAATAAAAATTACGTACTTTTTAAATTAATCAACTAAATGTTTTTATACACCCTAAATGTGTTACTACGACCGAGTTGAAAAAAAGTACTTTGCAAGCAGGTGACATAAAAATATAACGCATTTAGCCTGGATTCCAGTGATAAAAAAAATACGAACGAGGTTGATTTATTTCACACCCTGTATAGTCTCCATTAATAATGCTTCAACATCAACGCTTTTAAAAAAACTCTTTTTACTACTATTATTTAATCTATACCTTAACGACTTTCTCCCGAAGGGGTGGGCAGAGACCACGTATCTCGACTTACAACGGTCCTGGCATACCTATCTCACTTTCATTACATTCACCATACTCTAGTACCTCCTGGATTTGGTCCAGACCTCACCATCCACGGTTGCCTGCTCCTCATTCATCCATTCATGGCAATACCTAAGCATTCCGTTTGCATCCCCGTCTTCTCTTTTAATCCACACTGCTCAAAATACATTTAAATCGCGCATTCGTATCTGATATTTGCCTCTAACGATATATGTACCGATGATCAGACATATAAATTTACATTACCAGTTCGAATACATGAGTTTGCCTTCACGTCGTTCACTCCAAACCATGACATAAGGAGGACTGTAAAAGAAAAGAGAATTGCTCATTATTACACATTTACCGCCCAGCTCTTGCCGCTTCTAAAATTTCAGTTAAAGTATTGAGCGTGAACTGAGTGTGACCACACACTAGAGACGATATTGTAGAAATTAAGGACAATATTTCAGGCAGTGAGCAACAAATTCCAACTCGAGCTTCTAAAAGAAGTTTTTGGGTACCACCACTATGTGTCACCAGCCTCAATTCGAATTAAGGTCAAGATGTGGAACCAGCTGCCCACTGAAGTATTTCCGAACCAATTCGACGTAGGGTCCATAAAGAAAAGAGCGTACCAATTCGCAAAAGGCCCGCAACGCACTCGCGAACCCTATGGCATTAAGAGTGTCCATGGGCGGTATCACATAACATTTCCAGTCCGTCTGTCCCCTTTGTTAAAACACCTGTATAAATAGAGGCTTTAAAAAAACTCACCCGGTACAGGAAAAATCCAGCGCATTTTCATCCCGTTGGTTTCACGATTCAGAAAATCATCACACAAATAACAGATTAATTAACCTGCAAATAAATCTATTCACTTTATAGAACATCAGTTAGAGAGCATTTAATTTACAGGTAGTTTGTTCATATCTTCGGACAGGTTTAATACCGTAGACACTAACAAACACCCTATTAGTTTTTTTTATTCCACCGAAAACGGAATTAATTTCGCTTTTTTTTTAATTAAATTTCGCTTTCGTTTTGTTATGGTTAAATTTCAAATTGGTTTGTTGTGATAACTATTTTTTCTAACTTTCATTAGTCCCTAACATAGCAAAATATATAATATCGCTCGCCCCGGGGCAAAATCGTAAAGTACAACTGTTTTAACGTTTTTCGTTTTTGAAAATTTTTAATATTTTCCAGAATTTTTGCAAAACATTTTATTATAAAAAAACGGGCATATCTTTATTATCCGGAAATTATTTTACCTAATTTTATTAACCAGAAATTGATAGCAACAACCATAAATAGTTTTAGTTTGGATTGTTATTCTACGTAAATAATCATAAAAGTTAATGCGACAGTTTAAAAACGAATAAAGAGTGCTAATATATGTTTCACTAAATTGTACGTCGTAGTTTTTTTTAATTCATCAATCTGAATGTAGCACTTTCATTGCAAATAAACTATGTATTATTTATTTTATTATTTAACTTGCTAGCTTTTTTTTCTAGCTCCTCCGAAAAAAATTTAGTGAATGAATGCAAGGCGCTAATTAAAGATATATGTTGGCGCGTACGTGTCCCCAGAACTGGTGCTTCTCGCTCGACGAGTAAAAAAGTAAACCATAGGGACCAAACTATTTTAATTTGTTTTAATATTCTAATTATCCTATATTTTTATTACAATGCAGGTTAAGAATATTGTACAATGTACATACTATATATTATTTGTGTGTTGGAACTAATTGGTAATGCTAGGCTTTTAAAATAGATCTGTACTAATATTATAAAGAGGAAATGTAAAACAGAAAAACAGAAGACGGCTGGAGTATTTATTTATTCCTTGAACTCTGAGGAAGGTTTTATGGAAAGAAAACTTGGTTTTTATTCAAGAAAAGCAGACACTCTCTATAGGGTAGCATAGCAATGTTCAATATGTTGGTAAAAAGGTAGGCTAAGTAAAATCATATTAAGGCGAAACGACATTAGTTCGTTTAGTTTATTCATTACTAAACTAAACTTGCTTTATTTTTCAGTAATAATGGCGCTACATCCTCATAGGTCTGGGCCTCAGTTTTCTGTATCAGTTTCCTAATAGGCAAAAAGGTCATCAGTGCCTGACACACCTGGGTTTAACGAGCTTCGTCACGATGTTTTCCTTCATACGTATGAGCTTACAAAGTCCAAAGGCCCAGGGCTGGACCTCAAGGATTAAAGCACTAGTCCAAAACCGCTTCTTGTTTCTTTTTATAGAAAAGGGGGCAAAAGGGCAGAACTCTCATTGATCTTGAGTGATAACGCCCATGGACATTGCCAGAGGGCTCGAAAGTGCCGGCCTTTCAAGAACAGGTTCGCTCTTTGAAGGACCCTAAGTCGAATTGATTAGGAGATACTTAAGTCGCCTGGTTCCACATAGTGTGGAAGAGACGTGGAGGTGGACTGGAAATTCGTATTCTGCCTCGAACAGGGGGCTAACAGGCAGGAGGTTCATCTGAGTGTTAAGTGACACGGCCGCCCATGGACACTATAGTTCCCTGGTCTATAAATACTTCAGTGAACAGTTTTAGAATGTCATATTCTATCCGATGATGAAACAGCATAATCAAAGCACTTCTACTAGCTAAGATATATAATAAAAATAAATTTATAATAACGCGTCCCGAAATTGTGTCACAAATCGTTGGAAAAACTTCAAAAATAAAATTGGTGACGCAAGAAGCAATTTCTAATTCTGGATTATTATTTTAGATCAATGATTATGATAGTCGAGTTCCTTTTTTTCTCTGCCTTATAAGATTTATACCGAGGTAGAATAATTTGTTTGTGCCGAGTTCACAAGAGCTGCTTGGTATATTATCAGTAGCAGTGCAGTGTTGGCCTAGTGGCTTCAGCATGAGACTCTCATCCCATGGACTGTCTATGTTCGCATTAAAAATTCGCTTGTACGAAGGTAAACAGCGTGAGGAAATCTTGCCTAATGAGTCTAAGGACACTATTAGGTTGTTTAACGATAGGATTGTTTTATTATTAAAACAATATATATTTACAAAAGACTGATCATCTAATTTCAAAGCGCAAGCGAGCTGTATCTCTGGTGGTCGCGGAAGAGCCGAAACAACATGCTGGTGATAAGTGGAAAGCTGGGTTGTCCAAGCCATTGCAATGCATGTGCCTTTTAATAGTAATATAATATTTAGGGCAACATTGTGACTATTCAAAATAAGAGGATACTCCTCCCTCAAAGGCCGGCAACGCACCCTCAAAAAATGGGTTTCCATGGGTTACGATAACTGCCCCTTTTGAGCGTCCCTTAGTATCGTTTACAACTCTATTTAAAAAAAAATTACTAACTCTATATTTTTTATTGTTAAGTACCTAGACTATTATATTTCCTTAGAAAATCTATGTTAGACGTCACCAACAACATAAATTAAGCCAATTTCTTCACCAACTATGGGTGCGAAGTGGTTTATTCGGTATGTAATTTCAAATTCTGTCCAAAGCTTTGCCAAATTTTAAGTAGGTACATTAAAAGTGATTCATGACGCGTTGCCAGTTCCTTTTGAACTCGGCTGGAGATTTAGGCATACTGAATAATACCTGTGCTGTCTCTCTTACACGGATTATACGGCCAAATGTGGACCTACCACCAAAGTTTCTCTATTCTAAGCTCTATTTCTCCACATAGATCTGCGTCATTCACAAATTTAATCACAGGAGATGAGGAGACCTTTCAACACGACTTGTGTCAAGGAAGTGGAAGTCTGAGCTATGTTCAAACAATCCTATTTAGAAATTGTCAAACTAAGCTCGCTCTTTTAACAAACAAGCTTTTTTACTAATCTGTGAAAATATATATATTTAACATAGATTTTATTAGCTATATATAATATATATATATATACATATGTTAAGTCATGGTCACTTAACATCAGATGAGCCTCCTGCGATTGCCCATGTTATAGAAAAATATATAGAAACTCCAATTATGCACAGAGATCAAATCTACATCCTCAGGGATGATAATTGCTCTCTAAAACTACTTTAAATTATTCAAGACAATTGACAGTTATTACTTTTTCTAATAAGTAAAAATAATTAAAGAAGAATCAAAAGATCAGCAAAGGAGCGGATCTCCTTGCCCCCTTCCCTAGACAGTATTTTGATTGTTAAATAGACATCAGGTGACATTCTGCCATTTCCTGTTTAAAAAAAATAGGTTTGTGGCGCCACTGTATTATTATTGATAATCCCTGTCCCCGCGCATTTCGTTTCGCCTTAATATGATTTACTAGTAACATATATGGATATGTTATGCTGCCATATAGGCTGTTTTTTAAGGTTTTTCCGTGAATTTTTCCAATAAAAACCTTCCTTAGAGTTCAAGAAATAATTAAACTTACTCGAATTGCTCCAGCCTAGTTCACTTTTCCTAAACAAAGGGTATGGCTTTAGAAATACGTCGCCTGATTTTGATGGTACTGATAATGTAAGGGTCTTCGGGGACCTTGATTGGAACCTCCAAGTTTTTTGATAGTCGGAGTTGCGTCTAAGTATAAAAAAAATATAAATTTATGTATTAAATTGAAATTCGTTAAACGAAACGTACATTTTATACTTTTCTCTTAATTATTATAATATTTCAAGCAGTGTGTATTTCCGAACATGTGTAACGAAACGCAAACCGCCATTTAGACTGTAGATTTTGACAGAAATTACCCTGACAGAATCAATCCGTTACTTTCAAGTTTACGGGATTGTGCTTCTGCGTTTATTTTATTTGGATTTTTTGGAAACTTGGTTATATTTGACACTGATTACTCGCGTTCACAGCTTGATGGCGTGATGGCGTCTGGAAATAGTGGATGTGGACATGATCCAGAACCTGAGCTGTCTACGAGTTCTAAGCTTGGTGGAAGACCGGCTTTTGTGGATGACTATGGGCCCGTTGTCGATCGTCACTTCTGTACTGAAGTGGTCATGATGTGGAATTTGACAAAAATTTGAGTACTAATCAGCAGTGGCATTCGCTGAAGAAAATAAATTAGTGCATTCGCAAAAGCAATGTAGAACACATCGTGTTATCATGAAAATTGCTAAATAGGCGAATAAATAATTAGGTTCATGGTGTTGTACGAAAGGAACTCGCAAAGCGAAATCGAAAGTTCTTAGAAACACAGGAACGATTTTAGAAAATATTAATATATATTTAGTACATGAGTTCTATATTTTGTTATATACATATTCGCAAAATTGGAGCTACAACACAGCCATTAATGAACCCATATAAAGAATATAGACAACAATGCAAAAGCCGAGCCACCATAAATGATTGGAATAATATTCTTGCAGGGAAACTATAGTTATTAATCAAATTTATAAAAATCAAGTAGGAAGAAAGATTGGTAGCTCAGGGAAGATAGTCCAGATTGATGAATCAAAATTTGGGAAACGAAAATGCAATCGAGATAATTGTTTTATAGCACTATTCATTAATATTTACTACATGTTAACTGTTACATTAATATTTATCTACATGTAAACTAGATCTTGGTTAAGTTAGGTCCGCATTTATGACAACTTCGATTAAGTCAACCACAACTGTTGTGTTACTAGCCTGTTCTACCCCTAGTGTTATTTTAAACTCGGAGGCGCGGAGGGAGTGCAGCCCCCACCCGCTGTAACAAAGCACAGGCATTATGCAAGCCGTAGCGGCTAAGGCTGGCCGATGGTGACCAATAAGCCGGAGCTGCGGGGGCTGCATTTCCCGTAGCGCCGGAAATGCCCAAAAACCTATTATTCTCACCGTAACGTAATCGGGTTTCCCCAGGTAAAAAAAAACGTAATAACCATCCTCCCCCCCCACCCTACTCGCAACCCCCAATAATGGCGACGTATTTCTATATGTTTAGCGTTTTGCGCTTAATTTTTATTATTATTGGTACATCTAAGCCTCCTTTCTGAATCTCACATGTTAATTGGATATTGTGGGGTTCAAACGCTCAATGGAGCACGCTTAAACACTCAACAATGGTGTCAAAAAATGTTATGTAATGCTTGCAATATGGTTTATGGTTTTAGTTCAACGACGCAATTTGTTTTTAATTAAAACGTTTTAAAATAAAATAATACTTTTGACTTATTAACGTTGTTATTTAAAAAATCACTTTAAACGTGGTTTTAGGACATTTTTTATAATATCTATAGCTATTTTTAAACAATAAAACACTTGATCGTATTTGTATGACTAGTTCTTGAAAAAAAAATTAGGTCACAAATGACAAATCGTCATAAACAATTATTTCTCATAAGAATCTTTATAAATACCTGATGTCAATTTATGATTGCACTAATAAAATGCCTTTTTGTTCATTTGTTGTTAAATATATAGATTAAGTAATAGTTAAGTCACAAGGGAACGTACAACTGCGCAGAGAATATTGATTTTACACGAATGTTACCTAAGAGGCGGGCAATCAAACATTTTAGTTTTTGAATAAAAGCGTTTTATATTGAATAGTCTGTGGAATATATAGAAAGAATATTTCTTTTATTAATTTCATAGATTTTTATGTTCTGTATCATATTTAAATTTTTATTATTATTAAACTATCTCTTACCGATAGAAATAACATTTTACACACCACAATTTAACACTGTTATTAGCGTTAATACATTTTTATATATTTTTTTTACTTTTTCATAATGATTTTTTGTTTATGCGATTTCATGATTTTATTCAATGCGTGCAGCGCGCTCGGGGCACACTAACGTACTGGTGTTGTTAGTCGCAGCATACGAATTACCTACAAATTTCAATATTATGTTATGTATGAAGTTGAATATTAGTTTAAAAATACTATATATATATATATATATATATATATGTATTAACAAAAAAATATGAATTTTGAATTTTAATAATAGTTTTAACATAATACTTTTTCATTATTCTTTATTATGGTAACAAAAATATTTTTCAGAAAAGTACTAAAGATTACTCTTTGAGTTAAAAACATGTGTTTTTATGTAATAGAAGGCAAATGGGCAGGTTGCTCACCTGATGTAAAGTGATACCGCCGCCCATGGACACTCACATTGCCGGTGGATCGCAAGTGCATTACTTACCAGCCTTTCAAGTTCTGGAACGCTCTTTTTTTTCAATGATATAAATAAATAAAAATTAAGTGATAATAATACATTTAAGATAACTTAATGTAATGGAGCACGCGAAATTATTTTTGTTACATTTAATTGATTTATTAGTTTTTTTAGTTTCAGAGACATTGGCATATTTGTTATAAGTTATCTATGATTTTCTCTTACAACCAAAAAGCCGCATACGTTTAAGCGAACGAATCAAAATAATTATAGTTTAAGTCATCAAAATTGTACTTTTAAATCGAATAATTTATTGTATAATTTGTGGGAAAATTTATTTTCCTGGCAACACTGTTCTCTCGGCATTGGTTGCGCTATGCCGCTATGCGGATTCCGAAATGTGTGTCGCAGTACTTATGGTAGGGCGTTAGGATTAACTGTAATTTCGGTAGATATACCGTTATTACAGGAGAATTTATTGGCTGGTTAACGTGGTACTCACAGTCATCCATTAGTATTAATATTATATTCATACTAAAATTAGATCAAGAGTTTGTTAATTACATATTCATTCGCATTACAAGTAATTGTCTTAGAAATGCAAATAATTTACTGCATAATTCTGGTTCAAATGATGTTGCATTTTTTTCAGTTTTTAGGGAAGGTATGAAATAAAATAAATAATAATAATAAAATATTTATATCACGTTATCACAGGAAAATGTTTCAAAAAAATCATTCTTCAAACCTATTATTAACTAATTTACTAACTTATTCTAACTTAATTTAAACGATGTATATAAACTCAAACTCAAACCTTTATGTACTACAATTTACGTTGTTAATCTGTAGTTCTACATTATGTTTTTCCTTAAATGGTTTTTTATTCGTCCGCTCATTTATTACATTCCACATGGTTTTTATGACATTATTAGACTTTTTCATTTTGTTTATGTAATTAAGTTTTATGGAATTATTTACAATAGTTTTAAGTAGCTTTTCATATTTTTTATAGTATTCTGATAGTATTTTGTTGTCATTTTTTAATATAAATGTTTTTAATAATCTTTTATTTTTAGAGGACCTTTTTATACCTTTAGTTAGCCAGTACTTTATTGGTGTAGTTTTGAGGTTTATTTTTGTTTTGGGTATACATTTATTTAAAGTATTTGTCATTATGTTATGAAATGCATTATAGTTTTCATTTACATTATTATTTTCTTTAATTAAATCAAACCAATTTATTTCAGCAAGTTGTGACTTAAAAAGGTTTATATTTTTTCCATTTATAATCTTTTAGTTATAAACCATTTATTATTGTTTGAGAGTTTTGGGATTTTAATGTTTAAGACTGTAGATAGATGATTTGTAAATCCGAAGTCTTTCACTGATATGTGTAAGTTTTCGTCAATGAAATTTGTAAATATTAGATCTAGACATGTTGATGAAGTGTGTGTAAAGTGTGTTGCTTCCTTAATGTGTTGGGTTAATCTGTTTTCCAGCATAAGTTCTAAAAATTGTGTGGTTTTTGGTGTAATTTTGAGCATGTTTATATTAAAGTCTCCTCCTATTACTACTTTAGACTTAGAATAATGTTTAATAATATATTTTAAGATTAAATTTATAATATCATAAAATATGTTCTCACTCCTTCCATTCCAGTATATAGTCACCAATAAAATGTCTTCTTGAATCAGGTAAGTGGCGCATGCTTCAAGGACATATTCCATTGATAGGTTACTTATATCTCGTATTTCAGTACATGTGCTCTTGCAGAAGTATACAGACGCCTTCCTCCTTTTCTCGCGACAGAAGGATGCTGCAGTTTTGTACCCTGTAAATTTTATTAAATCTAATTTGGCTTGAGAAAGCCAAGATTCTGAAATTCATATTGCTTGAAATGTTGGGTCTTGATAGATAAAGGCTTCTAATGTATTTTGTTTATTGGAAAGACTCTGGATATTTCGGTAGAGGAGTTCTGTTCTTCGGATGAATTGTTAGCGTTGTCGAGGTTTATTTTTATTAATTTTCTCTCAATATAAAGTTGGTTATTTTTAATAACAGCATGGTTTCCATTTTTGCGTGCCTTAATCATTTGTTCCCTCATAATTTTCCTTTCTCGTCTTGCGTTCTTATCCAAAAATTCAGTGACATATAATCCAGTTCCCTTGAAGTAATGAGTGTTTTCTAGTATATATTTCACTGTTCGCTTGCTTACGAGTTCAATAATTAGGGGACGTTTGCAGTCATAAGTATATTTTCCTATTCTACGTGTTTCCTCAATGTATCCTATTAAATCAATATTAAGAATATCTCGAAAAATATCTATTACTCTATTATGTGTATCGTCTTCGTGCTCTCTATAGTATTCATGCAAGCCATAAAGAACTATCATCCTCTTGTTATTTTTTTCCGGGTTAGCTGTAGTTGATGTCGCCATACTAGAGAGACTGGTTGTCAATTTTTTTAATTCGCTTTTCATGTTTTCATTTTCTTTTGTCAGGTTTTCTATGGTATTACGAATTTCCTCAATTTCAAGTTGTCTAAGTAAATTTTCATTATTTAAGCTAGTAGTACCGCTTCTAATTTCTTCTCTGAATTTGTCTGTTGCTTTGTTTATTTCTCCCTGAATTGTGGCTCGCAATTCAGTTATTATTGACTTATTATTATTCTTTAGTTGTGTGTCAAACATTTCTTTTAGGTTTCCCCATATTAATTTAGTCTGTTCGTTTTGGCTTTGAAAGGATTCAGTGTGATCCTCCGAGGCTAGCGTGTATTCTAGTATGCTTAAATCTTCAGAACTAATTGAATCGTTGTTAGTACTTCTAGGTTTTCGTATTGTTATATTTGAGATTTGAGACGGTGTCTTTTCCGATTGTATTCCCTCACGGGCTCTAGTTGGGGTATTCGTATTTGTTGATTTTGTCGTCTTAAAGCATTTTGGACATTTCCAGTTTTCTTTACATTCTTTATCCATTTCCTCATTAAAACGCTGTATTGATACACGAGCACAATTTAAATCGTAATAGTTTCGACAAGAAGAACATTTTAATAATTCTCTTTGTTGTAGTATTTCGTTACATCCGCCACATTTTGTTTGTTGCCTATTATTTTGCTTTATCTGATTCATTTTGGGTTTGAGGACAGAGTTCCCTAGCGGCGAATAGCGGCGCATTTACGGGTGATTTGGCTGTATTGTTTCAACCCTTTTTAATATGTATTTTTCAGATGATTCGTATGTTATGAATATTTTGTAGGTTTTTTATGTTATATTCGAGCACCAGTAATTTATTATTGGCTTAGACTAACCTGTACAGTGCTCGGCTAGTGGTCTTGCGGTTGGTTTTTTATGCAGAAATTGACCTGTTGTTGTCAACGGTCAGGTTTGGTTGTCTTGTTATATCTTTCTTTATTTTCCAGTTAAACTTTTAACTTCACTCATATATTGTATTTGATATTAGACTTACATAGGTATGTAGTTATTTCCGTATTTTAAACAGTTTACACCTAATAAATTAACAATTTATTAGGACGCCTTGTTCACACGACTACCTCCGTTAACGTATTTTGGAAAAAGAAACCAAAAAAATAGCCCCAGTTCTATTTGACTTACATTTGACATTTCTGGCATGTTCTATTCAGTGTTGCCAACTTAGTTTTAACGAACCCACCAATTTTGCCATCGCAACCCACCAGAAAACCACTAAAATCCACACTAACTAATATTATAAATGTAAGTGTGTTTGTTTATTTATCCTTTTTTCACGCCCAAATCCCAAAGGAAATATAGGATCGATGTGATTTTTATGTCCGCAGATAGGAGGAGGTTAGGCAAGCAGCCCGCGAGCACAATTTTTTAGGTTTTACCGCGGGAAACACATGGTTTACTGAAGTAAACAGTAGTCTATGTCACTCTTTACTTTAGCATATAGCTAGGATATATTTTTTGAGAATTAAAGAACAATATTGTAAATTGAATTATAAAATTAGTTTATTTTTATTACAAAAAAACTTATAGAAGACATACCAAATCGTTAAAAATCATCTTCAGCAGAGTCGGATTCCTCTGCACCTTCTGATTTTAAGTACACTTCTTAGTTCCTATTTTCTGGACTACATGATTTGGCAAGATGTAATTATTGCAACACTTTCCTACGCGTTTGAAACCTACGCGGATTGTCATAATAGATGACAGTAGATCTAGCTTCACTCGGTTTCTGTGTTTTGTCTTCACGATATTCATCATGCTGAATAATCGCTCTACTTCAGCATTAGAGTGCGGTAAAACTAATAAAGATATAGCAAACGTGGCTATCTTCAAATCGGTTTTCTCCTACAATGTCTTCGAAATCCAGCACCTCGTACCAAAATTCCAGCCGCCACCAGCTGTACTTTCTACCACTTCCAGCCAGTCCTTTAATTGGGAGTCCCGTAACCAACAATCCCGGAACTTTTGCGTATATTGCGGTTTTGGCATTTTGTTTTAAAAATAAACTAAACATTTGCAAATAAACAAGGTCGCTCCGCATAACATAGCATAACCAAAAGTCCAAAACTACTAAGTATCTGTGTAATGTGTTGTGTATTTCTATTTTTGTGCATGCATACGAAACGAACACATACAAATCTCATTAATTCAAATCAAATTTGACCCATTACTCAAAGGAATAAAGTCCATAATCAACATAATTTAGGAAATTGATTAACTTGTTTCGGGAAATTCCCGAAAATAACGAACGTAATTTTACAAAGTTGCCTACATAATGACAAAATATTCCTTTATAAGGTAAACGTTTTCGTCTTTTCCTGTAAAGATATCAATTGTGCTAGTGGTTAAATGTCGTAGCATACCACTGAATGAAACAAACTAGAAAAATCCACTAGCCACTAAAACCAAAATTCGCTCGCTAAAACGTATACCTACACCACCAGATCTAGTGGAATATCCACTAAGTTGGCAACACACTTCTATTACAGTTACATCGACATCTATTTTTTTTTTTTTGGAGTTTATGGCCTGGTATCTAGACCTTTAGGCCAGTCACATCGACATCTATATTCTACATATTCTACAGATTAATATTATGACAGTACCTTGCCAATTCATTTATGAAAATATTATGTATGTAAGAAAGAATCTACATCTTTTTAGTAAAATAAATGAAAGACATAATTTTAGTACTAGAAATAAAGATAAAATACCTCAACCATCTTTCAGATTAGCCAAAGTTCAAAATTCATTTATGGGTAACTGTGTGAAATGTTACAATAAAATACCTTGTGACATTTTAAAACTAAATGAACGAAAATTTAAATGTTTTATTAAAAGTACACTTTGTAAACAAGCATATTACAAATTAGATGATTATATTCAAGATAAGAATGCTTGGAAACATGCTGGTCCTGCTCCATAGGATAATCATAGAGCCTGGACAAAATCAAATTGGTTGCTGACTTTTTGCTGTAACATATTTTTGTTGTAGACTCCTTTCCATCGCTCTCTGGCTCACTTGTATTTTGATTTAGGTGTAGTTTTTAAAAATCCATGTCTGGCCATATGTTAGACAGGGTAGGAAATATGAGTCTATAATTTTTTTCTTAAGTAATTCTGATTTAAGGGTTTCTTTATTGCTCCAGAATTTATTCCAGGTTATATTGACTCGTCTTTTAACCTCATCTTCGTGTCTTGTTCTTTGAGAAAGATAATAACAAGGCGGCAACGCACTTGTGAGCCTTATGGCAATATGACTGTCCATGGGCGGCGGTATCTCCTGCCCGTTTGCCTCCTATTACACAAAAAAAAATGGTGCGTGTACTTATGTACGCGCGTAAGAAGTTATACTTCTTTGGCTTTCTTTATTTTTTTTAAATATTAAATAATTAATAATCAATCTTAAGCGTTAATAATTTAATATTAAGTATATTATTCAATTATTAATTAATATTAATAAGAATTATTATTATATTATTAATTCAATTTAATAACTGGGTATGTTTCATAACCTTTTAACTAAGTATAAATAGGTCTTTGTGAAAAAGCATTGCTAAATTTCTTTAAAAAAATAATTAAAACTGCTTTATTTGTTTAAATGGTACTACAAGTAGATTGTCTTATTCCCATCTCGCTCGCGCACGCTCGGCGCCCATACTGAATTTTGTGTCACGGTGCGCGCGCATCGTAAAATTTCACTCTCATAAATTTTTCATAACGCGCCTAAAGAAGTATAACTTCAAAAACTTGTTGACCCAGGTAAACAGATAGGAGGTCACCCTGTCTGACGCCTCTACTAATATTTATTTCAGGACCTAGCCTCTCTATCTTTACACGACTTGCTTTTGTAGTAAATGTCTTTTATTAGATCGATAGATAAAACATACCAAACCAATAAATGGCAGCACATGCATAAAAATATTAAAAGGTGGTATTATCTTGTAGTGCTTACTTTATAAATCGTTTTTTTTAATTCGTGACGACCAGGGCGTAATACAACACTCCATCCGCAAGGAGCTCAGCATATGCCCGACCTCGGTACAGCCTTAAATACGCCCCCACGCGAGGAAGAGCGTAAGACGTCATTTCGACAAATCTGAAGATCACCCCAACCCGTTGGTGCGTAAAAGCATCAACTACGCTGAGGCGAGGTCCATTATGTTGTGGATGTTCTAAAGCTTTAAATTGACTGTTAAATGCACAACTTATGAGTAGATATTGATGTCTTCTATAAAACTGTAGTCCAATGCTCTATTGATAATAAGTAGATTCCGCAGCATATAGGAAACTTTATTGATCTTGATATTTTTAATTTGGGTTACACTGTCGGAATTTCATTTCTTTTTCACTCTGGGAATGTCCTTGGTGTCCGAATAGTCCTTCAAGAAAAGTACCAATTCTTGAAAAGCTATTTGCAAGCCCTCTCACCTCTGCCATAAATATTAGTGTCTCTATGGGTGCTCACATCTGATAAGACGTTTGCCGCCTGTACTATAAAATATCCAAAATGGTGACTGCGGAATAAATAAAACAATAAAACAATTTTGAATCCACATATATATATATTTATAGTAATCTAATATACGAAACATTACGTGATAAATAATTCTGTTTTCTTTGAATTCCTTCAAGATATACAACAACTGATCTTTATAATATTATATATATTGGCCTCGTGGCTTCTGCGTGTCTCTAATCCCTGATCTCGTAGAACCCCGACTGGGCACCAATGGACTCTATGTGCGTATTTAACATTCGCTCGTACGAAGGAAACCATCGTGAGGAAACCGGCTTGCTTTAGACCCCACACGACGGCGCGTGTCAGGCACAGGAGGCTGGCTACTTGCCTATTAGATTGACAAATCATGAAACAGATACCCATCTGAGGCCCAGACCTAAAAAGGTAACGCCACTGATTCATTTTATTTTAAAGTGTTATTTTATATATATTGATTACCAATAATTAATCCAAATACAAAAAACAAGTAGTTTTAAATTATTTATCGCGTAATGTTAACCAATTTTATTGGTAACCTAGTGCGTAGTGAACACGAATTATGTGGTTTTACAGTAGCAAAATAAATATCACAGTGATAATGATACCGTCCCGCGGGGCATGGGAAATGGCGAGATTATTAAGCCACTTTCGGTGTATATCAGTTTATTTGATGCAGAGGAAAATATATAAATAAAAAGGAATCGCGAAAAAAGGACTGGACTAATTCAATTTTTATTTATTCCTTGGACTCTCTCAGAAAGGTTTTAATTTATTCCTACCGACTCTTGGGCCGTGGGGTTCAAGTGCACAACTAATTGAAGATTTAAGTTGAGGGCTGGTAGATAGTGCTTCCTCATGGAAGACATTTATGGTTTTATAGCTTATGTACTTGTGTCCTAGTGACTCTTAATAGATAAAAGTTACCATTATGTGGTGTAAAGTACTGGAAAGTCGAAAATGATAATATTAAAAATAACGCGTAATTTAATCCCCGCATGGTAACGTTTTACAAATTCGGTACGTAATACTTGAACGCTCCCTTAGTCACATAAATACTATGTATATAGACTTCCTTCGTTCAAAATTTTAGAGAATGAATAAAAATAATAAAACAAAAAACAAACATAAAATGCATCATTTATTTCACTATTATAAAAAAAAAATTATAAATAGAAAAATATGCCCCATGCCCCACTAGGTTATGGGGCAGACCGCATCTGCTTAAACGTTACCTCTTAACCATTTTTACCGGATGACCCGGCCACTAATCACATATAGTATTACAGTATACACGAAAAGATATATAATAATATATACATAAGCATATTGTCGCCTTATTTTACGTTAAACTTATTTAAGATCTGACATTGACGAGACAATTATGACATGTCATTTCATACATTGATGGTCTGTGCGGAAGGAGAACCGTAAATGAAAACAGCAATTTCATTTAATCACAAAAATGTATTTTTCTGAGTATCAAGTTGTCGAACGATATAATTACGTATCGTATCAGGTATCGTCAAAGGTGTTTTAGCATTTTCAAATCCCAGACAATTCTCTTTACGCAGAGATTTTAATTGTCAAATGTCATCGGTAATGTCAAGTTTCAATATTACTCAAGACAGTTGTCAAATTTGACATTAACAACACAATGTCATCGACAATGTCAATTCTGTGAAGTTATATACTTCTGACAGTTGTCAGGTTTGACATATACATTTATTTTACGTTTGTGTTTACAACATTAATACAACTCGCTTATCGTTCAAAAAACGCGAAATTATTATTTTATTATTTACATTTCGAAGCAATTGTGTTAAACAACTATTTGCTATATATAACATATAATAGTTTTACAACTAAAAAGTTTAAGGCCGGCAACGCACTCGCGACCCCTCTGGCATCAAGTGTCCATGGGCGGCGGTATCACTTAACATCAAATGATCCTGTCCGAATGTAAAAAAACGGAGATTTGGTAAATTAAGAATCACACTTTTAATTCACACCCAATAAGAGTGCGCCTTATCGCTTATAGGCGATGTTTCAGGGCATACCTTTTATGTTACAATCTTGTCCTGAGCGCTGTCAAATTTGTCAAACATGTTATACGGAGGTTTGACAATAATATTTATGTTTGACGATACACGGGCCCAGTTTTAAATCGGAGTCAAAAGTAATACAATATTTTTTTAATTTTCAAATTTTGACCTCTCCAGCATCTTAATTTTGTTTTAAATATATTAAAACCAGAAAAAAACAAATAGGAGATAGAAAATAGATTAAACTTTGCCAAAACAGCAACCACTTAAATCGTCTATATATACTTAAAAAACTAGCGGGTCCGACAGACGTCGTGTACACACGTCTTACATACATAATGTAAATCATTCTCGACTCCACTTGAACACACAAAAAATGTAATCAAAATCTGTCCAGCCATTCAAAAGATTTATACATCAACCAGCTATTTATTTGATGTAAAGATAAATAAACTAGATACTGACTGTAACGCCATCTGACGGGCAGATTTGTGAATCTAAACCATCCAAACGCATACAATAAAATTCATTCAAATCAGCCCAGCCGTTTTAGAGGAGTTCAGTGACATATACATATACAGTAGAATTATATATTATATATAAATATAGCGTTTATAAGGGTTAAAACAGTTTTATAAAAGTAATAATTATTATTAAAAGCATTTTATCCCGTAATTTAATACGAAAATTTCATTTAATGACATTATCTTAGATATAGATGACAGATTAAGCACTATACTACAATTGACATGTGTCAATACAGTCCGTGCGACTAATGACATATGGCAATATACGTCAATTGACGTAACAATAAATGGTCAATGCCTGACAAAAATCATAGTGACTAATGAATGTTTCATTCAATTACCAAAGTGACATACAAATGTCAAAAACCAAAGTGACTAATGAGATATGTCAGTGGAGTTGTAAATTCCGTTACCTAAACATACGAAGTATGTTTCATATGATGTTACAACAGCGGCAATAGCGTGGCCTCGCGCCGCCACCTGCCACCGGCGGAGTCACGGGCGCGAAATAAGCGTGCACCTTGATGTTCGGTAGGTGATTCTGAAATAAATGATTATATTTAAACAAAAATAACAAATAAACAAATCAGTATCGCTACAACCTTTTAGGTCTGGGCCTCAGATTTCTGGATCTCTTTCATGTGTCAATCTAATAGGCAAGCCGGTGATCAGCCTTCTGTGCCTGGCACACGCCATCGTGTTGGATCAAAGGCACGATTCCTCGCGATGTTTTCCTTCGTACGAGTGAATATTAAATGCGCATCAAAAGTGACTTGGTGCACAGCCAGGGTTCTACGACCTCAGGGATGAGAGTCGCATGCTGAAGGCACTAGGCCAACACTGCTTTGGCAAAATAGCTCTTACAGCAATGCAAATTCCACTACATTTCTGTGTATGTAACAATATAAAAAGATGCCTAAAAAACAAACCATCCAGAGCAATTTAATTAACAATTAAATGCGCATCCATCTCTACCGTTTATTTATAAAATACTTACCCTCAACTTTCGTATTGCGTTCCTCGTCACCATCTGACAGTCGTACAGCTCGATGAGCTGAAGATTGTGACACGAGATCAAATGCTCCAACGCGCCATCTGTCACCAACGGGCAGTTGTCTAGACCTGTAAAAAACCATTTTAAATGTCCCATACCGCTTGCATCTAATACTGGCATTAAAGTTACGAGTGTCAGGCACAGAAGGCGGATCACCGGGTCTATTAAAAATATCACAAAATACAGAAATCTGTAGGCAAGAGTGTGGTAAGAGTGGTGGTTCTGAATAACTGGATCATATATTTTCCATCCCCATAAGAAAATACAAAGGCGATATCATCCGCCGCAGACACATCTACATTAATATTTAAAAAAATATCTATGAAAATGAATACATACCTAGCACGGTGAGGTGTTCCGCTGCGCACGGCGACATTGACAGTTGTTTAATTCCATAATCCGTTATTAATTCGCAATGTGATAATGTCTGAAAATATTTGATGATAGCGTTTACACTACTGACAATGTAACTTCTGACAGTCAATACTGACATTATAAATGTCTATAAACTTCTGACAGACAAAACGGACTCTATATATACACACTGCGATATTTTGTATCATTTTTCCCCCCGAAATTCTACCCATCTGCCATCACCTCTCTAACAGTTCACTTCAAATATTACCGCAACTATTCCTCATTTCAAGTGCTGCAACGTTTGCTGTACCACCTTTTTCCTAGTGAAACATTACGTTACCACCAAGTGACCATTTTTAGCTAAGTCACAATTTTATTCTTAATAACTACGCTACATAACGCGTGTTCTAAACCTCTCCCTTTTTGTCCCTAAAACCTTTTACAAGACCACTTCACCCTCAAACACGGGACGCTTCCAGGCGATAAAAAAGAGTGGCGGAGAGTTTATTGCCAGTTCTTCTCTTCCGTCCTACGTTCTAGATTTAAGAACTGGCAGTAAATGAAAAATTAGAAGCATTTAATGTTTATTTCTTTTTTGACGTTCATAAGTGTACATTGTGTTACCTAAATGAATAAAATATTTTTGACTTTGACTTGACTGAGAGTTACTCTAAAGTTTATGTATCTCGATTTTTATACAGAGTTTGAAAGTTCTGTTGGCAATAGTTTATGTATAAAGCATAATTTGCCAAAGAGTATTATTTAAACTATTTTTAAATAAATGCACAAGAATACTTACAAGTTTCTCTAGTCGCGGACAGCCCATGGCCAAATGTACCAAGGTGGTGTCAGTAATGAGTACACATTCCTCTAAGTCCATTCGTTCAAGCATCCGACAGCTCTGCAAGAAAATGACAGGAGAAAAAATTAACAGGAGGCTCACCCTAATGTTATGTGATACCTCTATATGCACTCTCAATGACAGATGGTTCACTAAGAATAACCGTCTTTAATCACTAACATTTCTCGAAGGCTCACAAGTGCGTTGCCGGCCTTGTAAGGACTGATACGCTCTTTGTCTTGATGGACCCTATGTCGAATTGGATGGGATAATTCAAAATGGCGAATTGCAGCAAAAGCAAAAAAGTTAAAGGCCGGCAACTCATTTGCGATCCCTCTGGCAATAGTAATAGGCGGGGGTATCACTTAACATGATCCTTCAAGAATAGTGCGTACCAATCCTTAAAAGGTCAGCACTTGCGAGCCTTCTGGCTTTGTAAGTGTCCATGGGCGGTATCACTTAACATCACATGAACCTTCTGTTCCATAAAAAAAAATCAATTTTCCAACAATACAATATGAAGGTGATATCTCTTTTGATGTCTATGTCATATGAACAAGCAACCGAACCCTATCACCAGCTTGGAAACCAAAATGGCAATGGGCTGGTTATGTGTCACCTGGACAACAGGTGGACATCAAAGAAAACACAATGGACCACCTAGAAAAAGAAATGGGCAGGCAAAAAGACGGTGGACTGATGACTTGATATAGATAGCAGGAAACTACTGGCTAATGGAAAAGAAAGAAAAACATTTAAAATGGAAATTTATTATTATTACTCACCCTAGCGAGGGCCTGGAACCCAGCATCCGTCAGCTGAGCGCATTGGGCTAACTCCAACGTAACCAAATCTGGACACTTGGTAGCCAAAGCGCAGAGGGACGTGTCTGTCAGACGGGTACAACCCGACACGCATAGACGACGCATGGCACCACCCAGCTTCGATATCGAATCGTCTGTCAAGTTCTGTTTGAAGTTAAGTGTTTAATTGACAGTTTAAGCAAAATGCAATGTCAGACAGACGTGAATTCGACATATAAGTCAGTTGCACTTTTAAATGTGTAATTATGTCAAGTGTGTTTGTCATTAGTTACTTTCATAGCTTAATGACTTATGGCTTATTATTATGGGGTCATGCTGCTGATGTCGAAACTATTTTCATCCTGCAGAAAAGGGCTATTCGTGCAATCTATAATTTAAAATGTAGGGAATCTCTTACAGATAAATTCAAGGAAATTAATATACTTACCTTTCCCTCGCAATATATTTATGAAAATATTATGTATGTATACAAAAATAGTGATAAGTTTACTAGAATAGAACATACGCACAATGTTAATACACGGAACAAACGCAGGCTGCAATTTCCCCGTACTAGACTATCTAAAGTTAGTAATTCTTTTTTGGGGAAAGGGATACTCTTCTTTAATAAAATCCCAGAGGCTCTTTTATCACTGCCTTTCAATAAATTTAAGAAATGTGTTAAAGAAAGGCTGTGTAAAAAGGCTTACTATAAAGTCAACGATTATCTAGTTGATAAAATGGCCTGGGACTAGTGCTAGACAGGCTACTTCTAATTAATTTGCAATATTTGTTTTAAATAAGTGTTGTTTGATGATTTGCTGTTTTAAAAGAGTACCGAGAGTTTTTTACGCCGGCTTTTCTCTCGGCCTACACCCTCTGTCTTCTTTGCCGATGAGTAGGGATGCCTTCAAATTTAATGACGTGGAATAAGTGATACATGTATCTTATGTTCCAAAATAAACATATTTTTTTTTATTTTTTTTATTTTTTTTTTAAAGTTAAGTGTTTAATTGATACAACACAATTTGAGAGAAAGAAACGTTATTTTATCAGTATTCCCATTCAATTATTTCACTACTAGCGACCCTTAGCTTCACCCGTAAACCTTTCTCATGAACCATTCGAGATATTGCTGAAACCCTCCATAAATTCCGTCCTTTTTGAGTTTCACGAAATAAAAGGCATTATCAAGCTCCACCACCTCTACAATCATCTCTCATCGTCAAGCGTACGGAAGAAACTGCGAATCCAACTACAACGACAGTCTTTTCATTTGTTTTCAGCCTATAACACAACTCACGCTGTCTATTGGTAAAATAATTTTCCAGAGATACCCTCTAAACATAAAAAAAATCTATTATATTATATATACTTACATCGCATCCCTGAACATTAAGCACTTCCAGATCTACACAGAATGTCGCCAGACAGGACACGGCGCGATCGTTAACATTTTTACAACCTGAAAATATTAATTGGCGTTTTCATTTCTCTAGAGCGGTGTTCTTTAGCGTCAGACTCACATCCTTTATGTTTAAACCCCGGCTGTGCATCAATGGTCTTTTCTATAACACTCGCTCGAAGGAAAACATCGTAACACCGGCGTTAGAACCACGCGCCTCAGACGGCTGATCACCTACTTGCATATTAAGAAACATACAGAAGAGAAGCCCAGATATAAAAATACTTGGTCACGTGACACAAATGACCACAGACGAATCGAAGATTATGTGTTTTCACCTATCCTGATAATATCTATGTAAAAATCCAAATAAAAATGTTTGCTATGAATTATGACAAATACGTTGACGTACATATGTGTTTACAAGCATGATACGTCATAGTCAGCGCCATCTTGTTTGCATTTTGGGTTCTTGAAATTACGAATTTTTAATTGGTTAGTCATTAGGTAATCTGTTTTTTTATTTTGTCAAAGTGCCTCTTCCGCTAGTGAGCAATACATTGGGCACACATATAAAAAATATATATCTTATGTCAAGTAAATACCTCTGCAAATAAAACTCTTCAATTTCGGACAGCCCCTCGCCAAAGCCTCAACCCCATTCTCCGAAATCGACTGACACCACGACACATTCACGTGTGTCAAAAGCTGGAACACACAAAATATTAAGTCTCCACTTAATCAATTTGTTTCTTTTTATTTATAATAAATAAAATAAGTGCGTAAATAAACAAATACAAATAAGAGTTAACAAAAATTTCTAGTTTTATACAATTATTATATTTAAAAAAAAAACAATCTTTTAGGTTCATTAATGTCAATTATTAAGTTACGAAATCAAATTAATAATAAGAATTACTGCATATCTTTGTTATTATATAGTTTCGGCGAGAATCGAACCATTTTTTTAATAGCAAAGGAGGCAAACAAATCGCAAAAATTGCAGTTTTCACCAATGGACACCCATTTTATTGGATGCGTTGCCGGGCTTTAGGAATTAAGGAGTATGCTCTATGTTTCTGGAGAAAAGAGATTTTACTTACTGGACATCCATCTGATAGCGCCTTCAAGGATATATCTGTTACACTTGGACACGAGTCCAGGTTTATTCTGAAACACGATAAAGTTTTCTTTGAAATAAAGTAAAACAAAAAAAAAAATCATAATATTCCCGGGTTTAGTCTAATAAAATTTTCAGTTTTTCATTTCGATATTTTTGTGTGTTTTGAATAATTTTAACTAATAAAAAATCTAGTTTTTTGGTAGAGGATAAAATAATTGATTTTCTTTTTTTTCCAGATTTCTTGGCAATTTTTCCATATTTTTGTGTATAAGTGTTCCCTTTTTTATTCCCAATTTTTGTAGGGATTTATACAGTCCAATTAAAATCTATTATTTTGTAAAGGTTGCTAAAATCGTTTTTCTTTAATTTTTTAAACTTTCTTGGCAATTATTCTATATTTTTTATATTTTCTTTGGGTGGGTTAATGATTTTGTCTTTTTTTGGGGCACGCTTATTCTTGACTATATATATTGGAGAAAGTCGTTTCAAAAAAAATAGAATTTCTTCCATTTTAAGGCAATTTCAAATATGTATATTGTATATATATATATATTATACCCTCACCTCTGCAGCTTGCTACACCTTCTGCCAAGGGCTTGACACGTGTGGTCCGTGACCTTCTTACACTTATTCAAATTCAGTTCTTCGATATTGGGGCAAGACTGAAAAATATCAACAAATATATCACCGACGTACTCGAGCCTCATCCAGCATTCTCTTTGGACACTTTTGACACATTTTTAAAAAAGTAATCAATGCCAGAGGACTTGCCAGAGTTAACATCGGGGGAGCCTCCTGCCCGTTAGCCCCCCGTTCTATAAAAAAAAAAAATCTTTTAACAGAACGGGGCACACCTGATGTTAAGTGATATCGCTCATGGAACCTCAATGTCAGAGGGCTCGCTAAGTATAGGTACCCTCTTCGAAGGACCCTAAGTCAAAAAGGTTCCGTTTCCACATAGTGGTGGTCCCCAAAAATTGCCTATAAACGCTAGTGGCACACGAAGTACCATCCGTATCCCCTCCACGTCTGATAAAACTCAGCTGCAGAATTGGAACAACTCCTCTGAACACTCTCTATGGTACATGAAATAGATTACCTGAGCAAGAGTCTTCATAGACCCATCTGCAATACTCTCGCACCCACGTAACGACAATTGACGAAGGAAGCCCCCGCATCTATGTGATATATTCTCTATAACAGACCCCTGGAATCAGAAAAATCCATTTTTTTTATTGACACACATGTCACTTACACGAGAAAAACTTTATTTATTTATTTATAAAAAACACAATTTACAATCAAGGCCCCAATGTGAGGCTCGGTCAGTGAGGTGTAGTGGACTGCTCCCTATTAAAACCCCTACCATCTGCTCGCCATGGACGGGAGGCCCGGTATCAGATTCCCTTAATCCGTGTCATGCCAACTTTCAAGTTGCCCAATCCGATGCGAAGATCACAGTAGTCACACAACCCTCTCCACATTCTCTTTAAGACGACGGCCTCACACAAAGCTATTTAAAAAAAAAACAATCCTGTCCGTTATGCTATGTACCTCGATAAACTCTTTTAAATGCCTAAGTTTTGAGTAATTATTGATGACTTTTATAAAACTGTAGTACATTGCTTTATGTATGTTTCCGCAGCTAAAGGAATCTTTATTGGTCACTATCACCTTACACTTTCGTAAATTCATACAAAACTTTTATAAATAGCCAATATCAATGGAGCCCTAATAAAAATTGAATAAACGCTCACCTCAACATCCCTCTGGAAGTCGAAAAGATCGATCCTCTGCCAATTGGAGCCGTCAAGAGCAAGTATATTCCATAATTTAGATACCTAATACAATTAAATCACATTAAACAAATTTATTTATATAAAACAAAGTTGTGTTCGTCAGATTTTGATGGCTTTTGATTTGATTATTCGTTTGAAAAGATATCCAATACAATATTTCGATTCAACAATATCTAATATATAAAGTTCTCGTGTCACGGAGATTGTAATATAATTCCTTCAAAATGACTCGACCGAACCCCTATTTTTTATACAGTAAATAATTATTTTTATTGAACTAAAAAATGTTTCCTAGAAATAATATACAGTGTAAAGTCTTTATGTCATTCGTTATATTTAAAAACTCTCTATAGCGTAAAAACCCATACATTAATTCGCAGTTTATAAAGCAACAGCCATTGTCTATAACGAAAAAATATTTACATATTTAGACATCAACAACATACTTATGTGTAATTGTTTTTATAATCAGCTTACAAAACTCAACTATTGAGGTGCGGAAATTTCTAAGAAAGACACCTGAGGTCATAAACAGACGTCTCGTCTTTGTTATTGTTAATGTTATTTTTAGATTATATTACCTGTAGGAAATTTTGGTCTCAGTTACTAAACTCACCACCGTATCGTGTATTATCATTATTATTGTATTTGTCTCATGAAATTCGTTATAAAGAGTTAACACTGTACATGTCTAAACAACGTTTGCCGGGTCAGTTAGTAAGCATATATATTTTATTTATATATTTAAGACTCTCGACTCGACACTTAAATATTTAAATCTCTTGATAAAATTTTCCAGTCCGGTATTTAGACTAGACTGCAAAAATATCTACTAACCTGTGCACAGCGACATAGCGAGACCACATCCAAATAAGACAATATTCGGAGAAGCAATTCTTTTGGTAATTTTTTATTTATATGGATCTCATCTTCGCACGAAAACCGCGCAATCTGAAACAATACATAACTTTTATCACCACACAGCGCCAGTACTACATAAGCAATGGTGTCGCAGTATAAAGACAAATATTGAGGTTAATCTCTATAAAACATGGAGTTAGTTTATTAGAAACAAGATGACCAGCCTGTGCCTGACACACGGCATGGATTTGAGATTTAAATGTTCATGCTAAAACGAATACAACATTATTCTATCAATATTTAATATCTATCAGCAAACTGTTATTTATAACCAGCTTATATTTCATCAAAGGTCATCCAATTGAGGTGTTCTCTAGCAGTGCAAATCCACATTTGTTTATTGCTATACATAGGTACATGCCAACAAATCTACTAAAGAGATATATAAAACAATACAATATAAGAATGAAAAAAAAGGCCCAAGGAGTAGACCGGTAGACCAAAGAAAAGGTGGAACAACAATCTAATGGAGGTATGTAGGTTATTTGAAAATTTCTCAAAACAGGGAAATGAAGAAACAAATGAGATGCAATTTAAAATTATAAAAAAAATCATAACATTGCTAATAAATACTGATAACTATACATTACTATTGTCATATAAGCAATTAAATTGCAAATAATAAAGTTTTATTATTATTAATAATACAAAAGCATTTATTGCTGATAAAAAAATTATTATAAAACATCAATAACATTTATTTTGGTTCTTTATAAGCCTCATCCAGCTTCTTCCTTATTTTTGAAGTTATACTTCTTTAGGCGCGTTATGAAAAATTTATGAGAGTGAAATTTTACGATGCGCGCGCACCGTGACTCAAAAATAACAGAATGAAGTTGCCCACGGAAGATTTCCCACAACATTCGAATAATAATAGAATTTATGTTACACTTAATGTAACAGAATAATAATAAATATTTATTTATTTATATATTTTTTTTATTATTATATTATAATGACACCTTTTCCAGTCTTTGATTATTTAATTGTAATTAATTATTTGCATGCAATCAAAAACTATTTTTGATAATGCCAAAGCAGTATAACTTCTTACGCACCCTTTTTTTAATTATATGTTAATACCTTCCTTCATAATTCTTATTACATAAAAATTAACTATTTTAATTCCGCTCTTTTCAGAGACCTAGTGCACAGCGCGGTTATGTTGAAGGTTGAATTGCTTATTCATACATCATTACCTAACATAAGATATTTATTATTATTTACAGAAATACCTAAGTTATTGTTACAGACTATGGCAATATAATAATGTTGAGAAAAAATAATAATATGTATATAATTTAAGTTAGACAACTAGCGCATTGGCTATTAACAAGCAGGGTAGTTGAATAGTTATTAACAAATTGAAGAAAAAAAATACCGGCAGATATTGACAGTTTAACTCAAAAGAAAGTAGGAATAATTTAATTTATTGCATTGTGTTACTTATGTATAAAGATATTTTCAAAATCTTATCTTAGGTATTGTTGATATTTGTAATAAGACCTTCCAAAAGCTGTATACATATAATGAATTGATATGTTTAATAATATTCAAATACAATTATGCAAGTAAGCAACTAAGAGATTATTTATTAATTCATAAATTACTGGCCACTGCAATGTTTCAGCTATTACAAAGCTCATTACTTTAAGTTAACAAAATCCGCAGACATGCACTGCGTCATCTGCAGGTATGTGTGACTACACAATAATAATCATTGGTGTGCTACAGTTGCTTTTATGGTGTAAAAAATATTACTACAAAGACGCACATCATATTACTAAGATCACATAGCATGTGTCAGCCACAGAAGGCCATCTGAGTTGTCTTGGTCTTTTTGTGGTACTAATCAATATAAACTATTAATTTATACAAGTAGAACTGGGTTGTACATCTTGTAAAATAAAGGACTGTTTGTAAACATAATTATCACTTTTATCACTGTATAACACTTATCTTATCATAAACTTGATTATTTAAAACAATGTATTGTTATAGCGTAGACAAAAATTAAAAATCTATGTATACTTGAGTTTGTAATACTATGTTCGCCCTTTCTCACTTTATCTTAATCGGTCTCAATCACTCTCTCCCTTTTCTTCGACAAAAACGCTGCACATCTTCATGACTTATTATTCTTAAGACTCATGTGTCTAAAGAAGTTTCACTTCAAAACAAACAGATTTCTTTGCCTTACACTATCATATTATTTACATTTTTATTAAAAAATATTCTTGATAATGAAATGCTAGATATATATGTAATATATATTATAATGAATGAATTTCTGCACTATTTAATTAATGTCTATTACATAAAATTATGTCAAGTTCTCACACAATTTGGTGTAACGGTTGACTCGAGTTGATTGAACTTAGGTCGTTACACCGGTTAAAGATTAATTATATATATAAAAGATGTTTCTATAAGACGAAAATATCCTTCCCTACTACTTCTATACGTTTATTACGCAATTGTGAGCTATATAAATAAATAGCGGTGATTTGCGTTCAAAGGCAAAATTGTCTTTAAAAAAAAGCATGTGGGAACAAAGAAAACTGGATGGGGTCAGCTGTTATGAAAATACAAACAAAAGAAAATCAATGGCTTACCTCGAATTTATTCCGAGTGGAATAACTCATACTGGGGTATGGCGTCACTTTAGCCACTATGTAAGAAAATCAGCACGCTTTTAAACACAGGGAACAAGCGAAAAATTCAGCAAATATGGGCGATGTTATTAATTTTTTCACTGTATGTTCTTCGGACTTCGTTTTACTTTGGAATTCGTTCGGAAATTATTCGAAAGTAAACATGATTGTCATTTAAAATACAATTTATTTTAACTCAATTGAGAATCAGCTCCATTTACTATAACAAAACAGAAACTTACAATTATTTACATTTACAACATTACAAATGTTCATTTCGATTTGTTTTATCAAATATTATCTGATATATTGTGATCGTTCAGAAACGCAAAACAAAATTCAATTTCAAAGTCAGATAATAATAATGACATTGACAATAACAACTTTGCTTCATACTGGCATTGTTTGTAATTAAGAAAATCGTGAATACAGAAAACCTATGCCAATATAATATTTTGTTTAATGTGTTTCGCGAAAACATTAACATTGATGATTATAATGTGGTTATTATTATTCGTTCATAATTCATATCTAGTTGGTCAAGCAAGCACAGAATACAGATGTCATACGGCAGTTTAGCGCGAATTCAAAATTTGGTGGATAATTTCGTACCTTCTTGCTAAATTCCTATATCTGACTGCATGATTGAATCATGAGAAAAATTATGTATGTGGTATAAATATAGCTAATTTTGAAGACAACCAATTATACCCGTTATATTTTATTTTTTAATTTTAACACATGACAAGGGGCGAAAAATGAATAAAAATATATTATAAATTCTTGGGAAGTTTTATTGAATACAATGCTGTACTTACTATGTATTTCATAAAATATTTTAAGTGTTATTACAATGTAATTGATATTATTAGGTCCTATCAAAAGGCAATCAAAGTAAAGAGCAATCATTATTATTTTTGGGTCTTTTCTAAAATGTAAAAATGTTACTAATTGTTGCTCTTATATTTGAGTAACTTTTGCGATTGACGTTGTACTAATATATTCAAAACATATAATGAGATGATATTCATAGTATAAAAATTAAAAAGGCGAAATCTGTAGCAGCTGTGTTGCTCTGTAATGGCGCGCAAACTAAAAACTGCATCGCACCACTTGGCACTCGCTATCGTTATTAATTATATTTTATTTATAGACAAGTCTAATCGCACTCTTTTGTCGCACTTTCCGTGAAATTGCGTTTGAAGAGTATCAGATTAGTGCGTCACTAAAGAGGGCATTTAGTCCCAATGAATAAAGTTATAATATAGGCTATAATTTTTAACTATTTCACACGCTTAAATAATGACACAGATCTTATACAATTTGTTAAATAATGTTTTGCATTAATGATTCATTAAAACAATGTAACTTTGCATAAATACTTAAACTTCCTGATTAATTCGTTAAATTTTTACTCTTTACTGCTACAAATGGATTTTGAACAGGATTTTCGATTTTCTCGAAAGGATAATTTGGGTTATCCTGCCAAAAAGATGGTATAGTGAATCTTTTGTGTTCGTCGAATTTATTGATTCTTGCTATTTCCTCGGCTGTCAGTGAAAAGTCGAAAATGTCAATGTTTTCCTTCAGACGCTTCACTTTAACAGTTTTCGTTACGGGAACGAGTTTTCTGTCGACCTAGAATTAGAATAATATGTATATATTCAGTTTTATTTCACCGTTTAAGCTTAAGTATTCGCCTGTCTGAGAGCAGTGTTGACTCTCACCCCTGAGGTCATAGGTTCGAGCCCCGGCTGTGATCAATTGACTTTTTATGTCCGCATTTAAAATTCGCTAGTAAGAAGGAAAACTTCGCGAGGAATCGTGCCTTAGACCCTACACGACAGCGTGTGTCACACACAGGAGGCTGATCACCCACTTGCCTGACAAAAGATCATGAAACAGATACAGAAATATGAGGCCCAGACCTAAAAAAGGTTGTGGCGCCACTGGTGTTGTTTTTTTATTCATCTGTCTGCCATTCTTAACAGAAAGAGACAATAGAAATTATATTCATTTAGTTTCAGAAAGATGAAATACAGAAGATCATCGATTAAGCACAGAAGGCTGATCTGCTTATTAAAAATATCTGAAATCTGATTCTCCAAGATACATACCAACCACCTCAAAACGACTTGAGGAACGGTCTTCCCATACTTCCTAGCAATCTTCACCAAGATGGGGTCATCCATCTTTGGTCCTGGTAACTGCATACCATATCTTGGAACCAGTGAACCGAGGGGTGAATACCCCATCACGGTAATTCCTTCTTTCTGGGCGAAGTTCACCAGGTCCTGTTCGGTCAATTGAGGGTGGTTCTGAAAAGATACAATAAAGCGGAAATTGAGAGTAGTTTCAAATAACGCGTTGTGTCTGCGTCTGCGCAATACTCTAAATATTAATAAGTTCTAATCTTATGACTGGTATGAATTTCATGGTACAAGAGGCA
Organism: Pieris melete; assembly: GCA_963693345.1. Lineage (NCBI taxonomy): Eukaryota > Metazoa > Arthropoda > Insecta > Lepidoptera > Pieridae > Pieris > Pieris melete. The sequence goes on along the minus strand of CAVNZK010000325.1, from coordinate 641,524 downwards.
AATGGGTGGGACTATACCCAACAAGCATAGGGGGGCAGACGAGACTACGTGATGCCCAAAATAGACAGTCATGGCAGCCCATGGACACTTTAGTGGTTGCGTTGCCGACCTGTCAGGGAATGGTTTTAAATCGTATCGGAAATACCTCTACTGGCAGCTGGTTCCACAAAGAGGTGAATACTTACTTCTATCTGAAGTACTGCAGGTCTAACACTCCCTTCATCAAGCAATCGAATCAGTTGGGTCTGATTGAAATTGGATACCCCGATAGACTTGGTCAGCCCCAGGTTTTGTGCGTCTTCCATTCCCTTCCAGGTCTCCATGTAATCCACATCATTATAGGTGTAATCCTCCTGAAATTATTACTTAATTCAGAAAATATTTATATCACATCAATTTATTTGTATAATTGTCGCCACCGCAGCCCATGGACACCCATTTTTAGTGGGTGTGTTGGTACCTCTTAATTAAACAAGTAACTGACGGAATTTATCGCAATTTGCACTAATGGTTCATGAGGAACGTTCGAAGTGTGGCACGTGCGAAGATGGGGCGGGAAAGAAGAAATAACACGTTTTAATACTTACATTAACCGCAATTGGCCAGTGCATGAGATACAAATCGACATAATCCAAACCCATCTTCGTCAAGCTGGTCTTCAAAGCTACAGGAACTTGTCCTCTTCTGTGCTGTGTGACCCACAACTGAAAACACACTTAATTATATTATCTTGCCTTTTTCCCGAGGTAGGCAGAGCCCACGTATCTCCATTTGCTACGGTCCTGACATACCTCATCTCACATTCATGACATTCACCATGCTCGTTGAGGGTACTTTTGACCTGTCTCTTCTTGTACGTCCTGGATTTGGTCCAAGAACTCACCATCCACAATTACCCTGCAAATCCTACTAGTTTTCGTGTCATTCATCTTCTCCTCTTTTAACGCACACTGCTCATTACTGCTTATTACACTACACCACACATTCTTCTTCACGCTCTCATTTCCACAGCATTTATTCTTTCTGTGCCACACCTGACATTCACTACTGTATGTTAACGTGATAAGCACTCCCCTATGGCCAATCGAGCCTCGTTTAAGATGAAGAAGAAAAAACGCAACATTTACTCTATTTCCAGCACTAACTCATCTTTCTATATCATTATACTTTCTATCCGAAGACAACACTTTAACCCAAATTTGGTTCATATTGGTGGAGGATAATTACAGATTTAAGAAAGAAAAGATGTTTATAATAAGGTTCGCTCCAGTCAGCTTCCGACCGGCCTGACCTGGAGTGAAATGAAATCTACATATACTGTAGAATTGTACATGAATTTACTCATTAATTCAAATATGTTTATGAGCGTAGCGTGACAGTGATCGTAACGGGACAATGAGCGTAACGGGACACTGAGCCAACCTTTTTAGTGCGGCCGGCGTTCATCGATTTATTAGACGTCGTCAGGTCAAAAAATATCTGAATTAAGTTATTCTTTTCTTTAAGTGAACACATAAAAAGGTAATAAATATTATTTCAAGAATATACCTTAGTAGTAACAAACGCGTCCTCTCTACTTATTTCTCCCTCTTCAATCTTCATACGGATCGCTTCCCCAATTTCTTGCTCTGTCTTATACAAGGATGCGGAATCGAAATGGCGGTATCCCAGCTCGATGGCTCGCAAGACGACATCTCGAAGTTGCTTATTAGAGGAGCGGACTATTCCTTGCTGAAAACATTGATAGTGCTATAATCTACCATACAATAATAATAATAATATAGAAATAGAAAAATTAAAACAAATTTAAAAAAATTGGTCCCTGTGGTATACCTCTAACGCTGGCAGCATTTCCTCGCTGTATTCCGATTTTCGTTCGTTAAGAAAGCACCAGCTCTGGGGTCATCGGTACTATCTACCAGGTGTCAAATTAAATATTTAATTAGCCCCATCCCTTGAACCCCACGGCCCAATACTACATCAAAGGGAACCAAATCAAAGTTGGTGAAATTTAAAAGTTATTATGTTTTTACAGATAAAAATCCCGGAAATCAGAGTAATTCAAAGAATAATCAATGGTTTTAACACACAAATATAAAGTATTTACAATTCTTCGCCTATTTAGTAATAATAATATAGGATAAATAGAAAATTAAAACAAATTTGGACTGTGTGTTTAATGCTGGCACTTCCTCTACCACTAGGGACCAACTTGAATCTTAAATTTTTAAAGGAAGTGTTTAGGGCTACACTGCCACAGGGACAGGGGTTATTATTACGTTTAGAATATTTAAAAGTCTGTAACATTTGTGTGTTGGAAATAATTAATCGAATAGCTTTAAATTTTGATGAATGTTTTAAGAAATAAGTTATTTAATTAACCTCGTCAAATCCCAAATATGATCCGAGAGCGATCGCTGGCATATCTCTTCCATTGTTTAATTTGTACTTGAGCACAGCAGAGGTAGCTCCCATCTGTAATTATTTTTACATTTCAATTGTAAAGCGAAAAATATATATGTCGGGGAATGCTCGGATTATCAGGAAATGTTCTGATCGAGTCAATTGATTAATAATCGAGATTCCTCGTAAATGCTTCGAGTGGGGTCTGATCTTCATCATGACTTTGGACAGTACGTTCAGGGAACGCGGGACAGTACTGATGGAGTATTCAGTGGAGCATTGCGGTGATGAGGCGTTAGATCGAGTTGGGTTTATGTGATTAAGAGTGAGATCGGTGCCTTGAACCCACGGCTCGTTATAATTTGTGTGTGTAAATGGATTTTCGTGTGGTTTCCACGAGAATGTAAGTGCTTGCTCCTATTTCACCATGCCTCCTGCTGATAGAGGACAAATTTGTTTGTTTTTAATTTATTTTATTGTTTTATATTAACTATTAATTATTTAAGATGTCATGTGCAACATGGTGTAATGGTTGCAGCTCCTTATAAATAATAATAAAATATTTATAAGGAGCTGCAACCAATTAATTTTTTGGTCCTTCGGGAACCAAGGGACAGTTGTGAGTCACACAGCACAAAAGAGAACAAGTTCTTGTCGCTTTGAAGGCCAGCTTAAAGAAGATGGGTTAGAACTATGTCGATATATCTCATGCAAGTGGAGATTCGTACTTTCGGCCGCCCCGAGGCAGGAAAAATTTTTTTTACACGTAATGACACTATTATCATAAATATTTTTTTGTATATTTTTCTATTTGATTAGTGTTACATTGCTTGAAATAAAAAAACTTACCATTTTCAACATTTTAAACACATTTATTCACGAACGAAATCAAAGTCGGAAACAAATGTTAAAATACCGTCACTAGAGATTTTAAAAGTGATATTTTTAGTAGGCAGGCCGTAGGTTTTGGACCATACCTTAAAATATTTAAAATTTATCTGAGCATTAATAATAAAAAAGCGATGAGAAAAATTGTCCTTCCTTACCAGACTTCCTCACATCAACACCAATTATGCAAAACGCAGTTTTACGTCCGGGCAATGACTATTTAAATTTAAGCCTTGACTTGTTAGAGCTATCGCGGAAGTTTTAAAGAAGTATTAAGAATATCCATATAGCGCAATCCCTGCATGATGAATTGATGAGTATACTCAATTCATCATGCAGGGCATGCACTCACGTTCATACCCTTACTTTCATTCCATCGCATAACACACCCGAATTAGTATGAATATTACTTAATTTAGTATTTAATAATTTTTATCGATTTTCCTTTCGTCAATGAACCTTTTTGTATATGTATTCGATCGTTGGCAATCTCTCTTTTAATCTTTAGTATTTTTTTGGTATAATTTATGTTAGATGTTGGGATTTCGAAATAATTAGTCAAACATGCGAATTCAAGGCGTAATTTTCACTACCTTAGTGGCCCGTAAAAGAAGAATTTTCATTTCAGTGAAAATAATTAATTCATGCCAGATAATGCATAAGAAATTATTAAGAAGTTTTTCAAATAATTTTTATTAACTTATTTGATACAGCGCCATCTGCGTATTGCTAGTCAATGTGTCAAACATTGACGCGATATATTTCCTATTATATAAAGGTGTGTTATTGTCACGGGTTGTTTCTTTTATGACAGAGCAATGAATTGTCCTAAATATTATAATAAATGAAACTGGGATATGTTGCTGAAATAATAATAGATTTATTCTTTCGTATAATTATTTTATTTGATACAGCTCCATCTGTTTTCTATTAGTAGAAATTCGTCGTGTGTAGTTCTTTTAAGTCCTATTAGGACATTGAATTATTGTCGAAAATGTTATACAAAATGAAACCGTTAGTATTGTTGCTGAAATAATTATAGATTATTCCTTTAAAATAATACTGTCATACAACATAATTACTAACATGAAAATATTGAAAACAACGATCTTTCTACTTACCGTAATTTTGTGTATCGCGCGCATAATGAGGTTTAAGTTTCTATATTTTTTTTGCTCTTGCTTGTGTTTAATTGATGTGTATGTGTGTAAAATTTGTCACATTTTTCATTTTTAACAAAAAATCACCAAAATCTAATCATACGCGTTTAAAATATTGAATAATTAATCCTGAATAAATTATAGAAACAACATTTAAAAAATCAATAGCGCACAAAACAACCTTTTTAGGTGACTAATTAATCCAATAGGCAAGTAGGTAACAACAATCAACCTGTGCGTATTGGGTCTAAGGTACGATTCCTCACGAAGTTTTCCTTTATTCGAGCGAATGTTAAATGCGCACATAGAAAGTCCATTACATCCGGGGTTCTACGACCTTAGGGATGAGAGACGCACGCTGAAGCTACTAGGCCATCACTGCTCACTGATATTATAAAGAGATATTTGAAGTGAAAAGACTCCAAAACTACAGAATTTGAAAAATTCTTTCACCTTTAGAACCCTACTATGATGAACATAATATTATAGCTGTATAATATTTTCAAGGTGTGGAAAAGACCAATAAAGATCCCTATAAGCTGTGGAAACTTTTGACAATAGAGCAATGTACTACAGTTTTATAGAAGACATCTATATATACAAAAAAGTTTTACATTAAAAGTCTGAGGAAAGCTTTAGGCTAAACAACATAGTGCTACAGAATTATTTAGCGAAGCATATCTAGTAATGTATAATAACTCACTATTAACAATATTATTAAACTTCTAATCATTTTCACTTTGCACTAACAAATTACATCAAAACACTTATTACAGTTAATAAAATGATATTGAACTGTTAACCGAGATATCCCTTATCTACAAATAACAACTTTAAAGTAATTTAACTGAAGGTTGTTACAATTACATTTATCTATACATTATTTTAGCATTATCTGTGCTCTGCAGTTTCCTTTAATTTAGCAGCATGATGTTCTATAGCCCAAAGCTTTAAATAGGCTTTTAAATGAAAAAATAATATTTTTTTGTAGATATTGATGTCTTCTATAAAACTGTAATAAATTTCTCTATTGTCAACAGTTTCTGCAACATATAGGAATCTTTATTGGTCTTTACATTTGGGTTATACTATCAGAATTTAATTTCTTTGACTTTATTGTTGGTATTGATGTCTTCTATAAATGTGTACTACATTGCTCTATTGTCAATTGTTTCCGCAGCTTATTGGAATCTTTATTGGTCTTTTTCAGTCCAGTCATCTTTAACAAATTTCTCTTAACAATCTTAAATAGCAAAACCTGTCTCATGCTCAAACTGAAAGTATATTTCTTGTACAACAGTAGTACCTGTAATCATAAGTATCATATATGGGACCACAAGGAAGGGAATCCTCGTGGGATTCTGCACTTTCTCATTTTACTTTATTATGTGTCATAAAGTTTATCATTCTTTCTTCCTAATTAAATGTATTAATCGATAATTCATTTACATCTGCAGTTTCCATATTAATTCGGTTGTAGCACTATGTTCTTAAGCTTAAAGTAAATAGACTTTTAAATGGAAAGATTTTGAGTACATATTGAAGTCTTCTTTAAAACTGTAGTCTTTTTCACACCTTACACTATCGTAATTTCATACGATAATTTTTTTGAAATTTATAACCTATGTTCATCATCATCATTCTAATAGTGAAAGGATATTTTTCAATATTTTGAAGTCTTAATACAATCAAATCTTTCCTGTTCATAAATCATAATATTATGATTAAGGGTATATATTTTATATATATACGTATGGATTGGCTTGAGACAAAGTCAGTAAGTGACCGGCGTGACCAACTAACGTCAAAGGAGTTAACGCAATTTGTATGGAAGTGGTCAGTGGTCACGTGACTAAGCGGTTGCTAACGTCATACTCGCTCAAATTTCATTGGCGGCGGCGACGGCAAACAATTGATACATTATTTTGTGTCTAAGAATTATTAAATTTCTTACACAATACTTACACATCATTCACGTCTAAAAATATGCTATTTGAACTATTGTGTTATTGAGTTTTATCTGTGTAAAACATAGGTTTAGTAGTAAGTATTTTTAAAAATTATATGTCAGCGTCCAAGGGCGGATCCAGCTTTGGTGCCAGGGGGGGGTCACATAGTCGTGGTCAAGTAAAGAACTTATAATTTAATTTTGATAACAATAGATACAAGTAAAAAGTAGTTATTTTATTAATGTACGTAAATACTTACGTACTGCACTTAAAAATATTTATTCTTTATTGTACACTTGAAAAACTTAACACATAATATTGTGTACATACAGGTTGGTCCAACTAGTGACGTCAATAATTTTTTTTTAGATTCCTCACATGCCCCCAGGGGGCATACGAAAATACCCCATGTAGGTTCCGCGATTTTTTGTAGTTTTCGAGCTATAATTTTTTTGTGTTTTTTGAATTGTTTTCTGCCAGCGAGGTTTCAAAAATTCCTATCTTTTTTTGTTGTAGGTATTTTGCATCTTTTTTCTATGAAATGATTGTCTTAAATGTTGTTTAAATAAAAAAAAGCTAATAAGCTTTTAATACAACAAAAAAGACCAAATAAGTACCATTTTTTTTCTATGATTTTGGTAGCTTAGAACCCTGTGGAGTTTTTAAACTTAGCCAGAAGCTATGGAAACTTCTTTTTGTATTTTTAAATTGAAGTCGAATGTTTGGGCAAATCCAGCTAAAAACTAAACTTCTAACTTTAAAACCTTTTTTGAGTAGCTTTAACTAATTTTAAGAAGCTGGGTTTTTTTTCTGGAATCATATAACAGAAAAAAACTGCAAAATACCTACAACAAAGAAAGATATGAATTTTAGAAACCTCGCTGGCAGAAAATATTGAATAAACACAAAAAAATGTATAACTCGAAAACGACAAAAAATCGCGAAACATACATGGGGTATTTTCGTATACCCCCAGGTGTGAGGAATCTAAAAAAAAATTATTGACGTCACTAGTTGGACCAACCTATATACACGTACATATTACCATCTTCTCTTGAAGACATTCAGAGAAACACTATCACAATTTTTTTTAAAGTGGAATCTCGGTGTTGGCCTTTAGGGCCTTTACAGCTCAGCTCGGGCTGTTTTGGCGAGCTTAGCTCGGCCTGACTATCACGTACGGAATGAGGCAGCTTATTTATATGACATAACCGTGGTGAATGATTTGTCATAACAGCTAGAGGTATGTCGAGGGGTATTACGCTAAACTTCGCAAAAGTGAAGAGATGGTACGACAAGGGATTCCATTAAACAAAATACATATATTTTAATAACTAAATAAATTTTTCTTTAACGTGTTTTCCGGAAACGCGTTATTACGTCATTTACGTTAACGGGTACGTTTTCATTAACGTGGAGAAGTGCCAGTCCGGTTAGGCGATCTTCAACCATTGAAGATCTTAGCCACGATTTAATTCTGCGCAACGTAGAGAAAGACCTTTCTGCTGTCGCTTCGCTGACAGGGTAGTGTATCCAATTTTCCTATTAGGATACATATTGATGTCATAATTTAAAATAAGACTATGTTATGATATGTTGAAGTTTAGTCGTTCCGATTCCGATTGAGGTAAGGTCTAGCTAGACGTTTCATAGCGACATGCGCGCGCAAGTATGGCGCGGAAAATTCAAATTTTCGATGCATTCATTCCCAAACGTTTGCCATCATACAAAGTTATTATATTATATAAAAATTAATTAAATATTGAAGGTATGTAGTATCATATAATCTGTATGGCGAGAAATTTATATATAAAATCATTATGTTCAATTAGTGGTCCACCTAAGTCCTGCTCAGGGGGGGGTCATGACCCCCATGACCCCCCCCCTGGATCCGCCGTTGTCAGCGTCTGTATAGTGTCTAATAGTAATAATGTGCAGTGTACTGTGTATCCCAACGTGACGCCCATGCCCCACAAGGGGGCAATTATAATGTTAAGGGGGGCAATCGAAATCAGCTGGATATTACACAACGTGGAAACTTGACACTGAAGCACTAATCAAATTGGAACCTAATATAAAAACCTCTGTGCAAGGGTCTTACTAAATTAATGTAGAAAAATCTTTATTAAAATTATTTAGAATTAAAAATCCAGTTTTTCATTATGTTTTTGAAATTTACTTATTGTTTAGTTAACAATTCCCTAGTGATTTCTTCATAAAACCTTAAGTGAACAAGTACATTTTTTAATATATAAATTATGTATGTTACATAGGGGGCATACAATTTTTAGTTAGGCTACGTTGGTCGAAACAAAACACAATCGAAAAACACTCAGCATTTTTATTTATATAACAGTTAAATCACAAGTAATAGATTAAAATATTAACAAAATACTATGTTTCATTAAATAATAAAAGAATAAATAAATAGTAAGAGAGCATTACTCAAAGAGCAGTGAACTTGATGAAGTGTTGACCTTAAGATTACAAATTGCCCTTACAAATCACTTTAAATTAACACTTGAAGGAAAACATCGTGAGAATTAGATATGCACGGGCACAGAAGACCGATCTACTTGCTTGTAGCGCTGGACATCGTCAAACGAATAAAAAAAGGTGCGTGTACTGATGTATGCGCGTAAGAAGTTATACTTCTTTGGCATAATTAAAAATAGTTTTTGATTGCATGCAAATAATTCATTGCAATTAAATAATCAAAGACTGGAAAAGGAGTCATTATCTTATATAAAAAATTTATATAAAAATGAAACCCGTTTTCCGTTGTCACGACATAACATGAAAACGGCTTGACCGATTTCACTCAGCATTTTTATTTATATAACAGTTAAATCACAAGTAATAGATTAAAATATTAACAAAATACTATGTTTCATTAAATAATAAAAGAATAAATAAATAGTAAGAGAGCATTACTCAAAGAGCAGTGAACTTGATGAAGTGTTGACCTTAAGATTACAAATTGCCCTTACAAATCACTTTAAATTAACACTTGAAGGAAAACATCGTGAGAATTAGATATGCACGGGCACAGAAGACCGATCTACTTGCTTGTAGCGCTGGACATCGTCAAACGAATAAAAAAAGGTGCGTGTACTGATGTATGCGCGTAAGAAGTTATACTTCTTTGGCATTATTAAAAATAGTTTTTGATTGCATGCAAATAATTCATTGCAATTAAATAATCAAAGACTGGAAAAGGAGTCATTATCTTATATAAAAAATTTATATAAAAATGAAACCCGTTTTCCGTTGTCACGACATAACATGAAAACGGCTTGACCGATTTGTCTGATTCATTTTTTATAATATTCTTTGAAGTACGAGGATGGTTCTTACGGAGAGAAAAATTAAAAAAATTGAGTGAAAAAGTCTAAAAACAACACTTCTATATTCCCATACAAAATATTCGTAATAATACTTAAAAGTCAATTTGAACTTTAATACCATTGCATAAAGTTCAAGTGTTAGTGGAGGGGTTCCGGGAAGGTAAATTTTTATTTTTTGACATAATGTATTTGTTGTATTATCAACTTTCTTTTTTTTATCTTACTAGCTAGACCGGTGTCCCGAATAGCAGAATAAGTATTAAAAAAAATAAAGAATCGATTGTTAGGCGGTACGATGTTCGCCAGGCCAGCTAGTAGTCAATAAAGTTCAGTTTAAATTTGAAAAATTAAATAAATAAATATTTATTATTATTCTCTTACATTAAGTGTAACATAAATTCTATTATTATTTGAATCATGTTTTAAAATTATGTCCGATGCTGTAGCATCTTCCGTGGGCAACTTCATTCTGTTAATTTTGTGTCACAGTGCGCGCGCATCGTAAAATTTCACTCTCATCAATTTTTCATAACGCGCCTAAAGAAGTTAAACTTCAATAAAAATAAGTCAGTGGCGCTACAACATTTTTAGGTCTGGGTCTCAGATTTCAAGTTCCTCTTTGCCTGACACACGCCGACTTTTTGGGTATGAGGCAAGTATTCCTCACGATGTTTTCCTTCGTACGTTAATTAATGCGCACATAGACAGAAAGTCCATGCACAGCCGGGGATCGAATCTACGACCTCAGGGATAAGAGTCGCACGCTGAAGCCACTAGGCCAACACTGCTTCGTGCTTATCTGATAGACTGTAACTTTTCTCTCAATAAAAATCTTTCTCAGAGTTCAAGACAAATCAATAAATAAAACTTGAATTTGTCCAGCCGTCTTTGGGTTGAGTTAAGCAACATATTTTGCGATTCATTTTTGTTGTCTGTAAGCATTTGCTATGCAAATTCAATTAAACATAAATTCAATAAATTCAACACTCGCGTCGCGGCGGTCCGTCAGGTTTTCTAGTTTTAATTATTATACTTAAATTACACATACTTCGATCTACAGTATCCGATGAAATTAAACTCCAAGACAGTATTAAACAGGCGAAGATATATTTGGTACGCTGACTCATAAAAATCAGTTTAATTATGAATTTATCGATAAATTAATTATTATTTACACCTTAATTTTACTGTTTCAAAGCCATGTTCTATACATAGACTTAATAACACTTTATTTTTTATGTCTTATAGCCCACAGATTCTAGATAAATAAAAAAGGACTATTAAATTAGAATTAGAGAGACGTTATGTCCTATAAATGAATATCTGCTTCCGTTTTATAGATTTTTGCGAACTCTCCAATAATAATCGTTAAATATATTTAATTAAATCAACATAAAAGCATAATGAATTATATATTAAAACATTCCTCATGAATCTCACTATAATCTGTGATAAACTGTACTAAAGTTCGTTCATAGTTTTTGAGTTATATTATAATATGTAAGGATTAACAATGGGTTCTGTATATCTATTGATAGTTTCATCGTTGTATTTACAAATATTTTTAAGCAAATGAAAAAAATCTGTGGCTGACTGTATTTCTTTACTCCAAAGGGAACAAAATCGAAGTTGGAGGCAAGACTCTTATATTTTTGCGCTTTGCAAACCATGTCGGGGTGTGTGGGCCTTTTTTTTGAATGGAATCTCGCTGCTGGCCTTAAGGGCCTTTACAGCTCAGCTCGGGCTGTATTAGTTGGGATGACTGTTGAAGTGGCGTGTGGACATACATCCATTGGGCTATGGTAAGAAGTTTGCGGCATATCGAAAAGTTGTCTATATTATATCCACGTCACCCGACCCGTAATCCTATATATACATTGATATAGCATCAAGTACTTACTGTCAAATAAAAAATCACAGAACACTAAAAAAAAACTTTAAACGACTCCTTTGCGCTGCTTTTGTTAACTGCCACCGGACGCTGTTACAATCTTTTTGTAAACAAGATAAGGTACTATGGTGTTATAATGCGTTTAGCTAAATTAAAATACGCCCTAGTTACCATGATTTTGTTATTTCATATTCCAAGACATCAGTGGAAGATCAGAGAGACGCCACATCTCTACGCAACGCAAAGGGATCACTCCGCTCGGTGACTGGTCGTCGACGATGTATGTAGTGTGGTCTAATTATGCCTAGCTCCAGAAGCTCAAAAGTTTCCTGACCACTTCGCAGGCGTTACGGAGCGTCACTACTCCGAGGATTCCTGTTCCTTGGAAATCCAGAGCCATGCATACCAGGACTACGTGGGTGACTGATTCCTCTGCGCTGAAGCACAAGGGATTTTCTGTCGCGTCAAGGACAAAGAGATGTTTATTAAGGAGATTTATTAAGGTGGACGGTGTTTTACAGTATAGTACCCGAAACAACAAATCTAAGCGGATCACCAACCAGGCTCCAGAAGATAAACCACTCTCTATATGGAAATTGTATTCCTTTTCACAACAAACTCCCAAACGAAATTAGAGGATTATCACTGAATAAATTCAAAACTCTCGTTAAACGATACCAATAAAGCTTTTTATAAATTTAACGATTATTTAAATGATCCTAATCCTTGGGATTGATTTGCTCCAGTTCAAACAATTTGTATGACATAAACGTATAGCGCAGAGTTTCTTGCCCGCTGTACGCCAAAATTCAGTTTTCATTCGAACAGTTGCATAGCAAAATGTCGCACATTTTGCTATGCAACCAGTGTTTCATTCAATCCTGAGCTAACTAAACAGTTATCAAAAAAAATAATAATAAAATAGTATTTAGTTATAGCTAATGTTCGCTAACGTAACGCAACGTTAGGAAACGTTTTTCGAACGTTAGTGGACGGGTATTGCGACTGCGTACGAGTTATCTGGACACAGGACAAGTCACGCTGAGACTCACCAAACGGCAAACCAGTAATGGAGAGGCACTAAAAGAAGGAGCACCTGGAGTGTCCACCGGTAACGGAAATTAACTTAATATAATATTTCGTAAACACTTTTCTTTCCGACAATACGATGTTATTACCACCTTAAGTAGAAAATCATTTCAGTACATTAAAAATCTTCAGATAGCTGCCATGAAAATTGTTTTTATATTCTGTATATCAGTGGTTGTAGCCGGGCCAACGAAAAGCTACAAGGATCAGTGTAAGTGAGAATTTTCTAACTTTACTCCGCTGAAGGTACTTCCTTCAATCCTCTACTGGCGCACAGTCGAAGTCGTGGTCGTGTCGGCGATGCTCGACACGGTCCTGGTCGTGCCGAAGGATCACGTCCGGTGGTGGGGCGCCAAGGAGTAACCTCGACTTGCGCCTGTCGTGGCGGTGAGCCATGGGGTAATTACGACTTGACCCTGTCGTGGTGGTGACTGACCCTATTTTTTGGGACAGCTCAGACAGTTTCCTGACATTGATATTCAAATTAAGACTGAACTTAGTTTAATATTTTGGCAAAACATCGGATACACGCATTTCTTGTATAAATCGTGAATACTTTGAAAACCAATCTTGTTTGACACGTTAAGATAAATTATGACATACCGTTTTCACCTAAGTTAATTTTTAATATCAAACATTATGTAATAATATTGTTAGTTCGCTAAATATTTCTTACAGACTGCACAGACCCTAGAACCATGGAGAAGCATGAAGTGTACCAAGAGTGGGCTGATGCATACTCCTGCACCAGGCATAGGTGCCAGCCTGGGGGAAGGAATCTTGCTATATATACTGTTGGGTAAATATCTCTGGCCTTGCCCTTGGTAAATGACATGATAGACGCCCTTGAAAACAATAATATTATTGTCTAGAGATAATATTATCTAGAGATTCTTATCAATTTTAGCAGTACCCAACCCTTTCAATACATTTGGACTAATATTTTTTTATCAATAAGGGGTTATTGATAAAAAATATTAGTCCCAATTTTAACACTGTTGTGGTGACTGGTCGTACTTGAATTCGTGTATGCGGTGATGTTAATTATTTCGACTATGTGTTTGCGTGTTGCACCCACGAGAATGTAAATGCGTGCTCCTATTTCACCATGCCTCCTGCTGATAGAGGACAAATCTTTGTTTTTAATTTATGTTATTATTATTAATTACTTAAGATGTCATGTGGAACATGGTTTAATGGTTGCAGCTCCTTACAAACGTTGTGTAAAAAAAAACATGGCGATTGAAAAGAGTGGCGGAGAGTTTATTGCCAGTTCTTCTCTTCCGTTCTACGCCCTTGATTTGAGAACTCAATCAATTTAAAAATTTTGCTGCCTGTGGTAGATCAATAATTTCTTTTACTGCGATACTCATTCGTTGTAAGCACCAGCTTTGGTGTCACCTACCAAGCGCCAACTTAAATCTTTAAAAAGCACTTGAACCAACTAGCCCATGACTACTCCAAAGGAAACAAAATCGTTGGAGCAAATACTCTTATTTTGCCGTCTGTACCTGCCTCCCCAGCTTTTGCTGTCCGAGGAAGGTAAGACGGAGTTGTGTTAATAACATGAGTTATTTTGATAGTTGCAAGCGTGTCGAAGCTCCGGAGTCAGCCATCGAATGCGAGGAAGTGGTGGAAGATACCAACATGCAGTTCCCATATTGTTGTACAAGACTTAGGTATGTAAAATTATGAATTATGTATTGGAATTGAGATATCATGTATAATACCAGCCTTGCGATTCTGTAACTCACTTTTCGAAATTCGAACTCACACAGCGGTTTTCGCATCGGCGGTCGCTCTCAAATCAGTCGTGAAGCTGTCATTTTATGATTTTGCATTCTGATAAACAATAAAATACAAGGTCCCACCTTTTCAGACCTCCTTTTTTTGTTGACGTTCATTAGTGTATTTGGTTATACCTATATGTTATTTTATAAAGTTATTTTGAGTTTGAACACTTGCTCCTAGAAGGCATGAAGGCATGAAGTGGACCTGTTATTAAACCCAATAATCTACAAAATAATTATATATTGCAACTTATCAGATAGGAAAAAAAAAATTTAGTTAAACAAAAAAACAATAGAAACCAGATGAGATTGACAAGAATGAACCCGAACTGCGCACAATACGTCTTATGAATTTTTTGTTATATTTCGTTTTTAATATGTTAAACTAAACTTAGTTACAATATTTGGGGGCACGGCAGTGTCGATCAAAAAAGCGGCACGGACAGTAGGCTCTTCTCTCGAAGTAGTTCAGGCCATTTTTGACTCCCCATAACTTCGTTGGGGATATAATTAAAAGCCTAAACTTTCAGTCGCCAAACAGGGAATGTATAAACATGATATATTTGAAATTTGAACCAGTAGTTAAACAATTTATAATTACTAGACGAAGTTTCTTCATTTTCTTACCGACTGGTCATCAAAACTCTAAGGCACTTCTAGCAGACAGAAGCTTCGAGAATACAATTGGTGTTTAATATTGATATGGTCACTATACGTTGTTAGGTTATTTACGTAATAACTTAAGATATAATGTTTTAAGTGACTGAATTAAACTTGGTATTGGATACTTTTTACGGTAGAACTGTGTTGCGAGGCTTGGTTTTTTCCAAGAATATGTTAGATGGCATTTTATTTTGTGGAACAGGGAGCAATCATGAGCTTCACCTGATGTTAAATAATACTCCAATTAATAATTAATCATGAATTACAGATGCCTCGTCGTAGTGCGTGGTGAAGTTTGGACCAAAGTGCTGGGACAACCTTGGGAAAATCTGCCTGCAGCTCCATGGAGTCACATGTATAAGATGAAGAAACCGGCTCCTGCTGAACAGCCTAAGTAATTCAAATAATATATAATATTGATATATGTTATCACCACTCTGCGGAACCAGCCCGCTGAAGTAATTCCGAACCAATTCAACTTAGGGTCCTTCAAAGAGCGTACCAATTCTTGAACACAACGCACTTGCGAGCCCTCTGGCAATGAAAATGAAATCCTGAAAATAGGTCGTACCAATTTTTACGTCGCACGCATGACGCTACACAGGACCTCTGGCAATGTGAGTGTCCATGAGCGACGGTATCACTTAACATCAGATGAGCCCGTTTTCCCCCTGTTACATAAAAAAAATAACTAGAGTTACAGGCTATGGGTGATGTGAAAGATGACCTGTCTTCTCTTTAGTGGCATTTCACTGTAGGCCTTAAGGGCCTTAACAGCTCAGCTCAGGCTGTCTGGTAAGCGTAGCTCGGCCGGAATGGGATTTTCTCGCGACTAGCGCAAGGACGTCCTGCGAGACTCAAACTTCGGCTTGGGCTGTCGTGGGATCAGATGAGATCTTTAAGTTCAGAGCGAGGTTCCATAGAAGAAAAGACAGGTCGTCATTAATTTGAATGGGCTGTCCAACCAAGTTAAAGCCTTTCCACAGTGGAATTTGTCGAAATTAAAAGGCTATCTCTTTCATTCCAGGGGTATCATACAAGGACCGATATATGAAATACAATCTGAGAATAATGAAGATAAAGTTCTGCGGTCATCAAAGGTATCCACCTCGAAACCAGATTGCCAAGACATAGCGATAGCGCCTAGAGTAGCTGTATCACCTGATTTTGTCGTAAGTTTCTCCTCATCGGATCTAGTATAATAATAAAAAAATCAGTGGCACTACAATCTTTTTAGGTTTTATGTTCCTCTTTCATGATAATTTGTCAATTTAATAGGCAAGTGCCTAACACACCTTTTTGGGTCTATGGCAAGCCGGTTACCTCACGATGTTTCCTTCGTACGTGCGAATGTTTGTTTTTTTTTTGTTAAATATATGGTAAAATATAAAATTTGTTGTTCATAGATCGCATTACAGACGACAAATGATGAAAAAGAAAAGAAGCAATTTGAGAGTTTAAGGTAACTTACCCCACATTCTTAAATAAAGATAGATTAAGCAACTCTCATATTATGTTATATGTAAAAGTTTTTTTAATTTTACAATGGTTACTTGATTTAAAGTACTATGTTCCCCAAGTGGGACAGAAAACCAGCCTGATCGGTCCTGAGCAGCTCTCTTTATTTCACTTCACGTCATTGCTGCCTCTTCTGCAATGATGTGTCATTGCCAGTTCGGTTTTGGTCGACCACGTTTACTTTTTCTTGAGGATTCCAGTGGCTAGCTTGGCAATGTGACTTGGAGATATCCGGAGCGTATGGCCCAACCATTTCCACTTACGGCGTTTTGTAGAGCTGCCAATTGGCTTATTGCATAGCTACCTTAGCTGATGATTACAGATTCTCTCAGGCCAGAATATTCCAAGGATTTGACAAAATGAGTTGCAATGGTTACTGTTTAGGTATTTTAATTTAAAGGAGGAAAGATTGTCGTTTGTTCTGTGATAACGCTATGATTAAAAGAGTTTTTTATATTTATATTTCAGACGCAAACATAATCGAAGAACGACACCTGTTCCAGAAGAGAGCGACAAAGATCAGAATATAGATGTAGGGGTTACGGAAATGGTGAGTTTGACTTTTATTCGATACTAAAAAAAATTAAAAATGAAGGTGTGGTTTGTAATACCGTTTCTTAATAGGAAAGTAGGTGATCAGCCTTCTGAGGCACTGAGGCACACTTAAGCTACTCTAAGTCAAGGGCTAGATTATATACCTATCGTCGCTGTATGTCACCTCTTATGTCCAGAGAAGCAAACATTACAGGAAACGAAAAAATGTTTCATTTCGTCAATGTTCGTTAAAATATTATTAGGTATATGTTTTATCCTTAGGTTTAGATAGTAAAAAGGACTAATGTTAATTACCAATCCCTTACTTCATTAGATTATATCAGTTAAATGACATAAGAGTCCCAGAAAAAAAAATTAAAGTTATCATTCTACAGTGACGATATATTTCTTAATAGGCGAGTAGGTGATCAGCGCAAGCATGTCAGTCTAATGCCACACCACACCACATTACATCATATTTTGTTAATGTATTTTTAACATGGTAATATACTAAAAAAAGAAATAGAAATTCCGTCACACTGTCTGCATTAGTGTACGAAATGGGTTAAAACGGTTCTAATATATAAACTTTATCTTTACAGGTACCCTCAGAATCAGAAGAAAAGTATTACAGACACGGGGTGACTGAAAAGGGTATTAAGGTATGATATTACTCACTAGATGTTAAGTGATAGCGTCTACTGCCAGAAGGCACGATCACCTCCGTTTTATTTAAGAATTGGTACGCTCTTGAAGAAGCCTTATACGAATTGGTACGGAAATACTTCAATTGCCAGAGGAATCGCCACATTGTCAGAGGTTTACCCAAATTTCCAAAGGGTTCGCCACATTGCGTTGCCGGCCTTTTAGGATTTGGTGCACTTTTTTCTTGTAGTATCATGTTAAGTGGTACCATCACCCATGGACACTCACATTGCCATATTGCTCGTAAGGGCGTGGCTGGCCTTTTAGGATCTGGCACACCCTTTTCTTAAAGGACCATGTTAAGTGATACCGCCTCCAATGGACACTCTCACATTGCCAGAAGTGCGGTGCTGGGCAGGTTTAACCAACCATAAACAATAGTCTATATGTAAAATAGGTATTTCTTTTATAGAATCAGGAATGGACAGAAATACCCCAAAGCCAATGGAATGAGCGTGAAAAAGATGACGCGTTGGTAGTTATTGTAAGTTTTTTCTTTGTACCTGCCCTCTAAAACGGCCGTTCATTGTTCAGAGACTAACCCAAGGTGACATCAGTTTTATAAGAATTATTTATGAGATGTTATAGTACGGCTTACTATGTGTATCAGGAATATCTGTAAATGTGTGTGTCTAACGTAAATATATTAAACATCTTTTCAAGTATTTTTACACGTTACAGCTTTAAAATTATCAGAATAGTAGTTAAGTATTTCTATCAATTGTTATTGTAATAGCCATTTGAACCTCTCAACGCTGAAAAAAAAAAGTTAAGAGACTGGGAGAGAAATGCCTATTTAGGGATGTTGCTTCAGGTTTGAGTGCTTCAGAATTACTTGGTCGATGTTTAAATAAAACTCCCTAATTACTTGTAGAGAACAGGTGAAGATGGAATAATGAATGAATGATTGATATTTATTTACAAAACTGTGTACAATTATACTTAAAACTTATCCTACACTTACAACTAATATTGACATATGGTGCCAAGATGCGGAGCGTTGATTGGTTGCGCAGGTACCAGAGTAGGCGATAAAAATGCGGCGCGGCAAAAAGTTGGCCTTTTTCTGCACGCAGCCGCCTAAGCGTACGAACGTGTTCTTCTCAGAACACTTCGATATCGTAGCCTTGCGATAACGCTAATAACTGTCCTTTTCAGGACATATTATTCTTGTTTCACGACGAAAACGTTTAACAACTGTCCTTGTCAGGACATATTACCGTGTCTTACGACACGATGAAACTGTTCTTTTCAGAACACACGACCGTAACTATTCTGATATGTTCTTGTCTGAACACATCACTGTTTCAATACGACACGTTAATCAATCACCTACACCTATGTTAGGGCATCACCATCATCAATAGATGCACCCTATGGACCTAAGCCTAAGATAGATACTTGCGAAAAGTATCTATCGCCAGCGCAATCTATCTCGTGCTTCTTGCAGACAACTTCGAACACCTGTTTCGAGGTCCTTGACAATTCCATCACAGCAGCAGTCTGGTTGTAAGTTCAGTAAAGACCGTGGGTGGCTCTGCTATTGTCTGCCATTTGATGTAAACCACATGAGCCTATTGCATTTTATGAATTGATGATGTTGGCGTCGTCATGAATGTTATAATGTTCTTCATTCACAAATATGTTCCGCAAACGAGGCCAAAAATTCTTCGAAGAATCTTTCGCTCTAAAATAAGGAGAGCAAGCTCTTTCTTCGTTCTTCTCGTTAAGGACCCAGGTTTCAGAACCATAAGCAGGCGCTGATCACAGCAGAGTTTTGCATAGAACAAGCTTGGTATTCTTTTTCCGCGATTTCCTATCATGATGCATCTACTGATCATTTAAGAGCATTTTCTCTTCTTAAGTTACGAGTGCAGTTTCTAGTTTAATATTTTGATTTATGACCCAGGACACAGCAGATGCTGAAGAAAAGCAAGAGAAGCCGGCTCTGCAGGCCTTGGTCGATGCAATTGGAAGTCGGATGAGAGATATAGAAAATGTCGTCCAGAAGATGAGTGAGAAAGTACAGAATAAAGTCGAGCCATTCGCAAGTTTGGAGAACAGGTAATTGACGAATCTTCTTAACCTGCAAGTTAATAATAATTCGACATTGATGAATAGAAAACCTTTAATACTGGCATTTCCTCGCTGTATTGCTGTAGGTACTTATTCCTTTATTGCACTTGAATCCTACGGCCCAAGATTCTCTACTCCAAACGGAACAAAATCGAGGAAAGACTATAAGAGATTTGAGCCGTTTTTTATTTTCCGCCTGCTCTGCCGCCGCCCCAGCTTATTTGCTTGTGTGAGAGAAAGTGAGAATAAAAGCAAAGATGTCGACTTTATTGATTTTCATTCATCTTCTATTCTCACCACGTTTCTAACCAACTTTATAGAATATCTAGGCAATCTGAAAACGACGGAAAGACAGAGCAAGAAGAGAAAGAGTATGAGAAGGATAAAGCACCGAATAAAGATGATCACTACAAGCGGTAAGTGTTTTACAATTTAAATAATAATACATAGGTCTCATTTTAATAAAAGAAACACACTTAAAATTGTTTATAGAAATAATGTTTTTAAATTATAATTTTTTCAAGGACCTCTTATAGAGTAATCTATCTATCTTTTCGGGTCCTTTACTTCAGGGTTCGTACTTTCGCTCATTTATGTGAGCTTTTGTCCTGCTCTTCAACTGATTGACAACTCTGCGACGGCCCAAGCCCGAGGTCCAGGTCTCGCAGAAGACGCCCTTGCGCTAATCGTGCCAAAACAGCCCGAGCTGGGCCGTCAATACCCAACAGCGGGATTCCATTAAAATAGCAACTGTGGGCCGGTCAGCCTATGATGAGACTGGTAGAGGATCCTTCCATTAGGTTGGAGGAACAGTAAACATTCCTTCCTCCACAATTCACTCGTAGGCAAGCCTGTCTAATATATTTTTTTATAGGGTTTCAGTGAGAAATCGAAGTAGATACCTAGGAGGTACGACGGAAACGAGTGATCAGCCGATATTCGTTGATGATGGGTACTTCAGCGATGCAAGCAATGTTATTAGGCGTGCCAATCCACCAAAGGTATGCTTTTTCGGTTTTAAGTAATACTTTTAAACTAATCGTGACACACAGGACCCACATCACACACACAGACGCTCATCCTGAAGCGTCTGGATCTGGAGAACACAACTGTTCCACAACTTAAGGCACTTTTAGCTGTGTATATTCCACAACCAATTCTACTTAGGGTGCTTCAACAGCGTAATAAAAGGCCGGCAACACTTTCGAGGCTTCTGTAACTCACTTTCTTTTGTACTTGAGAGCTTTTTGTAGTTTATCCTGTTCTATAAAAAACCTAGCAATATTGTAAAAACTGACAGTTAAATGTCGAGGTTCAAATTGTATATTACAGTGACAAGGTGCCCCACAAATCAACAATTGTTTGTGCTTACAAACATAATTGTGTCATCGATCTACAATACAGAATAAATGCGCCATATTTTTATCACATGAACAGTCTTTTCAGCTACATTGCGTATCAAAGAACAGCGGGGTGTCTAAATTTTATATTTAAATGGCTATTATTTTCAAAATACATTTAATTTTAACAAAAAGCTACCATTACAGATTGACCCAGTGCGGCATAGTGACTATTTATGTCACATAAAAAACAATACATACTCATAGAAAAATCAATAAAACATTAATATTATATTAAAACTAGTTGACCCGGCAAAAGTTGTTTTGCCATGGATATTATTTCTAGGAAAAATTGTTTAGTACAATAACAATATTATACTACAATAAAAAATAGGGGTTGATCGTAGAGGGGTGACAATTAAGGGTTCTATGTATTTTTGTATGCTATATCATAAAAAAAATAAAAAATAAAATTATTGTCTAAAAATAAAAACTTAGGGGTAAGACCATCCTTAACATTTAGCGGGATGAAAAATAGATGTAGTCCGATTCTCAGATTGACTGAGTATGCATTAAACATTTTATAAGAATCGGTCGAGCCGTTTCGGAGGAGTATGGAAAAGAAAATTGTGTCAAGAGAATTTTATACATTAGATACTAACAAAAAGATTAACTATTTCTTAATAGGAACTGGTAATCAGACAGTCAGTGTCAGTTCATTTAACGGACAGTTAAAAACGTCGGTTAATCATGTTTATTATTTCCATAATCCTCTTTTTCGAGAGGTTAGTTTTCACTTAGTACGAACCAGGCGGTCCATGTCGCCTCCTTACGTAACCCTGGGCACTAGGCCACTGTTTTCCATACCATATTATAAATCAGTGGCAATACAACCTTTTATAGGTCATGGACTCAGATTTCTGTTTCATGGTCATTCGTCAATCTAATAGGCAAGTAGGTGACCAACCTCTTGTGTGTGATTCAGGGGTTAGAAGTTAGAACACTACAAGACAGCTTAACATTGAGTTGTAAAAATTTCAGGAACCAGCCACATACATGGCCCCAGTTGAAAATCGTCGCCACCACGAGATACTTGAAATCAAACATAAAAAGAAGCACCTTCATAAGAAACATGGAAAGGTAGCTTATAATATAAAAATAGCCATATTACATACCCATTGCACTACAACCTTTTAGGTCTCCGCGTCAGACCCCTTCTGTACCCCTGATCTAATAGGCAAGTGATCAATCTTCTGTGACACACACCGTCGACTTATTCACGATGTTTTCTTTCGTACGTGCGAGTGTTAAATGCCTACGCAGAATGTCGAATTGCACAGCCGGGGATCGAACCTACGACCTGGTTGAACTCTAGGGATGAGAGTCGCACGTTGATCACTGCTACTTTGAAGTCAAAAACCGGAAAGAAATGGGACTTTATTTTTTGTGATCAAGCGTGGGGAAAGATTTGAATCGTGGTGTCAATTGGTTCGGATTTACGACTTCCAAAGCCTAATAAATAAAATATTACTAAATTTAGTAATTAAAAAAACATATTAAAAAAAACAGTGTCTCTACAATATCTGAGCCTCAGATTTCTATTGCGTTCGCAAGGATGTTTTTTTCTTAGACATTTGAGAGTTTCCTTCACGGTACAAACTACGAGCGAGTTAATGATGCCAAATCGGGGTATTACCCCTAATTTAGGGGGATTAGAGATATCTCAGGGGTTTTCAGGAGGTTCATTTTATTTAGTAGTTATTTTTAGGGGGTACTTTATTCAAGAATTTTTTTAAAACGCTCTTACAAAAACTTTTACCAGAACCAAAACAACAAACAAAAAGTTATGGAGAATAGGGAGATAGCCCCCTGGATATCTCCTTATTACCCATAACTTGGGGCAAAACCAAGTTCAAAATCGCTAAGCCATTTAACATTTTAACTTCCCAGGGCCACAAGAAACATCACAGCAAAGACGACAAACGAAAACACAACAAAATAATTTCAAATGAAGACAAAAACATTGTTTCGTTGGAGGACACAAGTGATAATAAATAGTTAATTACCATTTAAGAAAATAAATTTATGATTTGTGTTCGCGTTATTTTTTTTATGCTACTTTACTTGAACGGCCCATACGGGTGATTTATCATTTCACTTCACTTTTAATTCAGTTATTTCCAAGACACAAATATACAGTATTTACTATTTTCTTAACCTACATAATAATAAAATTAATATATATAAAATAAAGCTAATTTAAAAATTTTGGTCCCTGTGTATCTTTAATGCTGTATCACTTGAGCGCACGAGCTCTCTGTTATATGTGGCATCTAGTGTTATCTACCAGCCCTGCGATTCTGTAACTCACTTTTCGAACTCACACAGCGGTTTTCGCATCGGCGGTCGCTCTCAAATCAGTCGTGAAGCAGTCATTTTATGATTTGGCATTCTAAAAAGGTGGGAGCTTGTAGTTTATTTTTTTAATCATTATTTATTTATCTGTAGGCTTTAAATAAAAGATTGAATTTTAATACATATATATTACACTGTTAAACTATTTTATACATAATTGGATTGATTATTTAATGTATATTTTCGATTACAAGCTTGTCTGTCTGGTACATATTTCCTATGATTGTCTGAAACAAATACAATAAATTAATACACATTTTTTTTAATATGGCTCATTTAATTGTATTATCATATTAAATTGTATATTTTACAAAACCTTTGAAATTAATCAAAATAAAATACAATAAGAAAAGTTCTTTTTGTGTCTATTAACACTCCATAAATATTTTATTCAAATTTAACATTTTTATATCAAATGAAACCATATAAGCAAGGATACAATGTTTGTATTTGTACACAAAATCGGGCAAGTTCCACAATATATAAATTAAAAATGGTTAGAGTGATTAGTTTGTAAGATTTGTCTCTTTGAATAGCAGAATAAAAATCTATTAAAAATATAAGAGATTAAAAAACATTGAATTACCAATATAAATAATAATATAGAAAACACAACAACTTGGCATTTGCATAGACATTTACAACATCATAGACAAGAGTGACCCTATGACATTTTCTTCAGAGACTTTTAGAAGGTACAAATGTTAAAGATTGACAAACCGCACTATGAAATAAATTACCTGTCTCTTTATAATTTCAAGATTTTCTTTGGCAAACTTAATTTCATTGTTTATAGCTTTGCCATCGCTTAATGATTTATTTTCTTTGAATGCATCTCTTACTCTTCTGATCGCGTATGATCTGTAAATGAAATTAATTTTTATTATTGCCAGCTCATTAAATATGAGTTGTCAGATCATTAATAACGATAAGGCATGCAAATTTAAGCAAAAATGCATGAAAAATAAACAATATTAACCTTCTTATTATATTTAACTCCTTAAGCACCAGATGGAACATTCTAACCCAGTCTTTGAGTCACATATTATCTCAAACATTACACACCCAAGTCATACTTTATTATACTCCTTACTAGACTATCTAAAGTTTTGACTACAGATTCAAATTTAATGACGTGGTATAAGTGATACCTGTATTCTTATGTTCCATAATATTTTATTTTGTAGGTCTTGCAAAATCTAATCTCTTACCCTACATATGTTGATTCCCTAATAATGTTTTCCTGCACTATACAAGTGTTGACTGCACATAAACAAAAATGATTGTTGACCAGGTAAAATGATTAATCTGATACTTTAATATAATAAGAAGGTTTGTGTTGTTTATTTTATTATACTTAGTTGCTAAGTTTCGACTCTAAAACTGAAACCCGTCAGACAAAAATTTTGTTTTTTGAACTAAGCATTACATACTTGTATATAGAAAATTTTACAATAAAATTCATAGTTGTGTCTGCTTCATTTCTTTATATAACAATGCTCTGTTATTGAGTGTATCTTTAAACATGCTTTTACACAATGACACTGTTTTGATGTAAAACAATAACATTTCTATATTATTAATGTAATATATGTCTTTGCTTGTGAACCCAATATTCATATAATGGGATTTATCGCAAATAATGATCTACTTTATACACCACTTACTGCAATACATTAGCAACATGGATTTAACAATCATACATAGAAAAACTTTACTCAATATTAAGATACTTCAAGTGAACTTCTATGTACTGTATGCATATTGGTAATCTCTTTACTAAGTACGTGATTAGCAGCAATAATTAAAAAAGTAAAAACTTGAAATGTCTTATAGGTTACGTAAATTTAACAACAGACCTGATATTGTAGCTTGAAAACTTTTGAGATTCCCTTAGTAAACATTTATATAACGCTAAAATTTTAGATTTCGGAACAATTGCACTCATTTTAAATAATTTTTATAACATTAAAAACAAACAACAATGATGAAATTGTTTTATTTATTTACGAAAATCGAATGTCAATCTGCGAAGTGCCAGCGATATTTTTAACAATTTTAAACACCTATATCAGTTGTCAAAATGACAGTTCATATTTAAAATTTTGGAAACATAGGTAATGTAAATGTCTATTGCATAGACATAATATACAATTTTAATTTTATTGATAGTACTGAAAAAAAAACAAGAACTATATAATTGTTGTATATGATATTTCAAATTGTGAAGAAATTAAATTTTTAAAATATTTTGCTAAACTAATGAAACCTAACTCACAATAATAAATTAGTCTTATAACACGGAATAAAATTATTATTTTTCTTTAACAAAATATCATAATTTATGGAATACAGTAAAACTATCAACTATTAAATTTGTCCTATTAAAATTATTATTCAGTGGATAAACGTCCGTAATTTTTATGAAACTACAAACTGACAAATTGACAAATGTCAACAATTCATAACATGATTGAATCTGACGGCTGACTCAAATCAAGTAATCAACTTTCGATTTCACACTTCAGTTTCAGCAAGTTTTCAGGCTATTAATGTTAATTAAATAAACAGTCCACCTTCAACGTAAATAATTAAGAACCAATGAATTAAAGTGAAGTTTTTGTTGTAAAAGTCCGGCTACTGTACAGAGTAAGTAAACCGTTTTAATAACTTGAGGAATGTACGCAATAAAAAATAAATATTCTATATTAGAGTTTTCAAATAATTACTAAGCGCTTCGTAAAAGATTCATCAAACATTATTATTGATTTATTTTGAGACTTTAAATTGGTTTACAGCTTAGTTACGTAAAGTTCGTACTTTAGACGCTTCTTAAGTATTACTACTTATGTTGTCATGTAATGCGCTCAACGCTCTAATAACTAATTAGTAATTATACCATAGTTACGTAAATATTACCTGCACAAACATCCTTGGATCGATAAATCATTAATTATGCATGTCTTATTTAGAAGCAGACGTTTTTTTAATGTTTGACCTTATATATATAACATGAAGTGTATTTGAAATTTACAATTCAGTTCTGTAAAAAAAGTTTATATGATAAAAAGTATACTTTTAACATATTTTAAACAACAGTTTTTTGATTTTATAAAAAACATTTACTGTGTAAGGATTGTTTTGACAAGCTATTTTTATATCAATTCCATTTTGAAATGTTAATTATAATTAGTACAGTTATATTCAATAAAACTGAACAGACACTATATCCCACCTGCTGTTAGTCGCACATTGAAAGAGCCTATATAGTTCTCTAAGAATGATTTAAGAAGGTAAAAAGCACTCTTTCTCTGCATTGACAAGAAAGAACAATCCAAATTATTTAGTGTGGCACTTAATATTGGCACGAAAATGGTGAAGCTTTATAGTGATCATGACAAAGAATTCTTATAATGGTTTAGATTTTAAAGTAAATAGTACATATGGTTGGTGAACTTAGTTTCGCCACAGCCTCACATTCCAGGACTATGTGGGGGACTGATTCCTCTGTGCTGAAACAGCCTTTGTACATGGGACTGTTTGTTGCATCTAGGACAATAGGATGTTTATTAAGGAGACAATGGCCTGTAATTGTCCCTATCATTGTTTTGAGATTATTTCTATTTAACCTTAGAAGTCGTACCACATAATAAAAAATTTTTTTTTTTGGGGTCCCCTTGTCACTTAGGGGTTTGAAAGATAGATAGTAGCCGATACTGAGACTAATTGAATATGCATAAAAAATGCATAAGAATCGGTCTAGCCATTTCGGATAAATATGGGAACGAACATTGTGACACGATAATTTTATATATTAGATAAAGGGCCTCTCATAGATGATAGGCGTCCTCCAATTGGCTCCATCTCTATATATCTTGAGCATTTTTCTCCCAATCTTCTCCACCAACTTCTTTAAGTTTGTTAGCCTACCATGCAAAGGGGTAGCTCGCTTTTCCCTTGTGGCCCTTTCCACTTTGTTACCCTCTTTGTCCAAGGGCCATTGTTTATGCGAGTGGTGTGGCTCTTTTGTATTAAATTTTTATGCAATGGGATAGTGCATCAGTAACTTTTATTTTTATTTTTTTAATGAATATAATGCCAAATATATCTTTTTGACACACAGAAGAACACACACTTAGCACTAAGTTTCCTTAAGAAGGAACAGATGTGTGCAAATGATTATCACTAATTATCCAAAGCAAAAATAAATGTTGTTGTAACTAAATGTCAATGTCTATTCAAGGTTTATGAGTCATGTGAATGGTGAAAGGTTTCATTGTCCCAAATAATAGCCAAGTGTTAACTTTACATAGAGGTTGTGTTCCTACCCCGGCATTACAATGGATTCTTGTTTTATTTTTAATTAAATTTATAAATGTTTTTTTTTGTTTTGTACAAATGTAACGAAGTGTGAATAAATAATTAAATATATCACTGCCGTGTAATGCTTTCAAGGGTAAGGTGATAAGACACCAATTATAAACAACTTTACTGATAAATCAATAATAATTCTTAATATATCAATGCGAAAGAGCACTGTTAGTCAAATGGCTTCGAGTGCAGCTTTGAATCCTGAGGTCGTAGGCTCGATCCCCGGCTGACCACCATTATACTTTCTGTGTGCGCTTTAACATTCGCTCGCTGCGAAATATGAGCTTAGCACCGTCGTTGACTTTGTTGACGAAATCCTGAACTCCATGAATATATGGGAATTACCACTGTCTAGGAAGACGTTAAAAAATTAACCGAACAAAACAAAAGAACTTCCAACCGATAGGGCCTCTTGGAAACGGAGGACTGCGTGTTTCGGCTGAGAATTTTATAGTTTGCGAGTTGCGGAGGGAAAACAAATCAAATGGCTCGTTTATTGTATGCTTGAATTAATTTAATATTGATATATTTTCCAGCATTGATGGCCCGCGATGATACACAATGGGATGATGATGTTTGCCAATACTCAAGCAGGGAGAGTGATGACAGCCCACTGTTATACAGGTGAGGTTGGAACTTCAGTTGTGACACACTTTCACTCGTAACTTAACGGTTTATAATGTTTCATAAGCTACTCTCATACCTGAGGTCATTGAACCCTGGCTTCAATGGACTTGTGCGCATTTAACACTCGCTCGTATTAACATCGCAATACCGGCATTAGACCCACGGGCCTCAGGAGGCTGATCACCTACCTACATACAGAAATGTTTGTACTGTTTTGTTTTTATTAATAATTGTGTAATAATAATAATTTAATAATTTGCTGAAATATAATAAAGGAGAAGTTGGGAAAATCTCCCTTTTGCCATACACGAATGTATTTAAAATATTATTCATTGAACCTGGGAACTGAGAAGTTTCGTTTTAATATGCAAGGCCACCTGACACTCCTTTATTGCCGGTATTACGATGTAAGGAGTTAATATTTGGAGATGCCTTCATTCGTAGACACGACTTCAAGGTGCCTTCAGGAACTGTGGTGAACAATAAAAAAAAACCAAAGATTTTTTCCCTGAGATTTATGTGGGATGAAATGTATTACGTACTCCAACAGCATTTAGTTTTTACAATGTGGATTATTTTTCAGACATGACAGAAGTCGACCGGTTAGAGAGAAAGCTGATAGAAGATGGCCGGTGACAATTATAGCGAAATTTTCACTTTTCAGCACCGCCATGATATTGTTTTGCGTGTTTATGTATATCCCAGTGTACAACAGAGCAAATGACCAGATGCCAAAAGGTATGTTTTATAGAACGGGGGGGAGGGGTCGAGCAGGAGGGTCTGAAGTTAAGTGATACCGCCCATGGACACATGGCACGCCACGAGGTACACTCTTGAACAACCTAAAATCGAATTGGCCCAAAAAAAAAATTCCTACCACTAATTCTTATTCCTTGAATAGCTAGGCAGCTATCAATTGCAACTAAGAAACGAAAATTAACACTTCGATAGAAAAATCAATATTAAACTTCGCTAATACCTTAGTTCATTAGAAAAGGGGCAGGGTGAGGCAGGTCATCAACTACTGCCTAGAAGACCATTTTAATTTGTCAATTTTTTGTATGTTCTTGTGAAGTTCGTTAAAATCGGTTTTGCCAATGTCAAGGGTGTTGGTGGTGGCAGGTAGGGGCTGCTGGGAATATTTCAGGGTGTAACCTGGTACTTATTTGATGAAGGTGTAGCAACAGATTGATGTATAATTTCAGTTGCGGTAGCAGGCTGGTCCATTCACACGAATCGCGATACAAAAATCTATGTACAACCCAATAATGTTACGACGATACACGAGCCCATATACATATGCCCAAAGAAAAATCGGGAAAAACTATTTCTACTCATCGTAGTGTGTTCGTCGACAACGAACTTCGAGAGGCGGGTCGCGATACGGGAGACTTGGGGTAATTCGACAAACTTTGTGGAAAGTGCGAAGATATTTCACGCGGTACACGAGAAATATAAGAATTATAATTATTCGTATGATCTGTACGCGGAAATGAATTACACGGATCGGCGGAGACGGGGTGTGGAGGCAAAAGAACGCGTCAGGGTAACGGAAGGTGTTGGTAACAAATCCACTAAAGATTTTGAACTTAAAGATGAAGTGGGATTAGATAAAACATATTCAGCAGTCATTAACACAGCAACGGTAGCACTAGAAGATAAATATTCTGTTAATCAAGAAGGACTACAGCGTACAGTTATTGCAACGAAAAACATACATAGAAAGAGAGATTTAACCAGTTTCAATCGGATACTACCGGAACTTGCTAAAGCGTTAAGCGTTACCATGACAACGGACGACAAAATGCTGCCAGAATTCGATATGAATAAAGAAATTGGCGGACAAGAGAACGAAGTAGATTACAATTATGATTACGACACAAATATAATGAAAATACCACCACGAGGCGAAGAGAACTTCGATCTGGAGAATGTCATAGCCAAAATCAAAGAGAATTATCCAAAAAGTGATGTAAACTTCAAAGTTGTGTTTCTATTGGGGTTGCCAGCTAACGACAATAGTAGCGAGGTTCAGGATAAAATTGACGAGGAAGTGGATAAATATGGCGATATTATACAGGAAGGTTTTATCGATTCATACAATAATTTGACTTTGAAATCTATAATGATGCTAAAGTGGGTGACAAATAATTGTGGTGATAGCGGTAAGTAAAAATCCAAATTTCATAGCTAGAACTAAACTTTTAAATGCAATTTTTTTTGTAAATATTGATATCTTATATAAAACTGTAGAACATTGCTCTATCGTCAATAGTTTCCACAACATATAGGAATGGTCTTTTTCACACTTTACACTATCGTACTTTCATATTCTATTTTGAAAGTACATATGCCATAGCCCTTGTTCAGGGATTTATCAGGGATTTAGGATGTCAGTAGAGCTGACTAATAAAATAAAAAAACACCTGCTCACTGGACGCTAAATCATCTTTGATTATAGCAACACTAAAAACAGACATACAGACATTTGACATTAATAGGGTCCTTTAGACCTTCTGACAAATACTTTATTTTGTAAAAATCGAATCCACTGCCAGATGACAATCAACTATGACATCTTAAATGTTGACATTTAAAGAAATTAAAAAATTGTCGCAATATTTTTATTTTATTTGTCAGGTTTCAATAAATAATTACATTAGAGAATGTAAAACGAAGGATATAGTATATAGAAGTGGAAGGTTCTGGTGCCACCATAGCTTCCTCCGATATCTCTCCTGGGACACCACTCTCTATCCTTCCTACAACCTTGTGCCTTCCTGTATATGTGCTCCTTCATCTATCTACCCTTGGCCCCCTCCTGTATCTGCTGATGATGATGCTCTTCAGTATTCAACCTTGGGCCCCATTTTCTGTTCTCCCTTGAACATTTACATATTTTATAAAAGTTTTTTGAGCGGCCATTCATTGTTTTTTTTTTTATATTTCCAGTTCGATATATATTAAAAACTGATGACGATATGTATATTAATGTGCCGAATTTGATGACGAACCTTCAGAATCGTTCAAAAATTCACGACCAAACAAAAGAGAAGGAATATCTGTTAATTGGTGATTTGATTTGTGGAGCTCGTCCCGTCCTGGATACGAGTAACAAATGGTAAGGAGTCGTTATGTTTAGTGCAGAGAAAATGTCATCTAGTTCTAGAAATCTAATAAAATGATGAAATTTAGAATTCTAAATTGGAGTTCATACTGAAAATATAAAAGATGAAATATTAACATTTAAATACCTGGTTTTACAAATATAAAGATGAAAAGGATATCTTAGTTTCTGACACGTGAGCAGTGTGTGTTAAAAGAGTACTAGTCTTAAATAACACAAAGACATAGAGTATACTATTTGCTCGAATATTTTTGAATTATATATAACAGGGGGCAAACAGACAGGAGGTTCATTTGATGTTAGTGATATGCCCATGGACACTCACAATGCCAGAAGCCGCTTTTCTTGAAGTTAAACAGTAAAAAATCATTTAATCATATAGGTACCAAAATGAACACTTATGAACGTCAAGAGCGTAGAACGGAAGAAAAGAACTGGCAATAAACTCTCCGCCACTCTTTTTAAAATGTTTGTAAGGACCTGCAATCATTACACCATATTCCACATGACATCTTAAGTAATTAATAATAATAAAATAAATTAAAAACAAAGAGTTGTCCTCTATCAGCAGGAGGCATGGTGAAATAGGAGCACGCACTTACATACTCGTGGGAACAACACGCACGAAGTCAAATTGGTTCAGAAATACTTGTCGCCTATGGACATTCAACACCTTGGCTTGCGGGTGCGGTGCGGGCCTTTTAACAACTGAAGGAACCTAAATCGAATTGGTTCGGAATAATTTGTTCGTATTCGACTAATCTGTGACCGTTTTCTGTCACGTGACTGCTTCTTTATACAGATTACTCTATTTACATGGGCATGTCACTTTACAGGTACAGCCCGCGTTATATGTATTCCGGGAGGGTCTACCCGCGTTATTTGTCCGGTACGGGCTACGTTTTAAGTACACCAACAGCGCATGCGCTTTACCAGGCGGCGTTGCGAAC
Organism: Pieris melete; assembly: GCA_963693345.1. Classification (NCBI taxonomy): domain Eukaryota; kingdom Metazoa; phylum Arthropoda; class Insecta; order Lepidoptera; family Pieridae; genus Pieris; species Pieris melete. The sequence goes on along the minus strand of CAVNZK010000325.1, from coordinate 608,681 downwards.
ACATTACTTTCACTTGGAAGATATTTTCATTACGGGTAAGTAACAGGTACATACATATTTAAAAATCAGCGACGCATTTGCGACATGTCACTGGTACCATATGAGGCTTTGTTAAAATATTAACTAACTAGCTGAAACGACAAACGTTGTCCTAAAATATTGAATTAGAATTTGTATAAATAACTAAAAATATTTCAGAAACACGTGTTTCTGAAATATTTTTACACACACACAAGTACAAGTGTTTATTATTATAATGCTTTATGATATACAGCATTCTTTGTTCTTTTTTCTGGACATCAGTAAATTCAGTTAAACTATTGTATTCTTCGTACACCAAGTGTTATGTTAGTAACGTGTATGTTAGTAACGTGTATGTTAGTCTATCCAAACTTACCAAAACTCCATATTAAATTTAACTTTTAATGTCAGGCGTGATAGCTTTAAAGTAACAGTGTGACGTAAATTAACTATTTTATATGTATTTTATCAATATAGTAACTCCGATCTAAGCATTTGTTTTGAACGACATTGGCAATATTTGCAACAGGCATTATGTCAAACGCCTTAAGGGTACATCAAAAAAGTTTGAATTGTAAAAGCGCTATGCGCTGAGAAAAAAAATTGCTATCTGTGGTGGTATTGATGTAGTGGTTAAGTATTCTTAAATGTTCTAATTTTCCGCGCAATTTTCTTATTTTTTTCTTTCTTAAGGTAACCTGACAATAACAAACACAACCAAAAAAATAATTAGGGAAATCGGTCCAGCCGTTCACGAGTGGCATCACGAGACCAAGGGAAATAGGGATTCATTTATATATATATAATAATTATCTATAATCTATATATATATAGATTATAGATAATTATTTGTTAAAATATTTTCAAGCGAAAGTTTTTGGCGATAATAAGCGAATTTATTGTGTATGTATAAATACGTATTTATAGGTTTAACGCATTTGTGGCAGGTCACAGTTGTATCACTTATCATTAAGTACGGCTTTGTTAATGAAATATATTCAGGCGCATAAAAACTTTATCATAGATTTAAAATATAGGCATTAGGCATGCTTTGGTTTTTGGCGATAATAAGCGAATTTATTGTGTATAACAATAAATATGTATTAAAAGATTTGCGACATGCCAGTTTGGTATCACTATAAGGTAATGCTTTGTTTACGAAATATCAGCTCTGTTTGTTGCAATGCTCGTATCGTTTTTTGACCACAAAATTGTATGTAACAAATAAATGATTTATGATTGCTCGTGCGAAGTTGCTGGTCATTTATAACACATTTAACTTACCAAACCCTTTAGAGGTCGACAAAATCTAAAATTTTTGAAATTATACTTCTTTTGGCTTTTAGTAAATTTTTTCGATGCGCGCGCACACCGTCGCAAAAAACCGACACACTGAATATCTGTTCAAACGTCGGTAAAACAGTCTGGGCCGCTAGTTGGAGCTTGTTCTGTTTTATCGACAAGTTGTATTGTCTGTCATGGCGTAGTGTTTTTCAGAGTCGTGTTTATTTAAACCAAAATAATGAATTCTATATGACAAAACCCGTTCCAATGTGATAAAAACATGAGTGTTTATTGTAAAATATCATGATTAGTACATATTATATCGTTTCGATTGGAAGTGACCATTAAATTGGACAAGAAATGCAATTCAAAGAGGGAAACCTCCCTCTAAAGTGCTCGAAGAAAATTACTACCCCACAATAGTTCTTTGTTAACTTCTAAGTTAACTTCTAGCGCGTGTACTACATAAGAACACACTCGTTTTTTTTGGTAAATTTGCTCGCCATTATGACAGAATATGCGAAAAAATTCAGATTATATCATCTAGGTGTATAACCGTTCTTCTAAATTAAGATTGCAATAACATCTGGTAATTTAAAGGAATGTGCTCCCTTCGAGCGACACCGCGTATAACGCCGCGTGACGAACCGGGCTTTTCCTACAACGGAGGAGGCGGCGCTTGCGCAGTACATTCGAAGCTGACAGCGCATCGTGTCACGCCGTACCGTATGAAGAGGGTCGCTATGTTGTTGAGAGATTTGGGATATGTTGATAGGTGAGTACAAACAAACCTTTCATCTTTTAGTCGATACCAACTCCGGGGAAATAAATACAGATAATACAACTATTTCTACAGCTGTGATACTTTTTGACATTCAACATTTATACTAATAATAATAATATGTTATTGATAATATTAAAATCAGTTCAGTAGTTCTAAATTGATAACAAACAAATTAAGAGATAGATTCAGAGAAGGGGAGTCCTACTGGCGTACCTCAATAGGGGGGGGATATTTAGTCATAGTTTACTGAATATCATCCTAAATCGAATTGTGAACATTAATTATTTATTTACAACACGCAAACGTACAGTATTTTAATCTACACAGTAAAAATAATAATCCTAAATCTTAATTTAGAATAATTGTGGTTTTTTTCAGATGTGAACGCTTGCGGCTAACTCAGGTAAGAAAAGAACGTCTAAGACCAAAACAACCGACGAAAAAACTACCTAAAATTGCATTAGGCCTTATTTAGCGTTTGTGTATGTAGAGTTCATGCTTAACTGTCAAAAGTTTATAGTTTAACTTCTGACATTTTCGCATTCGTAAACTTACTAATACACGAAGTGTATACTCATACACTTTCGAAAGTGTAATAAAACGACAAAAAAACTAATAAAACGAAACAACGTAAAAGTACAATTTGTCATGAAATGTCGAATGTGTGCTTCTGACATTTTCGAAAATGTCCATCATAACTTATACGTAAAAGTACAATTTGTCATTAAATGTCAAATGTGTACTTCTGACATTTTCGTAACAGTACAATTTGACGTATTGAATCGTTATAGTTTGTAAATCAGCAAAAAGAAATATGAATTCCATACATATATTTCATAAAAAGTAAGCTTTCAACTAAATAACTCTTAACTGAGTTTATATGATTGACAATGTCCAGTGTCGTTTTCCCCCTAAATTTGACAAATGCCGAGAACGCGAAAATATATTTAATTCATATAATGTGATAGAAAGAATCTCATTTTAACGCATCCAAAATATGGGTCGATACAAATTTTCTACTCTAAAATAATTAGTTATTCGATAAATGCAAAATGCACGGAAAGAAAACTAGGAATTTGTTGTCGCTGTTTTAAATTACGCTTGTTCATGGACAGGACATAGTCGTAAAGTTGGTCTGGATTCTTTTACCATTAGTGTCCAATAATAATGTGCTGACATAGGTACAATTTGTCAAACATATTTGCCATACTTCTCAAATGAGTACTTCTAACATTTTCGTAACAGTACAATTTGACGCATTCAATTTATTTATTTATTAAAGTTTACCACATCACACACTAGATCTACGGCATATTTTACAAAATCTTCCATCCAAAATGTATGACAATTGAAGTTAGCATAAGTGTTAAAAAAAATATTAAAAAACACAATTAAAATTAATATAAACGACCCATATTTTGGATAAGCAAGGTGATAGTTTTATTTAAGCATTTATCTAAGTTTAACCTAATCTCGTAATAGCTGTGACCCTAGCATGACTAGTACAAATTTGTTTAAAAAATATAAACAATAGAAACTTGTGAAAAGATAAATGTGGATTTGAGAGTAAGAAGAACACCACTCTTTAATCACCAATATTTTTCAAAAGGTAAAGATTATAACATTATACATAGTACCTTCGTAATACGTTTACGAAACGCTCAGGAGTCCACGTATAGATCGTGCTAAGGGAAAAGTCCTATTCGAGAATTTGAATCTCATTGCTTTGTATTAAAGTACATTTACTTATTCCCTCGAATCTTTATTCTAGCGAAAAAATGTTACATAAATTATCATATATATTTATTCCGCATATATTGTATATAAAAGTATTTTTTATAACATACTTGGATATATTTTATACCAGCGTCACTATTACTATCTATTGCAACGATCACTTATTGAGTGTTTTAGTACCGGACGATACAATAGCAGTTTAGCTTCATCCATGATAATGTCTAGGTTTCAAGGTTGAAATTGAAAACGTTGAAAATTTCCAAGACTTATTATTTGCGTTTTAAACATCCATTGAATATATAAAGCAGCGTATTCCTTACACGGACTGACGAAGTTGTAGTACCCAGTTTAAGGACTCCCACACAAAACTGCGAATTCGCATCGCATCGCAAATATCTGCGAATTTGCACGAACGCACCGCAAGAATTTCCGATCTGCTTCGCATCGCACATTCTTGCGATATTACGTCATCCTTGGTGACGCCATTTTAGTCCGCTCTGAGACAGCTTTAGAGAAAGACGCGCGGCGCCTCCGCCACCTTCTTTGTTTGTAAAAAATTGCGGAATATGATATGGATTTTTTAATATTTTTAATTGAGGAGCGTCCCGTCCTTTGGGACACAAGTGATGAACATTATAAAAATAAATTTATTAAGCAAGATGCGTGGAAGAGCGTCTGTGAAAGTTTGCATCAGAGTTCATAATCGTAATAAATAGATGAACCCAGAATCTTCTTTTTCTTTTATATCTATTTAACAATAACAGCAGTGCAATAATCTTTTTGCGATCCATCTTACGCTTCCTAAAAACACGTCCAGTACGGCTGACTACGAAGTAATGGTCGACCTAGCAAATGGTTTGCCGCACTAAATCGCATCGCAGTTTTGTGTGAGAGCCGTAAAACCCATGAGTGACGCTGGTATAGGGTTTAAATTTCGTTTTTCTAGTATTAAAGAATAAACCTCCAATAGTGCCAACCTAGTATTTAGAACAATAGCATTGCGTCTCTGTAATAAACCAAATTGGTTAGCAACTAGCTGTTATGAGTGGCTTTTAAAATTTAAGTCCCCAAAGGACCGATTTCATTAATAGATTAGAACAACGAAACATTTTAATGTCTATGGGAGAGATGGAATACACTAAAATACAACATCATCATCGATGATGAATTCTGATGAATTCTACGATGACGAGACACGCCAGAATTCATCAAAATCTGTCAATAATAAAACTACAGTGTTTTAGTGAATTTTAAACTTTCCTATAAGTAGTACTAAAATAGAATATTTGAAAAACCTGTGGAAGTCAACGTACAAACAAACAATAATAATAAATTGACTTGAAGGAATAACTCTATACAGCAATAGTTTCTTGTATACCCATTATTATCGTTATTTAAAAAAATGTATCATTCATGTTATGAATACAATAGTTAGAATCAGCTAAATTTTGAATTAATTTTGAATGTCATTGAACTCATGTGGGTTTTAATCTTTGTAATATTGTTTAACGTTGAATTTTACAGGTCGTTATTAGTATTATTAATATGGTGTGATATCATTTCCTTCCATAAGGGAGTCGGGTGCCTTGATATATAAGTAATATTTGGATGGGGTACAACGTATCGTAAACATATATATGTAGAAATGCCATATAATGTCATGATTTATGCATATAGAAGTATATAGAGCGGGCATTGGGTTTGTGTCATATCTTTGTCTTTATGCTTCTTCACATTTAAATAAAAATATAGAACGAATTAACGCGAATTTAATGTGATGTCCGCTCTTCTATTGATTATAATTAAATATTTATAAATGTATGTATATTATTAATTCAGTATTAAGACATTAACAAATTCTATTTGTGTTTTGCATAATTTGCATAGTGATGAGTTTTTTGATAGTGTAATCGCTGTAAGAGATTTCTCGTATCTAATTTCAAAGAAAATAGATTTTAGTGTGACGCATTGGCGCATTTAGCACTGTTATCGAAGCGGTTCTAGATTCACATAAGTAATACTATTTCTAAAGGAAAGGTTAATGTGAAGTAACACTTGCGTTTATGGTCGTTCTTTAAACTTTTCTGTACATATTCGCTAAGAACAGTTTACCTTATTGAACGAAGAGCGACTCCAATCATCGACAACCAGTCACTTTCCGAACGGCTTGATCTTGACTTTGTGTAGAGATGTGGATCTTCTCTGCATCTTCTACTTTACCTAGATTAATACTACCCCAGCTTACTACGGAGACTACGGATGGTTAGTCATCATATAGTCATATCACCTCGACGTCCTTCCTTCCACAACTGAGCTTGGGGGCGGTATCACTTAACGTGGTGAGCCTCCTGCCCGTTTGCCCCGCGTTCTATAAAAAAATAGAAAATGTGTTTGTTTGTTTTTTATTAGATTTGCTACTGTGAAATTGTCAAACGTTATTTTTTTTTAAATCTCATTTTGCGTATCTATGGGCCATGATCTAGAGCTTTCTAAATACCATTTGATCAGTATATATTATGATATTTGACAGCTCTATGGTAAGCCATGGACGAGTGGTTTCTTTTTTGTTTCAATTTTATTTTCTCCCCCTTTCCAGATAAAAACTCACCGTGAATCAAGAATGTTTATTATTTACAAGTATCTCCGATTGGTCGTTGGCGGACGATGTTGAGGTATTTTGGAACACCTATAACTCTCATGAATCTCTATTCTAAGATCTGTATGTAATGTCATCTCGAAAGAGTTGCCAACATACGAAACCTGGCTGGGCACTTTAATCTCTTCGTGTATGTTATGTTTGCATATCAGTGCTTGTTACATTAAATATTGCATTTTATTTTTCTTGTACTAGTGTATCAGTGCCGAGCGTTGGCAATAGATCTGAGTAATCTCTCTGTAGGTATAAAAAAAGAATCTCTCAGCTGAAACTTTAACATTTAAAAAAAATTAAGTAGTCAGAGCTGAATTTCTCTTCCACATCAGACATTTATTCAGACAAATAAATAAAATTCAAATTAATCGTAATTTAAGAAACAGCTGATCGGTAGCATCATCTTGTCAACAGGTTCCGGGTTTAAATATTACTAATTGCAGTTTACTGTTAAGAAAAAATGGTTTGACCAAATCTAAAAATCTGGGAATCTGGTTCAAGGACGCTTAAAGATCGTCATACTAAAGTGTTCGAAAATTTGAGTTCAAATATTTTACAGGCTGTACTTTGCTAGTGGCAAGATTCTTTTTTTTATATCCTATGGCAATTGGGAGTGGGCGTGGTTCACAATCATGCAAGTATGGCTCTCGGTAGAGGTTACTTTACAATTTAATTGATTATATAGGTTGTGTTTTCGCATATAGACTGTTAATTGCTCAAAATATAAATTTTAATACGATTGGCTAAGTTGATCGAACATTTAAATAGTACAAGGGTTATTGACCTTTATAGGAAATTAAATAAAAGTGGAAGTAAACTTAAGTAGCAAAAATGAAATAAATTTATCTAAGACGGTTGTGAAATAATTAACGTATTACAAATGACAATTACAACAGTATGGTCTATAAAATGGGCGTTGCATTTTTAAGCGATGACTTGGAAAGCTTTCATTCACAGACTACGTAGGTTTGTCAATTGTCTAATCATTTTTGGTTGTCAAATTTGATATTTAAAATAAATCTGTGGTATTTAATAGGCATATTTTTTTACCAAGTTTAATGTACTAACTTCTTCATTAAACATTTTCACGAACATTGTATTACTTTGTCAAACTCTTGGTACCTTCTCCCAAATTCGTTTAATTCGGACTTTGGTCAACTTCGTAAAGTGCGAAGGTAACTTCGTGATAGAAAGGGTTTTTTGTGAAGTTAGACTAGCCTTTATGAAGCGTCATTCATGATGAATTCAAGTGTCTCCAAATCTTAAAGATCATGATTACCCTTATAATTGCAGTCAGTATAATGATACCAGGGATGCCAACTAGGGGGTTTCCTTCCCAAATTTAGGGGGAATCAAGATGCTCTAGGTTTTTAGACGGTCATTTATTTAGAGGAATTTTTCGGTGGTACAAGATTTTTTTAAACGCTTCTATACAACATATTAACCTAACCAACTAAACCAAATATAATCTGTTATTTGTCCAAAGAAAATGAAATAACAGCTATTAATACTTAAATATATTTTTAATTGTTGAGGGTACGATAAAATCTTTTGGGGTTTTAAATCGAAATTTAGGGGTATTTGAAGTTGGTGCTAAGAGGAACATTATGTAGGAGTTGGCATCATTATAGTCGATCTACGTTATCCACTTTTGGTCCTTCGGGTCAGATTTCTGTATTGAACTCTATAGGCGAGATACCGGTATCTCAAGTTCTTAAGTATGGTATTTGGTGTGATCTGATCCCCGTTAGTCAAAATACAATTAGCTTTTGTTTTAGCTTTGTACATACAAGTGTATAGGAATTTCAAATTGATTTAATTTTAATTATTTTTCATATGTAAATCAAAATTTTCATGTCGCTAAATTAGCTACTTTAAACAATGGCGCTTCATAGGGCAAAAATTATTAGTTTTATTTATATATTTTGTATAACGTTTGACAATTTTTCTCATATCTCAACTAATCCATGATTTATTTCACTTCTAGTTAATTTAAAGTATCGGTTACCCATCAAATTCCTTAAGTGACGGGTGTTGCTTAACCTACTTAATCGGTTTATCGTTGTTTTGGCAGGAAAAGTTGCTTTATTGATCTGATCGCAGTTGTTTCAATATAACTGGTACCCATCAAGTGCATGACCACGACAAGTGTTGCTTAACCTTAATGATTTCAGTTCTGCTAAATAAAGTTTGTTTCCTATTAAAATCATTCCTCTCTAACGCCTTATAGAAGTATTTATAAAGAAAATGTTATTATTTGCGTTGTAATGAATAATTAAGATGATTATCTCGTAATTAAATATTTTATCGGATTGTTAAATTTCTATCCACAGTTTAAATAATATTTGTAATATTCGCGCCAAAATCTGTGAATATTTCAAACGTTTTATCTGTGGTAGTAATTTGTGATTTAGCGCCAAAACAAGTATTAATCTGTTGTATTGTTGATTTTTAGTCTGTGGACATATTATGAAAAGAATTTGGCGCCGATCTTTTATAATAAAGTACCAACTCTGTATTTGATTAATTTATTTTGTATCCCCAAATAAAGTTATATGCATGATAAATCAAGTTTTAGTTTTAAAATAGTGCCGTTTTGTTGTCGTGTGCCGAAAAAGGATGGTTATATGAATGATCTCACAATAAGTGGGAAAGAGAAAAATCCACAACTACAGCGAGGTATTTTTCAGTGCATATATATAGCATTTAGCATGAGCAGTATAGGCCTGGTGGCTCCTGAGGTCGTAGAAACCCGGCACAACCAATGGACGTGTCTTTGTGCATTGTGCACATTTAACATTCGCTCGAACGGTGGAGGAAAACATCGTGAGGAAAAAGAAAGGGTGGTGATCCATCACTGCAACTATTGGTCCCGATCTCCTCTAGCTATTTCTAAAAGCGAATGGCCCGGTATGTGTAGGATACTGTATCAAGTATCTTCACAAACCAACAATGGGCGTGCAGAGGCGGACGCAACCGCCGCATCGCATGTCGGTAAGCGGATCAGAGTCTGCTGTTACCGCATCCCGCCCAAGGCGATTCTAGGTGGCGCTTTGGGGCTTTAGGGGACGTGATCCTCCCGTACTAAACAGACGCGCCGCGGTATGTTATGCGCAATGTATTTCCCCAAGTAAAAAATTATTTAAATTCCTCTAGTTAGCGGCAGTTAAATTATTTTAGGTTAATTTAAATGAATTGTATTTTGACGTAGGATTAGTATTCCGCAGTCTAAGAAATAATTTATAATGAAATAAGATTAGTCTTGACAGATTCCATTTACTTTATTTTTTTTATTTCATGAACTGGATACAAGTTGTTAAGAATTGCTTCTAAAGTAAAATAAAAAAAACCTGCTCTTAGGGCGCTAAATTAATATAGCAACAAATAATAAATGTAAATTGATGACATTTGATAGATTCTTTCAGAGTTTCTGACGTTGCCAGCATTATTTCTGCACACTTAAAAGTCAAAATGTTGCCATGTTTTCCCCGTCTTTAAGTTCTTGTTAAGATGCCCACGAGAATTCCAAATTGTGATGTATTTATAAAATAAAATATATTACTAAAAGTTGTTTTATTTATAACTAAATGTCTGCCTCATATCATCACCAATATAATATATAAATGAAATAACGATAATATCGAAAAATATATGATAAATAGTCGTTCCTCCTTGATTTTGTTACTTTGGGACGTGTTTAAGTGTACAGCCAATTAAAGATTTAAGTTGCCGCCTACTAGGTGAGCTAGTGCTTACAAGGAATAAGTATCGTAAAAGAAATGCCAGCATTTTACCACTCCCACAGACCACAGTTAATTATAGGACACGATAATATATAAAATATATTTAGACCAAAAACAATATATGTATACAAATAATTCTGTTTACAATTTAGACAAATTAAACATTTTAAATTTCATTTTGATAATTATTTGCAACCAAAGTCACAGATATAAGAATTTATATATCTTAGCATGAGTTGTCTTGCTCTCCCGTAAAACGTCTCGCGTTCGAAGATATTCAACAGTGTCAGATCTCTTGACAGGAAATTAGCCGTGTTTTGATCTGTGAATGTCAATAAATTAAGCATAGATAATACATTGGTTAAAAAATAATCTATAAATTCATACATATTTATATTGTTAAATAAATTATTATAAAGCGGTTTTATATCGCTTGCCCCGGGGAACAAAGTCGTAAACGCAAAATCATTTTTTTCAGGAAAAAAAGAAGGTACTAGGATACTAATTACATTGCATATTCAAAGATATATTTCAAATAAAGTTATCATTACAGTAATAGATATATCTAATAAGACTGAAGACTCACTGTTTAAACATAATTACGGACGACACAGTAACCACACATTACGAGTGCCTTCCTTTTGACGAATATCTAGAATGTAATAATGTATTACCACTCTTTTCGCCGCAATATTATGACCTTGGTGAAACACACATATATTATTACCACTCTTAAAATGTCACATAGCTGAACCTAGGACCTCAGAGATGAGAGTAACACACTGAAGCCACTAGGCCAACACTGCTCCGATTGGACGCTAGCCGTGAAAGAGGAGCAGAAGTTACTAAGGACAGAACGCAAAATCCTGGAGCCGACAATGCGGGAGGACTGGTCACGGAGACTCCGAAAAAATATCGAAACAAAGAAAGAAATAGCTCAGTCCATATAGGCGAATACAAGGCCTATTGGCTACATTGGCACCATGAGCGCATGGGCCAAGATAGGGCGGTGAAGGAGGTTCACAGAGCCGCTCTAGTGGTCGAAAAGGTCGGCCTGGGAAGCGCTGGTAGGCAGAGTGGAGGAGGACCTGCTGCAGCTAAAAGCTAGCAACTGGCGGGAGATAGCACAGGACAGAGAGCGCTGGTAGATTCCCATGTTGGAGACCAAGACACTTTTTGAGTCTCAGAGCCAGCAGAGTAAGTAAATGTCTGGAGATAGTAAATCACACGTAAAACTTTTGGATTAATTCTCTTCCGTTATGATGAACATAGGCTGTAGAATTTCAAAAATGCGAGAAAAGGTAACCCAAATTGTCAAAAAATCCCAATACGTACGCTGTGGAAACTATTGACAACACAGCAATGTACTACAGTGTTATAGAAGACGTCAATATTTGCAAAAAAGTCGACCAAATAAAATTAAATTTCGCTAGTGTAACCCAAATAAAAAAGACTATTAAAGACTCGTATGTGCTGCGAAAACTATTGACAAAAGAACAATGTACTACAGTTTTATAGTATAAATAGCTAAGTATAATAAATAATTTTACTTTTTAAAATTTCCATCTTTGATTTTCTTACTTAACAGCTGTCACTTACCATTCGGATTGATTTGAAAGATCGGCAGCGCTGTCACATCTGCAAAGGTGTACGCGGAGCAGACGTCCATGTTGACGGCATTGCGTATGTTCATTGTTAAACGAATCAAAGCTAGAATAATTATTAAACCTCTGTAAACTGCAATTATATACAGCTTAGACTTAATTATAGAAAGCTATCGTGGGAAGCACAAAAATATTGACACATCTTACAACCCTTGGCCACAGATATCTATTTCGCGATAGAGCGTGGAACGTGTGTCTATGGCCGGTTTTCTCACAATGTTTTCCTTACTAACGAATAAGTTATAAAGCTCATCGATGCAAGTTTATAGGAGGCTCGTCTGATGTTAAGTGATACCGCCCATGGACACCACATTGTCAGAGGTCCCACACATGCCTTGCCTTTTAATTGGTACGCTCTTTGAAGGACCCTAAGTCAAATTAAGTTGGAATAATTCAGTGGGCTGGTTCCACTTAGTGGTAGCCAAAAACTGCCTTTGAACGCTCAGTTGTGAAAGCGACGTCAAGGTGATACGGGTGGTATTTTATATTCTGCCTCGACGTCTGATGAAACTCAGCTTATCTTCTAAATACATACGATAGGTCCCCTTATAATAATATTCAAAACTTGTGTCTTCAGCCAAGGAACGATGCTGTAGGAGTATCCTGGTGGACTCGAATGCGAGGAATGGACAGTCTATTGCGATAACAAGTACGTCCGTCTTAGTGTTATAGCTGAAATTTATTTTATCGTCAATTAGACATAGACATAGACATAGACATAACATTTATTACAAACAAAAAACACACACATAAACACACAAAATAATAATACTTAAAGAAAACATAAAATAAAATAGAATAAAATTAAAAATTAAAATTAAGAAATTTTCTTTTGCCATTCGGTTCGCTTCCAGTGTGCAATGTGTGTGTACTGTGGTTGTAATTGGCCCTGGCTCAGCATTATGCTGAGGAGCAAAAAGTTCCACAGCGCTGGTCATTCTGCCAGAGACCATAGCAGCTAGTTTGCGCCTCTAATAAAATAAAATAAATAATTATAATACAAAGTAGGAAAATAATAATAATAATATTAGGGGGACGTTTGTAGAAACTAGAAGGTAATCTCTGGTAATGAACCGATTTTGATATTTTTTCGATTAGATAATGCTCAGCGGGAAATACTTCGATACCCGTACCGAACCGTACCCGTACTATTCATTATAGAAATCTAAAAAAAAACCCACGAATCATTTAAAATTAGTCTAGAAACACTCAGATAATACTTACAAGAACTCCGAGATGAAGCATTTATTATGATTTCCAATTTTCAAGTTCCTATCTATATATGTTGAATTAAAGTATGGGGTATGAAACACGAACGTTGGTATCGTGTACTGAGTGGGAATTGAACCTCGGACATTCGGATTACATCCTGAGTTCAATCGGAAAATTTCTCGCACACATGGGGTGTTCGAAAACTTACACGGCCGAACTATGTTTGACGGACCTATAAATATACTTTTTACATAAATGAAAGTTAATTTAAACACATTTATTATATACATACAATTTTTTTTAATAGAATTTCTATATCTATATTTGTATTTAGATAGTATTTATGTCAAATTAAAAAACCCGCCAAAACGTCAATACACAATGTCATCGCAGTATGTCTTATCAACACTACACAGAACAATATTGTGTTTTACGTGTTAATTAAAAATAAATACATCAGTAATCAATCGTTACAACCATCTTAGGTCTGGGCCTCAGATTTATGTATCTATTTCGTGATTAGCCTCCTGTACCTGACGTTTTCCATCGTACGAGCGAATGTTAAATGCGCATTAAAAATCAATTGGTACACAGCTGGGGTTTGAACCGCAGGAATGAGAGTTGCATTGAAGGCACTAGGCCAACACTACGTGTTAATTATTAATCATAAATATTTAATATTTCGATCAAAAACAGTCGCCGACGAAATTTTGACTCTTCGATAGTATTTAATATTATTAATTTTTAAGATATATAAAAATTAAACTCCACGATAGTATTAGGATTGTTTTTATGATATTAGACATGAATAATCTGTGACCGTCATGTCATGTGAATACTACTACTTTTTTTTTTACGGTTTTTTCGTTAATTCTATTAAGCTGAATTAAATTTAGATAATTCTTAAAGTAGCCAAGAAATCTCAAACAAGGCTCGACTGGCCATAGGGAAGTGCGTATCACATTAACATACAGTTGTGAATGTTGGGTGTGGCAGAGAAAGAATGAAAGAATAAATGCCGTGGAAGAGAGTGTTAAGAAGAATATGTCACGATAGGATCAGTAATGAGCAGTGTGGGTTAAAAGAGGAGAAGATGAATGACACGAAAACAAGTAGGATATACGAAGCAACCGTAGATGGTGAGGTTTTGGACCAAATCCACGAACTAGGAAGAGATAAGTTAAGTATGTGTGAATCATACGTGCAGTGTGGTTTCAAAGAGAAGAGAAGAATACGAAAGGAAATGCTTATGTATGGCCGTGAATGGATGAAGAAGTGGATGAAGGATATACAAGGCAACCGTAGATGGTGAGGTCTTGGACCAAATCCATGACGTACTAGAGAAGAGACAGGTCAAAAGTACCCTTAACAAGCATGGTAAATTACAAATGGATGAGGCGAGTTTAGGACTGTAAGTGGAGATCTCTTGTCTCTTTCATATTGTGTTAACGATAAAATGGAGGGACAGTGGGACCCATTGACACTTACCAGCTAAACACGCTGTAACAGACAGGAATAAAAGTATTGCCAACATTATGGTGTTACCACAGTGAAACGAATGAACCAACTGATATTTTCAGTTAAAAATTAATTATTTATATGCTGTTTAGTCAGTTGTGTAAACGTATGCTTTTGTTTAAATGAACAATAACAATAATTATTAACGAATATTTGTTTCTAGAAATTCTTTGTTTAAAGCTGGTCAATGCGTGCATCGAAACAATAATTACGAATTATGGACTACAAAAATAACGTATACAATAAAATATTATGTATAAAAATATATTTATTTGGTGGCTTCAATGTGACTTTCGTCTGAGGTCATAGAAACATTCGCTCGTACGAAGGAAAACATCGTGAGGAATCGTGCCTTAGACCCAACACGATGGCGTGTGTTAGGCACAGGAGACTGATTACCTACTTGCCTATTATATTGAGAATCATGAATCATATACCCATCTGAGGCCCAGACCTAAAAAGGTAGCCCCACTGGTTTTATATCAATCAATAGAAATAATGCGTATACATACATATAATTAAAAAATACATTATATTTTACAACCCGGGATAGTAGACCTGTCACGATAGTAGACCTGTCAAACGGCTTTAATCATGAAGTATTTCTAACTTCATGACTTACTAGAGCCTTCGGTCCAGGTAGACGTGTTGAGGATCTTCCCCTTAGGTTGGAAAACCAACTTCCTGACATCGTTCACGTCATCCTTGAAAACGTTTGTACACAGTCAGGGCATAGGAAGATCATCCCAAACCGTTGGTTCTCGTCGATGTCCCTTACTTCATGCTTGCTCGCTCCAGTGAGCTTCCAGCCCTTCAGAGGCCCAGGCCGATGTCCGAGTCTCGCAGGAGAAGACCATTTACAGCGTCAGCTCCCCATACCTGCCTCTGCTGGCGCTCTTATACTGTTCTACAGTACGCAAAAGGATATATGTATTAGTTTATTTTAAATACTTACTTGGTCAAGTATAACCAATAAGAACGAAGAATAAATGTTAAGGGGTTCCTAGACGGGCCATTTGTTTACGAAAATATATAGCTGGAAGGGAGCCAGCATTTACGGCTAGACAATGAAATACTCGGCATTATTTTAGTATGGCTGGGATATATCCCAATGCAATATATTGCCAAATGATTTTATATGTCCGATGATTGTTTAGTGTTCAAGCCGTATTGTCGCTTTGCAATCGAAAATACTGCAATATTTCCTAAGTGCGTCCCTTTTACTTGCTAAAAATCGTAGAGTTATAGCTAATATTGTAACAACATGAATAGCTTTTCTCATGTTAGTATCTTTTCTTTGTATCGTTGGTCCAATCTTGTGAATGTGATCAAACTTTTTGACATTCGTGTAGTTTTTAAATAATTGTATTAATTTCTTCGACTTAAAATACTAATCCTATTGAAATAAGGTCGAATGCTCATTTTTTCGATTTTTTTTTGTTGTGACTTTGCTTTTAAAACAATATAAGCTGCAACGCGTATGAGTTCGTCCGCCATTGCAGCCAAGCCATGTTTGCAGACCGGGTAAAAACAAAATAATGAGCCATATACCTACTGTTGCAGAAATTTTGCCGATATACATTACTCAGCCATATGCTGCATTAAGTCGGAGTTTACGGAGGTTCTTAGTGAAATAAGTGCTATCGAAGTAAATCATGATGTGGAAAGTGTATATATACTGGGTGATTTTAATGCACATCCTCAGGAATTATTCTATAGGGAACTGCTTAGCTTTTGCTCTGATCAGTCGTGGTTATGAGCAGATGTTAAAAAACTGGGTACCTCTTTAGGTAAGTACACTTTCTTTAGTAAGGCTCATGGAACGAGACGACATTTGTACTATATTATGATGGATTATTTTATCTGAACAAATAAATAAATAATAATAATTAAAATGTTTTATGTATTTTCGGGATATAGTCGGCAAAAAACTCCAATGGCATCATGAGAATTTTCCCAAGCATTTAAAATCTCGGAAATTAATTGAATGCCAGCATCGGCTGTGGAGCGACCTCTTGTAAAACCTGTGCGTATTGATGAAATGTTGTAAGTAAAACAGCCCACGAATTAAAAATCCTTTTATTCATAACTATACATAATATTAAATATTAAACTGATGTTGAATCGAGCAAGCTAATAACATTAAATGCAAACCGGAAAATAGAGGTGGGTTAACAATGACAACTGTCAACTGTAGTGTTGACGGATTGTTAATAAATTAAAGATCTAAGATCCGATTAGAAGCTTGACTGGCTCTACTAAAAAGCTTCACGTGTCCGTCAATTTACTTTTGCAGAGGACTTTGATTGATCGCTGTCATTTGTCATCTGTCAGTGTTGACGGGTGGTTTATAAATTAAAGATCAAATTGAAGCTTAATTATATCTACCAATAAACGTCTAGTGTCTTCGTCAATTAACTTTCGTAGAGGATTTAAACCGTCCTCAGTCACTTGCCATTTGTCAAGTTTCCCACCTCTATCGTAGTAGAATTGTCCCTATGGTGATTGACAATGTCTAACACATAAGTTGTAATACACACAACGCGCCAAATACATAAATTGTAATATATAATTCTGTTTTCTAACAAATCGAACAATCTAGATTGCGATGAGATTCTCATTTGAATATGGGATCCTTCATTCATCAGCTTACCAGAAAATTAATTGATAGGAGTCTTTTTGTTGCCACCATGCGCTGGTTAGAAGAGAGTATATAGCGAAGGTCTTATGGTCTTTTCCCCGCTTCAGTCTATAGTTTACTATTAGAATACTGTTGTTTTAATTCCATATAGGCACGGAGCATTAATGTGTTGTCTCTGGTAAGTACATGTATGAAGGATTTCTTGATTATGCAATAATTAACTCGAATTTAAATTACAAAACGCTGTTTTTAACAACTTAAACGAGAACATATTAAATTCCAATTAAATACAAAAATCACAATACTTTTTTATCGGATTAAAACGGCAATAATTGTCAACTACCGTTACTACTTTTTACTGGGGTAATCTTATCTTGAAATACACATTTATCAGACGTTTCACGCAATTTTCAACATGCCTGGTCCACATACTGGGGTTACAATTCCAGAAAGTTGAAAGAACGAAGCCTTGACAGCACCACGTAGTATAAGATGTGCACGGTCATTCCACAGCAGTGACCATGCAAGTCATAACACAATGAGTAGGTTCTTGTGATAATATCCAATGTTTTACGCACTCGACGGCTTGCATGGTCAAGAGTGACAATGTAACGTGTATATGTGTAATTCCAACCGTCCCACAAGCTCATTCAGTGGCTCCATATAAAACTTAATATCCGAGTTTTAATCCGATAAATATTTTTTTAAATAAGAAAATTACAATAGTTGCTTATATTACAATTTATATCAACTAAGCGACCAAAGCTATCTACAGTAAAGGAGACATACATACAAACAAACGTCGCTTAGAGCAAAGCAGACTTCAATATTTATCGTTCTGACAGTTGTCATATAAGACTGACAAATGTCATTATCCGACATCATTTATGACATGACATTTAATACTGATAGTAGTCAATATGCGACATCAATTGTGACATCTGACGTATATGCTACATCTTTTATGACAATTAAGACTGGCAGTTGTCATGATGAACATCAATTATGACACCTGACATATTAGACTTTGACAGTTGTCATTGACATATCTTACCTTACGTTGGTTTAAACAAGTGTTTTATTGTGGTTTAAACGTCATAATCGCGTTATCGTATTAATAATACAGTGTAAAATAAGTATAAAAAAAAACAGTAGAAAATGACCTGATGTGTCAAAGCATTTCGCAAAGCGATTAAAAGTAATGAAATATAAATTGATATAAAATAGGGAGATTTTATATACGTTAGCAAATGACTTGATGCATCGAAAATTTATCATCATCAGTTTTTATTTTCATCATTTATCATCAACTTTACAGACTTACAGACGGTAACAAATGGGTTAAATCAACAAAAAAAAATCAATGGACGATTTTACAAACGTTAACAAATGACCTAATGCATGGTGACAGTTTTACAAAATAATAAGGAACTATTTTAATAGACCCAAGATTATACAGACGCTATCAAACGACCTGATGCATAAATTTAAATGTAATATTCCTTTTTAGACATACGTTATCAAATGACCTGGTGCATAATTTTAAATAGACTATACAGACGTTATCAAATGACCTGATGCAACTTTTTAAATACCAACATAGTTCTCATCTCTTAAAACATGAAATTCTTTTATTACACATTAAATAAAAAATAATTATTGAAATCTGCCTTACAGTAAAATTAAAACAAAAAATTTGGTTTTATTCCTCAACATTCGCTTCGATGTGTTGCCCTAATGGGGGTATGGGGCAGACATAGTAATAAGCCTTTTGTGGCTGCTCTACTTCATTGTCCTTTAAATGAAGTCCGCATGTAGCACATAAACAGTTTTTCTTTAAATAACAATCATGATAAAGTAATATTTTGTGAGGGTAGTTTCAAAAATCATTGAATCGTGCAAGGTAGCATGTTTTATAATTGCCGTCTCCCTTTATAGATATATAATTATCATTATTGAAACTGTTTTGTTAAACTGATGATTTAATCTGAGTAGAATCTTACGTCCCATACCCCCAATTGGGGATATATATCTGTCGATTAATTTGGCCAAAAGCCACAAAATGGCCATACTAGATTATATTGATCTATAACCGGAACCTACATTAAATATAGCACTAAAAATCGATACAAAATCACCCATCCAAAAACAAAATTCTACAATCGTCGCTTAACCATAGTAATGGTATAGATTAGCTTTTATTACATTTATACAGAAATGCTGTTTAGTAGAAAATGCTTTTTAAAATTTTACGCGTATATGATATAAAAAAGGTAAACTTTGAGATCTGAGCGTCAGATTTCTCTATTAATGGGCAATTAGGTCAGCTGTGCCTGACAATAGGGCTGCCAGTATTACGATGATTTCCCCCTTACAAACACAGACAATAAATTGTTTAAAAACCGGGGTTTGAATGAATTGAGTTGCATGGTCAAGACATTAGACACATTGAAATCACAAAAAACTTTTGATGAAAAGTTGATCAAAACTTGTCAAAAAAACTCACGAAACCTTTTCAAAAATAAAAATGTTTCGTGATATGTACGTATGTAAATAAAATGTATTTGTTTGTTGTGTTTACATTTGTTAAGTTTTCATAGGTGACCATGCATGACAATTCAATATTAAAATAATCTAAATTATCTGTCCCAGCATTGAGCATTGTTAATAGTAGAACTGATATTTAAACAGTTTCTCAATGTTACGTCGAATTAACCGTCCTGCATGGTCACTCATTAGTACCAACAAATGAAACCGTTTCATTTATGTCAAAATCTTGCCATACGGTTATCACACGTGTCAAAGTTTAGCAACTTTGACACGTGTGTTATTTAAATAGTAATTTAAAAATAAAAACAACTTAAAATATATTTTTTTATAGGAAATACCTATACATCATGACGGGTCAAAACATGAAAATGTTATCCATAATTTAATTTGATACACTATGGCTATTACAAGTATGAAAAATAGTGTTATTAAATAATAATTAATTCATAAATTAACGAAAATAATCTATATAATATACAATAGTAAAATAAAATGTAAAAATTAATAATTGAAGTGTTCGTCATGTGACACGTGTCACAGATTAGATAAACGTCGGAAAGTATTTTGATAGAGATAAGTATGTGTAATTAAAAGAAACAATTAACCCGTCATATGTTATGTTATGAATTAATTTTTAATTTATGGTTTTGTTTAATCTAAGAACGATAACACGTAAACAGAGTGGCGTAGAGTTTTCCAGTTCTTCTCTTCCGTTCTACGCCCTTGATTTGAGAACTGGCAGTAAATGTAAAATAAATGTTCATATATATATATACATATATATGCATATATATTGACGTTCATAAGTGTACATTTTGTCACGTAACGTTACGTAAATAAAAGAAAAATGTAAAGTAATATTTGCCCCATGGTCCATAAGATGTGGAATTTTTAAATAACCCATTTCGTTTACCCTTTTTTAAATTTGTGTCTGTACTATTAAAATATTCCTTGTCAAATAATAAGAAAAAATATTTTCGTTTACTTTATTAACGTTCGATTCTTGGCAAAACAAAAAATCATCATATACACGTAAAACTTCGCGCGTTCGCAGACACATAAGTACCCTTACATAATTTTAATGACCAAAGAAGCTAAACACAAAGGTCAATTTATTAAAAGCGTTGATATTAAAGAACATATATGGTATAACATTGGGTTAGATCAAATTAGGTTATATGTGGTAATTAGGGTGTTAAATCGCAACGCATGGTCACGGGGGTCGGGCTCATGCAGCTCATGAAAGGTCACCTAAGATCAACCGGGTCACGTGTCGGTCTGCGTGGCGCGCGTGGCCAGCCTCTGCCGACGCTACGACCCACCGCCTTTTGTAGCTTCTTCCTTTTGCTTGTTTATGTATACCTGGTGGGTGAATTAACATTTTCGAGAATATTAAATAAATATAAAATATAGGTATTACTATCAACTACTGCAACTAATTCAAGTGTTCAATTGGCCTGAGAACAGTATTATTTATTAATTTATTAAATTTCACCACATATAATGATATATCTACAGTATGTTACAAGCTTGTATTTGTATGTATGTTGTAGCATTGTTTCTACTGTGGGGTGCTGTTGCAGAGGTTCAATCCATATTTGTGCTGCAGAAGCGGGCTGTTCGGGGTATTTGTTGGTTTCTCCGAGGGAGTCGGTACGGAATAAGTTTAAGGAATTAAATATTATGACACTATCTCAATATATTCTTGAAGCCTTGTTATATGTCCAAAAAAATATAAACGATTTTAAAACAAATGGTGACTTTCACCTGTATAATACTCGAAACAGAACTAATTTGAGTGTACGACCAACCAGAAGATAAACCACTCCTTATATGGAAATTGTATTCGTTTTTACAAGAAACTTCCAAGCAAAATTAGAGAATTATCACTTAATAAATTCAAAGCTCTTGTTAAACGTAAATAAATCAATAAAGCTTTTTATAATTTTGACGTTCATAAGTGTACTAATTTACCTATAGGAATAAAGTTATTTTGACTTTGAGTTTGAGCTATATTTTCTAAAATAATGTCAATTTTGGTATGTTACAATAAATAATAAAAATACAAGTAATCTGAACGAATTTTTTTTGCAGGGTCAGATATGTGCCTCCATTTTTGAAGTTATACTTCTTTAGGCGCGTTATGAAAAATTGATGAGAGTGAAATTTTACGATGCGCGCGCACCGTGACACAAAATTCAGTATGGGCGCCACCTTTTAAACAAATAAAGCAGTTTTAATTATTTTTACAAAGAAATTTAGCAAGGCTTTTTCACAAAGACCTATTGTTACTTAGTTAAAAGGTTATGAAACATACCTAGTTATTAAATTAAATTAATAATATAGTAAAATAATAAATAATAATTATTATTAATATTAATTAATAATTGAATAATATACTAAATATTAAATATTGTTAGATTATTAACGCTAAATATCTATTATTAATTATTTAATATTTAAAAAAAAATAAAGAAAGCCAAAGAAGTATAACTTCTTACGCGCGTACATAAGTACACGCACCATTTTTTTAACATGTTTGTCATTATAAATAAATATAAATATTTAATTTTACTCCCACTTTTATAATCGATATTAGTAGTGTAATAATCTATATTAAAAATAAAAAAAAAATTCACCTTTGCATGGTCACCTATATATTACAACTGTTTTCGTATATTTAATAAATAGTACTCACATCTAATAACCGCAGCTTGCTAACAGTTAGATATTTGTAGTAGGGCTGCATTCTCTCTTTGCCGAGTGCGTATGTGAACGCCACCATACTGAAGATGGCCGCTTTGCGCACGGCTGAGTTTTGGTGGTCAGCCAGCTGGAAATCAAAAGTCACGTAAGGTCAAACAAATTTACTAAAAGTCAACAAAGACATGAAATGTCACGACAAATCAATTAAGGTCAGGAAAAGTCAAAGGTAAATGATTTTAATAGATATTACATTTGTTTATTATATTAGTTAATCTTATATATATTAAATTCTTGTGTCACAATGTTCATTTCCATACTCCTCCGGCTCGACCAATTCTTATGAAATTTTTTATTCACATTCAGTAAGTCTGAGAATCGGTAAACATCTATTTTTCATCCTCCTAAATTTTTGTTATTATTTTTTTATACAGCATACAAAAATACTGTATGTATTTTAACCTTAATTTTCACCCCTCTACGATCAACCCCTTTTTTATCATAGTGGATAGTTATTTTTATTAAACTAAAACAAAATCCTAGAAATAATATAGATAGCAAAACGACGTGTGCCGAGTCAGCTAGTATTTAATAATAATTACCCGTCCCACGCCCTCCATTATAGGTGAAACGATTTCATCAGTCAGCTCCGAACTTCGCACCTTCGCAACTTCCGCGGCTAACTTCAGAGCGCACAGTGATGAAGGGTATCCTTTGGTTCTTATAACTGGTTTTAAGAGGGCTAGAACCTGGAATAGGACAAAAATATGTTCAACATAAAAAACGATTTAACCAAATAACTATTAACAAAAATAATTTGGCAAAAATAATAGTTAGCAGAAAAACAGACAGGGAAAAATTGAGAAAAACTTAAAAGAATACTTATCAAAGTAATGATGATGCAATTCTCAAGCAAAGCAAAAATATATTATTATATGATAAACCTATTAATTCATTAATAATAATGAAACCAGACTTTTAATCCCTTTCTGAATTAAACATATCTCATGTTTAGATTTTTATTTATATATCTTTAAAAACACTTTCAATTATTTTTTAACCAATTTCAGATTGCAAAAAAAACATTTCAAGAATTTTTGGAACAATTACAGATTTAAGATTTTAACTCACATGTTGAGCCGGCAACGCAGCAGCGATATGCGGCATCCCATTGTCTATGGCCCTCATGACCTCCTTACTGTGAGCACCGTACGCGTTGATCAACTTCAGCAGAATCAGATCGAAATAGGCCAGCCATTGCGAGCGTGTCTCTGGTCTCCGACATAACCAGATGAGGACCTTCACTGCTTCAGCGACTGTTCGCTCATGGGCGTTTGCCCATCCTGATAGATAATTTTAAGCTTTATATTTTATAAGACATTAATAAAATCTCTTTTATAAATGGCGTAATTAAAAGCATTGCTATGTTTGCTCATGGGCGTTTTAACTTGCTAGAGATAGGCTAAAAAAATATCAATAAAAATTCCAAAATCCTTCTCAAAAACCACTATACAGCTTTTAATGATTTTGCTTTTTATTTGAAATATAATTGATCACCAAATTCATGATTTAAAAAATAATCCTCACCATTAAAGTCGGTTAATATATCATTTACCTGAATGCAAATTCGACGCAATATCCGTATTCTCTTTGTCTGCAAATGTTGCAGATTCCTCAACTGCAATAGTCGCCAACGACACTCTTAGGATATTCCTAGAACATTTTTTTTAAAATTAATAATGTTATTATTAATAATTTCAAATAAAACCAGTTTGTTTCAAGAATTAAAAATAATAGTTATTAACACAAATGATCGCAATTTAGGACCAACTCCAAATACCCCTAAATATCAATTAAAAGTTTTTGTTCTACCCTCAACAATTACAAATACATTTCGATATTGAAATTTAGTTTGTTAATTGGGTTCGAGGCTAAATATAAATTTTATAGAATGGTAGGTTTAATAAGAAATCATTGCTTGAAAACTCTAAAAAACCACCTGGACATCATGTTTTCCCCTAAATTTAGGGGAAAACCCCCAAGTTGTCAAAAATAACAAAATTAAACTTATATGAATTGTTTTCTTTGTTTTGTTTCTCATTTCTCAACCATTCAATCACTATGTGCAGGGAACAGCTAGTATAATATATATATATATATATGTATATCTTAAACCCAAATAACTCACTTGAAATATTCGCAGGGCTTCTTACACTCGCCGTACTTGAGGATCTCGTGGGTGGCGAGGAACAGCCGCTCGCAATATTCAGCCGGATCCTTCGACACGTCCAGTTTGCTCAACGCCTCCAGCACCTCCGTCTCCCGGAGACCGGCTGAATGAACGATTCATGATTGAAGAATGGTTAAGTGATAATTTGGTGGTCGACAACTCTTAGGTCTTGGGTTCGATTTCCGTCGAAGAAAAACTGCCCAACTGCATATTTATTCTGGGTCTTTGTTTAGGCAAGAAAGTGATCAGCCTTTGGCATTTGGGTCACAAGTCCATTGCTGCAGTGATTCGAGCCGACGACATTAAATTCAAACGTATGTTAAAAACTATTAAGGGGCGAAAGGCATTTTCGAGGATTCCATTAGAATTAACACGTTGATGTACTATTATTTTTGAGAGCTTTGCTTAATTTGGCGGACAAGAGAGAGGGGGGGGGGGGGAAATAACTTGCACTAAATCTGCTTATGTAATACCTTAACCGCCCCTAAACTGATTGGAATGCAACTCTTCATTTCCAATAACCGCACACATCCTTATATACCTTTAATACTCAAATTTTTTTTCTACTAAAACTTTGAAATTAACAATGCTCAAGCGGAGATGGTGACTTGAGATACCTTTTGGAACACTTGAGAAATCACTATTCGACAGACCTGCCACGGTAATCTCACCCCGTCACGTGACCACTTCCATACAAATTCCTAACATTAATGGGTCAGCTGAATCTACCAGGAACCAATTGTATCGGCGTCTGCGCCCTTAAAAGCCTCCAGATAAAAAGAAATACCTTTTGTTATTAAAAGACCGTTCTCGTCCATTTCGTATGGCTTCATCTTGTCCCTCGCCATATTCGCTGAACTGTAGTCTCTGGAAATGAATCACAAATTAATATTGCAACATTATTCACTCGGGCGCTGTCAAAATAGAAAACAGTTTGACACCCTTATTGAAAACATCTGTGCAATCAAAGTGAACGAAAAGTTTATTGAAAGATTGACCTATGAGTTAATGAGCTACATATTACTGATTTAAGAAATTACAAAACAAACATTACTTTTCACTGTCAGTATTAAATGAATGAAGTGATTACTGAACTATTGACATTTGAATGAATACTTAAATTACACAATTATTGAATGAACAAAATTTTACTTTTGACTGACATTATTTACTGAATGATAAAATTACTGAACGATTGACCTGTGAATAATTAATGAATGAATGTCCGAATCAAATAAATCAAAATTCTTAATCTTATTCAAGAAATAATTACCCGTGACCATGAGTACAATCCCTATGAGGTATCGGCGACGACTCCTTCGTGCTATTCGCCTCTTCAGAACTATCCGCCGATGCGGCGCGGCCTATATCACTGGAAATATAATTATAAATATGAAATAAAATGCAAAATCACTGATTATAACTTTTAAGTATCTTTAAATTAAAAAAGTCTTATATTCGACGTGCACTCTCTAGTCCTGTAATAACTTCTGCGCATGAGCTGAGTAGAATTTTTAGCAACGCCACCTAGAGACAGCATGACAAAAAATATTTTAATTCTATTTCCTCACCCGGTATAATGTCCGTTGGGGACATTCGGACCTCTCGCTGACGACGTGGCATCCGACATTTGGCTGATTCCAGAGTCCTTGCTGGACATAATATGATTGCCGCAATCCGCTGGAAATATAAAAAGAAATTATTTTAGCTGCTTGGGGATCAAGTATTACGTGACGAATTTGGGAGGGGGGTGAAGGAGGGCAGAAAGGGGAGGGGTCAGATTTTTTGATACAATTTACAAACTCTAATGTCATCATTATTTAGATTAATATTATAAACCACTGAACCGATTTCTATGAAATTTAGGTTTTTCTAAGCCAACCTTTTAGTTTCCGAACACACACACCCAAAAGTCAAAACCTAACCTCCTTTTTAAATCCGTAAAACCCTTGAACAGTTAACCAATTGGACTAAAGGTCCTTTAAAGAGCATACGATCTTAAAAGGCCGGCAACTTACTCGCTAGCCCTCTGGCATTGAGTTTCCATGGTGAGGTGGTACACCTAACATGATACTTCAAGAAAAAACAGTACCAAATCTTAAAAAACCGACAACGCACTCGCGAGCTTTCTGGCAATGTGTCCGTATTACTTAACATCACTTGACCCTTGTGCCGGTTTAAAAAAAAAAACTATTGGTCACCCATCTAATAAACCACCGCGGCAAGTGGAGCTTATCCTAAACTCACCGTTAGAATGCTGCGCGGTGTATGTGTGTATCTCGGAAGTTGTCTTCCTAATCTTCGAATACACGTCCTCTGCGTTGGCCGGATTGGAAGCCGTGCTCGATGTACGCATTGGGCTATCGCTACCCGCTGAATAAAAAAAAAATGGTGACTTTATATTTTTTTCATTGGGAGACTAAATTTTTTGTACCTAACGCTCCCGTTCAAGTACAGAAATGTATAGAAGAGATGGTGGAAAAGAGCTGGGAGGGATCAGATGGGCAGGGAAGAGGAGGGTGAGCCTACAGAAAACCGCTTAAAAAAAAATCAAAATCGGTCAATCCGTTTAGGAGTTTCATTACACACGCACATAATATTTAAGATATTTAAAGATGATTTTTGTTTTGGTACTAAACATACGTACATATATACATATATATAACTCTGCGCGTGTGTACCTTTTAACATACATTGAAGTTTTTTTTTATTAAAGATTTGGTTACAACTTAGGATATAAATATATATATATATATATATATTAATTATGTTACTTACTGCTGGAAGTCCTCCTCACGTGTTGTTGTAACACCCCATTCACCATTGCTTGCGTATCAGCCGTCAATTCGCTCATGAGCGCTGTAAACTGTATTTAAATTTTCTTATAAGGGTACCCTCAATTATGGAAAGCTTTTGGATTTCATTGGAATTTAATATGTCTAGTTACATAAGATAAAACATAGATGGCGCTTATGTAAGTTTTGTATATTACAGTACTCTTTGCAATTATTTTTACTATTTCTGTCCATATTAAAAAAACTGTTCTTTAGGTAGATTTCTGTTTTATTTTTCTAATGAATTCTTAGTATTTTTTTATACTTTCTTGAGATATTAAATTATTTTTTAACAATGAAATACTTACAGGCACAGGATTACAGTCGTACAGGGCTGCGAGAGCTCGTCTCGCCATGGTACGAACATCTGCAGACCTGGAATCGTTCGCCAAGTTCGCTACCTTGGTTAAAGCCCGACCTGCCACACTTGTGCTGCCACCTGTCACAGTAAAAATAGTTTTAGTTTTAATATACTGTTGAAAAAACCACTAAAATTAAAAAGAAAAATGCGTGCGAACAAAGTACACATGTCAAAAGTGAAATTTCTTTGGCAAACTAATTTTTAAGTCTTGTTCATATTTATGCAAACCTTAAACTTTCGATTCCTAGTTGAGACAGAATAAAAAGGGCCTTTTCAATCTCTCTTAATCGCTCTCTCTCTCTCTGTTCTAGGACAATCTTCGTGACATTCAGTAAAAATTTTACCCTCATGCGCCTAAAGAAGTTTTACTTCAAAAACCAAAAAAAAATAGTGTCTAACCTTGTAATGCAACAGCCAAGCTATTAGGCGTACAATAGTCATGCGCTAAATCCGTCAAAAACTTCAGAGCCGCCGCTTTTGACTTCGCCGTTGGAGCTGTAGCGCTATCTACTAGGAACCTGTCAATTAATTAAATTATTAACGGGTATCCGTTCAAAATGGGTATCGCCCATTTATTAATATGCAAAGGTATCTTACGATATTTATAGAAAATTAATTTCTTCATAAATCAGAGCAGAGTAAGACATCTATATGGTACAGGACCATATCATAAGAGATGAGATAATAGACGTATTATACCCGGATGATAGACGTTTTATACCCGGATGATAGACGTATTATACCCGGATGGCACGTTTATTAAAACCGGTACACAATTCGATACGATGTTGACACCCAAATGTGTATTGTAGAGGTGGTTAGTGTTGCATTACGTTCAAAGCACGTTTATGGAATGATACGGTGTGAGAAATACCTGAATATATTATACAATTGAAGCTCAGCTGGATAACACTCGTGTATGACATCCAAAGTCTTCATGATTTTGCTTTGGACTGATCCCAATATGTCCGTACCGAGCTTTGTTAGTAATCTGAAAAAAAAATATAATCAATAAATTAGCAACACCCAATATAAACATACAAAATGACATTTGATACATTCATAGTCCATATAAATGGTATTAAATCAAAGTCTAAAAAGATTTTGCAACAAATATAATAATTAGTTTTTTGATTTAATATATCGATATCGCTTAACATCAGATGAGCCTTCTGTCTATTCGCCCCCTGTTATATAAAATTAAAAAGCCGGCAACGCACTCGCGAGCCCTCTGGCATTGAGTGTCCATAGGTATCACTTAACATCAGATGGATAAAAAAGTACTACGTGACATTGAAAATCTTTCTTTTTTTAAAATCGAATCAATATTTAATAGATGACATTCGAAATGTTGCCACTTATGGAAATTATTTCCAAGTTTTATTATTGTATTTATTTATACTACTTTCGAATAACACCTACTTTAACATGAGCTGATAGAGCCAGTCTTTCAAATGCTGGGCGTGGACCAGCAATAGTTCACAGACAGCGTCCAACAAAAGCGAGAATACTTTTGTGTGTGCATCCACAAACATCTTGTTCAGAAGTTCTGTCAATCTTTTTAACTGCTCCTCGGTGAGAAGCATCCCGCTGTTCAAATATTTAGCCTGAAAATATTAAAAATAGTTGAAAGCTCCTGAGTCATCGGGGTGCTTTAAATAATAGAGGATTTTAGTTTTTCTCTATACTAACCACTAGCGTACAACAGAATATAAGCAAAATAATTAAATTTTAATTGCTATGTAACGAATGAATGTAATGTAACAGTCTGGCTAAACTCTCGGGGCGTAACTCCGACGATTTAGGAAATCACCACGTTTATAAAACTAAGAAAGCCAGCAAAATGTACAGCCTTGGCTCATACAATAGTGTTTTATAGTCATCCCAAGTCCAGTCCTACAGAATGTCACCCCTAGGACCACCAGTAATACTCCTAAATATCAATTAAAAACCCCTAAAGTGTTTGTCTCGATGATTATAACTATAAGATCATTGGTGTCATCATTGGTTAGAGGCTGAATGTTAATTGTACACAATGATGCGTCTTTTAATAAAACTTATAATTTCTTGAATAAAACACCCCCTGGACATCTCAATCACCCCTAACTTCGAAGGAAAACCTCCAACTGTGGGAGCAAGTTAAGAATATTTGGGGTTATTTTTTTTGGAATTGTATCGCGCTGTTGCCCTTAAGGGCCTTTACAGCTCAGCCCAGGCTGTTTTGGCGAGCATAGCTCTACCAGGCTTTGGGCAGGCCGGAAGCTCACTAGTGTCAGGGATGTCCTAGTAAAGGAATTGATTTGGGGAGAACCAATTATTTCTTGGTGTCGTTTATGATGCACGCTCCCTTGAGAGGGATGTGTATAACCCGTTCGGGGCGTACGCCCCCTACGTGTGGCGTTTGTTGTTCGCACCCTGCTGATACAAGACGGTACGGGGGCGGGCCTTGGGGCTCTACTTATGTGTGTATGCATTCGTGTGCCTGTGTATGCGTGTACATAAATTACATACGAGATGTGTTAGTCCGTCCTTGCGTTCTGTCCAGTGCGTACACGCACACAGGGCGATAATGTTATCGGGCGTCAGGGGTGGAGGGGGCGAAGAATCCCATCCCAGGCGTGAGGAAGACCAGGTCAGGCTCTGAAAAATTATTTTCTATATGCATATATAAACCAAAAGGACAATCCTACGTCCAAAAATTTTGACATATTTTAGCGTCTTCATTTCTTTAGGGTAAATTTTTCTGCAGATATTTCTGTATCCTTTCTTTATTATAATGTAAAGTAATAATAGAAAATAGGTGTAATATAATTTCCAAATGCAAAACAGACATTTCTGTGTCCTTTTTTATAATTACGTAAAATAATAATAAAAAATAAGTGTAATATATTTTCCAAATGCAAAACAGACATTATGTGTCCGCTCTTTATAATAACGTAAAATAATAATAAAAAGTAAGTGTAATATATTTGCCAAATGCATAACAGACATTTTGAGTCAGTTTATAATTATAACGTAAATTAATAACAAAAAATAAGTAACGTAATATATTTGCCAAATGCAAAACAGATATTTCTGTGTCCATTCTTTATAATAACGTAAAGTAATGATAAAAATAAGTGTAATATATTTTCCAAATGCAAAACAGACATTTCTGTGTCCGTTCTCTAAAATAATGTAAAATAATAATAAAAATAGGTGAATTATATTTGCCAAATCCATAACAGACATTTCTGTGTCCGTCCAAAATTATAAAGTAAATGATTAACAAAAAGTAAGTAATTAACAAAATGCAAAACAGACATTATGTGTCCGCTCTTTATAATAACGTAAAATAATAATAAAAAGTAAGTGTAATATATTTGCCAAATGCATAACAGACATTTTGAGTCAGTTTATAATTATAACGTAAATTAATAACAAAAAATAAGTAACGTAATATATTTGCCAAATGCAAAACAGATATTTCTGTGTCCATTCTTTATAATAATGTAAAGTAATGATAAAAATAAGTGTAATATATTTTCCAAATGCAAAACAGACATTTCTGTGTCCGTTCTCTAAAATAATGTAAAATAATAATAAAAATAGGTGAATTATATTTGCCAAATGCAAAAGAGAAAATTCTGTGTCCGTTCTCTATAATAACGTAAAATAATAATAAAAAATAAGTGTAATATATTTGCCAAATGCATAACAGACATTTATGCGTCCGTTCCTTATAATATAAACGATAATAATAAACAATAAGGTGTAATATATTAGCCAAACGCAAAAGCAGACATTTTTGAGTCAGTTTATAATTATAAGGTAAATTAATAACAAAAAAAAAGTGTAATATATTTGCCAAATGTAAAACAGACATTTCTGTGTTTGTTCTTTATAATAAAGAAAAATAATAACATAAAATAGGTGTAATATATTTGCCAAATGCATAACAGACATTTCTGTGTCCGTCCAAAATTATAAAGTAAATGATTAACAAAAAGTAAGTGTAATATATTTGCCAAATGCAAAAGAGAAAATTCTGTGTCCGTTCTCTATAATAACGTAAAATAATAATAAAAAATAAGTGTAATATATTTGCCAAATGCATAACAGACATTTATGCGTCCGTTCCTTATAATATAAACGATAATAATAAACAATAAGGTGTAATATATTAGCCAAACGCAAAAGCAGACATTTTTGAGTCAGTTTATAATTATAAGGTAAATTAATAACAAAAAAAAAGTGTAATATATTTGCCAAATGTAAAACAGACATTTCTGTGTTTGTTCTTTATAATAAAGAAAAATAATAACATAAAATAGGTGTAATATATTTGCCAAATGCATAACAGACATTTCTGTGTCCGTCCAAAATTATAAAGTAAATGATTAACAAAAAGTAAGTGTAATATATTTGCCAAATGCAAAAGAGAAAATTCTGTGTCCGTTCTCTATAATAACGTAAAATAATAATAAAAAATAAGTGTAATATATTTGCCAAATGCATAACAGACATTTATGCGTCCGTTCCTTATAATATAAACGATAATAATAAACAATAAGGTGTAATATATTAGCCAAACGCAAAAGCAGACATTTTTGAGTCAGTTTATAATTATAAGGTAAATTAATAACAAAAAAAAAGTGTAATATATTTGCCAAATGTAAAACAGACATTTCTGTGTTTGTTCTTTATAATAAAGAAAAATAATAACATAAAATAGGTGTAATATATTTGCCAAATGCATAACAGACATTTCTGTGTCCGTCCATAATTATAACGTAAATGATTAACAAAAAGTAGGTGTAATATATTTGCCAAACGCAAAAGCAGACATTTGAGTGTCCATTATTTAAAATAACGTTAAATTTAAAAAAAATATGTGTAATATACTTGCCAAATGCAAAACAGACATTTCTGTGTCCGTTAATTTGCCAAACGCAAAAGCAGACATGTCTGTGTCCTTTAATTTGCCAAACACAAAAGCAGACATTTCTGTGTCCGTTAATTGGCCAAATGCAAACATTTCTGTGTCTGCTCATTATTATAACAGAAAATAATAATAAAAAATAGGTGTAATACATTTGCCAAATGCAAAATAGACATTTCTGTGCCCGTTCTTTATAAAAACGTTTCACTGTATTCTGTGTGGACATATTGTGTGTCCGATTGATACTCACATCATGTCTCCTATAGGAGTCCAAACTCCGTTCCGAACACACACTTGATGCTTCAGAATCGTCATCTCTTCTGTCGCACGCGGAAATGTCTTCGGGGCTCTGAAAAATAGCAGTTTATGATTTTGTGGGTTCTAACGCCCCATCGTATTGTATGAGGATTTACCAAATTTAAGGTTTATATAGCAGCAGTTTTGAGATCGTGCGTTCGAACCGCCAACAATGTTTTAACTATCTTAGAGCAGATATAACAACAAATTTACTGTGTGTGTGACCCTGAGGTCGGGCGTTTTAAGGCTTGTATGACACTCACTTTCAAAGCAGCCTCCGCCTCCCTTGACAGCTGCAGCAGTCGAAGGGAGGTCGTGGGAGGTCTTTGGGACCTCTCTACTGACGGTTTTCGGACCACACCTACCACGCTGTTGGATCTGCCCGTTCTGCGACAGAATTTAAATATACTTTAACAATATTGCCATATTTATACCATATATATGTGATAATGTTGCCACATAAATACGATATATTGCCCCGAATTAATGATTAAACAGATAATATAATTAAAAAATAAAGCTTTTTTGACAGGATTCAAAGAGATTTTAGTTACATAATGCGTTTCAAAAACAATAATTAATTGTTTGTTGTTAACCAATTATTAGAGGCAAAAAGTTTACACCATATATTGTCACGAATTATTACTCTAACCTAAAAAAGTAAATTAGAAAAATACAGCTATTACAATAAACGTTGTCACTTACAAATTTTTTATAACAATCAAAGCCAAAATGGTGCCATAGCAGGAATAACTATGGCAACATTGGCACCAATTATTATTGAAAGTATAACTAAATAAATTACAAAACATTGAACCTTGCCAAATTAAAGGAACTGATGAAAAAAAAATACTAAATGAGTAAAAACTGTGAATTTATTTCGATAAACCGACGTTTCGAATATAATTAATCAGGTTATATGACAGAGATGTATATCTATCACAGGCTACTGACTCATGCTCTCACTGAATTTCAGTTTACATCGAATAGGCTCCAAAACTACTAAACTGATTTGAAAAATTCTTTCTCCATTATTCCACTACTACTCCTACAAATTTAAAAAAGATTCCTTTAGGCTGCGGATACTATTGACAATAGAGCAATGTACTACAGTTTTTAGACTTCAATATCTACAAAAAAGTTTTGCATTTAAAATTCTGAAGAAAGCTTTAGGCTATAGAACATCGTGCTACCAATACGTGCACATCTAGTAATAATAAAAAAAATGAGATTTCAAGTTAACTTTAAGAATATATGTTGCCATAACAATACCTTATATTTCCGCAAATTTCTCTAAAGTACAACAATAAATCAGCAAAACGCTTACCTTGTGGGACTTGTCTCCCTCGAACCAGCCAAAGACCGTGGTATACCAGTTGGTCGCCTCCTCGTGTTCAATGAAACTGGCCCACTTTTGGAAGACGGTGAGGAAGACCTCGACGTTGCTAGAAAAAAAAAATTGCTGAAGCGATATTGATGGAACTATAAATATAGAGATAGGTCTGGGCCGCAAATTACAGTATCTTAATAGACAAGTAGGACTAATAGGCAACTGTGCCTAACCACCTACTAGCCAGTATTACGATGTTTTCATATGAACGATTCAAAACTCAGAAGAGTCCAAGAAACCGCCCATGAACATTGCCAGAGGGCTCGCAATTGCCGGCCTTTCAAGAATTGCTACGCTCTCTTATAGAAGAACCCTAAGTCGAATTGGTTCGGAAATACCTACAGCCCATGGACACTCTCAATTAGGCTCGCGAGAGCGTTGCCGGCCTTTTAAATTTGGTATTCTCTCTGAAGCCTAAGTTGAATTTGTTCGGAAATACTACAATGGCAGAGAATGGGAAATTCCATCATTTCCACCTAGGCGCCTGGTTTTCCACAACGCAGCGCTTCAGGCACCGTGCCGCGCACCACCTTCTTGTGGAACCAGCTGCCAGTAGAAATATTTCCGAACCGATACGACTTAGATGCCTTAAAGGTCGGACATCCGCTAGCCCCTGGCATTGCAGGTGTCCATGGGCAGTTATCACATTCAAAGTGACCCGCCTGCTTGACTCCTGTCCCATAAATGTGGTGGTGCCACTTAGTGGTACAAAAAGCGCCTTAAACAACGCTGAGTTGTAAAAGTATTTACACGTCAGTCACGTGACAAATCCGAATCGGTGACGTAACATGCTTGTAAATAAGATGTTTAATCCTAATACTGAGAGTTCAATTTCGGCGAAAATTATAAAACATAAATACTTGTCGTTTGTTACATGCATGTTACGTCAGATGCGACGCCATCTTGTTTTTTTAATAAATTCATAATCTCAACATTTTCTATATACTCACGTTGTGACTGAGAGACCCCAGGCCTGGAACGAGATCGGACAGTCCTCTCGGGGCTCGGGGCCACTGTACCACTCACTGGAGAGCGTTTGGCGCGAGCTGCAATTGCAAGAGTGCGGTTTATAAGATTACTTTGTAACGTCATAGCTAAATATGGTGACGTCAGTGGATTTTTAGCAAATGCAAAATTTAGACGCCATGTTGTGACATCATCTGTCAAATATAGTTTCAAAAAAATCACGGAAATGACTACAATCATTACTACATATAATTAGATAATAATTGCATGTTCGTATGTTTGTAATGAATAATCTTAAAAACTACTGTAAACAATTCTAATATACCTTGTTGTGCTATTTCTCCTTCTTCAGATAGGCAAGCAAAAAAATAAGGAAATTAAATTAATACATTAACAAAGTTAAGCAACCTTCGTCGCGATTATGAATTGGATGGGTGCCCATACATTGTACACTAATTTATAAAAATATATCAAGGTTAAGCCGCTCTCGGCGAGGTTAACAATTGGTTGGGTGCAGGTACATGTGTTCTATATTATTTCCCTTTTAATATCAAGAAGAATAGTTTACTAACCGCGCAGAGTGTGCGGCGCGGTTAGTAAACGGATGGGTAATACTTACGCAGGCTAGCAGTCCCGGCGGCGACTTTATTCCTCGCGAGATGCGAATACATCGCCCTCGCTTTGGCCCGTTGAGCGGCCGCTGCGTCCACTGCGCTTACCGACCTCGCTGCTACGCCGGCTAAAAACGAGGGTAGTTTAAAAAAAATATCATTAAACTTAACATCCAATTACATCCAAAATAATGGCTTTGAATAACAAATTAAATAAAAATCTAATTATCTTCCCTACATGAGAATCGAACCTGGGATCTCAATATCTTTAGTATTTCTAGCAACAAGACCAATGATTTTATTATAATTATTAATCGACTATAATAATTAATTTTCGATAATTAACAATTAAACACGGCACGGCAAATTATTACTCATAATTACACGTGTATATATATATAATTAGTAATTAAATACTATTTGAAGCACAAAGCAATAAGTCACGTTGATAAGGTCATTCACCTTACATGAATGACCGCATCTCGGGGCAGTGACCATTCAAATACAGGGTGTAAAATATAAATGAATGAAAATACATTTAAATGGTTTAGCACTCAAAACATCATACGTATAATCACTTATGAACATAATTAAAAAAGACACAAAAATAGATATGGAAGAAGAGAATTAAGTGTTTTTCACGTAAAACTATTTTTTCCAGGGCAATAAAATACAGAACGTAAAACATAGATCAAAAGATAACACGCGGAGTGCGGATGCTGTCGATGAGGACCCAGTGATGCGAAAAAAACCCTCTAAAGTTTTTGCTGTCCATGCAGTTTGTGAGGCATTGTTGGCTTTGTGGCATCAGCGTGTCTCTCATCCCTGAGGTCGTAGAACCCCGATTTTGCACCAATGGACTTTTAATGCGCATTTAACATTCGCTTGTACAAAGGAATACATCGTGAGGAATCGTGCTTTTGACCCAACACGACGGCGTGTGTCACAGGAGGCCGATCACCCACTTGCCTTAAGACAAATTACAATAATAAGAAAATCTTTATTTTTCTCCACAATCTTACATTGATATTAACTAAATATTAAGAAACAGATATATTGTCGCAAGGAAACATTATAAGATTGTGAGAGACTGGTGACTGAACTAAGCAGGGCTTGTATCTCAGACCACCAGCCTCTCCCCACATGGTGTAAAAAGTAGCCAGTAACAAGAGTAAATTATTAATAAGGACATTTTACAGATGTAACATGGAGAAAAGAGGTACCTAATTAAAATATGTAGGTGTGCAATCGCGCCGATATAACATCCGTGCCAATTATTATATATATTATTATATATATATATATATTAGCACTTAGATAAATATATATATATTAGTACTTAGATAAATAGATAACAGTACATAAATAAGTATAAAAATAAATAGTAAATCAAAAATAAGCTATAAATTGTAAGTTAGACCATTGGTTGGATTAAGTTTTCAGTCTCATCATAGTTGAGACCTTGTATGTAGGCAGTAACCTTCTTTTTACAACTGAAGGATAAGAGTAAGTGAATATTCAGCTTGCGATTTAGTTTGTTGTAAATAAAAGGGCCGAGGTAACAGTAGAAGCGGTGGGAAAAGGCAGTGTAGAGAGAAGGAAGGTGAACAGGGGGTGGGCGGCGAGCAGATCGAGAGGAAGAAGGACTAGGTTTATGTTCGTGATGCTGTTTGAGGGCTGTGTTTAGGATGAACAGTTGACGTACTGTAAGTATCTGAGCTTCCTGATAGAGGGTGAAAGTAGGGAAAAGAATGGGTTTGAATAAGCAAACTTTTAGAAGAGCCCTCTGGGCACGTTCCAGGGACAGCAGATGGGTTTTGGCTGCACCACCCCAAGTGGTGATAGCATATAATAAAACAGATTGACATAATGCTAAATACATCATTCTGACTATATGAGGCTCGGCAACATGACGAATTTTCTTAAAGATAAACATGAGTTTGCGGACTCTACCACACATATACAATGAAACAGATATCCTTCTAGGCCCGGACCTAGTTGGTTAGGTTCTAGGCTTCATATAATTTCCTAAAATATCCCAAGACACCATGATTGCCCATAAATTGTATACAAAAATGGCGAAATCCTTGGTTGCATTCTAATCGGTACCCAGTGGGTCGATTTTGGATAAACGAACATCAATTTAGATATAGGTCACGTGGCTACCTTTTTGGTTTGGGCCACAAAAATGGCGAAATCCTAAGTGTTTTTTTTTGTCGTCTCCGAATCATAGCTATCGCAGGCGCAATGGACTACGTGAGCCAATCATATGACAGCAGTTTTTGGTTTGCTTCGGATGGATTCTAACCGTGACCCAAAGTCACAAAGAACTTCTATTAAGGTCACGTGTGTAATTTAATAGCGGAGTTAAAAGTATCCCATAAAATTATTTTTATTTATCCAGGAATACGACAAACTAAGGCAAATGAAACTATAGCTGATAAACACCTCTAGCAGACACTGGTATATGAGACACTGGAGGGCGCTCCTGAGAGGCACGTCTTCTCCTCAATGAATTACTTCGATAAGTCGACAAATTCTCCGTGGATGCTATCCGAGCAGCGTGAAAACAATTTTGATTTTGAATTAAATGTACTTTAATATTTAAATTTAATGGGTCAAGGGGAAGAGGACGCTATGGAAGACTCTGGAAAGGATATAGCCGTGGATGGAAAGGGTTCCATCAATGGATAAAGGAAGTTGGATAATAACAAGAAAAATGTAACAAATTTAAAGTGTATATTATTAACAATTGTAATTTAAATTTAATACTTATTTAAAATACGTCAAATTGAACTATTTTATTGAACTATAAAAACCTTATTTCAACCTTTAAAAAGTTAATAATTAGAAATTAAAAAGAATTAAGAATTAGTTTAAATATTTCAAATAAATATGAATAATTTAAAATTTATTTGCAACCTTTAAAACGTTACTAATTAAACATTTTAAGACACCAACTAGTTTTAAATATATAAAATTAAAGTTTTAAAATCAACTTTAAAAAGTTATTAAAAATTAAATTTAAAAAGATTTCAACTAGTTTTAAAAAATTCAAGTTAAAATTGTAAAAGGTAAAACAATTTTTTTAATCTCAACCTTAAAATATTACTAATATAATTTAAATTTAAAATGTTTTGAATAATTTTTATATAAATAATTTCTGAATTAAAGTACATTTAATTCAAATAATTTCCAAGATGACAAATTAGCTTCTAGCAAGTTATATATTAGCAAAAATTAATGAAACGCACCAGAAACACTTGCCGATGGACTCCTGGGGCTGGTTATCATTCTCCTTTCTGAAAAAAAAATATTAAAATCTTATTAATATCTTATAATATTAATGAGATTAATAATAATTAGAAATATTAAATCTTATAACATACTAATTCAATTATTTTATATTAAATTCCTGCTCTAAGCAATAATTTTCTTTTCCTTTTTAATTAATTATTATAATTACTAGCTGCCACCGTGGACTTCGTTTCGCCTTAATATGATTTTACTTAGTAGCCTTTAAGAATTGGTACCTTTTAAGGGCCCAAAGTCAAAACTCACCAGTTCCAATATGTTGCAAACTATCGACACTGCCAACCCTCTCTCGTTCGATCTGCTTTTGTGCAGCCGAATCCAACTTCAAGAACAATTGCTCGGCATCCAATGGGAAATGTTTCTTGTACGCCCAGTACGCTCTGAAAATGTATTTTCTTTAAAATCGCGTATGAATATATACGCGTATAAACCACAAATACGTGTATCATGTAACAGTACGTGTGTCATAAAGGTACACGGGTATCATAACGGAATGATACGTGTAAAAAACGCGTAAAAAAGAGATAGACGCGAATAAAGGAGTACCCACAAAGATACACCAAAGGCTGATCACGTCTCAGATGATATATGAAACGAATGTTTGTTGTCGTTGGAAGTTCCATAGAATGTTTTTTGCCAATTTTGTCCCAACATGAAAGTTTTAAGCATTAATGGTGGTGCCATTTAAAAAAAAAAATGTTTGAATCACTGTTAAGTATCATATTTATCATCAGACGCCTTTGGTATATTTGGTATGATATACGCGTTCGTTCCTATCATCATACGCGTACTATCCGTTCATCATACGCGTACAATACGCGTAGCATACTTAAAATATTGATACTTTCACACTAACATGTTCGTGGTCCGACACGGTGTGGTACATACCTTCGTCCATGATTCCTCGCTGTACTATCGGCATCCACACACGCCTTCTTAATTGCCTCACTGATGGCCTGATGCTGCTTCTCTATTGCCACCGGGGTCCACTGGTCCAACAGAAGCACTAGGACCTCGCTGCAAAAAAAATTACAGACAAACGTTCTATAGCTGAAAATATTAATGTAGTACATTTTCATTAGGGTTGAAGAATTTTGAACATCACAGGGTGTATAAAATTAATTGACATTTTAACGACAATAACTTGAAAAATCACCACATTCAGAGTCAACCACCACCTGCCCCACAACGACGGGCGACAACTTTATTCGTTTAAAAATAATTTAAAACCAATGTTAATGTTCTAATCCTTGTCTTTCTTCTCTTCTCTTTATTAGAGCTGGTATCTTTGTCGTTCTCCGGATTTATAAATTTTGTGCTGTCATGTTTTGTTTTGCTTTGCTCTGTATCATATTTTTTATTGTATAGAGATGTGTCTGTTTTGTTTCCCAAATAAATAAACATTTTTTTATGTAACAGGAAGTAAACAGGCAAGAAGCTCATTTGATGTTAAGTTATACCGCCGCCCACTCTCATTGCCAGAGGGCTCGCCGTTGCGTTGCCGGCCTTACAAGAATTGGTACCCTGTATCACTCACCTTAGCGTAGACCGTATCTCCTTTGACTTATTGGTGGTGAGATTTGTCGTTATCACCGGTACGAGTCTCGGCGAATGAACGTATATAACTATGTAACGCACACATATAGTGCCAGCCGAAGACACCACCTGAAATAATATACATTATTAACATCCATTATTTGTTAATAAAAATAGAATAATATGTAGAATTAATAAAACATAGGAGAATTAAATGTATTAAACGATAACATATACATTATACAAGTTGTGATCAATTTGGGCTATTTTAGGGAATGCCAAAAATTTATGAAAATATTTAATAAAAATACACGTTAAATTGATAATCTTCTCGGTTTTGTTAAGTCGGTTATGTATACAGAAACAAATAAAACCAAATATGTACATAGAAAATTTTAAACACCTTTTAAAAATCACATGTAAGTGAAAAACAAAATTATAACTTAAAAAAATACAATAATATATTTACACACACAAAAGAATTTCTTTACATAGATAATAATACACAAGAATATTGTATAAACACACGAAAATTTAATTCATGACGTGTAATTATTCACAGGAATGAACAAACACACACAATTAAAAAATACATAACAAACACACAAAAGAACTCACCTTGGCCGCATTTTGTATGAGATTGATAACCTCTTGTAATATATAAAGACAGAACTGATCCAACTTATTCTTCAACAGCTTCGCCATGTGCGCTATAGTTATACACGCTTCCCTTACGACCTAAAAAAAAGTCCAATAAAAAAAGGTCCAATTTAATAGTCCTTCCCTCCCCATATGTAGCTCATAAAAAAAACAAAGGCATGTCATTGTATCTTCTTCTTAATAGGAAACAATGAGCCGTCTGAGGCACTCGGTCCCAATTCCTTAAAGGGTTTCTCACCTGACTCCTCAAATCCTTGATAACGACTAGAAACGGTACGGACAGTTCCTTCAGGTGCGCGGCGAATTCGGTCGGATACTGGACGTGCGCGTTCGCAACGAGCAACGAACGGATTTTCTTCAACTGGAACAATTTAACAAATACATTATTTACATCTAAGACCGTGATAGTGAAACGTGGAAAGTCACAAAGAGCACCACACAACAACTCCAGGTCTTCGTGAACCGCTGCCTAGGGGCCGTTTAGGTATTACAAAACGGTACATAAACGTATTAATTTTTTGTAGGAATCCTCGATAATGCATTTCGTGGGTAATATGTGTAAAAAAGTAAATAATTGCTGGTGACGTAATCACCACATAATAATATCAAAGAGACGAACAGATTAGTATACACTATCACTAACGGGATAGTGTACACTAACACTACTTGTTGTACTTTGTAATGTATTTTTTAATAGTGAAACTTCTTTTGTGGATATGTCCAATGTGTCTATTTATTTTATGTTTTACATTTATTTTATTTTTTCTGTATAGTGATGTATCTATTTAGTTTCCTTAATAAATAAATAAACACTAACGAGATAGTGTACACTAGCACACACGAATCAGTGTACACCATCATTAAATCGTAGTAAAAAATTGAAGGGAATGCAATAGTGTACATTAAAAATAAAATGCATACCGCATCGACCCTTTTCTCCCAATCTGCCCCTCTGTCACCCAATAAAGCAGCCGCGTGGCGGAACAAATCCTCCAAGCCCCTTGCCCCATACACAGCGGCTGGGGCGATATGCGCAAAAGCAGCTTCAAAAGCTTCACACGAAACGGCACCAGCTTCGCCTGAATTGCTTGCGGCGCTCGAAACTAAAAAAAAAAATAAGTAGTTTTCTAACCAACTTCAAAATAAAATAGCTAAATTTCGTGTACAAAGTTAAATTTAAAACTAGTAGCAGAAAATTTAAATTTAGTTTTATTTAGAAACAGTCCAAATTTAGTTATTGAGATATCCACGCATTTACAAGTATTTAACGACAATTTATTTTTTCAAATCACCTAATTAACTTGGCACTATCATTTTTAAATTGAATATCGACATACCCCATACCCCATAGTGGGGCAAAGCGCCTTAAACAACAAAATATCTTACC
Organism: Pieris melete; assembly: GCA_963693345.1. NCBI lineage: Eukaryota > Metazoa > Arthropoda > Insecta > Lepidoptera > Pieridae > Pieris > Pieris melete. The sequence continues at coordinate 565,666 of CAVNZK010000325.1, read as the reverse complement.
ACTAGACGCACTTGTGAGTTTCACTGGTGGCTTACGACTTGTTGGTAAATTGTATAAACCGCCCACTGTTCGCTTAACTTCAAATGCTGTTATGAGCCATGATTGAAAATGATGAGCGTTGGTTGATTATGATCAGCATTTGGTTGATAGTGATGAGAATTTGTTGATTTTGAAGAGCATTGTTTGATTATGACGGTGTATTGTGACGGGTATTGGTTGATTGTGATGAATGTTGGTTTGTTAAGCGTTTGATTGAGTATAATGAGTAATTACCGTTTAAATTGAATATAATGTATGTGTATTGTTTTATTAGGTGATGAGTTTAATAATGACATGTTATTGATTAAAGATGATGTGTTTGTTACCAGATGCGATCAGATCCGTGTTACATGAAAAAGAAGAAGTGGTGTATTAGTTAAAGAATATGACAGCGCTTAATTTATAACATTTTATATGCCACGGGGACATATTTTAAATTATTATTACTAAGTTTAAGAACACTAACTAGCCTATATATGAATGTGTAAATTGAAATAAAAACTTCAAAACTGCTAGACAAAACAGATTTCTAGCTTAGCAACGAAAATATCCTCTAAAGTAAGAATCAAAATTCAAAAATATTGTCTACCCTCAAACAAATATTCATTGTCTACCCTCATTTTCACTGACCTGGTGTTGAGGCACCACTGTCCGCTTCTCTATTTTTACCCGTAGGTAATGTCATTGCACGTTTCAATGTCCGTGATACGAAGTCTGGCTCATCTGTACCAGCGTTTGCTGAAATTAAAAAAGTGAGGGTATTTAGAAAAACAAATTATACTTTTATTATTACACACTAATACACATACTGAAAAAGTCTTCTACGCTAGAACAGACAAAACATACATAAATCAAGTATGGACTTATAGAACATTATTATCCTTGGAGCAGTGAGGTTGTAAAGCCTGCAAGCCCATTCAGGAGACTTCTGGGCTTCTGGAAGGAATTAGGCTGGCCCAAATAAGGATCTAAGTTTGGGAATAGAGTGCACAATATATACATACAGGGGATAACAGAAAAAAAATAATTGAGGTCCGTTTTGGGGTTCTAACAGCTGTTTTTTTTTGGAATCAATTATAGATCCAGTAGTAGTGAGTTTAATCTTTACATTCAAAATGTTACTTTATTATTTCATTATAAATTATTTTAGAAGTTTTTTTTAATATATCAGGAAGCAATCGGGCAGGAGGCGCATCTGATGTTAAGTGATACCCCCCCCGCCGCCCATGGACATACACATTGCCAGAAGGCTCGCGAGTGCACTGCCGGCCTTTTGTGAATTGGTACGCTCTTTGAAGGACCCTAAGTCGAATTGTTCGGAACAAGTAACAAGGCAGAGTTACGACGCTCCATACCTGAGGGTAACATCAGCCCAGCCTCTCTGGCCTCGTCAAACTTCTGTTCCAGCAGTGCCAATTTCTGCGCTGGCAACAGTTCTTTCTTCTTTAAGTCTTGCCTTAGTCTTTCACCTGTAATAGAACGATCATGATATGATATTGGTAACTTTGAATGTCAATTTTTTTTTAATAACAATGTTAAAAAGTTTGAAGGTCTAAATTTATATTTAATATCCCTCCTATGTTAGCTGCGCTTCTGTACCAGTCAACAGTCACCTACATGCAAATAATCCAACGATTCCAAAACAAAGCTGTAAGGGGAATTGTCAAATTTAAATTTTTATTATAATTGTAATTTTTTTATCTTTTTAGTGTTAGTAATGTTCTTGTATTTTTTTAGGCATACACATTGTTTTAGAATATATAGATAAATACATAAATAAAGAAAAGGTTAATTAAGAAGCTCCTTGACACCACGAGCCCAGTGAGAATATTGAAAAAGGACAAAAATGCACTTGAGTTAGTGTGTTCACGCTAGTTTTAAGTACTAAGTGGTAAGTGAAAAAAAGAATGAACAGAGTGTCTTTAAAGTGACTGTCAGTAGTGTTATCAGACATTTAATGTGAAATATCCTTTTTTTAATATAAATAATACCTATTCTACTCCCTTGCCATAGTGTCCAGGTACTTTTTCTATTTCTAACAAACTCAAACTCTCAAACTCAAAATATCTTTATTCAAGTGGGTAACCAAGTACACTTTTGAATCGTCAAGTTAAATAAATCGTAAATTTACATTTATTTCTAAACTTTACATCACACGTCTCCTTTATCCTTTTTGGTAAATTAGGTTTTAAATTACTTATTAATCTTGAGTTACGCTAGATCGCAATGTACAATGTCTCAGTAAAGTCACATGTGTGAAAAAATAAAATCCCTCCAATTGTACATACAGAAATTAATAACAAAAATCCTTTCAAAAGCTAAAGAAGAGAATTAACCAAAAGAACCATTTTGAACAAGAGAATAGCCTGTGTTTGGATGAAATACCAGCTACCAAAAATATACTACTATAAAAAAAAGTACAACAACCTTTTTAGGCCTAAGATAACTGCATAAGTTTCATGAGCTATTTAATATATTCTTGAATCCTTGTTGTATGTACAAAAAATATAAACGATTTAAAAACAAATGGTGATTTTCACCAGTATAATACTCAAAACAGAACTAATTTAAGTGTACGACCAACCAGAAGATTAACCACTCCTTATATGGAAATTGTATTCGTTTTTACAACAAACTCGCAAGCGAAATTAGAAAATTATCACTGAATTAAATTGAAAGCTCTTGTTAAATTTAAATTAATCAATAAAGCCTTTTATAAATTTGACTAATATTTAAATAAAATGATCCTAATCCTTGGGATTGATTTGCTCCAGTTCAAACAAATTGTATGACTCAATACTTGGCGATTAAAAAAAGTGGAGGAATGTTTCTTGCCAGTTCTTCTTACCCGCTCTATGACTTGCGAACTGGTAGTAAATGTAAATTTACAATCAATTTAACTTTTTTTTTTACGTTCATAAGTGTACTTGTTTACCTATATGAATAAAGTTATTGACTTTGAGTTTAGCTGAGCTCTCTCACGACGTTTTCCTTCGTACGAACGAATGTTAAATGCTCGTAGAAAGTACATTGGTGCACAGCCGGGGTTCTACGAACTCGGGAATGAGATTTCACTTACCCACATGCCGATAAACATCGACAAGCAATTGTGCTGCGGCGTCTCTCACTGCACTGTTGGGGTCTCCGACCAGCGCAGCCAGATTTGGTATGCACGAGCGTAATTGGAGTTCTGTCGCTCCATGGCTGAAAATAAATTTGCACTTCACGTAATTATCGTCCGATGTCTCTCATCGATATCATAATTTAGTTTTACTTTAGCCATTTTTTAAACAAGAGGTCAATGACCTAGAAACTATAATAATTATCAGCACAAGAAAGGTATTGCTATCCCTACTTTTCTAACAAAAAGTCAATGACCTCGAAACAAAAAAGTATTTATTTGCACAAGAATTGTCTTGCTGTCGCTATTATTATTACAAGAGGTGAATGACCTAGAAACTAAAACAATTATTAGCACAAGAAAGGTATTGCTATCCTTACTTTTCTAACAAAAAGTCAATGACATGGGGAACAAACTTGTCTTTGTGTTTTTTTAGTTTTCTTTTTAAAAAGCTTATAGAGATGATTCTTATATAATAAAACACAAATATATTAATTAATACAACTTACGTATCCAACAAGGCGGCTATACACTTCAGAGCTTCCTCCCGCGTATGCGCAGCCTTGTGTTGTAACGCGGGCGTCAGACGTGCGAGTAACGAGCGTGGAGCGACAGCCTTGCAATCGTCTAGGCTCGTTATACACGAACGTGCAGCCACGCGTACACCCTCCTTGGTGTCTGCCAATCTGAAATTGTAACGTGTATAATGTATATATCTCTCTTGTCTGAGCGTCTCAGAAAGGAAGCAACTGGAGCAGACTATTTAGAATTGGCACGCACTTTTCTTGAAGGAGCACGTTCAGTGATACCGCCACCCATGGACACTCACATTGCCCAAACGCTTTCAAGTTGTCTTTTAAGGGTACGCTCTTCTCTTCTTACCTGTCTATAATATGAGGCAATACTGTAGGCACATAAGGAGAGAACTCTTGTCCCATACGCTCAGCTATCGCAGCTATCACCTCCAGTCCATTCTGGGCTACCTGAAAATTGAAAAAAAAAATCCGATTAATTTATAATGTTATGTAAAACATTAAATTAATGTACTTTAATCAATTTTTCAAAATCATGTTCTGTTCATATATAAACATTTTTCATTAAATGAATTCAAAGTGTCAAAAATTGGCTATGTTTGGATTTTTTTCTATCGAGCGAAGTTATTTAAATCGTGTATCGATCTTTCAAAATGGATACATAAACTACTCAACTCCACCATATATTTTTTCCATTCGCCCTACTTCAAGAAACGATGACAAAAAATGGAAATGTATGTATTTTGGAGTTTGGCAACCAGATAGGTCCTATGTAGAAATGGGCGGGCCATACCGCTCGAATGAACAATGGCAGATGGACAAAGAGGGTAACAAAGTGGAAAGGGCCCCCAGGAAAAAGAAAGCTCTCATGCACGGTGGGCTGATGAGCTTAAGTTGGTGGAGAGGACTGGGAGAAAAATGCTCAAAACAGAGAGAGATGAAGCAATTGGCCTATACTCAATAAGAGGTCCTTGAAAAAAAAATTAAGTGTTATAATTATTATAACAATACATCAGATTTGATTGCTGTCAACATTTCTAGCTTCCTCTCAAAGTCCTCCATCAAGCCCTAATTCGTGTGTAGCTACTAAAAAAGATAAATAATGATTTTATAGCGAGAAAAATTGGTTTTTATTTTATAAATAATTATAGTGAACCCAATGGGATAACATAGTAATACCATATGTTGGTATGTTACTAAAAAAGTAGGCTAAGTAAAATAATATTGAAGCGAAACGAAGTTCGCGGGGGCTTGAACTGAGGAAGGTTTTAATGGAAGGAAAAATTCCAAATTTTTCATTTTCTCCAATTAGCCTTATAATTTTCCAATGTTTTACGGGTTACGTTTGCCCCTAAATATTGATAAAAATTAAATCTTATATAACCAAGTAGCCTTGGACACCATGGCCTCCATTGCCAAGAGTGCGGGTCGTTTTTCTAGCCACACCACGCTCAACGACATCACTCTTGTCTCCGTCAATGTTCCAGCTATTTTGGAGCCAACAGGCATCGCAAGATGGCAAGCGACCGGATGGAATGTCGTTGATCCCTTGGAAGATGGGACGGACTTTGGTATGGGATGCTACTTGTGTGGATATGCTAGCCCCGTTTCACCTCTCTCGGACAAGCAAAAAGCTGGGGCGTCCGCAGAGCAGGAGAAAATATAAGAGTCTTTGCTACTATGTACTTCGATTTTGTTCCTTTTAGAGTAGAGACTCTTGGGGTGTGGGGTTCAAGTACTTAGTACTACCGGTGACCCCAAAGCTGGTGCTTTCAACGAATAAGTATAGCAATTCAGCAAGGTAATGCTGCCAGCGTTAAAGGTACACTGCCACAAGGACCAAACTTTTTAAATTTGTTTTAATTTTTAATTAATACTATGTAGGTTAAGAAAATTGTAAATGTTTATTTGATTGTTATGTTTAGGTTTTAATAAACGATATTTTTAATATTCGTACAAATTGGTGCGTGTGACACACCCCAGGTTAATCAGAGTGCGGAGAAGACCTATTGTTTAGCATGAGTATGTTTAGTTTAGTATGAGAGATCGAGTAAACAATCATTAAATACGTGACTCACGTGACCTGTTAGAAGCCACTTGGAATCTAACTCTATGATTTGGGCCCCACAAAAAATACTCTAACGTTGGAGCGTATTTAGAATAAATTTACGAGATACATAAATTCCTGTGTCATGAATAAGATTTTTTTTAACTGATTACTACAAATTCTTCTTTTAACAGCATACTATAATCCTGGATGCGGGAGCATGTGAGTGAATGCATCATACAATAATATATCACAAAATTCAATGAAACGAGATAAATTGTATTTTTTTAAATTAATTTTTTTTTGTCAAACAGCTGGAATCGCAAATAATTTTTTTCTGCTACCTACTAAAGTTGATGTCCATGGTCAACCATTGCCATTTTATGGACGTCCAGTAGGCTTATTCATATTAAATAATGTTACCTTAAAATTGCCCCCATTGAGCCAAGCGACCAGCGAATCCAGCAATGGTGCTGCTATTTCGTGGGTGATCTCCTCTCGTCTGACGAGCGACGTCAAACGCTCGCCTAACAACTGACGCATGCGCAGGTCCGGCTTCCCCAGCAGAGGAAGTGCGTCCTCTAGAGACGCTGGCTGGGGGTAGTGAGACATCTGAAAAGAGAGAAAAGTTTAGTTTTAAGAGCACTAAAAAGAAAATAAAATATGGACCTTAGGGTATTAATATAGACTAAGGCCCGTACCTATGTTTTTTTTGAATACAGCTAACACCAATTATATGTATGTAAGGAAAACATAATATATTTTCCTATACAAACTCTTGTCTATATTGTATTTTATATAAACTCTTTTGTAATGTTGTCTTTGCCGTCTGAAGACGATGTTTAATTGTCACTTGACATAATATATGTAAGATATTTAAATTTTTTCATTACATTACATTACTTTATAAAACCTAGAATATAGGTTTTAAATGTTGTTTCTTTTGTATTCACAGGTGAGTGAATAATTTGTAAATATTTATTTTTTACTAAATGTAAATCTTTTGTATTCACAGAGAAACGCAGTTGCGCCTTATTTATTCCCAGTACAAGCGATTGGTATTATTATATGTATATCACAGAAAACAATTATACCTAACATATACGCAAAGATGAAATACATATTATACAAAAAGATTCATTTACGAAAGGAAAAAATAAATAAAAAAATATTAAATACGTAATACCAATATGTGTGATGGTGCGAAAGTGAGGGTATGCAAGTAGGGTGTGCTCACGATGCAGGTTTAGCGCTATGGATATTCTTAATACTCCTTTTAAGCTACTCTACATAACATCAATCTTTGATCCAGTTTAAAAACCATTTTTTCTGTAAAGTATGACATATTCGACTGCGTTAAAGAGGAAACTAGAATATGAACCTTAAACCTTAGCACGAAGTATGGCAAAATCCAAGACATTTATGACACACGGGAAACAAACTCAGCGTACCTGAACCATCATATATTAACTTATAACGTCTGGTATCTTTATAGGAACCGTAAGTGAACAATAACTTTCCGTTCTCGACAAAAAAGACCCGTTTGAGCCCCGAGTTGTCCTTACGGATCCGGATGATCCAATCACGATAGCTAACGACAAATTAGAGTCCGCCCGCGCGGTAAATAATAGTCAAAATCAGATTAGGCTAAAAACCGCATTCACCGAGGAATTGAAGGCGTGGACCTTTACTTGGTACCTACTTCGCTCACTCCAGTGAGCATCCGTCCTGCCCTTCAGGCGATTGACCCCCCGCGATGGCCCAAGCCAAGGTCCGTGTCTCGCAGGACGACGACGCCCTTGCGCTAACCAAGGGAAAACGCCCATTCCGGCCGAACTACGCTTGCCAAACCAGCCCGAGCTAAGCTTTTGGGGCCAACAGCGAGATTCCATACAAAAAAAATACCATAGACTCTTGATGCAGTCAGAACTATCTGAAGCCTGAGACTATTTAAAATGAAATAAATAAGGTTTATATGACATTTTTGAAAAGTACACCACTCGCTACAACCCTGTCAGGACCTCCGATTTTTTAATTTGATTTTATTTAATTTTTCCTCTCCAAACATCATACATGTTAAAACGACTACAATCACGTATGAAAATTTTTTATAGAAATGATATACACGTGTTCTAATGAGAACTTAAGAAGGCACCAGACCAGATCCATGCAACTTCCTTTGCACCACAACTCACGAGGGGACTCTTTGTAGTGTTTTGAAGAAGTCGCATGGGTCCGCCTATTTCTTTATACCCAAGTAGGTGATCAGCCTTGTGTGCTTTAACTTCATAAATTCTACATACATACAATTATATTAGAGCATAAAAATGTCTAACAAGAACTCTTTGTTTGAAGCTGTGTGTTCACTGGCTTAAATCGTTTAAAAAATGAGCTCTGAACATAAAATTAGGGGGGTATTTGTGGGTTCTTAACTGTGACACATCTTTTACATATAAAGAATCTAAGTGTAGTCAACCTATTGGACATTATCGGGAACGAGAATGTTATATCACAATTTATGAGTTTGGTAAAAACTATAGCTAACATTTAGTGTGTGATACTAATTATTAACTAAAATGTAATATGTAACCCAACTAATGTTAGATTACATAACTTTAGCAAGGAAAGAAATTGTCACAAGCAAACAGTAGAAAAAAAATTTAAAGCTAAATAGAAACTTTAATCTCATTAAGAGTGTGATTTGAAATTACAGTAAGTAAGAAGATTGTAGTAAAATATATCAATATTTTAATTAATGTTAGTAATTCAATTGTGCCAGCCAATTCACTGGAGCATTAAGAGTATCAGACAAGAGAGTCGTAGGTATACCCACACACTCACTCATGCACACAGTTGTTCATAACAGTTGAAAAAACAATAATATTTAAAAAGATGTCATTAAATTATATATTTTTAAAGAATTAACTATAAGGTTTGTCATGGAAGAGCTGGGAACCCTGACACAGGTACTTTTTTACTTAAAAGGGTTCCTAAATCTTACACATTAAAATGATTTGTGGTCAAATGATTATTTAATACTCGCGCGGTCAGCTGTGTATGTATGTGAACTCGCTATAAGTGTTTGATTTTGTTTTATATAGTATGATAATGAACAATATACATACCACATCATAAATGCTAAAATAAACAAAATCTCACCTTTAGATTCCTTTTACTGTATTCCAGAAACACCAATATCACCAGTTTCAATCCATACCACCATTTCACTCACTTACAATACACTACAATAGTGTCACACTTCACTACACTAGCGTTACTAAGATCACAGAGTCATCAAGGCATAATTAGCACTGTGGATTTGTCTAGAATCAAAGGGTTACATCTGGTTATTATTAAGACTAATTGACAACTCTTTTGTCTCTATCGAATTGTGTACAGAAAGAGACAGAAGAGTAATATAGTTAAAATTGTGCTATTGATTTAGTTTTTAAGTATGCCTTCAGCATTCCTCCAAGTCATATAAACAAAACGAGTGATTGTTCAGTACAAATTTGTAATAACACGTCTGTCATTACTATATTATGCAACATTGATTTATTCCAGTAGCTCTACAACTTTTAGGCCTTAGCCTCAGATTTCTGTATCTCTGACTAAGAGGTCTCATCGGCTCTTTTTCTGTGCCAAATTTGATTAAACGATAGAAGATAGGTTTATATAATAAAACATTTCTCTCCTTTTGCTTGTATATATATATATATATATATATAGATATATTTATTTTATACTAGTATAGTAAATTGATGTTATTGTAATGAAAAATCAATAAAATGAAGTGGAAATGGGCGGGGCACATAGTAGAGGAATAGAAAAGTGAAGCAATAAAGTATTAATCTAGTGCCCAATCTTATGCCACAATAAACGCAAAAGAGGAAGACAATTTAGAAGGTGGATAGACCAGATTAAAGAAACAGCAGCTGATACATGGCAGAGTAGCACAGTGCAGTCAGAAATGGCGAGATTTTGAGGAGGCTTTTGCCAAAAAAGGACACACAAATACTTATAAGTTATAACGAATGAGATAAATGTAAAGTATCTGAAATAAAAGGATTTTATTATTATTATAATAAACAACCTTAAATATACTGCTCTACTACTGGGATTCTTCAGTAAGTGAAAATCAAAATACTCTCTTAACATGAACCGATTTTAATAAAAACCTAATTACAATAAAATATTATTATTATACATAAATATCAGACAAGAAAGGAGAACCCAGGGTCAATAACAATATAATAGAAAGCTGTATAGTTATTCATAACATAAATCATATATATATATAAATATGTATTATTATGTGACCAATTTAGGTAGAGCCATACAGGATACTTGAAATTTAATAATCTAGCTACAGTGGCATTTGAAGGCAGGTTAACTTTTTAAATTGAATATGATATGATGAATATGATAACTCATGAATTATATATTTTATAATTTTTGACACAAGAGTAACAAGCTGTACATTAAAGTAATAAGCAATAGATAATATACTACATAAATACAGGTCAAACTTATAATTTCCGTTTAATGTTAATAAAAATAAAAAAAACATATAATACATAGGTTAGGTATATAGTTTATTATGGACTGGCAAGAATTGTAATAGCAAATGTATGTTAAATGTTTACTTTACTGATGTTTTAAGATAAAAAATTAGGCCCACATACAGCATCTGGCACCTACAGCATTGAATGGACCTTGCATTGGCCTTTATTTATGCTAATCTGAGTTATACATATAATAGTACTTCTTTCTGAATAAAATGAATACTAGTTTGTTCCTGAGATTAAATTTAATTAATAAACATTAAATAATGCACATGAAATTTTTTTTATTGATTAAAATAGGCAACTTAAATTAATTGAAAAAGTTTGGGCCCTGTGTCAGTGTGCTTGAAATGCTGGCAGCATTTCCTTACAGTATTGTGATACTAATTATAATATTAATAAAGGTTAGTCATACAATATTTTATCAGCAGAGGACACTTATAAAAATGATATACATTGTAAAATAATATGTATACATATGCGTATGCATTGTGAGTATTCACATATAGTTTATATTTCATTAGGGTTCATTAATGTCAATGAATCAATATATAAATATATCTCCAGGATTACCTCAACGATTCCAGATTTGTCTAATTGTGTGTCATAGTAGTAGTCTATATATATACTACAATAAAGAAATGGACTCCTTATCCTATACTTTATGTAGGTCAGATATTCCCAATCCGGGGATAAAATTTAGGGATAGGCCAGTTGAAAGAACTCTACAACAATGTTTTGAGTTTATAAAACTATATTTATCTACTGAAAGTTGGAAAATGTAGGTTATCTTTGCTTCCCACAATTATGTTTTTGAGAAAGTTGTGTGAAAAGAATTTATTGACTAACTTCTGTTACTATAGACAAAGTAACAACAACAAAAAGTCAACCCTGGTGACATTTATAGTCTGTAAGGATACAACAAAAACATATTTTGACACAAAGACCTAGTAAGGTCTCTAACAACCTTGTAGTTTGTATCTTACAAGGCTACCTCCGAACTTGACCCTATATAAATTCATTAATGGGACATGGAGAACTCATTTCTGTGTGATTCATGAATAAATCTTCCTATACATAATCAGTATATCTAATGACTTGCAAGTTATCTTTTCACCAGTGACAAATGGTCCTATGGTTATATTCATTACTGAAGTCAGAAATGTAGTAGAAAATGCTAATGTATAGATTATTTATATAAGTTTATAATGTTTTCTCAACCTCAGGAATTAAATTTTATCAGGTATGTATATATTGTGATAATGAATGAATGGAGAACTTTATAAGTAGTATGCAGCACCAGTTTCAAAGATTGTTATTTAACACTTGCAAAGCTAGGATACATATTTTTAGTTTTCTGAATCAGTTTTTGTAATTTTTTTTACAAGACTATATTGTTGCTGTAGAATGATAACCTTGTATGCCAAAATACCATATATTATTTATTCTTAGACTCTTATGCCATTTAACTGGTATAGTCATGAAGTAAATACTTATTTATGTTATTTATAAAATACAAGTCCTTTTTACCATCCAAAACTATGGACAAAAACACATAATAACAATATTTTAACAAACATTCAGGAAATGATTATTTTTTTGTTTCCTGTAATGTTTGATTCTCTGGACACACAAGGTTATCATTCTACAGATACTTCTTTTATGGTATAGATTACCGGGTGCCCAAAGGGTCAACTTTTTGTTAGACTTTTATAACATTCTTAATGTTTTTGAATAAAGTAAGAAAACCACTTAATACTATTTTTTAATTACATAATTATTGTGTACACTAGATTGTTCATTTTACTTTTGGTAGGACTTATATGTATCAAGTGACCTAGCAGTGACCACACCAACATGACCAAAAGGAGGCTTAAGTCAAGGACACTACCTACCCATACAAATTATTGATATATTTTTGCAAATCATTATAATTGAGTGTTTGAGCAGCAGAACTAACCATTCATACACATGATAAAACATAGCAGGATACCTTATTTATTAAGTGGCCTGTTGTTAGAATGTCCAGCAATGTATGTACTAGATTTGCACTCATTTAACAACAATACTAATTTAGGACATCTTCAAATTGACCTGAATTACTAAATTACCAACAAATTGTAAAGGCTCAGAAGTAGAATTTAATTTATGATCCGTAACATACGTACATAATCTACTTTTCCTAAGGGTAATAAAAATCGATTGTTACATCGGAAAAAGATTTTCTTAATATTTTTCACATTTACGCAATCGAAATCGAGCGAATAAACTTTCTACTCCTTTATGTACTTGCAACTTACCCTACCAATGCATTATTTATACTACATGATGTCACCAATCAAGGATGTCTCATGTCTACGTAGTACTGTGTGTATTATAATTATTGTATCTATTTGGTACACGCCTTAAATGGAACTATAAATCTAAAAGTCGATTGATGTCGATGAATTGGTAGTAAGCGATGTTAGAAACGCGATACTTTTCGTTCGAGATCGTTATAAAGATATTTTACGCGAAATTGCAACTGACGTTCAACAAAGCAGGCGCTGTCATGTTTTATTTCGGTTTTCTCCTTATCTTAAAATGAAATTATGAATACGGGAATTCGGTTATCTTATAATTCGTACCTGATACAATGAAGGTCATAAGCAAATAATTTGTAATGTAAAGATGAGGAATGCTGCAGGCACGGCCTTTTTAGTTGACCTTTCCAACACTTTTTACTTTATACCGCGATAGCACAATCACTTTTAACTTTCCATATATGTTTTTTAAGATACACTCAATTTAATAACACTGATAAAACACAAACGTTTTCGTTTGGAGAATTATCTCACCGTTTCGGATCAGAAAAAATTATCGGTTGGTAAGCGCGCATGCCCAACAAAAATTTACATCACGTGACCTGTCATGGCGTCATCCATAAAAGATAGCCACAGATTACAATAGTGACTCAACCTTAAAATCAATGTCGCAGGTTATATAGCTGGAAACTGTCATTGTATATGTTTTAAATGTAATATATAATTATAGAATTTAGTTTATGTAGCTTAAAGTGAAATGAAAAAGAAAATTATTTAATTATTATTAATCTCTTCACAGTTAAAATTACTAAATAGAGATTGGTGCCACCTAGCATTACAAAGCGGCAGTTATACAGCTAATACGTACCTAGATAATTTTTACTTGTATATTAAAGTTTAAACTATACTGAAAGAAATTGAATTAAATTATCTGGAAGAAAATACTTGTACTAAGACTACAAAACATAGCTAAATAATACAATTCAATATTACAAGAGCTTTCAAATTAGATTTATTAAAATGTAGCGGTTTATGTAATGACGGCAACGACGCTTAATTATTGTGTATTTGATAAACAGAATGTTTCCGTTTGATATATTGTTTCTATGTATGTTACAAAGATTAGAGAGAATATTGTGAAATTACAAAATATACATACGCTTAAAGTGAAACACTAGAGATGTTTGGTAATACATATATGTATTTAATTTTTTTCAAATAGATCTTGAAAATAAAATTATTTTTTTCTATGTCTGCAACCACATTCAAAATTTTGTTTATTACATTCGCAAATCAGCTCAAGCTTTTTAAGACACGACTCAGACTTCTGCACTCTTTTACACGGTTTTATTTCAATCATTTGCCGTTCATAATTGCAATCAGGTATTCTGTCACTAGAAATTTGGTATCTATTGTTTTCTTCTATTGGTTTGAGTGCTTCTTTTTTAGGATTACGATAAATTTTTTTCACTTGATTTACATTCTGCGTTCCTTTTGGTCGTCTCGAGTATGTACTTCTACCGAATACTTCACAGTTCACATTTTCGTTAGGCGTAGACTCAACCCGAATCCCCGCTTCAAATTCCGACATATAGCTTTGTGTTTCTTCATCTTGATCTAAATTTGAGTACCTGTCTACGGTATTATTAGACTGAGGTAGTGTTTTGTTTCTGTTTTCATCAGCGCGTGATGTTGATAATAAAGATCGATTGTCATTTGTTTTATTCTCATTTATGTACACCGGTGGCGTTGTGAATACAGCATTTGAATGTGATTTACGTTCTGCTTCATTGTTTCTAAGCTTCTCAATAAATAGATCTATTTGTAATGCGTCAACACTTTCGTCTATTTTCTTAAGGAATTTCTTGATTTCCTCCTTCATTTTATGTTCTATTTCGTTGGTGTGGCCAGATTTTTCCAAGTCACTTAATCGCCTGGCTAGTGGTGCTTTAATTTGAGACTTAAACTCTTCGTTTTCTTCACGAATGGGTAGTTGATTTAAAAACTTCTTTACTTCGGACTTCATGCGTATTTCTTCAACTTCGTCTGCGATAATTTTATCTCCTGGATCGGGAACTTTTGATAATTCACAAATAAGTTTATTACTCTCGTACACAGACTCATTGGTTCCAGCCATACATTTCTTGACATCCTCAGTGATCATTATCTTGTACGTTTGTTTTCCATCTATATCATCCTTATAATAGTGAAAAAGCATAAAATTATCAACTATATCATTCACTATTTCCGATTTTGAGTCTTGGCTATTTGAAGTCTCCAAAACATTATTCACAACATTTTTGAGATCATGTTTATATTTATAGCGTGAATTCTCTTCAACAATCAATGGTTTTATCGCATTTATTGCGTCTATCAATTCTTTCTTTTTACTCTCTTTGTTTTCAACAATATCACAGCACGATGGGAGTGTTGCTAATATACTGTCTAACTCTTCATCAAGTGCGTTGTTATAATTATTATAGTCATTAAATAATTCTGGATTCATGTTAAGTTGGCTAATTTTCATAATAATTTTGATTACCATATTATCTTTAAACGCCTTTGCATTATCTATTTCTGTCTGAGTTCTGGCGGGAATGGATAAATCTCTGCACCAATCTTCGACAATGTCAATAATTTTATCGGCTGCTTTCTTTGTATCTGGTGGACGTACTTGACAACAATTAGGCAGTGAAGTTTGAGTTTGACCTTCATGATGAGGAATAAATGTTCGAGAGTTAACTTTCTCGATAAGCTTCGTAATGTTTACTTGAGAGACACACTTCCTAATGGCAAATGTCGATTTTAATTTTCCTCTCAATTCGCTGGCATATTGGTCGATGTAAGCCTCCTTTCCAGGGAGCAATGGCAACTTTCGCAGCCACTTTAATATTTCCTTCTGCATTTTCTCGTCTGGGCTTTCTTCACTATTCTCTATTTGATGCAATCTTTTCGCTAACATAGAAATTATCTTATGTCGTTGGAATGCATCTGTCGCATTCTTGGCTTGTGTTAACGGCATTTTATCGAACCATATTTCTATTTCACATCGAGTCTTTATTTCTTCTACTTCTTCAGATACGGAGTCATCACTGGGGACTGGAACTTGAAACAAGGCGCTGTATAATTCAACAAACATTTGTTCTTTGGCCATGGACATTGGGTTTCGTTTTAAGGCACTCTGGTGGTATTTATCGATTTGTTCACGAATTTGTTTTTCATATTTTAATTTATTGTTATTGCTATAATCAAAGTTGTCAAGAATAAACATTGTTGCCAAAAGATCTTTATATATCTCAAATTCAGGATCTTCGGCTTGTGTCTTCGTCACTGGATTGGAGAGAGACATCGCTATTTTATTTTCAAGCCGTTGTTTGTATTGACTTCCTGATAGCTTTTGATTTAATAGTTTCTTGTTATCCATAATTATTTGTAGTAATTTGTTTTTCAACAAGCTCTTTTTGTTTAATAGATTCTCGTTTGACGGTAAAGTATCTATCAAGCTATCTATTTCATGTCCTAAAGCATCTCTATACGATTCATCATTATGCATAGAACTATTATTTATATCTCCTAGTTTCTGATATAGCTTTGTGGCTATAGTATCTTTGATGATATTAACATCTTCTACTTCGCCGTCAATTGGTAAATCTCTGCACCACTTTTCAATCGATTCAACAATAACTCTCGCCGGATCTGGTTTCTTTTCTTTACTTTTACCGTGACTACAACATGGTACGGGTGCCTTACAAACTATATTTGCTTGCTTTAGCATTTCTCTCTCATTCTTATTTATTCTTTCAACTCTATTCAGTAATTGTTGAATCACCAAGGGCATTTTAATATCCTTTCGAGAGTCTAAAGAGAAATTTATCAACCATCTCTCCAAATAGTTTGAGAAATTTGTTTTTGCAGTTGCATTATTAGGCTCGTGTTTTAGTAAATTACTGTACTCTTGCAATGTATGTATTAATTCAATTATTTTTCTGTTTCTAGTCGCGGAATCTTCCTCATCTATTACAGGTAATAACGGCAGATTATGTAACCAGTCAGACACTTCTCTAGCATATTTTAATTCAGCGCTAAATCGGCGTTCTTGATCAGGAATTAAGGAATCATTTCCTAGTCTTTTATAAACTTTTGTAGTATTAAATGCGTTTGGATCTTCAACTATCAAATTATTCACTTCTTTTAATAATCGGAATGAACACACTTCTAAAACGAGTTCATTTTCTATTAATGTTTCATAATTGCCACGTATAAATGATTCTATGTAGTCACCCAAATTTGTAGCGTTGATGGCAGAATTTACTTGTTCTGATTCTGCAAAGTTACAGCATGAACGTGCCTGTGTAGTGTTCTTAATTTTATATAGTATATCCTCTACAATAACATCATAATTATCTTTGTAATCTGGCAAAATAGAAATCGGCAGTTCACTTACAAAGTTGTTAACTAAATTTTCTATAGTATCTTCTATTTGACTTTCATCTACCAGATAAATATTTTTAGCAAGTTCAGTTACAAGTTCATTGCGCCTATTATTTGTAAAAGAGTCACTTAAGGGAACATCTTGGATGCTGTCTGTTATAAGCATAATATAGAACAATTCTTTATCCAATTTCTTAAATGTTGGCGTCGGCAAATTCCTTTCTAAACTATCATAAACTTCTTTTCTTGAGGGAATACATAAATTTGGGAGTTCCGACTTTAGTAAGGTCGCGAAAATACCTCTCGTATCAGAGCTGTCTTCTTCGTCATTGTATTCAATGTACTTTAAAATTAGATTTTTCATTGCTCTTTCGGGTTCGATTTTTGAGCCACAACATATAACTATCTTACCCTTTTTCGGTTCATTCAAATATACTTTCGGTATATCATTTATATCATTAACTAAATCTTCAATGTAGGATTTTGCTTCATGTGGTCTTTCAAAGAAATCAAATCTGTTTAACCATTTACGAATTATAAACGCCTTGAACTTATCTCTCTCACTTTCATCACCTACATCATCAAGTCTAATTTCGTCATAAATTTCTGTAGCTAAATATTTAATATTTTCTTCTCTCTTCTCGTCAGATTTAAACTCCTTGGGTAAGGTATCCAGCCACATGTTAATAGCCTCAACTATTTTATTGACGTAAGTTATTTCATAGGAACTAAGTTTCGGAACTTCATTAAAGTTAACGATAGATTTGCCTTGATTTGTAGGATTACTCATCTCTTGTTCAGACGCAAAAATAGTAAGAGTTTCTGAAAAAGCAGTTGACCCAAAACTGTTAGCAGTCATTGTTCCATGCTCATTGTAATCTAAGTTTTCTTGAATACACTTTACATTCTCCACTATAGTGTTAACCAAGTCAAAAATGTCTCCTAACATAAATTTCGTTAGTGTATTTATAGCTGAGAACAGTTCTTCTTTAATAAGTTTAGTGTTAGTTTTCTCGTAAAGGTTTTCCAATAAAATACTTATTATTTCATTAAAAGTGTTATTATCTACATTTAAATCTAAAGCTTTGAGAGATTCATCAACGACATTTTGAATCTTCCTTTTATCAACATATGAAAACGTTTGTGTAAAGTCTGCATCCATACAAACCAGTCTATTAAACAGATCATTTTCTATCTCATATTTATGGCGTGGCTCTAATATAGCTGTACTTAAGGGCATCTGACAGAGTACCATTGATATCTTCTTTTTTAAAACCATTTTATCTTTCCTAGTTTTACCAACTAAATATTCATTCAAATCATCCCACAGAATGTTAACAACGAATGTTTTATCTACATTATTATTAATGAAATTGTAGTTCTTATTATCCATTAAAAATCTCATCCATTCCTTGACTTTTTGACTGAACAATGTCTTCTTATCGTTAGACGAATTTTCACATGCATTATAGCTTGTTGATACTTGTACATTCATTACGTTTTTAGTTTTATTATTTAAAAATATTTCAGGACCAATGACCTCATTATAATATTCAATTACTGTATTCGTTGCATTATTTTGTTTATTTAGTAAATCATTTATTAAAGTACAAGTTGCAACTTCTTTTACTTCGGGCTTTTCAATTTTAATTTCTTTTACAGAATTGTCTTCATGTTCTTCTTCACTTATTTTGTTTTCAGCTAATTCATCAGTGGTTTCAACAGCCTTGTCCTTTTTCTCATTAGTATGATCATTGTTGAGGTTGTAAACGCGATCTAAAAGATTTCCTTTAAGTCTGTCATTTAGTAATTTATCTTTTCCTAACCCTGGCAATGCGTTAAGAAAACTGTTAACTATATTTTCGAGTTTAAATTGATAGTCTTCGTCATTTATATTTTTAAGCAAAACATTTATGTTTTCTACAAGGAGATTTAGTAAATTTTGTTTTTTAAATTCGAATATTTGATTCGGGTATACGGGTATTTCTTTCGACCATTCGATGACAGTACTCCGAAGTAATTTGCTATATTCATTCTTGGATGCGATGTCATTTCTTGCCGGGTTCCTGTAAACCTTCGCCGGTCCATCCTAAAACACAAGAAATACTTTACAATTTTAATTTTTGAAGGATTTGATAGTTTTTAGTTATTCTCACTTCGTTACATTTATACAAAACAAATAACATTCTCCTTACAAGGGGCCATCGCATCGGCTCCGCGCAGCGAGTGGAGCCTACGTCTGCTCGGGCGCTGCGACCCCCACCTAGGGCTATAGGCCCGCCCCCGTACCGCCCTGTATCAGCAGGATGCGAAACAAAAACACCACCCGAAGGGTGCATACGCCCCAAACGGGCCAACGTTCACCCCTCTCGAGTCTTCTTACAAGAAAATCACAAACGTAGTCGATAAGAAAAACGTGTTAACTATAAAGTTTTTAATTGAATACGATATGTCACTGTCCCTTTGAAGTTTACCACTCACGTATAACAAAATATGTAATGCTAGGCTATGCTTGTTAACAATTAGACTAAGAAAAAAACTAGTGAGCAAAATGTAGCCTTGGACCCAAAACTACTTTTATTTACTGCATTATTATAACTTACTTGTAATTGAAATCGTTCATCGGCGGACATATGATGCTTAGTAAAATGCTGGTTCATTCTTTCCTTTATAAAGGGACACTCGTGTTGGCTGCAGGACTGTAAAATTGATTACAAGATGGCGTTGATCCAAAAGCGATGTTGCATTTTAACAATGAAATATTTTTTAGTTTCCAGTTCAGTATTTTAAAATACACTAAAACCTTTTTATAAAATTACTAAATAGGTACGTATAGAAAACTTTATTTTATCATAATCTGTGGAAGTTGAAATTGACAGCTGGCATATGAAAATAGAAAATTTGTGATAATAGTTCATAGGAACAAGACTGGCTGTATGGACTGACTAAAGCCCTTTGCTAGATAGGTAGATATTAATTTATGATATAACTAGCAAACACGGCGAACTCCGTTTCGCTACCAGATGGCTTCGTTTTATGTAACATTTCGTTTGGTGATCCCGCTTTGAAATTTCTGTTGAAATTTTACACGGAGCCCGAGACCTTTCCAACGAATGCAAAACGGTGGAAATCGGTTCGTGCGTTCTGGAGTTATAGCGTCAGGAAGGAAAACCCGACTTATTATTATATAGTAGATAGCTAGATATAATAATGGCTTTCCCATTAGGGATAAATTAATATCTGTCAGTCTGATAATACTTTATAATTATTGGTTAATAAGTTTAATTGTCGTGTTTGAGTTGGTTTAGTTTAATTTTAAATAATTTGTATAGTAAGAATGATTTTCAGAACATCTAATTAAATTGTCTTGGAGTAGTCTTGCCTGTCTTGGGCCGAAGGGATCAAGACATGCTAATTAAAGATTTAAGTTGGGCCTGGTAGGTGAAACCAGAGCTGGTGCTTACACTGAATAAGTATCGCAATTTAAAGGATATGCAATCATTAAAGGTGCATTTTTAAATTATTTTTTATCCGTCCCCCATATAACGCCGTATTCCTGCCCTATAACGCGGAGGTTTCTCGATATTTCTTTAGAGAATTTGTCAAGTCCATAATTAGTTTTGCGTGCGCAACTGTTTCTTTTGTATAAATAATTTAAACTAAACTTATTAAATTGGTTTTCCTACTTTTTAATTGTTCAAAAAACGGTTTTACGAGAATACTTTAGGATTTTCTATAACGCGGTTCGGGTTTACAAGGGATTACTGAATATACTGCGCAGTAATCACACATGCGCTGTAGCGTCCGCTGAGGGCTTTGCGACGTTGCCGCGTTTATTAGATTACATTAAATACTTACAATGCAAGATTTTATCTTCTCGTGTATAGCCTTTAGCCTCTCCAAGTACATAACATCAATATCGTTGCCAAAATCCTTGGTTTTTATATCATTTTGTTTTATATGTTTAGGCAGGCCTGCCGACCCTGAAAAGACATGAACTTAACGCCAAAAGAAGCGGCATGTGGATGCTGGTGACATTTTTTACTGAAATCCTACTGTTGGTCTTAAGGGAATTTACAGCTCAGCTCAGGCTGTTGTGGCCAGCGAAGGTCTACCGGGTTTTTTGGTACGACAAGTGCAAGGCCGTCTCCTGCAAGACTCAACTTGGGCCTTCGCGGTGTCAATCGCCTCAAAGACAGGACGGAAGTTCACTGGAGTGAGCGAAGTAAGGGTCCACGCCTTGCTCGGTGAGTATGCTATTATAAATATTATTAATAAGAAGTAATTATTATATATTTTTTAAATTTAAACATTAATTCATTCCTTATGTATTCGCAGTATTACACTGAAGTATTTCCGAACCAATTCACCTTCTCCACTACTCCGGTCCGGCGTCGGAAACCGGAATCAGTCATGAGAAAAGTATCGGAAGGCCGGATTGTGCTTCTCCACTTTATCCGACTATAATCGATCAGTAAAAATAAGTCACCTCGTCGCAACGGACGCAACGCAGTGCTTTATTAAAATTCCTCGGCTTTATGATTCACAATGAGTGCTGCCTTTAATCGCTAACAACTTTTAGCTATATTGTTATACGTTCGAAAACAAAGAAGAAAGAAGAGTTATTGGATACATTCTTAACGTTTCTTGGCAGGCAATTTTTTACCTTTTCGTCATTTTCTTTTCATACATTATTTAGCCATTATTCGTTCGGAATAAATTATTGTTTTTCGATATTTAAGCTGTAGCCAGGCTTGGAGTTTATATTTGGTTTAGTTTGTTGATTGCGCTCGAAGCTTAATATAAATTGTATAGAATCAAAATCCCCCTAAATAAATGTACCCGCTGAAAATACCCTTGGGCATCTTGTTTTTCCCTAAATTTGGGGTCAAAACACCCAAGTTGGCATCACTGGCGATCACTTCAGACCGATAAAACGCCGCGTTCCGATCTAGCAAATTATCGGATCGTTAAAAACCGGACGCCATGGGTGGCGGTGTCACTTAACACCAAGTGAGCCTCCAGCCCGTTTGCCCCCTGTCAATAATAAAATAAACTTACCATTAAAAACAGTGGGCGTCGACAAAGAATTTCGTTCCATACTGTACAAAGGTCTGTGAACAAAATATTATACCATTAATTTCCTGCTGTAGTGTTCAGCTCAGAGGTCGTACGAGGCTCTCAACCAAATGAACGCGATCCAGATAACATGGACAAGCTGGCAAGTCGGTTCTCACAGGTCTAGCCTAGCGATCGTCCTGCAACCCATCGGGGCAACATCGGCCATATATGGCTATACAAAACATGTTTGGCTATATGGCCGGGACATTACTGCAATATTGCATAGTGTGGCTGCTATTGTTTGCAATGTTGCCGGGCCACAGTGTTGCAGCCATCAATTGCAGCAAAACATGGCCCGTTTAGAAGCGCCATAACAATTACAGGCTACCGAAATGATTCGGTAAATGTTTTAAATACATTGAACCGATTTTTATATCTGAACAAATAAATAAATAATAATAATAATAAATTCATTCATTAGCCTTTATTGGTGACACCCAGTACAATGTAAGAACAATTATTTAAGTTACATAAAAAACACTTAATTCTAACACATAAATAAAACTTAATCGTAAATACGTCACTTGACCCGTTTTGGATAGTCAGCGTGTTCTGTGACACGTAGGCCTCTTCCAGCTGTTTCCATTCTTTTCTGTTATTAGCTCTTCCTGTCCAAGTTGTGCCTCCTATTATCTTTATATCGTCTGCCCATCTCTTGCTCGGTCTTCCTCTTTTCCTTTTTCCATCACGTGGTTGCCATTCTGTAATTATTTTTGTCTATTTCAACCTGCTATCTCTAGTCATGTGCCCAGTCCAGCGCCATTTCAACTGCCTTATTTTCTTTATAATGTCTTCTACTTTGGTCGTTGATCTGATCTCTTCTGCTTAATAATAATAAATAATAGTAATGATTAGCTATAACATTTTGCTAAATATTGTCTCACAAGATTGTGGGTGCAACTCTTACGCCTGGGACTTTTATATTTTTGTGTCCTGCCTTCCCGACTGGTTCTAATAACTTTAATTTTGCTTGTAAAACATTTAATATAAAATAATATAAGAGATAAGTGAATGAGAGAAGAGAAACGTGTTCAGTCGATCCTGAATGTGCTACGCATATATACAGGTGGCTCAAAATTAACATACACCTATCCCTAGGCACACACAACTCAATTTCTCAATGTGAATGTGTCGCTCTAACCGTAGCAGCCAGAGCCGTGCAGCGGTTAGGAATTATGTAGTAACTTTTGTATTAATTTCGTTCGTTCGACATCTGTGCTGATAGCGCTATAAATAAATAGACAAACATCAAACTGATACTGGATTGTCATGAAGCACTGGAGGCAATAACAAACAGGGTTACCGTACAGTGGATAGGCCCTTCCTCTTGTCAGCAAAAGTAAGCAAATCTCTCAAAAATAATAGTACGTAAACGAATGAATTTTTAGGAATCTTCGAAAATGCGTTTCATTTTCAAGCACAGACAACGCCCTAACCTGAACCTGGTTTTGTTCGCCAGAGATCAACTGAACTCCAACATCAACGATACTCGCGAAGCGCGGTTAACCAGCTAATGACAAAGCGACTTCTGAACCGCAACAGAACTTATCTTGGCCATTGCGTCCATAACAAACGCTCTTTTCTTGAAGGACCCTAAGTCCAATTGGTTCGGAAATACTTCAGTTGGCAGCTGGTTCCACATAATGGTGGTGCGCGGCAAAACTGCCTTAAAAATCGCTCAGTTGTGGAACGACCCAACTTATTCTTCGGACATGTATCTCGGCGTGGTGATAAGTCCATAGAAAGCCTTATCATCCAAGGGATGGTGGTAGGCACGGTGCGGAAGTCACCTACGCGTTGGACTGACGACATCAAGTCTACCGTAGCAGGTTCACTTAATGAGTGCAGCGGGATGACCTCTAATAGGCAACGATGGCTAAACGTTGTGAAGCGCAACACATCTGCCCCTTCTAATACTTAGAAGACTCGAACATAACTGTTGCCACTGGTTTCTTTTGAAGTGAAACTTCTTTAGGCGCATTCGAAGAAAAGGGAGCGAGCGATTCAGACCGATTGAGAAAGAATGAGAAGGGCGAATAACGTTATAGGAATTCTATTTTTTACGTGCCATGCTACGTGTTTTTATTATCGAAGATTTAAATTTATTTTTTGTATAAATTTTCGACACTTGTATTATTTAAATGACAACTATCTTCCTTTTTCCCTCCCTCTAAGTCTCGGAAATCTAAAGTTTTAGATTAGTATATACATGAACAAAACTTAAAAATAGTTTGCCAAAGAAGTTTCACTTTTGATAAGTGTCCTTAGTACGCACGCACTTTTTTATGAATACAGACAGTTGACACCTTACATAGACATAGACATTTTAAAAAATAATAAAAGTTCCCACGAACTTATCTCTATTCTTCTAAATAATAATTTACAAAATCATGTAAAGCACCCAACACGGAAAAACTCCTGCTTAGACTTAATAGCAAGTAACATAAATGACACACATTCGGACCTCCACTACTTGGCACTTTCAGACCATGAGACCGCACAATCGCTGACTTTTACACTCGAAGAAAACGAAAATTTTAAAGATATTCCAAAATACTGGTTTATATACAGACGAGAACTCAATAGGGAAAACACTAATACATTTATTAGGTGTCTATCAAGCCTCACCTTCTCGGACGTATACAGCTCCACCACAACAAATGAAGCATTCGACAACTTCCATGACACTATAACTTTGTTTTACAATTTATGTTTTCCGATCCTAAAAATTAAAAATACATTCAAACCTATCAAAAATTGATTCTTTACTAAAGCCCTAAAAAAATGTTGTATAAGAAAAAGAACGTTATACCTAAAATATCATTTAAATAAGCACAATAAAAAACAAAATAAATCTGCATAATATAATAAATACTCATATATTTTAAAAAAAATTATACATAAGTCCCATCAGCTTACTAATGCAGAATACATAAATTGCGCAAAAAACAAAACTAAAGCAGCCTGGAATGTAATTAAAACAAATACACGAGACATGAGATTTTATTCAGGAATAGAAGCAATTGATATTGATAGCAAAACATATGAATCACCACATGAAATATGCAACTTATTTAATGACTATTTTACCTCACTGCCTACAAAAAATAAAACAAACAATTTGCCAGAAGCCAAAATCCCTCTAAATCATAAAAGTATTTTTCTTTCCCCCATAAATAACACGGATATATTAAAAATTATTACATCGCTAAAAAATACAAAATCTACAGGATACGATAATTTAGATACCAAAACAATTAAATCATGCGCTTTATACCTACTTGATCCACTGACATACATAATTAATCTATCGATGGAAGAAGGAATCTTTCCTGAAAAACTAAAAATATCAATTATCAAACCATTACATAAAAAAGGAGCAAAAACACAAATGACTAATTATAGACCAATAACTTTAATTCCCATATTATCTAAAATTTGCGAAAAAGTAATGTATAATAAAATAGAGAATTTCCTTTTATCATACGATATTTTAAAAAAAGAACAATTTGGTTTCAGAAAAAATTGTTCTACCACCCTTGCGTGCTTTTCCCTAGTCAAACAAATTACTGAATGCTTAAATGACAAAATGCTTATAGGTTGTACCTTTCTAGATATGACAAAGGCTTTTGACTTTGTATGTCATGAAAGACTTTTAAAAAAAATAGATTGCTACGGAATAAGAGGTAATGCTTATAACTGGGTGAAAAGTTACCTTGAAAATAGAATGCAATATGTGGAGATAACAAAGATTTGTAAATTAGAGCAAAAAACCTACAGATCCAATTTGAAGAAAAATGAGTACGGAACACCTCAAGGCAGTATTTTGGCCCGCTACTTTTTCTAACATACATAAATGACCTTCCAGATGCTATACACCAAAACTGTATACAATTTTCTGATTACACTACACTTATAATAAAAAGTAAAAACGAACAAGACTTAAAAAACAACTTAATTAAATCTCTAGACGACGCCATTAACTGGATGAATTCCAATAATCTACAAATAAACATGACCAAAACTAACATAATCCATTTTCAGACATATAACTCTAAAACACAATTAGACTTACAATATAAAAGCAATAAACTAGACATAAAGAACGAGTGTGTATTTTTAGGTATAACGATGGATAAATTTTGTAATTGGAAGGCACATATTGAAAAATTACAGAACAAAATAGACAGTTTTGTTTTTGTGTTAAAACGACTAAGGGAAACTGTTAACCATGCTACGGTATTAGCTGCTTATCATGCATATGTTTCATCTATACTTAGATATGGAATTATAATTTGGGGAAATTCAGTCGAAGTAAATAGGGTATTTAAGGCTCAAAAGAAATGTATTAGAGCAATTTGTGGAGCAAACTGTCTTGATAGTTGCGTACCTTTATTTAAGAAGCTCAAAATTTTATCTCTTCCATGTATTTATATTTTAGAGATATCCTTATTCGTACACAGAAACATACATATTTTTAAGTCGAATGTAGAAGTTGAAGTAAGAAGTAGACATGGGATGAAATTGGCTGTGCCAAAAATCAATCTGGAACTGTTTCGGAAAAACAGCTTTTGTATGGCAATTAAAGTCTACAATAAATTACCAAAAGAATTAAAAGATCTTCCGTCTAGATTCTTTAAAAAGCGACTTAGTGAATTACTTTTAGAAAAAATGTACTATTCAATAAATGATTATTTGCATGAAACACCGTAATTGATATAAAGCTAATGATGTAATGTATATAATATAATAGACTAGATAATATAAGAATTGACTTTGAATAATAATGTGAAATACTTTAAGACAAATTTGCGCGCCATCGTGTGTGGCAGAATATGCTAACGATTTATGATTGTATCACCTTAACATTTTGTACCATATTCTTGCAAAAAATAAATTATTATTATTACTCCGGCCAATTTAGACATTCGAAGGTACATTAAGTCCTAACAAGCTGAAAATCATTAAAATTGTTCAAAACATAATTATAAATAATACTAGCTGACCCGGCGAACTTCGTACCGCCTAACAGTCAATGAATGTCGTGTTACTTTTTAGCTGAACGAATTTAGGCTTTGATGAACGTAAAACAATAATATATTTATATAGATAGAAACAAAAAAGTATTTTATTATAATGAATGATGATGAAACCATACATACAGAATGAGATTAAAAATAAAAAATAAAATAAAGAAAAATCATAGACAACCTATAAAAAGACATTTACACTTTTGTTAACCTGTAGATTTTTTTCCTTAATCTTATAACCTTTACCAACTGATTTTTTATTCCCTAAATTCCTTTCCTTTCCGATGATTTTATGTTTTTACTGTAGAATAAATCTTAGGTATTATTTTCGGGAATTAAAAATTAAATAATTAATAAATAATTTTCACCACCAATTAAACGGTTTTATAACGTGATAGTAATTATTATGACTGATAAATCAGTCATTTCCAAAAATAAGGCTTCTATTTTGAGAATACTAGGATGATTACACAACTTGCTAAAATAATAGTTTTCTTATATCCTTTAGCTCACACACTTTGTAAGCGCGTTTCACATTACATGTAGCGACATCTCTGGTCAGAGGTGGATACTGTTATGAACAGCGGTGCCTCGATTATTATTATTATAGCCTCTTTATATCCATAGTGAATAATATATTAAGTATATCATATGATTAATTATTACATAATAATATTATGTGCATGCATTAAAAAGGAAGGACTAAGTAATCAAAAGATGATTTAAACTTCTGTGTAATGTATTCAAATTCGTAAACAAACCGTACATTTTCTATTGGTTATTAGAGATGTGACATTCTTATTTTTTTAGCATGAAACATCGATGAATAAAAAATAATCGATTTTTATATATTTATCGATTATTTCCTAATTTTTGAACTTTAAAGTTTTAGAATTATAATAACCCCCAAACAGTTATTTAAAAAAAATATTAATATACTAATCTAACCTTAACGAACTAGATAATAATTATAGTAAGTCTTGTTGTGCGAGCGTTGAGTGCAGACCTATCTACCTACAAATAAAAAACTACAAAATATAAGAACCTACAAAAAATAAAAATAAAAAACAAAATTGTTTTACCCAATAATAAGAATATTGTTATTGTATAGCAATGGTGGTTAAAAAGTGTTATGAGTGCAAGAAAAATATAACAAAAAAGACGCCGGGGATTGACTGCAGTAGATGCAATCGCATTGTCCATGCTGATCCTGTTTGCACGAAGCTATCTAACAAGCAGCTTAACACCCTTCGAAACTCATCAAGCATCGATTGGAGCTGTGATGAATGCCAGAAGAATGTGTCGCGCAGATCATCCTTCATCACTCCCAATGATGATACTGATGACGAGGATGATGAAGAATCGGAACCGAAGGAGCAAGGTAATATATCAAATCTGAATGTGAAACAACTTGTTGCTGACATAAGCAGAGAGCTTAAGAAAACTTTTAAAGAAGAGATGGGTCACATCGAGTCCTCTCTAAACTTCTTATCGGACCAGATGACGTCAATGGAACAGTCCATAAAGACCCAGAAAGAAGCTATTACAAAACTTGAGAACAAAAATTACGATCTCCTAAACAAAAACAAAAATTTAGAACTGAGGGTTTGTGCTATGGAGCAGCAACTGAGGTCATTGGAGCAAGGAAAACTTGGTGATACGCTGGAGGTGGCAGATCTCCCGGAGAGTAGTCTCCGGGAGATCTCCTTTCAATTGTCCTGGCGTAGGCCAGGACAATTGAAAAACGTTTTGGAAGTGTTAACAGGCAAGCTTGAGGTTGATAATGTTCACATTAAGTCAACCCAGTGGACAAAAGGAACTAATGAAAGACCTGGACTTCTACTGATAAAGTTGAACTCCAGAACTATGCAGCAACAATGGATCACTGCAAGTAAAGCTAAGTGTATAACAATAGGTCACATAATACCAGAGGCCCCAAAAGAGATCAGCAATAATAGGATCTATGTGAGAGAAGCCTTAACAAAACACATTAAAACTATTTTATACAAAACTAAATCCAGACTCAACATGTCATATAAGTTTATATGGTGTAAAGATGGCAAGGTCTTTGTGAGGAAAACAGAGGACAGTAAAATTCATCAGGTTAGATCTCTAGATGACATCCTCAGACTAGAAAAAACACCTGTCTTTTCTACACCTATATAAAAAAAAATATACACTAATTTTAAGTGTTTGTCATAACTTGTAATAAGAGATACATTCTTATACATACATCTTGCAAATTAATTATGGCAACTAGTTCAGGTAATGAAATTTTTAATTGTAGTTCTATTAATGATTTTTTAAAATCACTTCCTACAAAATGTCATGTAAATATTTCATGCATACATATTAATATTAGATCTATTATAAAGAACTTTCCTAAATTGCTTCAAATGATCAATAATAGCCATCTCCCTATAGATATTATTGTATTAACTGAAGTAGGCATAAAAAGTGAAATCTCTCATTTATTCAATATTCCCACATATAATATGCACACTCAACTAAGAACTAATCAAAAAGGGGGTGGGATTATAATGTATGTAAAAAATCATTTAAAATTAACTTTTCACAGTTTTAAGGCTACCACATTTGAAAATATAATAGGTTCATGTAAAATTGGGTCAAACCAACATATAGTTGTATGTGCTATTTACAGGCCACCAAGGCCAAGTACCCAAAACCTGTTTGTAAGGGAGCTCGACAATTGCATATCGAATTTTAACACAGTAACAAATATGCTTTTGGTTGGTGATATTAATATTGACCTAAAAAAGAATTCCACCTACAAAGATACATACTTAGAGATGCTCAGCGAGCATGGACTGTCGTGTGGAATATCTGACTTTACTAGAATAGAAACAAAAAGTAATTTAATTACTCAATCTTGCATAGATCATATTTTCTTCCGCGCTCCCTCATTAGGTCCGTACTCGGCGGCGTTATGCACCGTACTGGCCGACCACCGTGCTATTATTTTTGCCTGCTTAAGCTACATGCCCGTGCCTATTACGCCCACACAGGTACGTACTTGCAAACAAATTAATTACAAAACATTACATAACGAATTAAAAAAGGTTAATTGGTTCGAAACAAACACAACGAATTCTCCCAGAGAAATATATAATTTTATTCGCCTTTCCTTCGAAAACGCTAACAAAAAAGCGACATGTGAAATCTCAAAAAAATACCAAAGCTATTCCAAAAAGGTTAAGATACCTTGGATAGATGACAAAGTTAATAGCCTCTGCGACAAACGTAATAAATTATTTCAACAATGGAAGTCCTCACAGGATCCCGAAATTAGGCTTCAATATAATAGTATCAGAAATAAAATACACAAAATTATAGAAGTAAAACGAAACAATTACTATAACAATCAAATATCAGAACACTTTAGGAACTCAAGAAAAGTTTATCAAATATTGAATCAAATGCTAGGACGAAGGACGCTGTCTATCGATGAGGCTATCATGAAAGCTTTCGACTCGCAAGGTATCTCGGTTAAACAACTAGCTGATAACTTTGCCCTACATTTCAGCACTGCTGTTGGAAAAAGTGTCGTTGACTGTGATACAAAATTAGCAATCACGGACATTATGTGTGACCATACGAAACAAAGCATACGATTCAAATACGCGACCGAAGAAAAAATTAATAAAATTATAGAAACTCTAAATGCTCGGAAAACTCCGGGCCTTGATAGCATAAAAGTATCTGACCTAAAGTTAATAAAAAACGAAGTTTCTCCTGCAATAAAAAATTTAATTAACCAAAGTCTTAAATACGGGTTTTATCCTAACGATTTAAAACAAGGGTGTGTAAGACCTGTCTTTAAAAAAGGAAAGAAAGATGATTATGCCAACTACCGTCCTATAACGATACTATCTTCTATAAACAAGATAGTAGAGAAATATATTGGGGAACAAATTAAATCTTTTTTTAACAGACATGACATAATATACAAGAACCAATTCGGGTTTCAAGCAGGCAAAAATACCTCGGGGCTGCTATCGCGTTTCACGGACGAAGTAAATAATAACCTTGACCTTAAAAAATATACTCTCGCTTTGTTCATAGATTTTTCCCGCGCTTTTGACACCTTGGATCATAAACAACTTGAGAATAGACTTAATCATGTAGGAATTCAGGGGCCACTAGGCACTTGGTGTTCAAATTATTTAAAAAATCGTACTTATGTAGTGAAAATAAACAATACACACAGCGAGGTTGTTTCAGTATCAGAAGGCACCGCCCAAGGCTCGGTCCTCGGTCCTCTCCATTTTTTGACTTACGTAAACCAAATGCATAATCAAGTAGAACACTCCACTTGCTACCAGTTCGCAGATGATACGTGTTTGTTAGTTGGAGATAGGGACCCTCATATAGCTATTGAAAGGTTACAATCAGATTTTAACAACATACTAAAGTGGTGCCATGATGCTAAACTAGTACTTAATATTGAAAAGACAAAACTACTTATCATACAATCCAATTCCATAAAAGAAGGTACTGGTATAGCATTGGTGGCTCACGATCACGCTTGTCTCCACAAAACAACAATGTGCAAGTGCCCTTCTATACAAATAGTCGATAAACAAAAATATCTCGGATTAATTATAGACAAAAATATGCATTGGAATCAACACATAGAATACGTCTGCGATAAACTTCGACAGTTTTTGGCACAAATAACAATACTCAAAAATCGTATCCCATTTAAAACCAAACTTTCACTTTACAACGTGCTTTGCGAATCAGTCATCAATTACGGTCTAAGTAGCTACGGGAGAACTTATCCAACGTATCTCAGCCGAATACATAACCTCCAAATGCGAATCCTCAAACACGTTGTCTCGAGAAATGTGCTCGACTAATACAAAAATGAAGAAAAAGGAGTTTTCAAACACTGTAAAATATTGCCCGTATCAGAAAAAGTTAATAAATGTCTTCTAGTCGAGCACTTTTTTCGAGATGACTTAAAAAAACGAGTAGAGCATGACGTACAGACCCGAGCGGTAACGCAAGTCCGGCTCTGTACATCAAGAGCAAACAACGTATACGGCGAGAGAACGTTGAGGTATTTGCTACCGCGGCTAATAAATGGTCTACCAAATCACATATTAGATTGCCTAACGCCAACCAATATAAACAGCAAACTAAAAAACTACTTTTATATGCATTTGTCGCGCTCCTAAACAAGATTGTTATGGTTACATGAATATAAACCACAGCGGTTTGCTAATGTAACTTGTTATGATTGTATTATATTTTTTTGTAAAATAAAGAAATTAAAAAAAAAAAAAATTGGTTTTTTGGACAGCTACGGCGCTACGGGAAATGCAGCCCCTCCACCCTTGCGTACCAAAGTACAGGCATTTATTCAAGCCTTTCCATTTCCTCCGCGCCTCCGATTTTTTATATACACTCTAGGGGTAGGGCAGACAAGACCACGTGGATAGTGGGGCGCTCTTATTCGGTTTTGGGTACTTTTTGGATATAAAATTTTGAATTTTAAAACATTTTAAAAAATAAAATTAGTAAACACTTTAAAGTATCGATATTTTCAAATATAATGGAACCCTATACTAATTATTGAAACGTGAAGTGATTGACGTTTGACATCAATTATTTGTCAAATTTATTATATTATAGCGTGTTATTTTATTTGCCCATTTGTATGGAAAGTAAAAATAAATGTATCCTCATGAACCGTAAGTTTCCTCAATTTAAAACTTTGCAAAACGCTTTCTTTTATTGGAAAGATTATCCAGAATCTGTTGCACAGATTTAACAAGGACGTTGCTACTGACAATGCACTATCGACATCTTTATATTATGTTCGCAGAGTACACAGTAGCGATATTGAGTATCTTATGTATTTATTGAAGTTATACTTCTTTAGACGCGTTATGAAAAATTTATGAGAGTGAAATTTTACGATGCGCGCGCACCGTGACACAAAATTAACAGAATGAAGTTGCCCACAAAAGATGCTACAGCATTGGACATAATTTAAAACAACATTCGAATAATAATAAATATTTATTTATTTAATTTTTCAAATGTAAACTGAACATTATTGACTATAATGACTCCTTTTCCAGTCTTTGATTATTTATTTGTAATTATTTGCATGCAATCAAAAACTATTTTTAATAATGCCAAAGAAGTGTAAGTTCTTACGCGCGTACATAAGTGCACGCACCCTTTTTTATATACTGAGACATTTTCGTATTGGTTTAGTATTGTAAGTAGAGTGAATGTTTTGTGAACAATAAATTATGGTCTAAGATCGGGATCTTATACAACGACCTTCACCGAGATGCTTATTTAATGAAACTTATTTTATATATAATTTAATATGTCAATAAATATAATCCATATGGGTTGCCTAGCAAATTTCAGTCCAGAGTATGTTTAATTAATTTAAAAAAAAAAATATTTTTTTAAACATTTCACCGGTATGATTATTAGATAAATTCTATACCAATCGAAAGTATGAAGCCCATAGAATATGCAAACGTTAGGTTGTTTTGAATCAATTAATTATTTATGTGTATATTTTTTATGTGACACTAAAGTATATATACATCTTTAGTATAAAAGAAGGTTATAGTGATAAATATATAATACTATACTGATTAAAAATATTGATTGAAAAAAGTTCAAAAAATTTACTACATGCAAATTATAAAAAAAAAATTTTTTTTAAATATTAATTAAACATACTCTGGACTGAAATTTGCTAGGCAACCCATATGGATTATATTTATTGACATATTAAATTAAATATAAAATAAGTTTCATTAAATAAGCATCTCGGTGAAGGTCGTTGTATAGCGGGATCTTATACTATTATACTTTTTTCTAAATCGAGACATTAAATTGAATACACACAATACAAGTTTATATTTTACAGACCTATACTAGAAGCTGCATTGTTCGGTTAGGTCCCAACACCTGGCGTTTCCCATTTTTATTATACATAATAACACACCCAAAGATTTATATACAGTTACATGATTGCAGAGTTTTGACATTGACAGTTATCAATAGATACGATAATAATATAGAAGTATCAGAATTTAATAACAGCAAAGAGGTTGATAAAAAAAAATCGCAAATGTTGCTTCGGTTGGACGAAATTTATATTAGTATTTTTATTTATTCCTTGAACTCTAAAGAAGGCTCTTGTAAGGAGAAAAAGTTGGAAAAATTGTAGTGAAAAACCTAAAAACCAGTTTTTATTCGGTGTTCAATATGTTGGTATGTACTTAAAAGGTAGGCTAAGTAAAAAATCATATTAAGCCGAAACGAAGTTCGCGGCACCTAGTAATGAATAAACTCACAAACATTCAGTAATATACGCTACAACCTTATACCTCTGGGCCTTAGATTTCTGTATCTGTTTCATGATCAATTGTCAATATAATAGGCAAATAGGTGCTGTTACCCTCGCCGTCGTGTTTTCCTTCACCGTTCGAATGTTAAGTGCCCACATAGACATTCCATTGGTGCGCATCGAACCTACGACCTCAGGGATGAGTCGCACGCTGAAACCACTAGGCCAACACTGCTCCACAGAGTTATATTTAAGTTAAATCTCTGTCGACTGATTTACTTTTCTTGATTATGATAGAACATGAAAGAACGCTATTCAAGAAAAGAGTTTCTATAATCAAACATTTGACAGATGTAAATTTGTTGTTGAAAAGAAATTTGTGAATTAAATTTTCCGTGGGAAATGTAAGTATTTTTATCAATAATATAATGTTGAATATGAGAGATCTTAGTATGAGGACATGGAACTCACTTGCATCAAGGAGAAGCTATCACCATATTATATGAAACTTCCCCAGGCCTGAACCTAACACTGTCAACTGGCTGGCTGCACACCGGCCTGACTCCTGCTACTCCATCTCTCGTATTATGAAGATGACAGTAAGTCAAATTAGCATTAACAATAGAAATATTCTTTTAGTGATTAAATTAACATTAGGGAGTTTTTTGCCTCATGAAACAGATACTTAGAAGCTAAATGGTTATAATATCGTAATCAGGCAAAGGGCAAACACCTGCTTGTCTATTAAGAAATAGGCAGAAATCTAAGGTCAACTTAAGGTTATTGTAGACAGGCTGTAAAACTTTTTGATCTAACGAGGGTCGTTTTCCGTGTCTCACGCCCTCTATTTAGCAGCCTTAGTGATGACTGCTCTGTCATATTATTGTTTCAATGGGGTCAATTTTATTAAACTTAAAATTGTAGTAAATCTTTGAAAGTCGTATACCTACTAATGTTATAAAGAGAAAAGATTTGATTCCATTCAATAGGCTCCAAAACTACAGGACTTTTGAAAAATTATTTCCCCATTAGAACACTACTATGATGAACATACGCTATGTATTTAAAAATAGTTAAGAGTATAAAATTACGATAGTATAATTCGAATGAAAAAGACCAATAAAGATTCCTATATGCTGCGGAAACAATTGACGTCACTATCTACAAAATAATCTTTTGCATTTAAAAGTCTATAACCGAAAGCTTTAGGCTGCAAAACATTCGAAACGCAGACCACAGCTAATATACAATATAATGAACACTTTTGTTCTGGTCTCTTTTCAGTACATCCCTCTGCCCCAAAGCTGAAATGGACAGTGACGGAATGGTGGCGGTTGTACGAGGTCTGGGCAACTCCGCCCTGACGGTTACGTTAGTTGACGGATGTAGACAATACACTCTGCAGCCTGAGGGTTATTCAATTCAATATATATTCCTAGTCTAATTACCAATTCAACTAAGGTCATTTAGAAAAAGAGCCTGCAACGCACTTGCAAGTTCTGATGACTGTCCATGGGTGGTGTCACTTAACATAAGATGAGCCTCCTGTCTGTTTCAGTTGTATAAAAAAAGTTATTAAAATTTGGACTTCGTGGGACTCTCACTTCTGAGCACCAGTGGACTGGTGCACAGATAACCGTCGTATGGTGAAGGAAACCTTAGACCCATGTGTCAGAAGGTTGAACCCCTACTTGCCTATTAGGTAATAAAGCCCAGGCTTTGAAGGTTATTGCGCCACTATTAATATTAATATTTGTAGATGAGATAAATTGTAGGTGTGGCTTCAGTGGAGTCGGAGAGGATTCCTGGCACAAATCCAATTTGTAACTAGAAATTAAATATACAAGAACAGGTTTTTTTATGGTTTTAGCCACCAATGAAACGCGACAAGCATCAGCGCAGTGTCATGACGCAGTTCGCAGTGACAGCTGTGCCCAAGCCACTGACGGCAGATATGCCAGCACATATAGGGTACAAAATTTATTTATTTCCCACATATTTTTTGTATGCCAGTGCACAATCAAATAGGTCTACCTAGATAAAAAATGGAAAACTTATATTTATTTATTAATAAAAATACATAAATTATCCCTACTGTAATAACTGTGATAAGTTTTGAAGTAAAACTTCTTTAAGCGGGACTAGGGAGTAACTCCGATTTTTCCGATTTATAGTCGTATGTAGTTTCCGCTATTTAAAAATAACAACGATAGCGCGTTTTATTAACTGATTTAAGTCAGTTTCTTGGTAGTGTTTATTTAGGATAGCATTCACTTGTTTTCTTTGATACTGATTATTGTAATTATTTTATTATTAGTATATTTATATTTAAAATGAAAATCCATACTAGTAACATTTAACCAAATAAAAATTCCAGTAAAGAGGGAAAGTTCCCATCCTAGCTTGCTTTTCTTTTGTTGTACATACGGCCAGTGTTTTCGCTTAGTTTCGTATTGTACCATTTTGGAAGAAGTAAAAATTATACGAAATTAATTATCCTAAAAAGCTGGTCTATTTTATTTAAAAATAACAAAGTTGTATAGGAGAATAGCAAAGTGAATAAAAAACATTCAACCGTTCTAAAAAAAATATTTTAAATTGCAAAGTTTTTTCATACGGTTCCTTACCTTAAAACAGCATCAATTTTATTTTTATCGTTCTTTACGACTTAATATGCGCATGGCTTTGGACCCCTTAATAAGATGTCTCAAAATGATTAAAACGGGTGGCGCAAAAGTAGTGCCACTAAAGAAAATTTGTGGCACTACTTTTGCTTTACTTTTTTATTTTTTTTATATGACGATAGGTTTCATTCTGTTGTTGAAAATCGATAATGAACAAATGTAAAATACACTGAAAATAAACATGGACCGTTTTACTCCCCAAGAACGTGTAATAATCGTGTTCTTTCGGAATATTTCATCAGTGATAAAAACACAACGTGAATTTCGTCGACGATTTCCTGCAAGATCACCCGATCTGACGTGTCCAGACTTCTTTCATTGGGTTTTTTTGAAATCTCGGGTATATGTGATCAAGCCACAGACTCTCGCGGCTCTAAAAGAAAACATTCATCAAGAAATAAGGAACATATCGCAGGAAGTATTACGGCAACTTATACAAAATGTCATAAATAGGGCTCAAATGTGCATCAACTCTCGATCTTTAAATCCTAATG
This sequence comes from Pieris melete, assembly GCA_963693345.1. NCBI lineage: Eukaryota > Metazoa > Arthropoda > Insecta > Lepidoptera > Pieridae > Pieris > Pieris melete. Next base: position 527,950 of record CAVNZK010000325.1, on the reverse strand, counting down.
GTATGAAATTTAATGGCACAAATATAGGTACATTTAAAAAAACCTAAATCTAGTTTTCTAATTTAGAAAAAATGTTATCTGAACCAAATAGGGTTTTTACTTTTGCGCCATCCAGTATGATGTAAATGATATTTTCTCAGTTCCCAGTGTAGTACTTTAGCTTCTTTCTGTTGGGTAAAGAGCATGCACCACCACATTATTGCATGGTTCACCATTGCCGAGTGATGAAAATATGCAAAACAAAATTTGGAGCTGTTTTAACGTGCAGTCGTGATTCGGCAAATTTACCCAATAATGTCGAAAAAAAAGGAAATTATAATGAATTATATAATATATAATACATAATATACACAGTATTAATATATATGTCACCGTAAAATTGTAAACACCGTTAGATTGTAATCTATCTCGCGAGATTATAAACTGTTGAAAGATTGTGAACCTCAACGAACTGCTTACAATTTAACGTATTATTATTCGGTAGTTATATGAAATTGTTGGAAAGTAAAATTAATCTGTAATTGACCAAAGAAGTTTGAATGATAACTAAGTTAGTGTAGTACAATCTACCGAATAATAATACGTTAAATTGTAAGCAGTACGCTGAGGTTCACAATCTTTCGACAGTTTATAATCTCGCGAGATAGATTACAATCTAACAGCCTGGCCACGGGACATTCGCCGACGCGAATATTCGCGCGGTGCGAACCGCGATGCGTCTAGCGACTGAAATAAACTCATAGCAATGTACTAATCAAGCCACGCGCAACGGCGACCGGCGAAATGTACCGAGCGAATCGCGCGGGCGACTGACGTCGCGACGGGCGAGCGAAACAAATGCATGAATCAGTACGGTGCAAGCCACGGAGTCGAGCGGCAGTCGCGGCGAATAGAGAAGGGAATAAATAAGTTTAGTCGTGGTTGCGGCGAAAAATGAATACAGAGTTTTTTGTTACTGAAATACTGGCTAGACCAGCTATTTGGAAGTCTGGCCATCCACAGCATTAATTTAATATACCTTATTCTCAATAACAATTTTTCAGCGGCACTTAAAATTCTATTTGCATTAACTTTTTTCTCCAATTCTGGTTAAATATTCATAAGAATATAATTGAAGGTTTCAATACTCATTCTGGTATACTCAAAAAAATAATTCTGGATATATTCTGAATTTCTCATACTTCTTGTGGAATTCTCCACAATTTCTCCAAATATTAGGTCTTGCACCAAAAGCTATTACTTTCCAAGCAATATCGAGATGATTTCGATAAAGACATTTCGCTGTCGAACTTCCTTACTGGTCGCGGCGGCAAACGTGACTGGTCCGTGGCCTGCAAACGGACCCGCGCGAATGATGGTCGCCTCGCCTCCCGCATCGCCGTTCGCACCGACGATCCCCGTGGCCAGGCCGTAACGGTGTTTACAATTTTACGTTTAAGCTGCGTATACATTAAGCGCGGCAAACCATTGAACATTGGCGCGCGCGGCGGCCGCGCTCTATGTAGACGGGGTCGCCGCGCGCGGCGACTCGAACATTGCCGCGCTCGAACGTGCCGCGGGTCGATCCGCTCGATGTCGGTTTTTGAGACCGCATCAAAGGAACTTCAGTCGTTGGCTCGCGCGCAGTTGGGACGGTTATAGTTTTGGTGATTTGGCTCGCGCGGCGAATACGTAAAAAAGGGCGCGTGTACTTATGTACGCGCGTAAGAAGTTATACTTCTCTGGCATTATTAAAAATAGTTTTTGATTGCATGCATATAATTAATTACAATTAAACTAAAAACCAACTAAATTTATATCTTCATATTGGCTCCCGCGGCAAATGAAGGTCAACTCTGGTCGAACATTGGCTCGCGCGGCTGCCGCGCTTAATTTATACGCAGCTTAACATATACATAGTTTTGTAGTGCATTTTGAAATCTTATTTACTGTACAATTTTTAGATGACGCATTGCCACGTGAACCCGACGTCACCCCAGATAGAGGTGACAGAGTTCCCACCACAACGGGCTGAATTATGTCCAGGTTTATTTAAATCAAATCATTTTTAACATCAATTATTTAACGAAATATTGTCTCCCAGAAGAGCGGTACGCACGAACTGCGTCCACAATTTGCAATTAAGTTATGGTACAAGTAGCGGCACGATACTCTAGCGCTGACCGTTATTGCGCAGAAGTAAAAAATAAGGTACCTGAGAGGGGCCAGCGGAATGAAGAGCGTCGATTGGCTCTCCAGTCGCATTCCGTCCTCCGCGCGACAGTACACATGCGCAGCAATCCCCACCACGTATCGGCCAGCGCTAGACTTACATGCCTATAATTAACCGATTCTTAAAAGGCGCTTGTGAGCCCTCTGGCATGGAGTGTCTCTGGGAGCCATATCACATATCATCGGGAGAGCCTCCTGCCCGTTTGCCCCACGGTATACGTAGAAGGAAAATGATTATGGTAATCCTTTGTTACGTTACGAGGACGTTGAAAAATAAGTGAAGATGGAAGGGACACCTTGAGAGGAGCTAATGGACAAATCTTTGTTTTTAATTTATTTTATTATTATTTATTACTTAAGATGTCATTTGGAACGTGGTTTAAATAAAAAATGCTGGATCCCCACTTGCTACGGTGACCTGACCTCGCGTTATCCACGCTTGACATCCACCATGCTCGTCCGTTAAGGGAACTTTTAATCCCTTTTAATTTCAGGTCAAGGCAATTTTGAAATTGGTGGTAACGGCAGTGGTGAGAAGTACCACGCAAAGAAGTCAACCACATTCAGGGGCGGGATGAGTTGGCCTGATAAAGGTAGGTTTATGGATTAAGACAATTTTGATGGACTTTGTAGAAAAGTTATCTTTATTAATGTTTTTTATGAAATCATCGTAATACGAGTATATTCAATATAAAGAAGATCCCTCTCCAGTAGGCAGCTCATGTCTAAGCGTCGTGGTCAGCTAGGAAGCGGACTATCTGTTTCCATCGGCTTCTGCCCAGCACCTCTTTTATGCCATTGTCTACTTTTGAGTAGGGTGATCTTTTGCCTTCCGTGTTACCAATCAAGTACCTCCAAGTTCCCACCGCCTCTGCGCCTCGCCTCTTTGGCCGAAATAAGAAACATTCATGATCTATGTGCGATGCGCACCATCGAAAAAGAAGATACACAAAGTCAAAAAGCAACCTAAAGTTTTCTTTTCGTGGATGATTGCGTGACGCTTCCCGCGGCACGAATACCTCGTGGTGGAGGGTTATGTGGACCTCGCTATTACTAAAAAAATCCACAGCGTCACTAGCAATCTAGCTAGTGATCTAGCTAGCATTTTAGGTAAATCTCGGTCCTCGGCCATTATTGATGTAAAAAACAGCAAGGGACATACTCAATTGAACAAGTCGTCTTGATTTGTAGAGCTGGGATAGGTCAGGTACAACGCTTGCAAGATTGCGTCAACAACCGATGTCCTATCACACGCTTTAAAACTAGTATGGCAATGGTCAGCTCATTAGTATGTAACACGATACCTGGACAACTAAAAGTCAACAACAAGGAAGGGTTCACTCGGGAAAAGAGTGCGCATTCTTAAGAACGTGGGCTGACGACTTGACTTGATAATAGATGCAAGAAAAAATTGGCTATTTGCAAGGAGACTTTCACCCAACAGGGGTCCATATTCACAGGCGACTAGCATATAACTACTAACATTTAGCAATAAGTAAATACTCATATTTGAAATGGCTTAAGTTCCACTGGAAATAGAAATAGAAAAGACTTTATTATTATTCTTAATTTATATAATAGAGCAGCCTAGGAACTTCAGCGTGCGACTCTCATCACTGAGATTTAACATTCGCTCGAACGGTGAAGAACAACATCATGAGGAATCCGGCTTGCCTTAAACCCAACACGACAGTGGGTGTCAGGCACAGACGGCTGATCAAGAAATGAATACAGAAACCTGAGATCCAGCCCTAAAGTACACGAAATTCGTTTCCAGGATCAGTATTCGCATCTCGTCCCTCTGTGCAGCCGGACTCGTTCGCCAGTTCACTTCGGAAATATCCGAGTATGTCTCCCGAGAGGTCTTCAGAGATTTTGGAGCGATTAGTCTCTTTTGCGCAGAATAGAAGTGGTAAGCAGCTACATTTAAAAAAACATCATAATTAGTGTTTCAGTGTTTGACGGCCTCATTGTTCTAATGTCTTCGACTGGAGATCATGGTTCGATTCCTGGGTCATAGAGAGACAATAATTGTAGGCTCTAAGTTCAGCAGTTGGATCCGCAGGGTAATATTTCTATGATAATTTTACTGTTGTCTTTTTATTCATGTATCAATCTACAAAATAGAATGAATAAAAAAAATAGCAAGTACAATACATATTTGGGTATTAATTAAGTATATTATGGTACACGACCTTCCTGGTTAAATTAATTTATTTTAAACATAGTTGCATTGTTTAGTTTTTAATCAATTTAAGTAGGTAGCTGTTATAATATCTCATTGACATACCTAGGGACCTTCGTATGTCTTTGAACTAGGGTCATTGACCTTCAAATGGCATTCCCTTCTGAATTTCCAAATATAATACAATTTGACTTTTTAGGTAAAAAAGAATATGGTTTAAAACTCTTCTGTTCAGTTTATTTGCGGTGTTTGTCTGTGGAATATATATATTTATTTATTTATTTAAAGGAAACTATATTTTTATCCAGGTATCAAATCCAAATTGTCATCACCAACGCGCACCGTTGAGTCGGACAGTCAAAACATCAGTTTGGAGTCTCGAAGGAAACAAGTACCCGACCCTGAAATTAATCTTAGGAGACGGTATGTGTGTGTGTATGTTAAAGTGTGTACTTTAAGCTTTGACTTGTTTAAGCTATCTGATGCTTAAGGAGTATTTAGAATATCCATAGCGATTATCTGCATCATGAGCACACCCCCACGTACCCACCCTCACTTTTACACCATCACATTACACAACTGATGTATTACTTAGTTTAGTGTTAAATATTTTTTATTGTTTTTTTCCTTTTGTAAATGAATCTTTTTGTACATTATGTATTCCTTCGTACTTCGTTATAAGCTTAGTATAATTTAATTATATAATATATATATCTTAGCTGTAGAATTACGAAATAAAATTTAATAGCCCGTCAATAAAACATCTAATAACACTTGCCCATACAAGACCGGAATGTCTTGGGCAACATATACAAATTGGGGAATTGTAATATATTCTTTATAAAGATTACGGACCAAACGGACGAGGAGAAAGCTCATCTGATGTTAGTGACACTGCCCATGGACACTCTCAATGCCAGAGAGCTCGCAATTGCCAGCATTTTACGAAGTGGTGCGCTCTTTGAAGAACCCTTAGTTTTATTGGTTTGAAAATACTTCAGAGGGCTGGTCCCACATAGTCTAAGGGGCACCAAAACTCTCAGTCCTGGTACGGATGTCAAGGTCATAAGTGATAATAGGACAAGGAAAAAGTAAGTTTATTTTACTATTTCCAGCACAGAAGAGTCGCCAACAAGAGATGGTAGAAGAGAAGAGTCGTGGCGAAGAAATACATTTTGTAGAAGCCATGATATCAGATATTTAAGAGAAGTTACCAAAGCTGTTAGAGAAGGGATAAGATCGCATGTAAGTCATTTCGGAACCTTTTTAAGAAAAATACCGGGTCAGTGCTGCCAGCTCTTCCATAATAATAAATAATCAGTGGCGCTACAACCTTTTTTCTTAGGTCTGGGCCTCAGAATTCTATGGCTGTTTCATGATCATTCGTCAATCTAATAGGCAAGTAGGTGATCAGCCTCCCGTAACACGCCGACTTGGCTCTAAGGTTTCCTCACGATGTTTTCCTTCGTACGAGTGAATGTAATGCGCACATAGAAAGTCAATTGGTGCACAGCCGTGGCTCTCCTTTTCAGGAATGAAAGACACGCTGGAGCCACTTGGCCAACACTACTCTCAGCTCTTCCATAACAAAATTAGTATGAAAGAGATTATGTATAAAGAAAATTATTGTTTTATTAGAATGGCAACACCAAACATAGACATTACAGGTTGTAAATTGTAAATGCGTCGAATCATTGGTTCAATAAATTAGGATCAGGTGGCATTGGGGCCAGACATATGTCCAGTTTTGTATATAAAAAAAAGGAATCGATGTTTAAGTTCAGTTGCTCTCAGACAATAACTTGGGAAATATTAATCGAAGCTGCGACATGTATATGTCGCCGGCCTTTAAATAATAATAAATATTATATGTAACGTGGAATCGATTGACTTACAAATCTAGCTATCGTATTTTGGAATATTTTTGTTTTCAGAATTATCCAGAAAGATTGATTCCAAAACGCGACACTACCCCGGAAAGAAAAAACGCAAAGGTACTTTTTACTGTACAGTGGTATCTCGACATAAGAGCGTTCAAGCAATTTTCTCTATTGAAATTAATCCGTTTCAGCACCCTGAACACCACTTCATATACGGGAAAATAAGAAAATGATTTTTTTAATGCAATTGGAAGCAATCGGGCAGGAGGCTCACCCGATGTTAAGTGATACCTCCGCCCACGAACACTCACATTGCCAGAAGGCTCGTAAGTGCGATGCCGGCCTTTTAAGAATTGGTACGCTCCTTTCTTAAAGGACCCTTAGTCGTAATGGTTCAGAAGTACTTTAGTGGGCAGCTGGTTCCACATAGTGGTGGTGCGAGGCCTTAAAAAAACGCTCAGTTGTGGATGGTACGTCGAGGTGATACGGATGGTATTATGATTCTGACTTGACGTCCGATAATGAAACTCAGCTGCAGGTATTAATACTCCTCTGAACACACCATGGTAAACGCCAAGGGATCGAACCGCTCGGATAGTGATTGATAGTCGACGATTCGAATCGCGGATCTCACGATTTAATAGAATAGTCATCATCTTCGGACCCATGGTTATAAAAATAAAAGTGATGTTGTTACTTGAGTTATCTAAAATGCTTCGAAAAAAGCAGACTTAGTGGTAGAAACTGTGTAATGTGCGATCCTCCAAATCTTGCTCTCATATCAAAAGACTCGTATATCGAGGTACCACTGTATTTTGAAAACTTATTTTTTTACTTAAAAAAAATATCTTTAAAGTAAAACAAATTTCGAATGTATTATTTACGTTTCCATATTCACTTTGATGATTCTATCGGGCTTTTACATTTTTTTAAATATTATTTAATTTTTTTCAGACTCGAAATTCGGTGAATATGGAAATACAAGGTAAAAAAATTGTCGTATTTTGATATTTTTTGTATCTAGAGAGATTTCGGAATCTAACAGATAGATAGAGAATTGATGAATTTTAGCGTATTTATAGTTTTAGTAAGTATTATAAGTAATGTGTGTGGTAATGTGGGTGGTAAAAACTAGTGTGGGGACTAGCGATTTATGATTTCTGTCACAAACCTTTCTGTCATTAATAAAGGTTTTATTATTATTATTATTAATAAAATATAGCTCAGTTCTAACCATGTAGAATTTGCCATGGGGAGTGTTCAGAAGAGGTTTGCGGATAATCGGACGTCCGTCGTTTCACAACTGAGCGTTTAGAGGCAGTCTTTGTGCCCCACCACTATGTGGAATTCAACTTAGGGTCCTTCAAGGAGCGTACTCTCAAAGACCGGCGATGTATTAGCGAACCTTCTGGCACTTAGAGTGTACATAGATGATAGGCAATCCGAACCAATTCGACGTAAAGTGCTCTGATATTGTCCATAGGAGGTATAACTTGACATCAGGTGAGCCTCCTTCCTGCCCGTTTGCCCCCTGTTCTATAAAAAAAGTACGTCCTGTTAGTGTACCAATGAATTGATAGCTATAGAACACAGACGTGTTTTATAGCCAAGCGACATTAGTCAAGCACCCACTTGCCTAAAGACGCAGATACAGCCTGACACTATTTAGGGATGTAGCGCCAATGGTTATAATGACAATTGAAAAGAAAAGCGTTTTAAATGGATGATATCACTGTTATTGTTTTCTATTTTAGCCGCAGTACAAATGGTCTCCCGTGAAGTAATCACTTTGCCGACCAAAAAGCCATCTCAAAGAAATGTAAGTATAATAAACATACATCAAAACACAATCCTATCTTAATCGTTATCTTAAGCCGTTTCGATTCGTCTTAGCTGTGGGCACAATAAACCTTCTGCCGCACCCATCATGCACTAAGCTAAGGAACTGTAGTACTTCTCGGCATACTCCTAGCTCGTTGCCACTTTAATTACATACTGTTAAAAAAATTACATAACAAACGTTAGTTATTGTTATTTTTATAGACCCCTTTTGGGTAAAGGCCTCCTCCTGAACTTTCTATTTGGATCTGTACTTTGGTACTCTACATTTCTCCCCAGAAACCTTAACTATGTCATCAGACCTTCGCTTTTGCGGTCTTCCCATGTTTCATTTTGCTGGAGGGACCTCCAATAGGTGGCTTTGGCGGTCCATCTGTGTACCTTGAAATATGGCCTGCCCATTCCATTCCAGCTGTGAGGCGCTCGTCTCAGTGATCTTAGTTTTCGCGCTGATGTGGTCACTTCGAGTTTTGTGAATATATAGAACTACAAACTCTTGCTTACAAGAGTAAGAATGAAATTGGATAAATGTTGAATTCTCTTTACAGATAGCGATATCACAAACGCCATCCATGTCAGACGACCCAGAAGGTAATCAAGAATACTCAAAACACATTCAAACAAAACCATATAATATAAATCGCATTAAAAGGAGTCTATCAGACGAAGAAGTTAGAAGAGATGATTTACATAAAAAAATCGGATATAAAAAGTTTAAGAATTACAGACCAAATTTAAGTAATATTTTCTATACTGAAGTAACTAAAACACTTGACGAAGATTTTGCTGAAATTTTAGAAGATTGGCTCAGCATTATCCCTTTGAAACCTATAGATTACTTCGGAAGACATATAGACAAGGAATATATTTTTTATGATTTATTTGAACGGTTGAAGAAGACGTCAAGTAGCTTACCAGAGCATAATAGAAGAGAGAAGATAAAAAATGATGTTATTGAACTTCTGAATGAGTATCCGGTAGATTTCAAAGGAAATAAACTAACGTTTTTCAGTAAATTGGCGGATATACTTATAGATAAAATTAAAAATATACGCAGAAATGTACGAAGCAGTTTGAATAGCTTGTATGATTTCCCTATAATGAAGAAAAGATATATTCCGCCAACGGAAAGTGAATTGCGAAGTTTTTTAGTTTTAGAAGTTGAAACATTTGTCAAAAGAGTGGGTTTAATGCTTGGCAGGTATACATTGCTTGCTTTAGAAGAAGAGTTATTAGATATATTAATAGTATTTATGGAAAATCTTCATTCAAGCGATGACGAGTCGCTCAAACAAGATGTTATTGCTACAGTTGTTGATCACGGATTTCCGGAACTTCAAGCAGTGCGATTTGCACAAGTTTTATTAAGACATCTCAAAGAAACATTTATTAATACAGAGAAAACTAGACCGGGGCTGGTGGTTATGCCTAGTTTGGTAACACGTAATAAAACCCAGTCAGATTCACTAGAAGAATACACTAAACAGCTTTGTGAGCAAATCAATGAATGGCTTACCTCTATAGAAGCAATATTGCCACGAATTAATGAAAGGGGATTCAGACAAGTGGTAGTCAATGATTTAGCAGGAGATATTATAGACAGACATAAGTATTTAGAAATGAATCCTTCGACTTCGGAAAATGAGTTGGAGTACTTGAAATATCAAATCTTCAAATGGATAAATAAACTTGCAAATGAAGACACGTTACGGCCAAGTGAACATGCCCCGGATTTAATGAGGAGAATTCAAAATATCCCCATACCGATATCGAGATTTAGTCACACCCAAACAAATCAATCTCTCGTTTGTCCGGAAGAATCGTGCTCAATGCAAACTATAGAACCATACAGAAATGAACTCAACGCTACCAGGACGAATGTAAATATTAAAACTGCAAGTCTAGAAACACCTAAAATCCCGAATAGTTTAGTGTCAAAGATTGATAGAATAAACAATGACTATGAGCAGTTTGTGAGGGAGTGGGTTCTAAAGATACCTATTCAAACGTCAACACCTGAAGAAGCCGCTTTAGCGGAAAAGGCAAGATTGGGAATTAACAACGGTCTCTGGAAAGCAATAACGAAGTTGAAATGTGATCCGTCTATTGTTGGAAATAGATTTTATTTGGAAGACCTTCTAGATGATGAAATTGAAGAGTTATTAAACTGTCTTCCACAGTCGCAAGAGCTTTTGTCTAAGAAAAATCTACTTAAGTTGGAACTCATCGATAAAACTACAGAGACGATAGAACGTATTCGAGCTGAAACAGCTAAAAATTATCGTCAACAACTTCAGCATAATGTCGATTTATGTCTACAAGAAGCCGGTCTTAGCGTTGGATTAGATAGTTCTGAAATGGCTCGTGAAGAATTGGAAATAATGAGAATTGTTGAACTTTTCATTTTACAAACAAAATTTAGGGACGATGATATTGCCAAGTCAGAAGTTTACAGAAAGAGGCTACTCCAGCAAGCAAAATTATTGATAGACGATATAAAACGAGCCCATCACGGACAAAGTAATATTAATTACGCAGTAATTGTGTCAAATATCGTTACTTCACTACATCAAGTCCCGATACCAGGAGATAACACAGTCAACGAAGAAGTTGACAATATTTTAATGGAATCTGAAGTAGAACGCTGGTTCAACGACTTACCTATATTCAGAGACTTTAACAACCCAGTAGAAAAATTGCAATGGAAGAAACAAACTGACAACTTAGCTAAGCGAATCGGAGAAATAAGAACTACAGTATCTGCCGATACGCGTGAGAATGTTTTGCGGAATCTGATTTCGAATTTCATAGACAAAACTCCAATTCATAGAGAGGAGATGTTTAATAAAGAGTTTATGGTAGATGAACTGGTTAATCGAATAAAAAGAATTGATCAGTCTACTCTAGATGATCCTGGAGATTTTAAAGAGTTTTGTCGAAACGCTCCCCCGAGTTCCAGTTATGATAAGTTTTTGAGGTTCGAAAATGAACACTTGAACGAAGAATCTGTTAACTACGACGCGTTTGCTAATCGAAAACCCTTGAGTTCTTCCTTGAGAGATTCTGGAAACGACTCATATAGAGAATTTGCAGCTGCGAAACCTAGAAGCTCCAGCCTCAAAGAAGATAAAACTGTACAAAACGACCAGATCCCACAAATAAACATACAATCTGCTACTCCAGAGTGCTGTAAAGGCCGTGCCCAATCAGATAAGAAATCTCCAGAACCGGGAAGACAAAGGAATATCCTCAGTTCATCCCGAGGAATTGTTTTTAATGAAGACAACCCTAGTCGTGCTATTAAAGAAGATGTCAAACAAGAGAATCAAATAACATCCGAATGTCAAACTATTTACGCTAAAGTACCTAGTTTCGAAGTTGGTGATGTTGAGTTAAGCCAAGATGGCAGGCAGAGGACTGTTGCTACTAATACTAAAAGCGGAAAGCGATGTATAGATTTCGATGAACTTAAGTGTAGGTGTATCGAACGCTTTTTACGCAAGCGTTGTCGTTTTGAGGATTTAAATGATGTGTCTTGTTTCCCTTTTATGTTTGCTTGTCCTTGTTTCTATTAAATTGATGTTTATTTTTACATCAACACTAAATTTTATTTGAATTGAAGACACTTTTATATTATTATTCTATATTTAGCCTGTTTTTTGTTTTACGTCTGTGAACTGTCTATTTTGTACTTGTTTTTGTTTGTAAATAAACTATCTACATTTGAATTTTCTTTTAAATATTTAAAATGATTAATGTTTTTTATTCCTTTTCAGTATTAACTCTTAGTGAGTCCAGTCCTAAACCAACTCCAATTGTAAGTATAACATATATTATAATAATCAATGTTAGTTTTTACAAAAATGTATACATGTTTTTAGTTTCAGGTCGCCAACTACGCTGCATGCGTACTTACAGCCAAAAATAAGCACGATATTAAACACACACCCAGTGATAAGAATATAGTAAACAGTAGTAACCCACATACAAACCCCGAAAGACACATGTTAAGATTTATTCATGACATATTTCACGATGAAATTAAGAGAAAGCTTTGGAATGAAAAGCTTTTAAAAATAATACAGAAGCTCAAAATGCCAAACGGTGAAACAGAGTTGAGGAAACGTATATATAAAATACTCAATGAAAGTGAATTGACGATTGAAGAGAAACAATTCTCTGTTGACCACATCATCGAAGTTATGAAGAATTTAAATGTTCCTATCAAAAGAGATTTCCAAATATTTCACGTTAATGTAGGGAATTCGAATATAAAAGCGTTAGCCGAGTCTTGGGTATCAACTCTGCCCTTGAAAGACGTGTATTTGGATCGTAAATTGGATAAAAATAAAGTAATACATCACTCAACAAAAGTGTTGCTTCGCGAAATGGATAAGGTTAATAAGATACCTATTATTGCCTTGAAAGATAATATATTAAACGCCTTATCTGATATACCAATAAAGATTGACTTCCATGAAAAGAGTAATTTTTTAACACAAGAAGTCAATAAGTTTATTCAACTTATAGTTGACTCCAAAGATGATTCTATAGATAGAGAGATATTCAATGTATCACAAGAAAAGGAAGTTGTTACAAGAAACAAAAAAATACTACAGTTGATTGACAAGGAGGTGACCGATATATTTGACAAATGCCAATTTTGTAAAAAATCGCAAAGCGAGCTTTTAAAACTGAAGGTGTTAGACACGATTGAAAATACATTGAACAATGTTAACATTGAAAAGCGAAATTTAAAGCTTAATATTTTGGATATATTAAGGAGGGATGGTAACATGAATCAGCGGGAGGCAAACAATTACACAGAACTCATTATTTACCGTCTAAATACTGTAGTTAATGAGTACTCAGAAACTCCAAAGTGGGTTAGAACCATACTAAGAGCCTGTCGTTCAGATCCAATATTGAAAAAGAATTATGATTTGTTTGACAATTGTAAATTACAAAACAGTCTTACAGAACTAATTGTGAAATGGTTACAGAGCTTCCAACTAGAAGTACCAAAGCTTAAAGAGAAAGAATATATAATTATCGCCGCTAAAGAATTGTCTAACGCAGTACAAGCGAGGTGTAGGTTTTTACAGAATCATCCACGAAGAGTGTCACCGAAAGCTGAAACCGAATTTCTTAAATATCTAATTTTGATATGGATTAATAAAATGCTTGGTCATAACAAAGCAGAAGTATTAAGAAACACGAATATTCTCCTGAACAATATATTACAATGTCAGCATAAAGTTCTTGTTAAAATTATGAATGCAAATTCTTGTTCGAATGTTGTGGATCTCAAGAAATCCTTAGAAATATCTGATACAAATGCATTACAATCATATCGTCAAGCTTCAATAAGTATTGTTAATTTTGCCAAAACAACTCCTAAAAACAAGTTCATTCAAATTGAAGGCTCCAGTCAAACCTTTAACGATTTAAATACAAACAACTATTTAGATTATTATGAAGCATGCGTCGCTAGTTCAATCGATAGGAAATACGTGTACGAATTTATGTCCGTACAATTTATTTATAAACATTATAATTGTGTCTTTCAAAATCATTGCCAAGATCTCTTAAAGGGTTTGCCGCTAACTGAATATCTGATTACCAAATTAACCCAAAACGTTGTTAATATAATGTGGAAAGTTTATTACTCCCTTATATCTGACCCAAAAACAAATAGTAAACATTTTGAGATTATATTCGAACGGACTTTTGTAAAGTCTATCAAATCCGAGGTATTAAAGCTTGATTTAAATGATGGTTGGACGAAAACGCTATCAGCACACGCTAGAACCATGTTTCAATGTGTTTGTAAAGAGCAGAGAAGTTGTATTCATAGGATAACATATCTAGAAGTGATGTATAGAGATTTAGGTATAACATCCAAAGATCACGATCTTTTGCTTATGAATGTTCTGGATAATTTAATTTTATTTACCGAATTCGAAAAAAAAGATCCGTTTAAAGCATACATATATAAAGAAAAAATTAAAGATTCCTTGACCGTGATTATAAATAATGTTAAAAATGTAACTAAAAAGCCAACTGAATTAGATTATATTCATGATAAAGTATTTGATATATTCGATAGAATAGGTGTACATGGAGAAAGTGTTAGTTATGAAGCACAAGCAATTATCACTAGAAATCAATTTAAAGATTGGTTTAAAACGCTACCACTCAAATGTAATGCGAATGATGTCTTACAATATAAACTTATGACCGTTTTAGCTAAAAACATTCATATATTATCAACGATTGCCGATAAAGACATACAAAAAGAAATAGAAAAAGAAGTTATTGGATTTTTAAACGCCGAAATAAATGGAACAGATGCCTACACAGATTTTATCACAATAAATGAAAATTATACATTTGGTGTAAATTTACCAAAAATAAACGAAACGCGTAAAATAGAACACGTACGATTCGCCGATTCATGTACCCAGTCCTCCAAGAGTAATAAAAAATCGAGTATTTTAAAGAACAGCAATAAATTCAAAGCACAGTGCTATTGTATAAAAGATAAATGCAAATGTTATGATTGTGTTAAGAAGGAGTATGATAATAATAGGAAAATAAGAGGAATACCGAAAATAGAGGCAGTGGCTGTTCAAGTTGATGTTCCAGTTACTAAAGAAACCAATACGGAGCACCTGATTATTCCTGGTTGCAGTAAGAATATTTAATAATTGTATTCAAAGCACAGTGCTGTATGATAAATGCAAATATCATGATTGTGTTCAGAGAGAGATTGACAATAGGAAATAGATATGAATGAAATAGATAAATTGCAGTTACTTATGAAAACAATACAGAACACTTGATTATTCCAGATTGCAGTTGGAATATTGAATAATGACAAGCCAACTTATATTACTAATAAATACTTTGTGATTTGGACAGTCTTTTACGGGGTTTATGCTAGTCCATATTCAAATACATAATTGTTGAATACTTTTTTGGTATATGTAATGTAATCATTTTGAATAGTTTTAAAACTGTTTCGATTTTGATTTTTAGAAATAAACAATACAATAATTTCTGTTCTTTCTCTTAAAGCCTGGTATATATGGAATTTATAGGAGTTGCGCAAATTTGAGATCTTTTGAGAATCTTTTTAATATTATATCAGTGCAGTAGAATATTATTTCCTATAATAAAATAAAAATTAGCCTTTCCCCGAGTACATAATCAGGATTACATTGAGTCCAGGTCATGTTGAACACACGTCCTCCGACGGAGTAAAGCTTTCCTCCAAATTCTTACACTTGTTTCTCATCCTCGACACAATTTTCCAATCCTTTTCGGCTATTCCTTTTATTCCATCTTCCCATTATTTCCTATACTAGAGCATAATGCTCTACCAAAATTGTTCTTTTAGGAATACTTGTTGGTAAGTACCAGATTGGCTATTATTTCTCTGTTATGCCCGGATCACAATATTCCAGTCCAGAAATCCAGTGATTCATCCAGTCCAGTTCTGGACTGGAATGGAACGTCTACATTATTCCAGTCATTCAAAAACTTTTAGTTCGGTAACACTACAGTGGCAATCCTTTCAAGAAAGTTTAGAAATTAGAAATTGTTTTAAAACTTTTCAATTATTACTGTTAGAAGAAGCAGTAGAGAAGTGGAAGAAGAATTAGAAAGAAGCGGATTTGGGTGAGAAATTGGATATGAGAACGAGCGTCGAATCATTTTGTTTAGTCTTTCTATATATATATACTATATTCTATACATCTCGCCAAATCCAATAAAAAAGCTAACAATATAGGAGCTTAAGTCAAAACCTTGATCTATTTTAAGATTGTATTTAATTTTATTTTCCTGTAATTGTAATGTGTCTGTGTAATATTTCCTTTTTGAAAAAAACTCATATTTTTTTAAAGATTTCCCTAAATAAGATTCAAACGAAAGTAAAAGCATATCATAAACATTTAATACAAAAACCATTCAAAACTGTCTATGAAAATACAACTGCGCAGGATGTGGACAGGCTCCAGCGTAGCATCTAGAACATATTCTGCCATGATGCTGACAATTCCTAGATCTACATTTCGTCATTACGCGAGCTCCGCATTTACAACATTTCACCATTTTACTTTCTTGTCTCAATTCAAACGGCCTTTGAAATGTCATTCTCTCGAACGGTGCTGGAAATCCAGCGATAACTGGTCGTTTATTGATTTCAATGTTTGGATGTCTATTACCAATGCTGTCTGTTGGAATTTGTGGATTACGATTTTCTATATGAATTTGATGCATTCCGGTAGAATGTACGTCTTGGGATTGTGTTTGTTGAGGATTGGAAACGTGGTGTGATGATAGATATGTTGACTTTTTCTCGAACGGCGCTGGGAATCCTGCTATAACTGGTCGTTTATTTATTTCAAAATTTGGATGTCTGTTACCAATTCTGTCTGCTGGAATTTGTGGATTACGATTTTCTACATGAATTTGATGCATTTCGGTAGAATTTACGTCTTGAGATTGTGTTTGTTGAGGATTGGAAACGTGGTGTGATGATAGATATGTTGACTGGTTTATGTTCTGTGGCTGCGTGAGTTCATTAATATTTGAACTGTTAAAAGGCTGGTGTACTCTAGACGGTTCGGAGTCCCAATGGTATTCTTTAACAAGTACTTGTGGTGAAATATCAACATTAACAGCCCTCTCTACGGGTTGATCTGGTATGGTCTGAGTACTTGTAGTTACAGGAGGAGAACTGGTGTCAACGTATTTTACTTGTGAGTTTTGAATTTCATTTAATTGTTGTCGTGCTCTTATTCTGTTTAAATAAGCTCTGTCTTCTGCGCTTAAGTTGCTTTGAGGCATAAATGGGGTGTATTGAGTTCCGTTTTCTTTCTTTGTTTGGTTATCCACATTCTGTGTAACATTAATACTTATTTCATTTCGCGGACTGCTGGCTTGTGTATGTCTTATGTTGTAATGTAGAGCCTTGGCTTCGGTAGCGATATCTACATGTTTTCCGCTAACAAAACTGTATTCCTTTAACCAGTCTGATATTGTTTTGAAAATTTCAACATCTTTGTTGGACGAATTGTTTTGTAGATTATATATATTTGTCGATAAAATCGATATTCTGTCTCGGGTATTCATTGAGATGGGTTCTGGTGGATGACTGTTACTAAGCCATTTTTGAACTTCTTCTTGAATTAAAGAAATATTGTATGATGGCTCCAAGAGTTCTTTGCTCGGTACGGGAACGTGTAATAGTGCAATGTAAAGCTCTCTATTTAGTTCATGCACGTCTAATTGAGATCCGGGATAATGTTTTAAGTAATTATTGCAAAAGGTGTTAATTTCTTCTTGTATTTTAATTCTATATTTACTACGGGCGGTTTGATCGTCTGCGCAGAAATGCAGGCTTACAAACGCATCCGCTAGGTCATGTTTAAAAACTTCGAATGATTCATCATGTATGAATGGAAATGTTTGTGATATAATAATGCGCAATTGTTTTTTGTACGTCGACGCTTCAGGAGTTTCACCACTACTGCCACTACTGAACAAATTCAGCCGCTCCGCTAAGTCCTCTATTTTTCCCATGAAGTGTGTTAATTCCCGGTCACTCACCACATTATTCAAACGTTTGAACACTTGAAACTTGAGATGCTCCAACTCCGCACTCTTTCTAACTTTACTGTTCGATAGTTTCAAATATTTCTGTCGATCTAAAATGTCTTCGGCTAGTTCAGTGATAATTTTGTTTTTTAAATTTTCATCAATGTCTAGTTCTCTCAACCAATCACTTAGAATTCTCTTTACTGGCATTGTCTCTTCAGTCTCTTCTCTATGGGTGTCACTAGCTACCTCGGATTCATTATTAATTTCGTGAATTGACGGTATAGATAACGTTTCCAATGATGGCTGAATCTCTCTGTCCGGTGTAGATGTCGCTCGCTGTGGTTGGTCTTCGTTTTGGCCAAGAAACTTGTCGATATTCTGAGATATATCCTTGGCAATATTTTTAAATACTTTGTGCTTCTGTAACGTTTTCGGCTGTTCATCTTCATCGGTATTTTTGGAATCGTCGGTGTATATTTTATCACTTTCTTCTTCACTTGCATATTCTTGATGACTTTCATAGTTCCTGCCCCCGTCTTTATAATCTGATGTGAGTTTATTTCGAGGAATATAAGGCGTAGAGAACCCTACAATCTTATCTACAACAGCGCTTGCTATATCATCGATGTCCTTGTCCGAAAACTTAGTGTAATCCCTTAGAATGTGGGATATAGGTGCTTTTGTTTCTGCGTGAGTTGGTTTAGGAATGTCATTCAGTTTCTTTTCCACTTCATCTGTTATTCTTGATATAAGCTCTCCTTTTGTTTTCTTCATATAATTCGACGAATACTTGTCAAGGACTTTGGTAACGCCATTGTGTATATCACGTTTGGGAGTTTGTACTTTTTTCCACTTTTTACGACTCTTGGGTGCTAATTGGTTTGGATAAATTTGTTTTTGTTGTCTTGATGAACTTCTGGAAGATTTCTTACTTGGACTTGGACTGTTAGTACCACGTGGCGATTCGGCTATGTGATAATTTGGAGCGCGTCTCATTTGCAACAACACGCTTTCTGTTAGATTTTGTCTTTCCCTCGGTGGAATCACTGCGCCCGTTTCTTCATTTAACTTATGAACCCATTTCCTTATTGTATTATTTACCATCCGTTTAAGGGTTCTATCGTCATATTGTTTACTTTTTATATCTTCAAGATCACTTACCAACTTTTGTACTGCCTGCTTGTACTTATCTAAATTCGTTGCATTAACATTTACTGAATTTTTTAACCACTTCATGACTTCTGTATCGAGATCTTGTCGACTAGCACGAGGTGCGTAGGAGGACACAGTTGGAGCATTTTCTCTTATGTTCTTTACCAAATTGTTCACTAAATTATCAATGTTCGATCGCGGTAAACGTATATTATTATCTCGTAATAAATTTGTCAACCAGTCCTTAATAACAGAACGTGTATCAGGTGAGATCTCATTTGTATTCCCTTCTCTTGCTAATTCATTAAGTGTATTTTCTAGATTTTCAACAGCCAATTTATTTTTATGTAAATCCATATTTAGTTGCGGAATATCTTGTACCCATCGGAAAATGTTATCTTTCATTCTTTCTTTTTTATCGGGCCCTTCTTGACTGGGGCTGACTGAATGACTGGGGCTGACTGAATGACTGACAGTGACTCTTCTATCTCGGTTTGCACCTTGCATCGGCTGTAACTTTGAAACAAGCTTTCTCGTGAGCTTATTAATAGATCGTGAACTAAGAGTACCATCTTTATTAACGACGTCATTTAACCATTTCTTGACTATGCCTTTCTTCATCTCAGGGTTTTTAGATTTAGCTAACGATTTCACTAGGGGAGCGATAAGCTTTTTCCTTTCTTGTATCGGTAAATTCGATATTTCAGGAACAACTTCGAGCCAGTCTAAAATCGCATCTTCTATATTGCTCACTGGGCCTTCTTTCTTACCTCCATCAAAAGAACGCCCTCTGCTACTTCTGGGGATGCCTTTATCCATTGACTTCTTTGTTGATAACTGAGTTATATGTTCTGTAATATCCAATGGTAACTGTTGAACTAAACCAATTATTTCGTCTGTCAAATATTGTTTAAATTCTTCTTTCGGTAACGCTCTATTCATTATTACGGGTTTCAACTTTTGCGCTACAGCCTTGGTTATTAATTGTTTGTTCTTATCGGATATATCGTATTTGGATAGTATATCAGATACGAGATCAGATATATTGTGTTGCCATTCGTCTTGGACTAGCAAATACTTTAATTTATTCGTAAGATTTTCACTCATATCGTTAACAAGAGATTCGCGTTTATTTTGTAAATCCGGGATATCGTTCAAGCACTTAACAGTTTTCTGTTTAACATCATCTATATTCAAATGTTCAATATCTTTTAGTTCATTATTCATTCTCCTAATAAAACCCTCTTTTTGATCACTGGATATGTCCACGTTGTAAAATGGTGGAACTTGGTTAATCCATTCCTTGATAAGTTTTTCAACACGAGACGGAAGATCTTCAGGTTCGTTTAAGTCCAAATCTGGGACTAGTTTCTTCAATATATTCTCAAAGTCCTGTTTGTTGTCTGCTTGTCTCTCAGTGGATTTAGTTTTGCAGACACACTCTTCTGGCGTTTGACAGAAGCAGGATATGTGTTTCTTTTCAGCGTGTGTTTCAATACCCTGTAATGAAAACGTTATACTTACTTGGGATTAACAAGAAATTATTAAATACCGCAAAGAAACACATATAGCTTGGAGAATCTTTGATCGAATTAAACTCTGATCTCATAAATGTCACTGTTTAAACTATGATTGTCCAATTACATGCTTACAATGCTTTGATTCAACATACAGTTGCAGGCCATGTTGCAGTTATGTGAAATCATACAATATAATAGATGGAATTATTTTTAGCAAGATCACAAAACAAGTGGAAATCTTACGTGACATGTTCCTTCAACACTCGCGTCTCTGGTTTCGCGTGGAGAAATAGCTGGAAAAGAATTATATTTAATTTATAACTCTCAATCCTTGTAAACATTGGGCAAGCCGGCAGAACGCCCATCTGATCAAAAGTGACGCTGTCGCCAAAGGACACTCACACTGCCACAAGGCTCGCAAGTGCGTTGCCGGTCCCTTAATACGCTATTTTATGGAATCGGAGTCGAATTGGTTCGAATAACCAACTGCCCTCTGAAGGGCAACTGGTTCCATATAGGTGAGCGGAAAAAACTGCCATAAGAACGCTGGAACGACGACGGACGTCGAGGTGGTCCGATGATGAAACTCAGATGCAGGTATCAATCCGCCCATCCGAACACTCTCCATGTTAATGTTTATGCAGTAGAAGATACAGAGGATGACGAGATGTTAATAAATATTATCCATAATCGTACCATAAGCCACCATATGTTAAAATATATTTAGAAAAACTCGATAAAATGTTCTTATTATATTTATAAATAATAATAATTTATTTACCTTGAACTTCAATGCTTTTGTTGTCTTGAGACTGTGAAATGAATATTTATTATAAATAAACAGTAGATACATAATCTTAAACTTAGAAATGTCATCTATTGATGTCAGCACCAAGTGACCTCCTTTAGTCCTCTTTGGGATTCTTGAACGTATTTAAATTGTTATTTAAGTATCTTTTAATAAAGGACTCATTTAACTTAGAGTTTTTATTAGCACATTGGTTAACAGGCACCCTCTTAATCTTAAGCTTCGAAGAATGATAGCGATTCTTTAATCAATTAAAATCAAAATACGTTTATTCAATTTATTTATTTAATATTGAGTTTTGGTACGCCTTCCCATGTTAGTAACCTCTTTTCTAATAAGAGCCATCGTTTATTAACATCTACCCTAATTACGGAATTATAACTGCAGAGGTTTGAGCCCAAAGGAATCAGTCACACGTAGCCATGGAGTGCGAGGCTGCGGCTTCCAAACAAACACAAATCCTCGTAGCAGTGAGGTCGCTCCGTGAAGAGTCTAAGTCTATAAGTAATATCTAAGTGCGGAAACTGAGTCCACACTACAGCTAATTACGGCATTATTCCAGATTAAAATTACCTTAATTTGGAAAGTATGTGATCGGCAATGTCTCTTGTGATTGCTGAATCGACTCTTGATTTTCGGACAAATCTGTAATTTGTTTTAGTTCAACCACATGGCAGACCCATCAATGCCTATCACAGATTATTGACAAGTATTTTTAAAGATCTATTGAACTTTTAAATCGTCAAGATACCATCGCAATTATAGTTTATAGAAAGAATAAATATCAAAATTAGTTTAAACTCAACATGATCCAGTAGAACCAACTATACCTTTGGTGAATCATCACACAAGTCCAGTAATTTGGTGCAAATCGCCCGTTTGAGTCCCGTCAAGTATCGGACTTCGAGTCCCGGTTTCGACATACTTGTATTTAAGTAATTGTACCTTGTGTCTATTTCTGGCCTGAAAAAAGTAAACTTTTAAAGGAACTTAGAATTGAACAAATGATTAATAAATTAATCGAAGCTGGAATTAATATAAAAATTAGTCCCTAATTTGCGCTTGATACAGTTGCACGTGCCCGGTGTGACGAACCGTTTTGCCTTGCTCAGCACACCAAGCTTGGCTTGGCTCCAAATGACCGTGAAGCTGAACAAAAGTATTCCGATGCTGGCTGTGGCTTAAAGGAGAGTGTCATGAGTCATCGAAGAGACTTCTGTTTTCTAGCAGAAAAAGCGCAAATTTCTGTCTTCTTGGAGTTAAAGTTTCTGTCTTCTAGATGTAGTCGGCCTCAGTCCGAGACTCCTCGCAGCAGAGTTTCAACTTCAGGCACAAGTTTGCTTCGGTACTCATCGACAACGGCCCGAGAAATACCTACCCTGGCCGGGCATGAGATGAATAGAGTATCCTCCGTGCTATCATTAAAAGTGTTGTATGTTTTATGTTGATATATTTACCATATAAACCAAAGTTTTTATCAATTCTTTTATTTAAGGTACCTTGGAATATGTTTAGAAGTACTCACCTTGTATTAACAAGACTGGAAGACCTCCCGAACAAGAGAGACACAGAGCTCGTCACAACACCAATGGATCTCTTCGCACTTCTCTTATGATTCGAACTCTTGCACAGAAGAGATCTCATGCTTCTAGACTTTGATTTCTTGCTAACTGGATAATGCAATAAAACCGTAACTAATTAACCCGTACCAATTGTTATTGTTTGTAAACGTTGTTAGAAAATTATACCCGTAGTTCAAAAGACAGTGCACAGTAATGACTCTAGCTTCATTTGCAGGTTGCTAATGTTAATACAACACACGACGGGGGCATGAGGCCCAAACAGGCCAAGCACAAGCTCACCTCTCTCAAGGGAGTGTGCTGCAAATTCCACACTTCTAGAAGTTTGTATAATGTAATTTAAGTATCCCTCACTTTGATTAATAAAGCAGTTTAAACATTGTGTGGTGTCATTTCATACGTTAGGTTATTTTCGTTCCTGGTGCTGAAACCAGGGACCTATAGACATGATATATTAATGTAAAGATTATTTCCTGACAACCTAAGTAATATGATAACGTAACTCACAACTCCTGCCTTGTGCGTAGCTCAAAATCCGTTGGACGATTTCATCTGATTGAGATTTCTCTAAGCCAGGATTGGGGTACTTCCTCAACGACTCCGCGAAGGCATCCGTATTGTGGAACATACCTGGCAACATATATATAACTCTCTTACACATACAACCTTTCTCCGTCAGAAAGTATACTAATAAGAGCATTGAATAATATGGCATATCCCTTAGATTTCGTACAGTCTGTACTTGTTGTATTATTACTAAATTGTCCGTTGAGTGAACTGACAAAGGGTATGTTTCCGATTTCCTATTAACAAATAGTTTATATTTTTATTAGTATTTTAATCTAAATATGATGTATTGTTTTGTATGTGATATAAATAGTTGCCGCATTGGATTGGTCTGTTATGGTAGCATTTTTTGTTGAAATAAATATAGTATCTATAATAATGACTCCATTTCGTCCCCTAATTTAAAACAAAGGTCAAAGTCCTTTCAAGTCTCTGTTAGATACTTACGCGAAATTGCAGACGATCGCTGTGGATGTTCCCATATCGGTGGTGGTGGATACTCCATAGAGTTGGTGTCCTAAAATATTATTCTTAATTAATCTTAAAGTATAGTACTAAACTAGTGCCTAAGATTCAGTAAACGAAAAAGAGAAAGACAATTTAGAAGGTGGATACATCAGATTAAGGAAACAGCTAATATATGGCAGAAAGTGGCACATTGTAGAGAGGAATGGCGTTATTTGCAGGCCTTTGCCAAAAAAAGGGCACACATATACATAAAATAATTTATAAATGTAAATGTGTTTATATGAAAAGTATCTGAAATAAAAGGCTATTATTATTTTTGGCCATAAGGCCTAAGGCCATGGATGAATGAGAAGCAGCTTACGAATAGGATATACACAGCAACCGTGAATTGTGACCTTCTGAATCAAGTACAGCCTGGACTAGAGAAGGAGCAAGTCAAA
Organism: Pieris melete; assembly: GCA_963693345.1. Lineage (NCBI taxonomy): Eukaryota > Metazoa > Arthropoda > Insecta > Lepidoptera > Pieridae > Pieris > Pieris melete. The sequence continues at coordinate 503,691 of CAVNZK010000325.1, read as the reverse complement.
AGCACCAGAATGAATGTAATGAAAGTGGATGAAGCGAACCAGTGTTGTGAATATGTGCGTAATGGTGAATGTGGTAAATCACAGAACAGATTTTTATTTTTTTTACTTATGTAACTTTAATGACGTTGTGGTTTATGACATTTTTCTTTGAATAATTGTAATGTAGAGGGAGGGTAAAACTTGCTGAGTTTCTTGCCCGTTCTTCTCAGAACAAGGCCTGGTAGTTTTGCTAACGGATGGCGTAGATTGCTCTTTCGCGAATTTTGTTAACGTTTTTGACATTCATAAGCATATAGCCCTAAGACGTATCTAAATTGAATAAACGTATTTTGATTTTGATTTGATTTTAGTATGTCAGGACTATAACAAGTGGAGATACGTGGTCTCTGCCTACCGGAAAGAGGCGTGAATAAATAAATACAAATAAAAATGACTTACATTCTTCTTAAAACTGCTACCATCTATTTGAACCGCACTATCAGTATAGCACACGTCTGTATTTGTTTCAACATTTGATTGATCTGTACGCGTGGGTGATTTCTTACCTAAAACGTAAAATCTTTAAACTAACACAATTATCCTATGTAGTTTTGAATTCAGTATTTCACAATCGTGGAATATCATATTATAGTAATAGTGTTGTGAAGGTATGGTCTCACTATGTTCCAGGTCCTATTTGGTCATATGTAACCTCCAAACGTAAATTTGGGGGTAAACGCAAGCCTGGTAGTGCTAGTATCCGAGAGTAGACGTGAGTCAAGAAGCGGTGATTGACTGGCGACCCTAGTGAAGCATCCAAAAGAGAGAGTCTCCAGTCATTATAATGATTTAATGCTGCAATGTCATGTGGAGCCACTATATTGCAATACCAGCATTGTAAAAGAAAAAAAGAGCGGCAGAGAGGTTCTTGTATTCACGCCCTTGATGGTAGGACTGTTGTCAAATGGAACTTGAACTTTTTCTTATCGTTAAAAGCTGTATATTTTATTAAAAATATAATAAATTAAAATAATTTAAATGATATTCTTGTTTGATTCGCGCTAAGTCCTTCCACTTTAGCTTAACGAATTGCAAGCTATGCTATATTTGAGCTGTTTCGGGGTGTAGGACTTCTTCTTGGCTCCTAATGAAATGCTTCATCTGAACTTTGCATGCGTACTGGTATATCGAATCATCCATTAAAACATGGAAACTGGAGAATACCTACCAATAAACCCCGGTCGTATTGGATCCGCACATACCAATGCGATGGTCACTTCATTGTCTCTCAAACCACGCAGCATCACGACTTCTCCACCGCCCTGCATCTTATAATCTGTAAGATTTAACAAATTTTCTTTTACAATTACAAGATCATTTAATCGAGACATTGCAACAACAAATCCCTCTTTACATACACAAACAAGAAATTAATAACTCATCGAACAACAAAGTTTCAAATCAATGAATACCACACAATCTTTCATCACATATATTCTGTCACCATCTCATTATTTCGCACCAACTGTCTCCTGAATAGTTCCATTGTATGGTTTGTTTTATGAGGACTGGCTACAAGAATAGAAAGAGACTAACGCATGCAGAAACCATTTGTAGATATTCTTACACCTACTTTAACTCACACGAAACTTCAACAGATTGAGGACGATGCAAGTGAAGTCGGGTTGAAAGCAACTCTCAATTTCACTACTTGTACTTGGCCTGAAAATATTTATCGATTAGCAATTAGCTATTGTGATACTACACTGTAATAAAAGAGGCGCTGCCCTGCGATTCTGTAACTCACACAGCGGTTTTCGCATCGACGGTCGCTCTCAAATCAGTCGGAAAGCAGTCATTTTATGATTTGGCATTCTGAAATGGTGGGAGCTTGTAGTTTATTGTTTATTAGAATACTAAATCATAAAATGACTGCTCGTGAAGCAGTCATTTGTCGAGGGTGGACAGAAACCGGTAGAAACAGATTTTCCGCTCAAAGTTTTTCCTAGCTGACTCAGACTGAAGAGAGATAGTGATACTACAATCGTGCCGGACTTCCGCCATATATTTGGAGCCTAATATCCAAGTAGACTAGAAGAACTTTAACGAAAACAGACGTAGCATATTAGATTTCTTTGTTACGCTTCTAACTCATAATACTTACATTATATAAATTAATTTTGGATTAAAAAAGATTAAACAATAATTTTGTAAACATTAATAATATTTAGTACATGTCAAGAAATTGATATCATTATATCACAGATCACGATTTATTTAGATTCTTTTTTCTTGATGAAAAACTCTTTCCTGATAGACGTTATCTTTGCCAATTTCTTATTAATCTTTAACGATTATTATGTTTACAAAATTATTATTTACTATTATTCAAAATTATTTTTTTAAATAATGTAATCAAAATATTTATTAATTTAATTAAGTAACTTTTCGCAGTGACTATTCATACGGATATACGGATGAATAACATGGCCAAAAAGTCGTGGATCAAACACAAAAAGGGGATAGATGAGGTCATCAGCTGCAAAAAATTGTTCTACGGGAGGTCTCTAAGCTCAACCCCTGCAGAGTTTTTATAAATTTATTTTGTGTTTTATAATAAAATTGACTTTTTTTTACTAATTCTTATTATTATTGGAAAAAGAATACATTCTGTATCTTTTTCATAATATCCAGTAGATTGGTACTGATGAGTTAGACATACTATTTATAGTTGTTTATTGAGTGTATTGAATATAATATTAAGTTATACGATATACATTTTTTCAAATCAAAACTTTTTGTTTACTTCGGACCCCACTGTGAAAAAAAAATATTCAACCGAAAAGTGACCCTGTAATACAAGTTTTTCCGCATTTAATTGGGGTTCTGAAAAGGTAACTACACTAGCAAACAGTAAAAAAATAGAAACTTAAATCTCAACATCCTTAAAACGAAACATAAATTGATACGGAAGAGATATATATTTCCAACACACAAATATATACTCATTAGGTCCATATGAAATTGGGTAGGTACATATGAAATTAGCGTTTTGTATGAGAGGAACAAAAAGTAGACTTTTTTAATAGAATGAATATACTTAATTAATCAAAGTATGTACCATTGCTATCTGGTTGGTTGGTCATGGTTTTCACAAAACAAATGCACGAGTAAATAGCTGTATTAAATTGAATGTGGAATTCCTATCCATTGAGGAGATATTTGAGGTCAAAGTGGCTAGTACGACAAAACGTTAATTGATAAATAGAAAATTAAAACAAATTCGAAAAGTTTGGTCCCTATGGCAGTGTTTAAACGCTGGCGATTCCTCGTTGTATTGCGATACTTATTCGTTGAGAAAAGCACCAGCTCTGGGGTCAATGGTACTATCTACCAGCCCTGCGATTCTGTTAAAACAATAAACGATAAGCACCCATCTTTTCAGAATGCCAAATCATAAAATGACTGCTTCACGACTGATTTGAGAGCGACCGCCGATGCGAAAACCGGTGTGTGAGTTCGAAAAGTGAGTTTTAGAATCGCAGGGCTGGTACCAACTTAAATCTTTAATCAGCGCCTGTGTACTTTAACTCCACGGCCCAAGCGTCTTGAGTCTAAAGGGAACAAAATCAAACTTGGAGAGATATTGTATGTATGTGTTGCATTTATCCCTAAAATTAGAATACAATTTATAAGTCGGAGCCGGAGCGCGGAGTCAAAGCCATTACACACGTAGCCTTCGCTAGAGAAATATTAAAGCACACTAAAGCTCTCTCTAAAGAACTTAACATAAAAACTAAAACGTTGGAAGCAAGTGGAAGTTGTAAATATATTTTAAGGGTATTTTTTTGTGAAATTTATGTTCACCGTAATTGTCATTTATATATAAGAATAGATGGATTGTAACTTATGTATGATGTGGTATACTTTTAAAAAAATCTACGGACATCTTAATACTAGTCGTAATTTCTACCAATCGTATAATTTTCTATACAGTCCATCTGACCGTTTTTCATCCTTTTCATTCATCTACGATATTGAATCCGTATTTATCGATTACGTATAAACGACAATTATAGTTTAAACTAAGACCGAATTAACAGTCACTATATGTATAGTTATACATATATACGATTTCAATATTTTTTGAGATTCGAGATCCGGTACTGTATAGTTTAAAATTTAAATATTTATACAACCTTAAGCATTTAATATAATTGAATCATGAATGCATCGTGACCGCTCGCTTTGCACCAAGCGACGTGACTAAATCGAATCTTAAGTAAATTGTACAAATATTACATGTTCACTGTTAAACATTTGAAAAATCTAATAGATTTCATACATTGTTGCTATGACGTTCATTTTTTTTTTTTTATGAAGAACTTTGTAATTAGTTATTTATTTACAGAAATACAGTATTTACAATTTTCTTAAACTATAAAGTAATAATAAAAATAATTAAAAATAAATAAAATGAAAATTAAAACAAATTTAAGAAGTTTGGCCCCTGTGGCAGTGTACCTTTAACGCTGGCAGCATTTCCTCGCTGTATTGCGAGACTTATTCTTTGAGCCAGGAAAGTGCCAGCTCTGCGGTCACCGGTACCATCTACCAGGCGCCAACTCAAATCTTTAATAAGGGCCTGTGCACTGGAACCCCACGGCCCAAGAGTCTCTACTCCAAAGGGAACAAAATTGAAGTTGGAGGAAAGACTCTTATATTTGTGCCGTTTGTTATTTTCTGCCTGCTCTGCGGCCGCGCCAGCTTTTTGGCTTGTCCGAAGGAGATGAGATGGGGCAAAGGTGTCTACACAGGTAGCATCCCATACTAAAGCCCGTCCCATTTTCCAAGGGATCAAAGACATTCCATCTGGCAGAAATGATTGACGTTCATTATAAACATGTTTATATTGTATAATAATTCAAAGTAAAATCGTCCCTTACTTTACGTCACGGCTTAGATATGAAAAAAACTTCTTTAGCGCATTGTAAATTTGGAAAGCAAAATTGGACAAACAAAGAAACACATGCATAAGAGCTAGAATAAGTGTGACAGAGATTCTCATTAAGATATACCAAATGAATTGGAGATGGACCGGTCATATGCTACGGAGCCCCCACGAAAAATGGAGCAAAATATTGACGGAATGGTACCCTAAAGACAGAAAACAAAGAAGACGCCGTCCACGCAAAAGATGGGAGGACGAACTCAAATAAACAGCAGGCTACAACCGGAGAGAAGAATCGCAAAGGATAAAGAACAGTGGAAAGGGTTAAAGGAGACCTTTGCCAAGAGGCATACCGAACTCCGAAATATACTGTAGTAAAAACATATTATAAAGATCACAGAGGAAAAGAAGAAGAGAATTATTATTATTATAAAAAAAAATGTACATCATCTAAATTTTTCTGTAATATCTCTTTGTCATCCCTAAATTAATAGATCGGAAAAGCCAAGAAACTCAGTCTTTTCAGCAATTTTTAATCTTAATATATATAAATCTCTTGTCACAATGTTTGTCCTCAATGGACTCCTAAACTACCGAACCGATATCAATCAAATTTGCACACCATGTGCAGTTCGATCCAACTTGAGAGATAGGATAGCTTAAATCTCAAATTATAGTCGCAATTTTAATTTATTGCTAATTATTTGTCTGTCATTATTTGACAGTCACAAATCACAATTCTAACAGATGGCGCCGCGCTGTGTTGAAAGTACCAACGTTTCACATAAGATACTATTTAACATCTGTAACAAAAACCTTAGCCACAGCAACGCTTGGCCGAGTCTACTAGTTGCCTTATAAAATTGGAATTTAAAGGAGATATATTTTAGTGTAATTAGACTAAATTATAAGGAATTTATATTTTTAAATTATAGAGGCTCAAAGAAGTTATTAAGTAGTTATTAACCGCTGCTTTAATTAGAAAATCAAATTAATTTTTATCATATTGGTATTATACCTATAAGTGTACATTACAATAATCCTTTTTATTATGTATACGTACGTTTCCTTTCTTTCTTTCTAAACTTCGTAATAATCAAACTACCAGTCGTAATTGTAACCGAAGTATCCTATATACATATACTTGACACTGAAATAAGGTCATTACTGGCCGTGCAGTGGTCTTACAAATAATTAGCTATCCAAGCGAATATTGTTTAAAGTGCTGCAATATATCTTAGGAAATACGGCGTATGTATAAAAATATTTTTTATATATTTACTTCTAAAAATAAGGCTTCTATCACGTTGATTGTTACTAAAATGCACAAGTGCACATGTGATAAGCTATCAAAATCCGTACGACCTCTAAGCTATGTACGAGTATGTCAAGTGAAAGATATCGTGTTAAGATTTTTGTGATTTCTACAGTTCACCTGTGAACTGATAAAATGTAAAAATTATTAGGTTCAAACGTAATTATGTCGGTAAACCTTTATTTAAAATGGGATTGGTGCATATATTATTTTGATATTGATTATGACAACGACATCTCTCCAGCATCATCTCCGGTGATTATAGAAGACGAATACTCAATATTTAAGAATGCGTGAGTAGGTATAGTTCTTACATTTATTTATTAGCTTACAAAAGCTTGCCAACGCAATAAAATAATAAAATACAATATTTAATGTATCAATCACTTATAGGCAAATATGACAAACACGAAGAGAAAAAAGAATATGTCGATTAAGAAATTATAGAAACTAAACTATATAATAAAAAATAAAAAAGTTAAGCAAATGACGTTTTAACACTCAAACAATTCAGAGTTGATACTCTCCCTCCATTGCCACTTCACTCCGGCAAGCCTCAGCGCCTGTGTACTAAGGCCTGTTAGCTATTTAACTTGGTCTGTCCAGCTAGTAAGGAATGGACCTCAAGGTCTGGTGCCTTCCACTCTACCGGTCACCACAAGCTTCTCTGGGTTATTGGGACCTCTGCGTGCTTTATTGCCAAAGAAGCTCAGAAGAAAGTAGAAATACTTGTCATCACTTCTAGTTGTCTGAGTATTGACAAAATTGTCCATTTCCGTTTCAAGGGAACCCTGAGCATCCGCCTCCAAAACCATATTTCTAGGGCCATCTTCTTATCCACCTTATTTTGGACGCTCGCTGATGATGCTCAAACCTATGTTATCAGAACTATTCAATTGCGATGAAACCTGCTGCTTCCAAGATCAGTATCTTGAACATAATATCATCAAACGCATGAGCGTACTTTGAACTCACTGAATAATGTTCTAGTTGATAAATTAAATTAAAATAATAATTAAGAAGATTAATTCCGGTAATTGTTTTTATAGCTTTATCAACCGGTTATTACCGTTACTTAAAGCCTTAATACAAAGTATTTAAATGACATATCCGTTGAAATTATAAAATGATAACTGGCTAATGTCTGCTAATTTAATACAAACAGGCTGTCACAAACGAAGCGAATCTTTGAATCTATCTGCGCATCATGTCTTCCCAACATGTGGGTGTTAGTTTATTTGAAAAACTGTTATTATAACAGAGATAATCACTTTATTACGTCAAAATAAATCATTGACGCTACAACGTTTTTAGCTGTGGGCCTCAGATTTATGTATCTGTTTCATCATCATTTGTCCTATGGACAAGTACTCGGCCAGGTGCACGGCAAGGGATCGAACCTACGATCTCAGCGATTAGAGTCACATGCAGAAGCCACTAGGCCAACGCTGCAACTTTATGTTTAACTACTTTAATAATACAAAAACCTTTGACCCGTGCCCACTTCGTTGGGTTACATTTATGTCTATGTTAGACATTATGCTGTTTGAGTTATCGAGCTCTTCCGACTACAGCCTTTTTCTAGAACTTATATATACTGCGCAAAACAATTAGCGGAACAAGATTTTTCTCCTTTCTATTGCTTAAACTAAAATTAGATTTAAATTAACTTGTACGCTATTTTTTTCGCTCAAGTCCAAATGCAAAATATATAAATTATAATAATTAGGTTGATAAGAAATATTTTCGCCGTCGTCGGGACTGCCAAATTGAACAAAATGCACCAGGTCTTGCACACTCTGAATGCTATTGCTCAGGCTCAGACGGATATAATATTTAGTTGCCCACTGGCCGAATTCACAAGTATTGCATTATTTATAATTAGTTAAAAGAAAACATAAAACCTAAATATAACTATATATATTACTTTGTAGGTTAAGAAAATTGTAAATACTAATAAAACTAATAATAAAATAATATACATTGAAATAAATAACTAAACTTAACATAAACTAAAATATATCATTAAAAGGAGTCCCTTTAGGCAAGGTTCCGAAGATCTGGCAGCTACCTCGGACAAAGAATTAGTCTAGCAATTCAAAGGGGGAACGCTGCCAGTATCTTCGGAACCTTGCCTAAGAGGTCTCCTTTTAATGATATATTTTAGTTTATGTTAAGTTTAGTTATTTATTTCAATGTATATTATTTTATTATTAGTTTTATTAGTATTTACAATTTTCTTAACCTACAAAGTAATATATATAGTTATATTTAGGTTTTATGTTTTCTCGTTTTGTTTATATTATGTTTTTAGTTTAATGTTTATAATAAATATTTTTCTATTTTATTAGTAGGTATTGAGATACTGTAAAAATAGAATATAAATAAAAGATGGTCCCTGCTTTAAAATCTATAATAAATCTTTGTTAATAATATAATAGAATCCACTGCGTTACTACTGGATCAATCTAATGCGAGGCAAACATCCACTCTTATATTTTTGCTTCATAATTTGCCATCAATTGTTTAATTACGTAGGCGAGTGAGCCTCTGCCCCATTCTCTTTAAAGACAAGAGTTTACGCACTAGTATTTTAATGCGGACAACGAAACTTAAATTGATAGACCGACTTCTTATTTTTTTTAAATAGGTTGCCTATTATTGAGGCTCCGCCCACGCCCCGTTCCCATTCTATTATATGCCCATAGACTAATAGTATAAGATCCCGATATACCTACAACGACCTTCACCCAGATGCTTATTTAATGAAACGTATTTTATATTTAATTTAATATGTCAATAAATATAATCCACTAGCAAACTCGGCGAACTCCGTTTCGCCACCAGATGGCTTCGTTTTATGTAACATTTCGTTTGGTGATCCCGCTTTTCTGTTGAAATTTTTCCTGAATTTTCTTTATATAAATATATAAACTATATATAAGCTATAAACCTCACGGAGCCCGAGACCTTTCCAACGAATGCAAAACCGTGGAAATCGGTTCGTGCGTTCTGGAGTTATAGCGTCAGGAAGGAAAACCCGACTTATTTTTATATAGTAGATATGGGTTGCCTAGCAAATTTCTGTCCAGAGTATGTTTAATTAATATTTAAAAAAATATATTTTTTTATAATTTGCATGTAGTAAATTTTTTTCAATCAATATTTTTAATCAGGGTAGTATTATATACAGGGTGGCCAAAAAGTCGTGGATCAAACGCAAACAGGGGATAGATGAGGTCATCAGCGGCAAAAAATTGTTCTACGGGAGGTCTCTAAGGTCAACCCCTGCAGAGTTAAGATTTATTTGGTTTTTATATGAAAATTGACTTTTTTTTACTAATTCTTCTTAAAATTCGAAAATATCTACATCCTGTATCTTTCTAATAATATTCACTAGATTGGTACTGATGAGTTCTTGCGTTAGACATACTATTTATAGTTGTTTATTGAGTGTATTGAAGATAATATTAAGTTATACGATATAAATTTTTTTCAAATCAAAACTTTTTGTTTATTTCGGACCCCACTGTGAAAAAAAATTACTCTACCGAAAAGTGACCCTATATTACAACTTTTGGCGCATTTAATATGGATTTTGAAAAGGTATTACACATGGCCATGAGTCGCTCTAATATCTTTCTAGGACGAAAAACAACAACGATTCGGACTTATGATAGATTATTTACCTACCTGTGACCAGTACTGTGTGAATCGGACTAGATTAAAAAAATTGGACAGATGGCTGGAAGGTTACGTAGGAATTTGATTAGACGGTGCAGATTAAGTGTTATGGTCAGAGTCAGGAATTTTGAGCATATTTTATTGTAAAATATTTTGTTTCCTAGAAACAACCATTGAGAAATAATTGTTTTAATACAATTATTATTTCACAATCGTTGTTTGTAATTCTTCCTAGAAAGATATTAGAGCGACTCATGGCCACGTGTAATACCTTTTCAGAATCCCTATTAAATGCGCCAAAACTTGTAGTACAGGGACACCTTTCGGTCGAGTAATTTTTTTCACAGTGGGGTCCAAAGTAAAGAAAAATTTATGATTTGAAAAAAAATTATATCGTTTAACTTAATATTATCTTCAACATACTCAATAAACAACTATAAATATAATGTCTAACGCAAGAACTCATCAGTACCAATCTAGTGGATATTATGAAAAAGATACAGGATGTAGATTTTTTCGAATTTTAAGAAGAATTAGTAAAAAACAGTCAATTTTCATATAAAAACCAAATAAATCATAATTCTGCAGGGGTTGACCTTAGAGACCTCCCGTAGAACAATTTTTTGCCGCTGATGACCTCATCTATCCCCTGTTTGCGTTTGATCCACGACTTTTTGGCCACCCTGTATATGTATCACTATAAGTTTTTTTTTTCTAAAGATGTATATATACTTTAGTGTCACAAAAAATATACACATAAATAATTAATTGATTTAAAACAACCTAACTAGAGCTCCAGCTGCTATTGACCATCAGGTATCAAATTTTTGCGACATTTGACATTTTTGATGATACAAATTCAACGAGTAAGTCACTTTCTTATTTTCTAGTTCTTAATACGGACACAAATGTAATTGAAAATCATATCTATCATTAATATCACTATTTATTAACTAATAAAAACACATATTTTACATATTTTAATATTGTATTAAGTTAGTGATGTCAACCACTGTTTGAACAACACCACCTAACTGAGATTTAACATAGATACAATAATCATTGAGCCTGTTGTCGTGGAATAATGTCTTACTCACGATAAACGTTCATCAACATATCTATATATATATAAATGAATTATGAAAGTCGTGTTTGTTACAACACCTATAACTCGAGATCGGCTGGACCGATGTTAGTTATGTCTTTTTTGATGGATTTTTCTCCACTCCGAATAGCAGAATAAGTAATAAAATATCGGATAAGTTATCGAATAACAATAAATAAATTAATTAATTTTACGAATGCACACGGCATGTGGTGACACATACCAAGAAATTTGAAATAGTTAAATTATAACAATTACAGTGCATAAGTTTTTTATAAATTCCAGATCAATTACATAATAGATTCTACATCTACAGAAAAATTTAATCAATCTGAAGCAATACTGCAGCTCTATGCGCTTTTCAAACAATCCTTTTAAATTCATAATTAAATGATTATGACGCTGTGTTCATATATGTAAAAATAAATCAATTATTTATGTAAATCTATTGTACCTATCCATGTACGAAGCGTTCCTAAAAACGATTTTAAATGCTGAAGTAAATTCTGTGTCAAATATTAGCTTTTATGTAATTGTTTAATATTTTATGAATTCATGACTGCATGGAAAGCTTTCCACTTCGTGATTTAGAGATATATTGTTCTTTGATTTTCTGAGTAGGGTTTAGGAGAAATAAAAATGCGACATTATAAAATTAATATCTTATATTTGTTCAATAAAACTACATCATGGGCCCGTGTGCCCGGTGCCCGGGTAACACGTCCTTTGTATTATCTTGTTAAACATATTAAACGGTGACGTTAACACGTTGAACGCCATGGGGGTCACCGGTGACCTCATCATTCCTCTATCATAGCGCCATGGGGGTCACCGGTGACCTCAAGTTAAAGACATATTCAAACCGTTTTTTCTCGTCGTCTGCCATACCCACTGTTGATTTTAAAGTACTATGTGACCGGCACGGCGCCGTAGAACAATACTTCCCATTGGGACAAATGTACCTAGATAGTACGTTGAAAAAATCGAAAGATTTTAAAAAAGAAGCAAAAATAAAACTTCGTTCCAAAAATGTTGGATATTTAACTCAATTCAGTCTTTATTTTTTAAACAAAAAAGACGAGAAGAAGAAGAAACTAAGCAGAAGGTATGGTGTGTTGTGTTGTGTACCAATATTACTGAAAAATAAAATTTATCTTTAGTAAAACTAGGAAATTGCAAAGTGTAAAAAAGTTCGGAAAATCCACAAGTGCACGCCTTACAACAACCCAATCCTTAGAAATATTAATATTTAGCCTTAATTTTGTCCAATAATACAGTAAAACTTGATGAGAAAAGATGTCAGAAAGAAAAACAAGAACAAAACATGCATACAGGGTTCACAATTATGTCAACCTAAGCCCAAACCGTTTTACAGTCATTTTACGATGATTACGATTTTTTTTAAACCGCCCATTTTACGGTTCTCTGCAATGCCGAAGAATAGACACCTATTTGGTCACTCATATCTATAGACCCTTCGGATTTATTATGATCCAATATGATCTTCGGCTTCCGAATCTGTTTGCCTTTTTACTCTACCACAGCAAATTTGTCGAAAGCAAAAGCACGTCCCTCTTATCCTTCCATTTCAACACCGTTACTCCATCTTCATTCTCCACAGCCATTATTTTACCTTTCTACAGTTCTGAATTCTAGAACAGCCTAACCCTCTTGTTTTTTCGCAAAGTGCCAATTAAATGGGTTTGTTTCTCCAATAACCTAGTTCTAAGCTTGTATACCAGTTGTCAGTTGCAAGTAAGTATGTATAACCTAACGTCTTTTTATTTTCGGTATTAGCATCTGTTCGTTATCTGATTCTGAGTGGCAATCATTGTTTCTCAAAGGGTTTGTTGTAAAATAATATGCTAACGCGTTGATTTGTAAATTCTAATTCCTCCATAGCTAAGCCAATACCTAAGGATCTCGTACATTATTAACGCAACCTAAGTTAAGTTCGTTATGTAGCGAAAACAAATTTAGTAGGAAACTAACAGAAAGAGCAAAGCAGAGGCAATCGTCGCAAGCGCGAGCGCACTAGCACTGTCGAAGTGAATAGCGGGTGGCCGGCGGGGTGGGCGGCACGGCGCAGGGTAACGGAAAATGTCTTTTCTGTATTTGTGCGCCATGGGGTGCACCGGTGACCTCAGTTATATATTTGGCTGTAACTATGTAACCCATGGGCAGAATTTAATAAAACTAATTTTCTATACATATATTATCATAATAAACAAATTACAGCAAAAAAGTTTTTTTACGATTTTTGTTTTTTTCTATTGGCGTTTAACGTGTTAAGACGGGGGGTCTGTGTACCTATCGTTCTGGTACTGAATGTTCTGGCTCTGGTACGCCTTGATACCTTTTTCTGCCTTGATTTCCGTCGGGATTTTGCAGCCGTCACTAATTTTTGGTTACTAAGTGAAGCTGGGTGAGGAGAGTCCAAAAGTCGTGGCGTCGAGCTTGTCCTTGAAGACGTTTGACGTCGGACCGCTTCAAGGTTTCTATTTTCTTCGTTTCCCGTGGCATCTGTTATCAGAATCATAGTGGGAGATGGGGCAAAGATGCATGTATTATAGATGGTTATCTATATATTTATAAGTTATAAATAAATTTAGCAATTTATTTGAGCTCATACAACTGATGGGAATTATTAACAAAGTATATTTATCTTACTTTGATAACTTGTACAGTCAAACCTGGGTAAGTGAGAACTGGATAAGTGAGAAAACTCTATAAGTGAGAGTATCTTATAGCCGGAACCCGTCATTTTAAGTTCCCAAAACCTCTATTAGCGATAAACAGAAACCTCTGTAAGAGAGAGTCGTTTTTCCCTCACGGACCTCAGTAAATGAGAGTGCTACTTATTTATACCTCTATAAGCGACAGTCGATCTTTATTTATTTATATTATTTAGGAGGAACTCTAGCTACCATAAAAATACATACATGCATAACAGATACAGTAACAATTAATGACAAAAAAAGTATAATTTTAACATCTGTTATTTTCTGGCTCATTCTTAACTTTTTAAATAAGATCTAGATTAAATAAAATATACCTATATGTACACAATATATGTTTGTGCACATTATGCACATAATTTTATCATATTACATAATATTTACTACATTCGTACTTGCTGTGACTTTAAATCGCTGCGTACGTCATAAGCGAGAGTGAGATTGTGCTCCCTTCAACTCTCGCTTATCCAGGCTTGACTGTACTAGTTTTTTTTATTATATATAGTAACCTATTGGGCACGCGATCAGGCAGATCCGAAAAGCTAGGCAGCAGGGCAGTGTGAAATCTCCTAATAATCTTTCCTAAATAGTGACTTTATTTGCTTAAATCTAGGTCTTAGCGTCTTTCGCCGGGCCCGGGCGAAAACTACTCCGGAAATATCCTCATAATATTTATGGACGAGTCGGAGCAAGTTCTAATACGTAAATAAGTATGAAAATCAAGTGTAAAAAGTTATGCAGTGCGTGCGAGCTCTAAGATACGTTTCTAAGTAAACGACTAAAAAAATTGGGTAAGGAATAATATAAATAAATCAGACAGAAGACACATTTAATACTACTGACGTCATGTCAAGTTTATCAAAATGAAACTAACCGTAATTTGCTGCCATTTCGTCATCCAACCGACTTTGCTGTTTCTTCTTCTCACTCTCCGCTATTGTAGTCCATATATAATTTTCAAGTTCCTCAGCATCGGTTATTTCATCATCATTTTTGCGCATCGGAACATATTCTATGGTGAGTTCCGGAAGGGATTCTTCATCATCACTTTCTCGTTGTGGAGAATTTGGAGCTGTAAATAGTGACATAATAGAATTTAAAAAATGTTTTAAAAATTGCAATGGCTTTTTGGATGCTAACGATTAAAGCCAGGGTAAAAAGGTTGGTGGACTCAGTTTCCGGACTTAGACTCTCACTAGTTGTGCGTATGATTTAATAATTTACATAAATTAAGCCTGATAATAAATAGTTGAATTTGCTAAACACTAGACCATTGAATATACATTGATAACAAGTAGCTATCTACTAACGTCTGTTAAAATAAGCCTCCTAAAGGTTTCATTACGTCCATGGGCAGGTTAACACTTGATTTTTAGTGACCCTCATAGTAATCAAGTAAAAATAAAACGAAAACACGCGACGTCATTTCACCAATTCAAATCAAATATGGACGACGACAGTGAAATGAAACTCAAATGAAGTAACCAATGCACCGCGTTTTCCTTTTCATAACCCAACATTATTTGGAATCTTTATCCACGTTTATGTATTAAAGTTTTACGCAAATAATATAAACAGAAAATTAAATATTGTCATCGGTGATGCTATCTGCTCTTTCCAAAATGGAAGTCGACTTTAGTTCAGGACATTTTGTAATGAGAAAAACGCGTCATTTAAAATTCAGTCAAAGTCAACTTATCACAAAACTTACGTTGTAGATTGACAAACATGTTTCTTATGATTTTATTCCGCAATTCCTCTTGATCACTTCTAGACATTTTTAAAAAATTAAAATTAGCCTCTAATTAAAGTAAACGACTACGGACTACCTGTTGCAAGTGAGGTGTGGAACTGTGTGGCACAGATCAGTATATCTCATTAAAGAAAAATAAGTACTAATAAAAATATGAGGGTAGACTTGGTTAGTGGTAGCATTATTTGTTACTACCTTATTTTGTATCATTTAATAGAATTTGTGTTTGTAACGCGAAATAAATATCGTCTTGTGCTCTATTTTAATATTATACATTTATAATTTACTTAATTTAGTAATAATTCAAACCAATACAAAATAGCATTATTACTTTCAAACCGGATGCAACTAAAAAGCGACATTAAAAAGAGACAGACACATAAATTAATAGGATTTGGCGTGGGAGAGAGTGAGAAAGCGACAGGTAAGAGACACAAATATAAAAATGTGTAGGATGAATCCAGGAAAGAATGAGATAGAAATATACATACTATTTCTAAACTTTATCTAAGTTAACATTATTTAACCAATTTCTGTAAAGCTGCATATAGTCGACTAGACTATATATCTATATCATTTTTCGTAAAACAAAGGTCATAAAGAAGTTTCACTTCTTACGTGTGTACACTATAGTATATGCATACTAATTCTTTATCAAGTTGCTATAAATGGTTTATGTTGCTAATCAAGAGTTTTTAAATAAATTTTAAGAAAAAGACACATAAAAAATACAATAATGCAGTCTGTATAAAAAAACGATTATTTTTTAGCATCATAAATCGATTTTTTCCTAATTTTTGAATTAATTTCAAAATAAACTCCCTAAATATTATAGTTTTCATGGTTTTTTTTAATTCAAAATAAACTAAGTATAGATTATAAACACAAATTAACGTTTAAGAATAATCAAAATGGAAATTAACTTAATCTCGTTTAATATAATAATTAAATCTATCAATTTTAGGAGAAATATGATATATGCTGTGTTTATACAGAATCAACCAATTCGATATTTCGTATTTCATGTACATGTTTATAATTTAAATTTGGAACGCGCTACATACCAATTTCAAAATGTAGCTTCTCAGATTGGAGATTTGAATTTCGAAGCGACGTCTACGAACGTCAACGAGAGTAGAGTGGGGTTAATAAATATAAAGTACGATATAACCTATATTCGTCCATTTTATTATGGAAGGGCCATGTACCTTTCATAATAACCATATTCTCCTGATTTTAAAAACAATAAATCCATTAAAATCAATGTTACAGGTATGTACAATAGTCAATACCTTCGTCCTAAGTATCAATAGTATAGTTTGCAAAACTTTAAAAGTAGCGATTTCGCTATATTTCGCAGAAGCTTTAAATTGTAATATACAAAATCCATGTTTTATAAATTCCGTATGACATTTTAAAAGGATTTTTTTAGAACAGGGAAAAACTGGTAGGTGATAGGATGTTAGTTGATACCGCTGCCCATGGAACCTCAATGCTTGAGGGCTCGCGAGTGCTTTGCCGGTCCTTTAAGAATTGGTACGCTCTTTCCTAAGAACCCTAAGTCGAATTAATTCGGATATACTCCAGTGGGCAGCTGCTTCCACATAGTGGGCGTGCGTGGCAAATAATTTTTGGAACGAAGTTCCTTATAGCGCGTTGTGAAAGAGGGAAAAAAAAAACTAGGCTAGACGGAAAAAATTCTTACGAAAAGTTGTCACGACATATTTTTGCTATTTGCTATTGTAATACACCGGTTCTCGTCCGATCACCGAAGCTAAGCAACGTCGGGCGAGGTCAGTACTTGGCTGGGTGACCGCCTGAGAACAACTCGTGATGTTGGCTTTTTTTGTAGGGATAAGAAATGAAAATTATTTTTGGAATCACTTAACTAAATTAGTCTTGTTGGAACGAAGTTATCGAGCGATGCGAAAGGGGGCTAGACGTAATAAATTAAGACCAAAAGTTGTAACGACACTTTTTGCTATAGTTGTTATATTTTACATTTTCGACTTAGCCATCACCAACGTCCATACCACGTTGAAAACACCGGTTCTCGTCCGATCACCGAAGTTAAGCAACGTCAGTACTTGGATGGGTGTCCGTCTGGGAACACCTCGTGATGTCGGCTTTTTTTTCGTCGTAAGATTGTTGTCGAGAAAATCTATCATACTGTTATGATACCAATTAACATATAAATTAATCGAAAGGAATTTCGTTCCATCCGGGTGTCCCTTGACACCTCTAAAGTTTTTATTATTCTCTAATAGTTCTTCCAATCATTATGTTGATGATGAAATAAAAAAAAATGCAGAAAAATAGAATATTTAAAATGGAAGCTATAGGCTATATACAATGTTTATAATACCATGGACCCTATTTCATTGGGAATATTAGAAATGGTCACACTATGGTCATCGAAGTATAACTCTTGCGCAATATTTATTGGGCACCATAGATTTATATCGTTAGATAGGCCCTTAAGGCTGATTTACACGTATTAAGTTGCCAAGTCTTAACTAAATTTTAACTAAATTTCAAGCGACTTAATTTTAAGTAACCGTTTACACGTAAAAATACTAAATTATTAGTTAAACTCATTTATTCGCTCAAGATGGACGACCACAGAACAAAATATTATAGGATTTTCTCTTCCTGATTGGGGATTTACTGTATTGTATGGTCCAATAAGTGATTGTGAAGGTTCTGGAGACTCAACGTAATACGGATTTGAAGAAGGCGAAGGAGTAAAACGACTACTATTATTAATTTGCGAAGGGGTTCTACTACTGTCCATTAATTGTTTAGGCAGGGTAGTAATCAGTTTACAGAGCTCAGGATTCAAATCATTTAACAGTTGACCACTAAGTGATATGTAAATTGACTTCTTAAAACAAAAGTACATTTATCGTACCCATCAGAAATTGATATTAATGTTCAATTAAGATTATAAAGAAATTAATATGAGCCATGAATTAAGCTGCCATCCCACGCTCTGTTAACTTAGGACCAAATTAATCACAGTGACTTTTTCACTTGAAGCTATCGATCTAGTTGACCAACGACTGTTGTACATCTACGTGCGTAAGGCGGTGAGCACTGTGGTGGGTGGGGGCAGGTTACAAATTGTAACCCAAAATAAAACTACCACTTATACATAAGGGTTTTAATTTTTTCCTCTGTCTGATAACATTTAAGATAAGTATTAGCTGGAAGACAATCTTTTCTAAATTTTCTAAATTTAAAGAATACTTAAATGATCCTATTCCTTGGGATTGATTTGCTCCAGTTCAAACAATTTTAAATTACAAACAGTGGCGGAAAGTTTCTTGACAGTTCTTCTTACCCGCTCTACGCCCTTGACTTGCGAACTGGTAGTACCTAAATGTGAATTTACAATTAATTTAACTTGACAATTCATGAGTGTACTTGTTTACCTACATGAATAAAGATATTTTCAGTTTGAGTTTTGAGTTTGAATCAGAACCTGGCTTAATTTTGGGATCATGCCGGTTTCCACAATGTGTTCTTTACGTGGCAGTGTCAATTGTTCGTATAGAAAGAAATATCCATTGGTGCAAACTGAGTAGATGTACCAATTCTTGAAAGGCCGGCAACGCACTTGCGAGCATTCTGGCATTGTGAGTGTCCATGGACGGCGGTATCACTTAACATCAGGTGAGCCTCCTGCCCGTTTGCCTCCTATTACATAAAAAAAAAGATGTTATAGCAATTACACAAACTATTTTTAGTTTGCTTCTTTTCTACGGATTGAGTTAAAGAGCTTAAGCGTTTGATCCTTAATCCTGAAATAACCTAACATAAATTGTCGCTGCGTTAAGCGACCGCTGTTAAAATTTATTAAAAGAGTTTAAGAGACACTTTTGTCTTCACGTTTCAACTTTGAAACCGTTTCAATTTACACTGCTCCGAAGTATAATGATGTAAATAATATAACCTTTGCACATAAGAGTTACACTACAATAGGGGATTCTTTACTAAAATCCCAGAGGCTCTTTTATCTGTATTAAATTATATAATAATTATATTATATTTAATAAATTTAAGAAATTTATTAAAGAAAAGCTGTGTAAAAAGGCTTACTATAAAGTTAACGATTATCTAGTTGATAAAAGGGCCTGGTACTAGTGCTAGACAGGCTACTTCTAACTAATTTGCGATATTTGTTTTAAAATAAGTGTTGTTGATGATTTGCTATTTTAAAAGAGTACCGAGAGGTTTTTACGCCGGCTTTTTCTCTCGGCCTACACCCTCTGTCTTCTTTGCCGATGAGTAGGGATGCCTACAAATTCAAATTTAATGACGTGGAATAAGTGATACCTGTATCTTATGTTCCATAATAAACATTATTTATTTTTATTTATATTTTACAGCTATTGAAACCAGTACTATATTTAAGGCACGGTAACTTATGAATAAATGTTTAAAGTCCTAAATAATTAGACAGTAGTATCATTTATAACTATTACCAACCGTTAAATTGCATTTCTAAGTATATAAGAATTCAAGTTTCCCAAGCCTTTATAAGGAAAAATAAGAAGGGTGAAACCCATTATATTTACATAGCCTATCATCAAGACCGAGTATAGAATACTATAGGGGAAGGTGGGGACCCTTCGTACGGTTTTCACATTTTATTTTTTTATTTTTTTCTATTTCCATGAATCAATCACCTGATAGCTTAAATTTATAGTCTAACTATCTGAGATTCATATAAAAAAATGACAAATGATTTCATCTAATGGTTCAACCATAATTATGATTTAAACTAAATCTGGAAAACGTACGAATCTGCCCCATCAACGGGGCACCTTCGTACAGTGTTGGGGGTACCTTCGTACGCTGTGGGGTTGTTCCGTACTTGCGATTAAAACGACACATATAAATCAAAATTTATTTATTAGCAATGAAATTAAACACAAAAATAAAGATTTAATTTCTATTAAACAAAAATAAAATACTTTTCTTATAGTGAACAAAAATTACCTAGCTTTTCTTATGTCAAACAAAATTTAATTAGTTAGGTATCTTAAATTTAGAATTACATTTCTTAATCTTTGGTGCGGATTAGCATTTTTCTCGGGTGAGGCAGTATAAATTCTTGGTTTTCCTGGCCGTCGTCGTCATTTGTTGCGGATAGGGTCAAAATGTCTCTGGTGTCAAAACTTACTTCGAAGGAACTACTATTTGATTGATTGGAAAATTATTCAAAGCATCTGGTTCACAAGCATCAAAATCAACCTTAATAAAGATAATAAGAAATAGGTCTTAATATATATTTACATCGACGATAGCAAAAATAGCAACACAGGACAAAGTTAATGCAAAAATTAGCAATTAGCACACTAACACAATCGTACCTACCTACCAGAGGGTTTAGTCAAGATGTCTTAACAGTAGTGTATGTAGAAAGTCAAAAACTTAATTTATATGAAAATGACAGTTCGTGTCGACAAATTTTCATACAAATTCAGTTGTACAATTCGTTCAAATGTGCTCCATCTAGTGCTGTCCGAAAGTACCCCACTAACTAAATAACAACAAGATGTAACTTATTTACATATTAATAGGAAAACGTCATAAATTAAGTATTGGAGACATATCTTAAGTATATTTTGCTAGTTACTGATAGAATACTCTACACAAAAACTTATTTTATCTACGGTAACAAGAGACAAAAACATTGATTAAAAATTTACTTACCGAGCGCGAAAACACGTCCATGCCTGTAACTTCACTCTCATCGGTGCGAATTTCGCGAAATTTCGGTGATGTATAGTTGGTACCTCGACTCATGCACATATACAAAAACAAGACTGTACTTTGTTTCGTTCAAGTTTTATTTTGACTGTATGAATGTGCCCCGCGTACGAAGGGTAACGATCTTCCCCTATCCGTAGAATCAAAAATTGATGTCTTTACCCAGATTATCAAGTCATTATCAGTTAACTTTGGCTTTTAGGCGTACGGCATAAGGTATAATATTGTTTGTGGTGCGGTAAGTTCATTATGTACTTAAAACTATGGACTTGACAAATCACTATAAATTTCACACTACAGAAATATAACGTGAGAAGTCTTCGTGTTATAGAGGGAGAGCAGTGTTGGCCGGGTGGCTTCAGCGTACGATTCTCATTCCTGAGGTTGCAGGTTCGATCCCCGGCTGTGCACCGATGGACTTCCTTTCTATGTGCGCATTTAACATTCGCTCGAACGGTAAAGGAAAACATCGTGAGGAATCTATAGGTATCTATAGAGGGAAGTAGCGCGTACACCTGGGGGATTACTGGATAGCACAATAAAATAACTCTTCTTAAATGATCTCAACACCTTCTAATATCCTTTACCTAACAACTCGTCCGTAACAACAGTCTCACTGGCGACTGCTGTAAAGCACTCGAAAATTTATCTAATAAATAAATTTCATACATAATTCCTGTCCTACACGGCTTAAAATTACATGATGACCATTCGACTAAGTAAAATAATTACCAAATGTATCAACGTAATATTTATTCACAATTCAACCGTATAAAACAAACCATCTAAAATAACAACCTTCATTTCTTTTGCGTTTTCAACACAGTATTTAAAACAATAAGAAATGTTAAATTAAATATTACTTTCACGAAGGCGCCCAACGTCTGCCAACTTCTGGCCAAGCTTCGACTTAATTACAATTTTACTTTAATATATAAACGAGACAAAAGGTAATTTTTATTTTTTTTATAAATTTAATATATAAACGACAATTGTGCATTTCACTTATGAATAAAACCTAACCACGCCCTTCAACCTTGAAAAGCCCTAACTGATACACACACCCACACCGCTCAATCCTCAGCTTGTCGCAGTGCATTAGGTATGTTAATTGTTGAGACCCATGATTGTCTTAATTTGTTCAGACCATTGGGTAGGCGATCGACAACAACTTCCACTGCCATCGCTCCTACCACCCATTATCAGTTTGTCGAGATTCAGTTCTCACCTGGCCATCATCCAAAGTATCCGGTACTAATCTAAATTTTTTAGATGGCACAAAACCGGGCCTAAGAAGAGAAGAAATATCAATACCCAGAGATGTGTCGCTTCTTTAAAACAAAGTCACTATCATAAATACTGAAACTCGAATAACGATATTTTCGACCTCAAAGTATAAGCTATTTTTTCAGACCGACAGCTTAAATATAGTTTTAAGCAATACTTGTTTCAAGTCCTATCCCTCAAGGGGGATGAGTATATATGATATTGAAACTATACCATAAGTAAGACAAGTAGGGATGCGTCGTCACAGTTCCTTTGCGAACAATCTGTCAAACGGTGACGCGCACGGCTGGACCGACATCAATTACGACGTAAACGTTATATTTTAAAAGACCATAATTTCGGATTTTTTTTTTGGTACTTTATCCATACATTGTGAAACAGAACCTTATAATTGTAATTGTGTATTACGTCAGTATTGGATTAAAATATATTTTACAACAAAATCAACACTACTCCTAAATCTAGATATATGTATAGACATATACATAACATTCATTAGGGGCCATCCATAAAGTACGTCACACGAATTTTAGGACTTTTGAACCCCTCCCCCCGTCCTTGTCACAGGTTGTCACACTTTTATAACCCCCCCTCCTGATGTGACGTCACACATTTTTTTAAATTTATTGTATATGTATTTAAAAATAATCGAGAGAAAACAGCTTTTTTAATTTTTTACTTATTTTGATTAAATATTAACCTCATAAAATCAACAAAAAGTCCAACATTTCATAAAACCGAAAAAACAAACCACTAGTTAGACAATAATAAACGATTAAATATATTAATTAAAGATAAAAATATTTATATTTTTTTTATATCAATGTAAATATAGATCTAGAAATTTTTAATTTTAAATTCACATCAAAACTTTGCGTTTTAGTATTTTAAATTTTAACATGTGACGTCACAAAAGTATTGACCCCCCCATGCCCCTTGTCACACGACGTCACACTTCGGTGATACCCTCCCTCCCCATTAACGTGTGACGTACTTGATGGATGGCCCCTTACTAACAAAAACACACACACATAATAATAATTATCAAATAAAAAAATAAAAAAATAATGATAGATAACAAAAATCGGCTTGCCTTAGACCCAAAAAGTCAACGGCGTGCGTCAGGCACAGAAGGCTGATCACCTACTTGCCTATTAGATTACCAAATTATCATAATACAGATACAGAAATCTGAGGCCCAGACCTAAAAAGGTTGTAGCCATTGATTTATCTTATGTATGAAACCTGTAGTTGTATTATAAACTAACTAGAGAATATTAGCTAGTAAAACATCCGTAGAATATTATTACTTTTTAGTTAACGAAATGTAGAAATATTTTAAAATATTTTTTTGTGTATTGAGAACAAGACGAACCACTACTTTTCCGTTTATTCTGAAGAACGCAAATGCACGATAAATCCTATTGTTGTATGTGAATACAAAAGGATACCATCGAAAAATGTATGCTAAGTCAGTACATTACCCTGATTTTAGTTCGTTTATAAAATGAATAAAGAATTATTAATTATTTTTATAAAACTGCCAAATTGTGTAAAAAAATTAAATTTTTACATATGTTTAAGATCCAAAGTACAAATCAATTTCAATTTAGTGGTAAAGGACTATTTTTTTTAAGGTTGGGTATTCGATATGCACTGGCTAGACAATATTAGAATTGCATAATGCATGAGTGATTGACTCACAGCCAGCCACAATGTGTTACACAAAAACTAGCCCTCTATTTAATTTATATACATATATCAAACGAACTATATATGGCATGCTATATCAATGCAGGTAACACATTAGAAAGTGGGTTTGGATTACATTTTTTTATTTATTTAATTGGCTAAAACGAGGCTACAGAAACGCAACAATGCAGCTACTGCAACCCATGGACATATATTATAGAGGCTGGGTGCGTTGCCGGCCTTTGACGGATGCCTTTTTTTAAATAGTAGGAGATCGTATCATCCAGGAAAGATCTCTACTGGCATCGAGTAGCATATTATACTGGTTCTATAATTAATTATTATAATTTTAATAGTTGTTTCAATACAGAAAAGTTTTTTTTCTATTTCTATATTCTATTAAGTAAATAGACGCATTTATGATTATGAGCTTTTAATATAAATTTAATAGTATTATATCGTTTCCCGTACTGTATAAACATAATAAGCGCCTGTGCACTTGAACCCCACGCTATTTAAAATTGTTATGATTCTTGAGTTAATGTGTTCATTCTTAATATTAGTATATATCTGTTTACCTCATTTCCGTCCGAGGGAGGAAGTCAATGAAATAAAAATAAAACCGGGATCGCAAACAAAAATAAAAGTTTAATCATTTGTATATAAAACAAAAAAGTACTCCCCACGTTTAATTAACTTTACAAGTTTAAGAATTCGTTCAATTATATTTGAGTAGCTTTGTTCATAATCCCTGATAGAATTGAGACAATTGCTGAAGACGTGAGAGGAATGACAACGTACAATTATGGTATACGATGAAATATTGATGTTCAAAATACACAATTCTGAAGCTCGCTCATATCTCGTAACGCTTTCATACATTCTGAATTGATTATAATTTTCTATATCCGGATTAATTATTAACTTAATGTATGTATTTAATGGATTGTTAGTCGAGTTTTTCGTGTTATTATCAAATTTTAATCGTTGAGCGAGATTAGTATGAAATGCTGTAGTGTAGAACAATGATTTATACTTTAACTAGCAGACCGGCCAAGCGTTGCTGTGGCTAAGGTTTTTGTTATAATATATAGTAGCAAACTATTCAAGGGAAACGGTAGGAGAGCACCAGTCATGGGGACCACCATGCTTTTTTGGTGGTTATGACATTAAATTGTAGCTTATGTGAAACGTTGGTACTTTCAACACAGCGCCATCTGTTAGAATTGTGACTATCAAATAATAAACAAATATTTTGCAATAAAATAATATTGCGGGTAAAATTAAGTAAAATTAGATGAAAGCTTAATAAAAAAATCTTATCTTTAAGTTGGATCAAACTACACACGGTGTGCAAATTTGATTGATATCGGTTCGATTCCATCGAGGACAAACAACGTGACACGTAATTTATATATATTAAGATAAGAATACTAATTAAATGAAAGTTTTAAAAAAATAGTTCTTCTCCCCTACGGCGACGACATCCGCAACACAATCCGCATTTACCGCCTGCTCCTGCCAGCTTTTGTGCTTGTCTGAGGGAGGTGACACGGGGTTAACGTGTCCACAAAAGCATCCTATACCAAATCCTGCTCAAGGGATCAAAGACATCCCATCCAGCAGCTTGCCATCGTCTCGATGGGAGCGATGTATGTTGGCTCCAAAAACTCTGGAACATTGACGGAGGAAAAAGAGCGGTGTGATTTCTGTGTGTTTATATTTGGATCTGCCCTGCGATTCTGTAACTCACTTTTCGATCTCACACAGCGGTTTTCGCATCGGCGGTCGCTCTCAAATCAGTCGTGAAGCAGTCATTTTATGATTTGGCATTCTGAAAAAGTGGGAGCTTGTAGTTTATTGTTTATTAGAATGCCAAATCATAAAATGACTGCTTCACGACTGATTTCAGAACGACGTGAGTTCGAAAAGTGAGTTACAGAATCGCAGGGCTGTACAAATTCACCTTACCCCAAATGCTGACTACATTATACGAATACAAATTATTATTTCTCATTTTACGCTCCATAATATTAAAACATACTTATTAGATTCAATTAGAACGAATCGGATGTTAAATTGTTTTTGTCTATCGCTTACGCCATTAACGAACCACTGTAAGCAAAATCTAGAAACTTCTGGTTGTAAATTATAAATTATTTTATTGTAATTTACTAACTATTCTAGACTACTTATTAATTTAGGCGACTTGATTCTCGCGCATACAATTTAAAATTAATAAAGAATTCATAGAACGAATATTTCCGACCTTCTATTTTAATGAAAGATACATCGATTTATTATTTCCCGGCATGTTTTCAAACATTAATGTGACATTGTATAACATTACTCACTTGCATAGCCTACGTGCGAATAGCATTACGTAATTGACGGTATAAATATTTTTATAGGTACCTGTTTTATGGGAAAATTATTGAATTTAAACTTGTTCAATTATTATGTTACACATATTGGACGATGGTTTAGGTTCCTTCTGCCTAGGTTTTCTCAAATAACTTCTAAGTACCTAACTAGTATATTTAATAGAATGGATGAATTATATGGACATAAATTATATGACGTCATTTAATTTACCATTGTTTAGTTATGCCACATTTCATATATCTAATTGAAATGGTGTACCATTAAATTGCCTTAATAATTTAATTGTCTTAATCATAAGGATATAATATAGGACAGTTATAATTATTTTTATAATAGTGTACGTAAAATAAATCGAATACTATGTTATTATGTGTTTTATTATAGTTACTATAGATATTCCATATTTTGTGAATCCTATTGTAATAGTCAACAATAGATAATACAGAAATTAATTTCATCGAGATCCGTCATGACCTCTTATTGTGAGCCAATTGACCTTTAGTGAAGTGCACCACTATTTCATGACATCGAAGACTGGTTTTGAGGTTTTCAAGTTATCAAGGGTCTATGTTAGGGATAGGTTAATATAGAGGTGGGTATATACATATGTATGTATGTACCCTTATTCCTATTTTTACTCGAATGCGTCAGAAGGATTGGTTCAATAAAATACAGAAATTTAAATAATGCTATTTATTTATTCACATTGCACATGTTACATAAAAATAAAACAAAGTATGCCACAGCTATCGGCGAGTACTATCATTAGTTGTCAGAGGTAATTATTATAAAAGTAAAAAAAAAAAATAAGATCGAACAAAAAAATCTTTTGATAGAACAATGAAGAACAGTTAACGAACAGTTGATAGAGCCAAAAAAAAGTGCAAAAAATTAATTTCCCCTCGCCAACTTAAGGTTCCCGGGTAAAGTAGCAACTTTCTACATATTGATTTTAATCTATAATTGACAGCGGATTACAATTATCAGTGAAAATACATTACCAGCTGATAAATGACTGGCCTAAAGGTCAGATACTAGGCCATAAACACCAAAAAAAAAAAAGCAGATAAATGACAGTTGAAAATTGAATCATGTTTTATCCAGTGTGGCCGTTTTTAGTATATTCAGTACCAAATTGGTATAATTTGGGCTCCGTGTATCTTTTTATATTCTGGTATTTTTTGGTACTTTCAACATTTTAAAAGACATTTTGATATATTTTTGGGCTGGGCGGGAAAAACTCACTTCCATTCGTTCGTATTTCGTTCACATGTTTTTGTCTTTTAGGTTTACCGCAAATGTATCATTTTGTCTCTTTCGAACGGTAAATGCTAACAAATTCGCGAATCGTGCTTTAGCTACGTATTTCTATCTACGTTACATGCTGTATTTTATACATGTGGTCCTTTTTGGGACCACGGATGTTTTAGTTCTTTATTTATTTCTCTCTGTGTGCATGTGTAGTGAAGCGCAAATACGATCAGAAATATAGATCTGAGTGGGAACAAAATTGTGAATTTTCGTCATGGTTGACAAAAGATAAAAATAATGAGAACGCCTTGTGTAAAACGTGTGGAGCAACATTTTTAAGCAGAATCACTACAATTAAAAGTCTGAAAAACATCGATAGAAACTTATACGTTATAGTGGACAATCCAAGGTAAGAAAGCTATGCCCCCATTAACATATTTATAAGATTATTGTGTCCCTTATTTTTTTATGGCACACGAATTAAATGTCCGATGAATCTTGGATAGTACATGTACAGTTGTACACACATGTATGATTGATTTAAATTAATCAAATCCTGTTTATTTTCAGAACGATGATAAATTACTTCAAATGAAAGAACCCGTATCTGAAGAAGTAAGAAAAGCAGAGCTTATATTTTATGCAGCGTTGGCAGAACATAACATACCATCTCGGGCCATGGATCATCTCAGCGATTTATTCAGCAAAATGTTTTATGATTCGGAAATCGCAAAGGGCTTTTCCTGCAAACGCACTAAATCTGCTCAGTTAGCTCAGTGCAGCGAATACTGACTTAGTATGTTATGTAATAAAACTTATTGTAAATATTTATTATTATTTTAATATGTCTGTATAATGAAGGTGTGTAATTGGTAAAATTAAAAAGTATCTGATAATAAGTGTTTTAATATAAAAAATCCTCTTTTTCTTTTAGTATATTTTTAGTATAATTCAGCATGTGTTTTGGTATTATTTAGTACTGGCACCTTGTAGTTTTGGTAGATCGCCATTTTGTAAAACGGTCACACTGGTTTTATCCTTAACAACGTTTGAAGTTTGAACTAGAACAGAAGTCGCCATTTAATGGCGCCATTTAATGGCTTCAAATGGCGGCCATTATAACTAAAGTGAACTGTGAAGTGAACGTTTGATCTTTTAAAACTGGTGATCACAAAAATCCAAAATACGTTTGGATTGTGTGCGTGTAATAACTAATTTTTAATTGTTAGTGAATTTGCATTAAAATTGTTTTAATTTCCCTAATTAGTTTATTATAATATTTATTTCAATAAGTTATAATGCATTCATCTGATTCCGAAGACGACTATTACGGTAACACCACGAAAAGGTTACGATATCTAAGAAATAAATACAGCGAAGACAAAATCGGTACAGAGAATTTACTGAAAGATTCTGTGCAACCAGATTTAGACGCATGTTGTAGTACCGCAGTGAAAACCAATAAAATGGATGATTCTCTATTGAAAGACGATTCATTTATAGATTCATTGATTCACAATCACAATCGAAACACTAGAGCTCAAAAGCTTAAGGCATCTTCTACTAACTTTTTAGATAAATCTTTAACATTCAAGAAAAAAGATATAGAGGCTAAAGGGGCCACAGACACTTTACTGCCTAGAAGTCAATACAAGTTTTTTAAACATAAGCACAGTGATTCGCATGTATCTAGTGTTAATACTGTGTCACCTAAGAAGAGGTCTTTACCACAAAAAGCTCGGTGCAGTAAAAGTAAATCCAGGGTTCCTAAACCTATCCAAGACGATTCAGAAGACGATGACGACTCAGATGATTGTTATGTTTTTAGAGTGACACCTAAGAAGAGGTCTTTACCACAAAGAGCTCGTGGCAAAAGACAAAATCTGAGAAATGTGGAAAACATAAATTTACAGTCTGAGATACAGTGTGGTGACACCACATCTCGGACTGTGATACCGACATACAGTATTGGTAACACAGATGAGTATCCAGATTTATCAGAGAATGGGGCCAGAGACACTTTACTGCCTAAAAGTCAATACAAGTTTTTTAAACATAAGCACAGTGATTCGCATGTATCTAGTGTTAATACTGTGTCACCTAAGAAGAGGTCTTTACCACAAAAAGCTCGGTGCAGTAAAAGTAAATCCAGGGTTCCTAAACCTATCCAAGACGATTCAGAAGACGATGACGACTCAGATGATTGTTATGTTTTTAGAGTGACACCTAAGAAGAGGTCTTTACCACAAAGAGCTCGTGGCAAAAGACAAAATCTGAGAAATGTGGAAAACATAAATTTACAGTCTGAGATACAGTGTGGTGACACCACATCTCGGACTGTGATACCGACATACAGTATTGGTAACACAGATGAGTATCCAGATTTATCAGAGAATGGGGCCAGAGACACTTTACTGCCTAAAAGTCAATACAAGTTTTTTAAACATAAGCACAGTGATTCGCATGTATCTAGTGTTAATACTGTGTCACCTAAGAAGAGGTCTTTACCACAAAAAGCTCGGTGCAGTAAAAGTAAATCCAGGGTTCCTAACCTATCCAAGACGATTCAGAAGACGATGACGACTCAGATGATTGTTATGTTTTTAGAGTGACACCTAAGAAGAGGTCTTTTGCACAAAGAGCTCGTGGCAAAAGACAAAATCTGAGAAATGTGGAAAACATAAATTTACAGTCTGAGATACAGTGTGGTGACACCACATCTCGGACTGTGATACCGACATACAGTATTGGTAACACAGATGAGTATCCAGATTTATCAGAGAATGTTCAACTGTTTAATACAAAGCCTGTGACCCAAGTATTTAATGATTCATTTTACAATGAAGAACTGTCAGTAAAGGTATACTGGCGTAGTTCAGAAATTGTCAAGTTCAGTATACGTAAAAACCAGAACATTTTGCAAATATTTGAATTCTTTGCTAAAAAAGAAAATGTAACTACAGATAAACTTTTGTTTTTATATAATGATAGGATTTTAAAACCCTATTACACACCAGATAAGATAAATTATAAAATCACAAAGTTTATAGAAGGAGGCATGATTAATTCCCCACCAATTTTAGATGACTCAATAATAAGCCAAGAGGAATTTGGCAATGGACTTAAACTGAAATTTCAATGTCAAAATGTTAAGAAGCCATTTGTTATATGTGTTCAAAAGAAAGAGAATCTTCTACGAGCTATGGTGAAATGTGCTGAGCACTTTAAAAAGCCGCTTAATGCTCTAAAGTTTGTCTTTGATGGAGATGCTATTGCAGGTATTTTTCCAAACAATACTGTTATTTATTTTTATGTATGATAATGATTTACCCCAAACTGCTGGATTTGAAAATTGTTTCACCATTAGAATGCTGTTAGCTGTATGCATAGCATTTTTTTTATATACAGTTCTCTGGTTTCCTTTGTCTAGCACTTGCAGTCAATGTACAATGATCCATATAATAATAATTAGTTCAAACAAATATTTTGCCATATAAAGTTTACTTTATATTGCTATTAAAAGAAAGTTTGGTGGTGGTGTTGATCATTAATTCTGATGATGGGCCAGAGTTATTTTAACAGCACCAGGTGGTGTATTTTAATGCAACATCATAACTTTAGGGTAGACCAGCCTTATCTATTTCTCGCGTCACGGTGTTTGTAATTAAACTTCTCCAAAATGAGACCGATGAAACCGATTTTCGTGAATTTTATGTGAGTATTGGTTAGATGTGTGAATCAGCCACCATCTATTTTTCATCCCCCTAAAAGTTAAGGGTGGTCCACCCCAAAATTTATTTTATTATCATTTTGGATGCTGTACCCAGCATACAAAAATACTTACAACCAATAATTTTCACCCCTCTTTGATCATCCCCTCTTTTTTATTAAAGTAGATAGTTAATTTTATTGAACTAAAGAAATGTTTCCCAGAAATGATATACATGGCAAAACAAAGTTTGCCGGGACAGTCACTTTATAAAAAGTAATGTAAATGCAAATTTAAAAAAAAAACATTACACTTCTGGGGATTTGGTGACAGACTATGGAAGGACTGATATAATATATATTGTATTTAATTTATTTCTTAAGATGTCATGTGGAACATTCTGTTCTATGCCCTTGATTTGAGAACTGGCAATAAATATAAAATTAAAAGCAATTTTTATATATTTCTTTTTTGATGTTCATAAGTATACATTGTATTTGAACCACCTTTTGGTGTGGGTTTAGCCCTTTACCTCGATAATGACTAGTGATTTGGTGTAATAATAATCCAATCTAGATTACTGTCCAACTGTATTGAAGTTGAGAGCCCCATCATGATTCAATTCAATTCAAAAAGATATTTATTCATCTAGGTACACTTATGCATGTTAATTTACGCTGTCTCACTATCTCATAGCGGCATTAGTGGGTGCATTATTCATACACATATTGGGTGCCATGGTATAAATAAGTCATAAGTCGAGGCTGTCGGAACAGCATTGAAATTTTTCTCGCGTTAGGTTCATTTTCACGTGTAACAAGAGTTTTGGATTTGCCGCCAATTCACAAAAACAAATGACAAATGAATGCAATATACTACATTAGATTACCAAAGAGTTTTAAAATTGAAATTAAAAAAAGTATTCATAACCTAAATAAATATTTATAATAAATAAATAAATAATTGGCCAACATTTTCAGTGTTACCCACCTATATCATATATGGAACCTTTGGAAACCGTAATAGATCAAGTATACGATTATTTACAAGTTAGCTATCATATATTTCGGTTATAATAAATTCCGTGTAAATCTGATTAAAAAACCTTTTAATTGTTTTGATTAAAATAACAATAAAAAGCACTTAATATTACCGATTAAACTAATACCCTTTAATTATTGATTGGTGATATAAGTGAATTTTTATCTAAAACTTTTGACGTTTTTTCGACAGGGAAAAATGTTTCCTGCACTAATATTATAAATATACATTGCTTGAATATACTCCAAAGCTGGACCATTAGAATCCGAAATCTCTGATGAATATAGACTATACATTACTTATGGTGTGAAGGTTTAGGTTTATTTTCGGGTCACATGTGACCTATACTATGTTGCATAATAAGTCTTTTCACTAAACAGCTAAATCTAAACTTTTCAGTTCTGTTTTAAGGTTCACAATTGTCCGAGCGAATCCGGGACTGATAAAATCACGATAAAAATGATTTCTATCGACATAAAAGGGTTTATAATTAATATCTGATGCCAATCATTAGATAAACTGATCCGATTATATAATAATTAAGCCTCATTTATTCCTTGAAAAATTTACAAAATATACACACACACAAAATACATCACATATATATATATATATATATTCTGTTTTTCCAAGGACCTCTTATTGAGTATAGGCCTCCTCCAATTGACTCTGTTTTGAGCATTTTTCTCCCAATCCTCTCCGCCAACTTTCTTAAGCTCGTCGGCCCACCGTGCAAGAGGGCGACCACGCTTTCTTTTTCCTGGTGGCCCTTTCCACTTTGTTACCCTTTTTGTCCATCTGCCATTATTCATTCGAGCGGTATGGCCCGCCCATTTCCACTTAAGTTTTTTGCAATAGGACAGTGCATCAATAACCTTTGTTTTGTTTCTTATTTGTGTACTTCTGATCTTGTCCTTCAGTTTTAAATTGAGTATACCTACTGCGTTCCATTCCTCGTTGACAAGTTGTTATTTTTCTATTTGTGTTCGAGTCATATATCCATGATTGGCAACCGTAAGAAAGACATCCGATTAATTATCAAAACAAATCCTACGTCTGAATTAGTTGCCTTGGACACCGCCAGTCTTGTCAATACAGACAAAATGGTGGATTATGATCAGCTGTTTGATGGGGATTTTGTATTTAATATCGACCTACATATAAGGATCTTAATATAGAAACATTTAGCTTTTCAATAATAATCGTTATATTTCAGTTCCTTCCTTCCCTCCTCATGAAACACGCTATCGATTAGTTTAAACTGTATCAAAATCCGTTTGTTAGTTTTGAGGCTTTTCTTCAATTTATGTAAGAATTTTTATTTACAGATTCAATGACCCCTGAAGAATTGGATTTTGAAGGAGACGAGTGCATTGACGTATATAACATGACAATGACATAATTATAATAATGACTTGATATAAATTATTTGATTGGAGGAGGAGGATTGAATTCATTAGTTAATAATAATAATGACTTGATATAAATTATTTGATTGGAGGAGGAGGATTGAATTCATTAGTTAATAATAATAATGACTTGATATAAATGTAAATTAATTAATTGGAGCGTTATCTTTTAAATATTATTGTATAACCTCATTGCGCTGTATATTTAAATTTGACACTTAACGTTAAGTATGATCTATGTAAAAATTTCACATTCGAGACTCATAGTTCGCGCTTTTTTATGTCCTGGTTGATTGGTGATTTTTCTTCATTTAATTTCACCAATTTCACATGTTATTCTTATTCAAACGTTCCACTTTTTTTCCTTAAATCTTCCCTACGGTATTTATATAATAATACACTTTTTTGTTTTTGAGTAAATTATATATAATATTAAGTTTAACGAGGTGTGCGGGTATAGTTCGCGCTAATTCTGAAATATAGTAAATGCAGAAATTCTAAAACACCCTTCAAATCAGAACTCGCTAAGTGTCAAATACAAGTTAAATACAAGTGCAATTACATGTTTAATAATGAAATTGATTTCTTATTTGTGATGAATAAATAGATGATTATTGATTGATTATGAATTATTTTCTTTTTATTATTATATTAGTTTTAAAAGCCCCATACATCCACGTCTTAGTCTTTCATTGCACTATTTTGTCTTTATGTCGCAGCCAACTAACTTAATTAGCACGCTAAATAAACTGGCTGGCTAATGCTTAGGCAATTCGTACGATAGTTTTGGCATGTGGCGGAAATAGTATATTTTTGCCATAAAAAATATTTCTATAAAAATTAAATTGCTTGAGTCTGTCACAGCTAAATTCATATTAATATTGTCACTACACTCTTTTATTGTTCGGTGTTCTTAATTAAACTTAGTCATAAACCTCGTCGTATCTATTTTACATTCTCTGTTAAGAGAATATTAACAAAACAATCGAAATTTCAAGATAGGGTGTCTGGTTTACCGGATATGCCTTCCAAAGGAATTCAATTAATTGATATTATTATGGTCTGTTATGATACTTGACACGTAATTCTATTTTTAAATTTTGGTATAATGATATTTTAATTCAATTTTTTTTCAATTCAATTCAATCAGATGAAGAATAAAATTCTTAATTCAAAAACAAAATAATGGCGCTAAAACCTATGTTACCACGCTAAAACGGACGCCACAGATTACAATTTTGTATATTATTTATAATTGTGTTTCTATTTTTAAATAATTTTTCAAACGAAATTGGACAAAGCACAATAGCGCCAAAACACAGACTAGCGCGCTAAAGTGGATTAAGAATTTAAATAAGCGTTCTATTAAATTATCTTTGGTGAATTTTTAAATTTGTAGTTGGCTTAAAGGTCTCGTTACCAGGCCATAAAATTCTAATATAAAAAAAAAAAAAAAAATTTCTAGTAATTTGTGTAGAATAATCCTAATATGGTAATAATGCGTTTTATTAGAATAAAAGCTTTTTTTCATTGGTTTATAAATTAATGCAAAACATGAGTATTTATGTTTCTCTATCTTAACGCAAATATATTTAGCATAAAAACTATTCTAGATCTGTATTATTTTGAATTTTACGATGATAAATTGAGGAAGAAAATTAATAAAATTTTATTTTGGATTTACTTTAATACCGACGATATCTCACACATAACATATAGATATATGCGGTTTTAGACATTTTTGTAAAACTATTTAAGACCTAAATTTCAACTATACATTACGAGTAAGTAATATTAGTTTAACATAATATGAGCTATATTATTGTCAAGTAGTTTTCATGTAATAGTCTAAAACCTTCGCGTTTATATTAGTGAGATAAAACAAATTCTAACAAGATTTGCTGTCACGCGGGGACTCGGTGATCTCAACTCCTACTAAATGTTCCTAGGACAACAACCCCTAAACATCGATTAAAAATCGCTAAAGTTTTTGTGTACACTCGGTTTGAGAGGGAATTTTAAATATACATCAAAAAATATATTCTATTAGTATAAAATAGCTGTTATTATATATATTCTGTATGTTTAATTAATATTAAAAAAAAAAACTTTACAATTTGCATGTAGTAAATTTTTTAAATTTTTTTCTCATCAATATTTATATATGTATCACTATAACTTTCTTTTTTACTAAAGATGTATATATACTTTAAGTGTCACATAAATAATTAATTGATTAAAAACAACCTAACGTTTGCATATTCTATGGGCTTCATACTTTCGATTGGTATAGATTTTATCTAATAATCATACCGGTGAAATGGTAACAAATTTTTTTTTTAAATATTAATTAAAATACTCAGGACTGAAATTTGCTAGGCAAGCCATATGGATTACATTTATTGGCATAAAATACGTTTCATTAAATAAGCATCTCGGTGAAGGTAGTAGTAGAAGGAAAGAATATAGTAGTCGACCTCTTGGACATTAGCAGTAACGAGAATGTTATATTATGAGTGTGGGAAAAACTTATTTCATTTTGGCTTCAAGTCTGCGATAATTGCTATTTGTTTTACGCTTTAATTAACTAAAATATATATTAGGGTTAATATATTATATTTTATTGTGTTATTAAGGGAAAAAAAATCTTTTATAAAATCCCCACGGGACATCTTAGTTCCCTTTGTTGAACTAGTGTTTCCCAAAATTTTTTCGCTAAGCCTTTGTAATTCTAAAATTCCTATTTAACATTTCATCATCATAACAACATAACATAACATTGTGGACCATAAAATTAGGACAAACACATGATATAAATTGACATACATACATAATTAATATCAAAAGCGGTGCCGTCCCTATAACATGTGGACACGACCAGCGAAAACAAGTAGATACAAAAAACAGTGTTAAATACTAACAAGCATAAAAATCAAAAATGCAAACTATAAAAGAATTAAACTATTTGAACCAAGAAAACAAATTATCCGTACTGTGTCCTAATTCTACTCTTAGCTGAGGCCAGAGAACCGTGAAAAATGTCAAAACCCTGTGCAATATCATTATGGTAGCGACATAACCTATTAATTGGTGAGTTTCTGCCAACGATTGTTCGACAGTGTGGGATGTGAAAACATCTTCGATTGTACAAACGACTCCCATGCATTGTTCACTTGAGAAACTTAAATGATAGGAAAAAATTACTAGGAAATTATTAACGAAACACAGTAAGTAAATTTTCAAAATATATATAAAAATTCGCCATAATAACACAAAATATTTAAATCCGTTCAGATCAGACATATATCAACTCACTTACCAATCATTTTAGCACTAACGGGTTTGATCTTATTATAATTCATATTTTTTTTCATTTATATAAAGATTAATTTCCTTATCAATTGATAAGAGTTTTGCGTACGCACTGTACTTTTTAATGCTTCAATAAAATTCTATTCAAAGCTATGTTGGTACGCCAACGTTGGTACGTGGCTTGAGCGTGCGACTCTCATAGGTTCGATCCCCGGCTGTGCACCAATGGACTTTTAATGCGTATTTAAAACTCGCTCGTACGAAGGAAAACATCGCGGGGTAACCGGGTTGTCGTAGACCCAACACGACAGCGTGTATCAGGCACAGGCTGATCACCTACTTGCCTGTTAGGTTGTCAGACATCAAACAGATAAGGAAATCTGAGGCCTGGAAGAATATTTAAGATCTTCATTAGACGAAGAAATCATTAAAAAGTCCGGACGTAACTTCGGTGTAACCACCACGCTTAACAAAATCTGGGTGCCACAAATGTAGGGCAACACACCTTTATTATCTTGAAGTGGGGATTAATTAAAGAATAATTATACAATGTTGTTTTAATAATAAATACATTTTATTTATACATAGTTATAATATTACAAATTCGTAAAATAATTGCTTTTAAACAATTCGTATTTTTTTTAATTTTATCTTAGCTCACTTCACCAAACCAACAATTAACTCGATCACAAGATTTCCTGATAATCCTAGCTTTCCCTGTTATGTCAGGGTATGTAGGTATATTAAAATTGTATAATTTGTTAGCAGTTCGTATAAAATATGTCTAATTATATATGAGCAGTGTTGGCCTAGTGGCTACAGCGG
This sequence comes from Pieris melete, assembly GCA_963693345.1. Classification (NCBI taxonomy): domain Eukaryota; kingdom Metazoa; phylum Arthropoda; class Insecta; order Lepidoptera; family Pieridae; genus Pieris; species Pieris melete. The sequence continues at coordinate 465,477 of CAVNZK010000325.1, read as the reverse complement.
GCAACACTCATATCTGAGGTCATAGGTTCGATCCCCGGCTGTTCACCAATGGACTATCTGTGCGCATTTAACATTCGCTCGAACGGTGAAGGAAAACATCGTGAGGAAACCGGCTAGCCTTAGACCCAAAACATCGACGTGTGCCAGGCACGGGAGGCTGATCACCTACTTGCCTATTAGATTGAAAAATAATGAGAATCAGATTTTTTTATAATTATTTAATATACTAGCTGGCCTGGCGAACATCGTACCGCCTAACAATCGATTCTTTATTTTTTTTAATACTTATTCTGCTATTCGGGACACCGGTCTAGCTAGTAAGATAAAAAAAAGAACGTTGATAATACAACAAATACATTATGTCAAAAAATAAAAATTTACCTTCCCGGAACCCCTCCACTAACACTTGAACTTTATGACATGGTATTAAAGTTCAAATTGCCTTTAAATATTATGACGAATATTTTGTATGGGAATATAGAAAAGTGTTGTTTTTAGACTTTATCACTCAATTTTTTAAATTTTTCTCTCCGTAAGAACCATCCTCGTACTTCAAGGAATATTATATTAAAAAATCAGTCAAGCCGTTTTCATGTTATGTCGTGACAACGGAAAACGGGTTTCATTTTTATATATATAGATTTTGCTGTAACAGTGTGTAAACATAGCAAATTATAGATATATAAAGAACAATATGTTGTGTATAAGGAAGGAATGATTAGAACAATAAATTATATTGATTTATCATTATGATAACGTTTCGTAACGTTTGTCGGTTACTTACCTTCAACGGCGGATCCAGGGGGGGGGTCATGGGGGTCATGACCCCCCCCTGAGCAGGACTTAGGTGGACCACTAATTGAACATAATGATTTTATATATAAATTTGTCACCATACAGATTATATGTAACTACATACCTTCAATATTTAATTAATTTAATATAATAACTTTGTATGATGGCAAACGTTTGGGAATGAACGCATCGAAAATTTGAAGTTTCCGCGCCACACTTGCGCGCGCTTGTCGCTATGAAACGTCTAGCTGGTCTAGCTAGACGTTTCTTAGGGGCCGTCTCCACAAGCGAGAGAATCGCGACGAGTCCGCGTTTTTATCGTCGTGTAATCTCCACGAACGAGCGATTATTCCGCCAGCGTATCGTCGCGTTTCGTAACGGAATCACAGCGTATCCGCAACGACTCGTAACGGAATCGCCGCGTTTCTGCTCTTCTTGCTCTTATTTTGTTCAGTGTTCATTTAGAGTTCAGTGGTGCCAGACGAAACCGAAATAAGTAGTGTCTAAATCAGTCAATAAAATAATTATTTACTATGGATGTATTGTTTTTATTTATGTATGGTCACGCACGTCGCGCGCTCTCTGCAAGAGCGCCACGTTCCGTGGCAAGTGCGCGACGTGCGCGCCACCAGTAGCGACAGGCTCGCAGCGATGTTATGACGTTTCGCGCGCACTCAACCATCCGTCGCATCGCCGCGTTAAGATCGCCGTGTGGAGACACGTTCTATGAGATTGTATAGAAATGCGTGGCAGGACGATTGTATCGTCGCGATTCTCTCGCTTGTGGAGACGGCCCCATAGCGACAAGCCTACCTCAATCGGAATCGGAACGACTAAACTTCAACATATCATAACATAGTCTTATTTTAAATTGTAGCATCAATATGTATCCTAATATATGAAAATTGGACCCTGTCAGCGAAGCGACAGCAGAAAGGTCTTTCTCTACGTTGCGCATAATTGCGCGTTACAACAAAAAAATACCAATTAAGTACCATATTTTTCTATGGTTTTGGTAGCTTAGAACCCTGCGGAGTTTCTAAATTTAGCTAGAAGCTATGGAAACTTCTTTTTGTATTTTTAAATAGTAGTCGAATGTTTGGACAAATCCAGCTAATAACTAAACTTCTAACTTTAAAACCTTTTTTGAGTAGCTTTAACTAATTTTAGGAAGCTGATATATTTTTTTATTTAAACAACATTTAAGACAATCATTTCACAGAAAAAAATAAACTGCAAAATTTTAGGTACAACAAAAAAATATAGGAATTTTTCAAACCTCGCTGGCAGAAAACATTAAAAAAACACAAAAAAAATGTAACTCGAAAACTACAAAAAATCGCGGAACATACATGGGGTATTTTCGTATGCCCCGTAGGTGTGAGGAATCTAAAAAAAATTATTGACGTCACTAGTTGGACCAACCTGTATGTACACAATATTATGTGTTAAGTTTTTCAAGAGTACAATAAAGAATAAATATTTTTAAGTGCAATACTTACGTACATTAATAAAATATCTACTTTTTACTTGTATCTATTGTTATCAAAATTAAATTATAAGTTCTTGACCACGACTATGTGACCCCCTCCTGGCACCAAAGCTGGATCCGCCCTTGTCGGCGACGCGCATTGCGGTGCGACCTGCGGCGCGGTGGCTACCCGCGCGGTGGCGGCGAAGACGGCCTGCGCGGCGTGCGATTGAAACAAATGCACTCGGGAGTATCGAGCAGTGTTCACAACCTGAAGCCGGGCAGTTATCGTACCAGGGCCGTAAAATTATCGTATATGTGATCCATATACGATAAATTATCGTACAGTCAGGAAAATGGCTAAAAATACTTTAAAAAATCATATGAAACGTGAAAATAAAATGTTGCAAACGATTTATAGTGTAAATCTTGTAAACTTGTGTTTTTCAAATTGAAAAAAATAATAATAATTCAATCTCTTCCGTCAAAGAGGAACAAAAATACGCAATATTTTCTCGTTCATTTTACATCGCATATTATTTTTATCACTTAAAATTCGTTAGGTATTAAAATGTTATCGAAGACTTCCAAATCTGCGTCACCATACAAATCGTGAATTTTTTGGCTGTGCATTCTGATGCGTTTTTGTGTTTGTACATTAACGCATTGTTCATCTGCTGTAGTTGCCTTGTGACAGCATAAGTTCCTAATAGAAAAATAAGCCAATAGATGGCACTGACACTAAAAACTGTAATTGTTATTGGGCTATCTGTGTAATCATCAAATTTTTTATCTGACTGGAAATTATCGTACAATCTGCGTACGATAGTCATGTACCATCGTACATCGTACGTAGTTATGAAATTATCGCAAATGTACGATAATTAACGTACGGTTGTGAACCCTGCTCGGGAGTATCGAGGCGGCCACAGCTCAGAGCGGCGCGCGCAGCGGCAGAGGTGGACATTTAGCATCGCGCGACCAAAACAAATAATTTTGTTTTTATCGCGCATTGAGCTCATATAAAATAATGGATACAGAAAAATTTATTAGTGAAATACTGAGTAGACCAGCAATATGGGTGTCAAACATCCACATCATAAATATAGGCATGTTATAAAAAAATTGTGGGACGAAATAAAACTAACTAATATACTCTAAATACGTCCACCGCTGATGCCGCTGCTGTCGCAGCTGGTCGAGCTGTGGCATATCACCGCAAACTGCGCCTCTCAGACCCTCTCGCCGCGCCGCGCTCCAGACCGCCAGAAACTAGCTCTTACAGTTGTTAAAGCTCTTTTTGCTTTTCTCTAAAACTCTTTCGAAATGTCTCATTGACAAACAATTTTATGTTATATAGGTTGTGGAAACATTTCTTTAAGTTACTGAGGGCCAATTTAGAGATTACTTATGGAGGTTTTTTGGCTCTGACGGGAAGGGAACATATTATGTTTTGAGGTTATATACAATAATCATGGTCTCAGTCGAGCTTTATTTATTTATATTATTTAGGAGGAACTCTAGCTACCATAAAAATACATACATGCATAACAGATACAGTAACAATTAATGACAAAAAAAGTACAATTTTAACATCTGTTATTTTATGGCTCATTCTTAAGTTCCTCAGCATCTGTTATTTCATCATCATTTTTGCGCATCGGAACATATTCTATGGTGAGTTCCGGAAGGGATTCTTCATCATCACTTTCTCGTTGTGGAGAATTTGGAGCTGTAAATAGTGACATAATAGAATTTAAAAAATGTTTTAAAAATTGCAATGGCTTTTTGGATGCTAACGATTAAAGCCAGGGTAAAAAGGTTGGTGGACTCAGTTTCCGGACTTAGACTCTCACTAGTTGTGCGTACGATTTAATAATTTACATAAATTAAGCCTGATAATAAATAGTTGAATTTGCTAAACACTAGACCATTGAATATACATTGATAACAAGTAGCTATCTACTAACGTCTGTTAAAATAAGCCTCCTAAAGGTTTCATTACGTCCATGGGCAGGTTAACACTTGATTTTTAGTGACCCTCATAGTAATCAAGTAAAAATAAAACGAAAACACGCGACCTCATTTCACCAATTCAAATCAAATATGGACGACGACAGTGAAATGAAACTCAAATGAAGTAACCAATGGACCGCGTTTTCCTTTTCATAACCCAACATTATTTGGAATCTTTATCCACGTTTATGTATTAAAGTTTTACGCAAATAATATAAACAGAAAATTAAATATTGTCATCGGTGTATGCTATCTGCTCTTTCCAAAATGGAAGTCGACTTCAGTTCAGGACATTTTATAATGAGAAAAACGCGTCATTTAAAATTCAGTCAAAGTCAACTTATCACAAAACTTACGTTGTAGATTCACGAACATGCTCCTTATGATTTTATTCCGCAGTTCCTCTTGATCACAGCTAGACATTTAAAAAAAAATAAAATTAGCCTCTAATTAAAGTAAACGACTACGGACTACCTGTTGCAAGTGAGGTGTGGAACTGTGTGTCACAGATCAGTATATCTCATTAAAGAAAAATAAGTACTAATAAAAATATGAGGGTAGACTTGGTTAGTGGTAGCATTATTTGTTACTACCTTATTTTGTATCATTTAATAGAATTTGTGTTTGTAACGCGAAATAAATATCGTCTTGTGCTCTATTTTAATATTATACATTTATAATTAACTTAATTTAGTAATAATTCAAACCAATACAAAATAGCATTATTACTTTCAAACCGGATGCAACTAAAAAGCGACATTAAAAAGAGACAGACACATAAATTAATAGGATTTGGCGTGGGAGAGAGTGAGAAAGCGACAGGTAAGAGACACAAATATAAAAATGTGTAGGATGAAGCCAGGAAAGAATGAGACAGAAATATACATACTATTTTTAAACTTTATCTAAGTTAACTTTATTTAACCAATTTCTGTAAAGCTGCATATAGTCGACTAGACTATATATCTATATCATGTTTCGTAAAACAAAGGTCATAAAGAAGTTTCACTTCTTACGTGTGTACACTAGTATACGCATACTAATTCTTTATCAAAATGGTTTATGTTGCTAATCAAGAGTTTTCAAACAAATTTTAATAAAAAGACACAAAAAATACAATAATACAGTCTGCATAAAAAAAACGATTATTTTTTAGCATCATAAATCGTTTTTTTCCTAATTTTTGAATTAATTTCAAAATAAACTCCCTAAATATGTGTGTAATGTTTTCATGGTTTTTTTTTAAATTAAAAATAAACAATAGATTATAAACACAAATTAACGTTTAAGAATAATCAAAATGGAAATGAACTTAATCTCGTTTAATCTAATAATTAAATCTATCAATTTTAGGAGAAATATTATGATATATGCTGTGTGTATACAGAATCAACCAATTCGATATTTTTCTTAAATATTTATTCTTTGAACTCTGAATATTGTTTTTATACAGAGAAAAATTGGAAAACCCTAAAAACCTTTAAAATGTTATATATTAGGTAGTATGTAGCTACTAAAGGTAGGCTAAGTAAAGATATATATATATATATATATTTCTAAACGCAGTTCGCGGAGACAGATACTTATTTATTGTTTTCTTCAAGATTTTTGTCCAAAAGAAGGTCAAATCAGTTACCACTGAGGTATTGGACCGAAGTCTCGCTTAATCTTTTTCTTGTTATAAAACATTGAAGTCTATCAATAAATTGATACGTAACGGGGTTGAAGTTTGTCTACAATAGATTCCTTCACACGTGGGTGTCAGGGTTAACGAGTTTGTGGACTCTCTTCCATCCAAAGCTCTACAGAACATCCCCCGACAATTAAAAATGACAATTTTATGAAATTTAAATCTTATTTTAATGAATGCCTTCAAGACAAAGGCATCTGGTACAGAACCATTGTGGACGAACCTCCTCGCGAGCCTTGGTTTTACTCAAGAGTTCTCAATAGAAATGATTTAGTTATTTGCTTCCGAACCCGTACTTATCACATGCCACTTGACAAGTTTAATTTTATTATGAAAAAACCCAAATTGCACACGATGTGAGAGAGAAGAGGACCTCCTACATTTAGTTCTCGAGTGTAAAATCAACGAGAAGCTAGGTTGGATTTCCTTGAGGAAACTCGATGTTCTACTGGCGACTTTCTCTTCTTTCTTCATCAAATATTAAGTTCAGGGTTCACTGCTGAATTTAGTGATAGATTTATAAGTTTTATTATAGATTCATTGAATCTTAATACTATAAAAATGCTCGTTAACTAGTAAACTGTTAGAGTAATACTTAAACTTTAATCAACGTTTTTATATTTTTAAGCCGCCTTAATCATTTGATGTATGGCTTATAAAATAAATAAGAATAAAAAAAAAACATAAAAAAGTCTTACTTAGAGCGGCTAGATCTTGCTATCACCGCAAGAAGTTTGGAGGGTCCATAGCATACAGCCGAGGCTGTAGCTACGGACCCTCCAACAAACTTAACTAAAAACTTGAACACATTCGTCAGAAAAACATGCGTTCAAATCACGTTATTGTAAACTAAATGGCCGATTGGGAACGATTTTTATATTTTTTATCAATAAATAGATTTGGTTTATATTGAATGTTATAGAAAATATAAGGATTTAATTATAAAGTTAAGAGGAAAATGTGGAAAACGCTATCTAGGTATGTGAAATCTAAACAAAATTTTTTTTCATTTGGAATAGCGCTACCTGTGTAAGAATCTAGGCATTAACTGAGCCTTTTGGCGGGAAACGAAAATATATTATGGACCACAGACCACCTTAAGCTAACTATAAACAGTACTTCAGCTTTATCCAGCGAGAACGGCCTGTATCAAGCTTTTACCTACTTGTAGACAAGTTCGATACTTTCAGTATCCTGTCGTCTTTTAGGTAGCTGACACAACTTCGGCAAGCCAGGTATCACTATTGGTAAGGAGGTCTGAAGGAGGTCTCATAAATTTCAATTGCCCCACCCAAATACTTTTTTTTATATAACAGGTCGCAAAGCAGGAAGCTCACCTGATGTTAAGTTTTAGTGCCCATGGACCCTCATATTGTCAGGCTCGCTTGCAATGGCTAGGCTATTTAAGAATTGGTACTAAACATAATTATTTATGTAGTTTACTTACTATCATTTCCAAATGACGCCAATTCTGTCCACACTGTGCCACTCTGCTATGCTGTTTCCTTAACCTGGTCTTTCCACCATTTAAATTGTCTTCCTCATTTGCGTTTCTTGTACCTTGGGCACGAGATCTTATACTATAATAATAAAAGTTAAAGGGGAAATGAGCCGGTCACATTGCCCGCATTTGTGATGGCATGGTTGGAACCGTTTCTTGTTGTAGGATTGTGGCAGGATATTTGAATAATGGCATATTTTAATGTAGAATAATGTTAGAAATTATATATTAGGTCCTTACATATGAAATTGACGTTTAGTCATACTGGCCCCTTCGACCTCAAGTATCTCCTCTTTGGTTGTGGTCTCCTCCAACAGATTACCATTTTTTTTCGAAATTTGGATAACTTCTTGCAAGGCAAAAGTTCAACTCAGATGGGCATTCGAAACCGCCTTCAAAGATTTTATTGATTCCCGTCCGAATGGCTTTTGGTTAAGGAATCAATCAACTACCTATAAGATGGCAAAAGTGCGTAAATATCAATGATACATATACTTTGACTAATTAAGTATATTCTATTTGAAATCTTAATATTTATACATGTATATAAATTGTATTTCGTAAAATCATAAATTAATTGTAACTATATATATCAGCGCAAAACTTTAAGATGGCTGGACCAATTCGATGAATATAAAAAGTAAATCAGTGGCACTACAACCTTTTTCAGGTTTCAGATTTTTTAATCTGTTCCATTGTCACTTGTCAATCTAATAGGCAAGTAGGTAATAAACCTTCAGTGACTGCCACAAGCGGTTGACTTTTTGTTTCCAAGGCAAGCCGGTTTCCTCACGATGTTTTCCTTCACCGTTCGAGCGAATAGTGCACGGAGATCGACCCTACGACCTCATGGATGAGAGGCGCTCGCTAAAGCTACTAGGCCAACACTACTCTAGGATTGCGGACCAATTCGATATTTTTCTTAAATATGTATTCTTTGAACTCTGAAGAATGTTTTATAAAAATATAGAGAGAAAAATACTTAATACTAAAGGTAGGCTAAGTAAAGATATATTATTATATATATTTCTAAACGCAGTTCGCGGGGTCAGCTACTTATTTATTGTTTTCTTTAAGATTTTTGTCCAAAAGAGGGTCAAATCGGCTACCACCGAGGTGTTGAGAACGAAGTCTCGCTTAATCTTTTTTCGTGTATGACAACATTAAAGTCTATATAGTAATGATTGCTTATTCGCGACAAACATATTGGTGGCGAGTACTTAGAGCGGCTATCTTGCCAACACCGCTTACGACTGTAACCACGGACCCTCCAATAGCTCTTACTAAAAACTTGAACACATCCCTCAAAAAAACACGCGTTCAAATCACGTTTTTGTAAATTAAATGGCCGATTGGGAACGACTTTTATATTTTTTATCAATAAATTGATTTGGTTTATATTGTATGTTATAGAAAATATAAAGATTTAATTTAAAAAGTTAAGATGAAATGTGGACAACGCTATCTAGGCATGTGAAATCTAGACTAATTTTTACCTTAAATATACCTCTTTGTATTGAAAAGAAAAACGTTTTACTAAACTAATTACGTGTTCAGTTTTTTCATACAATTAATTTCATACAATTTTTTCGTACAATGACAAGTTGCGGTTATGTTATCTTTATTAACAGTATCCATAAAGTTTCCTTAGTTTTAGTAGGTGTAATATTAGGCACTGTTGAAGATTTATAAATCATTTTTTGTATGGATGTATCGTATAAATATAATTTGCGTAGTAAACTACACAAAGCGTATGGAAATACGATACGATTTTCTTTTTGCGAAAATATCAATTTTGTGCAGTGTCATCTTCGTGTCGTGCTTTATTTCTAAAACTTCTACATGCAAATATTTATTATTATTCAGTTTTGGAATTTATGTTTGACATATGTCTTGGTAAAGTTTTCAAACCACAATCTTAATCAACAGTAAAATCTAAAGTTGATTAAAAAAATGTACAATATCTATTTTTCGGTTCCCACAAATCCGTTAATGTATTCTTAAAATTCCATATTAAATTAAGTGTTACCTCAAATGTAATTATTTAATATATACTTGCTAATTTAATTAGTAAACAGTGTTTAATGCCAATGATATCACAATTTCAAATGTTTGTGAGCAAACAAACGTGAACACATATTTTAAATTTTTGACTTAAGCAAATGATACAGCATACATAAGTCGAAGATTTTGTTACTGACGCGTATTTTAAAAAAAACCTCTGGTTTAAACGTGTGTGTTGTGACTTTTTTAATGAGTAAGTCAAGTTATGATTATGTTTAAAGAACTTTATTTCTCATTACAAAAAAAAATGTATTTTATTTACATGAAAAACTGAATATGTATATACGAACGAGATACACGTCGCCATCAGCCGTCCCAGTTTTAGTCTACTAGGCTCATTCTGATATGTATCTTTAATGCCCTTTTGAATTGGTTAAACGCGCTAATATTAGGTACGAATTTAAGACGGTAATTGATTAAATAATTGCACACCCTCATACTTAATAGACTTCTTCAAATACTAATTTGTACGCGGGTTCGGCAAGATAAACAAGCGCTCGCTCGACGAGGATTGGATGTTTGATTTTTTAAAATGATATGCTACTATGGAGAGAGTTATTTAATTTTTTTAGTTAAAATACAGGTGCTATAAACATATAGTTGATTAATCGTCATAATTTTGATTTCTTGGTAGATTTTATAATTGTGTTAAAAAATTGTACTTATCTAAATAGTGCTTTCATAAATTTATTTTGTAGTGTTTGTATGTTAGAAATTTCGTTTTTGCATGCTGTACCCCATATTTCAATTAGATATATGAAATGTGGCTTGACTAAACAATTATAAATTAAATGACGAACGTTAGTCAAGTACATTACCAAATTATATGAAAACCCTTTAACCCTTACGTTTCCTTATGAAACCTTGAAAAGTACACATACAGTTAGGTAAACTGGCCGGCCGGCCATAAACGTAAAAGCACTTTTAATGACATGACACACGCCGTCGACTTTTTGGGTCTAAGACATGTCGGTTTCCTCACGATGTTTTCCTTCACCGTTTGAGCAAATGTTAAATGCGCACATAGAAAGACAGTCCATTGGTACACAGCCGGGGATCGAACCTGCGATCTCAGGGATGAGAGTCGCACGCTGAAGCCACTAGGCCAACACTGCTCTCAAAAGCACTTTTAGTTATGCCAAAGCTGCGTCATTTCTGACATGGGCAAGAATTTCATGAATCAATGTATATCACATTAATTAGTTTTTTATAAGTTTAGAGGATCCTAAGTTAATTATTTAAACCACTTTTTACGTCGTAAGTCGTAACTGTGTCGTTTTTTGCAATAACAAATTTAATAATTTGGTGACAATAATAAATTAATGTCGCAACTGAAATAAGCACAAACTGCGGTATTATTTAATTAAAGCTAAAACTGGTCGGTAATCTAAACTTAATTATTATTTAAGTGTTTATTTAATTAAAATACAGTGTAAATAAATACACTATAGTGTTACCGCTTAAAAAGAGAGTGAGATAAGATCGTTTATCTAAAATTATTATATTTTTTATTTTATTACTAAGTCTTGTAACTGTTATGAATCGTCACTAAAGTTCTAATTTTCTGCGCTGATGTGAATACTTAGTTAGTAAGTGAAATTACATATTCAGAGATTAAGCGCTAAGTGTTTTATCTTGCAATCAGTCAGCTAGACTATGAGCAGATGTGTTGAGAGCTGTTAGGTTAACTTCCGAATGTTAAAAAATTAATTGATTCTGACGTATATTATTTTGAAATCTTAGTGGTGACGTTTCTGAATCTTACCTTTAGGTTCGTTTGTAAACTGGGATCAAACGTAAATGCAGTTTCATGTCTATTTCTTAACAATTATTCTTATTTTTAACTTTTAATTTTATTTTATTTACTTACACCTTTACACAAGACTTCATTACTTACACTGCTAACTTTTACTAATATTTATTATTATTATAATAACATTTCTTTTCTGTCTTTTTTTGCGACCGAGGTGCAAACTAGCTGCTGTGGTCTCTGGCAGAATGACCAGCGCTGTGGAACAGTCTGCTCCTTAGCATATTGCTGAGCCAGGGCCAATTACAGCCACAGCACATACGCATTACACACTTGAAACGAACCGAAAGAGAAAAACATTTTTTTTATATCTCTCCTTACTTTTTTTTCTTTGATTATTGTTAGTGTGTGTGTGTGTTTTCGTTAGTAATAAATGTTATGTCTAAGACTTTTAATTTATTTTTCTCTCGGGGTAAAATTCAGAGTCAACAGTTCAAACATGACCTTCGGTTTCATAGTAGTTAGGCTGGTCACTGTCAACGAAACCAAACACTATTTGTTTACATAAAATGAGAGTTGAATTGTAATATGGTGCTAATGACAAGAATATACACGCATTAACATCACTGCGACACGACTTACACAAGTTACAAATACGTAAAGGTCACCAAGTATAAGATATGTGTTCTCTTCACCTACCTAATAGTCCAAGATCCCAGGGCCGCCAGACGTCACGTATTTTCTGATGGATGAAATGTGGACGTTTGAGTAGTGTTAGTGTGTACTATGATCGTATGCCTACCTGCTAGCTTGGTCAAACGGCCAATTTCCAGGTATCAGGTAATCAAGGTACACAAAAACATTACTTACTTCACGTAAATTCTCATGGCTGATTTTTATATATGTTTTCTAGTGTATAGTTAAAAATAAATTGTCAATACTCCCAGACACTTTCCGTCGGCCATATTGCTTTACAGACGCTTTAAGGGTCTCAAAATAATTAGTGAACTTCACGTAAATTCTGACGCTCCATTTTTATATATGTTCATCCGACAACTATTTTAAAAGCTTTGACAAGAAGACAGACCGATCCAAGGGGCCAATCATCCCCTAAACTAAATTTTAATATCTCTGTGAGTGGGAGAGCATTATCTACGCGCATGAGACTGAGTGAGACCGACTGCGCTGTTAAGGCCATGAAAATTACATGAACAGATATTTTATAACTTTTAGAACTTTTGTTGACAAGTAAATTATGGCAACAAAAATAAGAAAAAAAAATTGACATATAATAAATAATACTACAGTTAGCCGACATTTTTAATTTTTTTTTTCAATTTATTAATTAGAACTAAAAAATATTTTTTTAAAATACCACTTATATTTAAATAGCAGCAATTTTTTAAATTAATTATTTATTGGAAATTTGGAAACAAAGTGGAAAAATATTAATTCTTCAATATTTCTTAACAGTGGCTTTTAATCTTCATTATCATCATCGTTGAAATTAGATAATTAATCATCCAGCCAATCTTGGAATTGAATATCTAAATCGTGATCGTCATCATCAGCATCATCCTTTTTTTCTTCCTATGTAAAAAACAAGTTAAACAATGAAGGTCTGAAAAAACTAAAAAGATACAAATAATATGAGAAACGAAAATAATTTACCTGATTGTTCTTCCAGCGACTCACTGACAAAACCCGGAAATTGATCTCCATCGAACCAATGAAAATCATATTTACCATCTTGTAGTGTCCAGCCATTGTTTTCGGGGTTGAAAATATTTATCATCTTCATACTTGCATTGGTCCAAAGACTAGCGATATAGCTAGCCCGTCGAAACTGTTGCCAAAGCTCACTTTTACAAGGTGGTAAGTTATTGGCATCGAAGTTTCTTAAATTATTTCGATTAAATTCTTCATTTATATCAGATACCACGTATGTATTAATAAACAACTGTAGTCTGGCAGCATCTACATCAATTATTCCAGTAATGTTGTAAACATCACAGATAAATGTTTGTATTGTGTTGAATACACGTTCTTCTTCATCTACATCACCAACAAAATCCAACGTACCAAAACGGTGAAATGCTTGTTGGTACTCTTCATTTTTCTTCAAAATATTAAACGGCTTTTGCTTGCCCTTTTTGAATAATGCTGGATTAAAATCACATCCTGTGATAGCATGGAATGTTGGTAAACTTCGATACAACGACGGTCCTAATTGTTCGTAGATAGCATTAAAGTCAACATATCTCTGCTTGTTACCAATGCCGATCAAAATCCAAACTCGAGAATCATTATTTTTCAAATGATGCATATTTCCCAGCATTATCGCTGCTATATCAGTATCTGAACATCGTATCACAAAATTAGCCTGAGCATCGATGTTGCAAACATGGTATACGATCTTTGTATCGGCTTCCTCATGCTCGGAACACGATAAATCTTCATGGATTTCAGACATAACTTTATTGTTAATTACGGTGAAAGAGTGGCATTGTCGAAAATTAATAAAAATTTGATTATTACCAATGAATGGAATCATCTCATCAGTAGCCCAGTGTGTTGTAAAAAATTCAACAAGAGACTGTTTGAAATGGATGTTTTTCAACTCTTTCGTGAAATCTGATGGACAGTCGGTCTCACTCAGTCTCATGCGCGTAGATAATGCTCTCCCACTCACAGAGATATTAAAATTTAGTTTAGGGGATGATTGGCCCCTTGGATCGGTCTGTCTTCTTGTCAAAGCTTTTAAAATAGTTGTCGGACGAACATATATAAAAATGGAGCGTCAGAATTTACGTGAAGTTGACTAAATATTTTGAGACCCTTAAAGCGTCTGTCAAGCAATATGGCCGACGGAAAGTGTCTGGGAGTATTGACAATTTATTTTTAACTATACACTCGAAAACATATATAAAAATCAGCCATGAGAATTTACGTGAAGTAAGTAATGTTTTTGTGTACCTTGATTACCTGATACCTGGAAATTGGCCGTTTGACCAAGCTAGCAGGTAGGCATACGATCATAGTACATACTAACACTACCCAATCGTCCACATTTCATCCATCAGAAAATACGTGACGTCTGGCGGCCCTGGGATCTTGCTCTATAATGTTAAGACACTATTTTACTACTCTGTGTATAATAGATTTTTTACGACAAGACAGATCTATTTGTGATAATAATGACTTCAATCCTCTTTCGATCACAATAGTGACAAAGAAATAACGCGTTTTTTTGGATTGAACCTGTTCTAGTATATTCCTAAAAAAAAAAAATTTGGACAATGCTTTTTTATATGGTTTTACGTTCTGTAATATTTAAATCATTTGTTTTAATAAGTTAGAGATAATTGGAGGAGGACTATACTCTCCTTTGAAAAAAAAACCTATTTATTTTAAATTATTTATGTATAAAATTTTAAATGTGTGTATATTTTGTAAAGATGGATGAATGTTTTAAAATTTTATTTATTTCTTATTTTTAATTCGCCCAGCGAAGCGGACGGGAAACGGCTAGTTTATATAAGGAAGGATTTTTGATGAACCCTGTGATGGTTTTTTCAAAGTAAGAAGCAAGTACTATGTTCCTCATAGTTCAAGATACTCGTATAAGAAAAAATCATAAACATTAAGTATTTATATTTGTTATCATTTATTAGATTTTCTTACGCTATTATTGTGAGAATGTTCGTGTGTCGCTTGTGAATGAAAAATTTATTGAATAATGTGAACATCACGTATGCTTACAAAGGTTGTTATTATAATAGTTTGTGTACGTAAGAAAACCTTAGCAATATAAGAGCACTTATTAATATTAATTAGCATATGCATCAATGAGAAATAAATTAAGAACTTTTTGGTAAAAATATACATATACATCTTTGTGATTTATGTATACGTACCTATAATAAAGAAAAGTAAAGAAATACGATACTGTATCAGAAATTAATATTCAGATTTAAAACATACGTACGTACCTACTTACCATTTTTATAAACAGTAATTATTATAAATAATAAATATTTATACTGTGACAAAACATTAGAAGAAGCGACTCTACACAAAGTTCGGTACTTTTACATAATGACAATAAAGAATATATTTAGATCATTAGACATTCCAAAATAGACATACATATTTATTTGTTAATTGTTGTTTTTAAATTCGTCCTTCATTCGATTTTAATTTCCGAAAGCAATACATCGTATTTGTTACAACATAATACTTACCAAAGACAAAGGATTTCTCATGTGAAGAATGTTTCTTGCTTACGCTTTATTGGTTTAGCCCACATACTAAAGTTTTGTAACTAGACAATTTTACATGGCATATATATAAACATTATAAACTAAAAAAATTATATGATATCTATTATATATATATATATTATTATTACTTCGTTTCTAGAAGTTTTATGAATTTTAGAAGTTGAAAGATCTTTTTCAAATTTGGTACAACCGTGTAAATTTATATTTATATTTTTTTTATCTACATTTTAGTAAAAACGCCTACACTTATCTTTAGTTTTTATCAGGCTCTATAATATGTATCCTAAAATATATGATTGAAAACTAAAGGTTTATTAATTATAAATATTTTTTAGAATTATTACATATTAGAAGAACATTTTGAGATGTAACAAATAACAAAAAAACTATACTAACGATTCTACAAAAAAAAATATTCAACGCACCGGATACGCTGCCAGAGTTTTAGCTTATATCACAAAATCACTTTCCACTTTATTTTGCTAAAATCGCTGAATCGATTAAATAATTTAATCGGCTTTAAATCTTTATTTAGATTTAATTGAAATGTGCATTTTTGCCAATATTTTTGTTCCTTGCTTATATGTAAATTGTATTTCTATGTTCTAATGTAATTGATGTTCTTGTAAAATTTGTAAATTGTAACGTCATATTTTCTTAAGCATGTAAATTTTTTGAACTTATAAATAAATAAATCAAATTAAACATGTTTAAGTAACGGGTCCTTGAATCGTTTCAGAACTCTTGTAAGTAATTAGATACTTATATCATCCTGTATATGGACTTTAACACAAGGACGATCGAACTACTTATATAATTATCGAGTTTAATGACTTTTACAGGTGTTGCCTCTTGTTTGTATTCGGAATCAAGTCGTCTGTCTGTGCAAACGCGAAAGCAGTGCTCAGTGTTAAGTTTGAAGGTGCTTAGCTGGTAATGTAGCTTATTTATCTATGTACAAAACTATTACTAATATAAATAAGTAAATGGTCCTGGCGAAGAGGGTAAAGGTATATTTTTATAAGATTTTTTGGAATAATGTTTCGTGCATTTATCAAGTGAGGATTTCGTGTGATATGAATACGTGTGAAATAATACTCATGGAAGTATATGAGCTTGAGTTTTATATGTCAAGATAGTAAACAATATCAAGGCAGTTTTTCTTTGGTAGTGGTATTTGTCGTATGAAAACACGTGATGTGATATTGTTGTCAAAAACGCTGTCTCTTTTTTTTTTAATATTTCTTCAAATACAATTTATTATTTAAGCACCATAGTTTCTATCGTTAGAAATTATCTTTTTTGTAAACAATATTTTACAGAAAAAAAATATCAGACATTTGCTTCTGGCAATCTCTATTTTTGTATAAAAATATTTTCATTCAATGTTACGGGACATATTTGTTAAATAAAAAAAATTATAGTACCTAGTATAAATATAGTAAATATTTTCTTCAATTCAATTTTTAATCTTATTAGTGCGGTTCAATACCCAGGAATACAAAATAATTCGTAATTTACCAAGATCTAGAATAACTAATTAACCAATATTAATGGAACAAACACAGAACAATATCTGCATATCGCTTGGCCACGTAACTTCGTTTATCTTTAGGTTTAGATTTAAAGACTTTATTTCTCAAAAAAAAAAAATGTCACTTCTATTATCTTTGGCAGTTTAAACAATAAATGAATTAAAAATTTTGTTACATTGTTTAATAAAGGCGCCACCCGTTAATACTTACGAGTTTGTTTTTTATAACTCCTTGATATGGAAATTGATCCCGATTAAAATAACGTTAATTAATGTACCTATTACTGTTGTGATATTAAATACCAAATTTTAATGATTTTTTTGTTAAAACTTTTTTTTTTGTTTTTTTAGACAATTCACACCAATTGACCTAGTCCCATGCTAAGCTGGTGAAGCTTGTGTTATGGGTACTAGGCAACGGATATACATATTGTAGATAGATAGACATATAAACACATATTTAAACACCCAAGACCTATGCACAACACCAAATGCTCATCACATATATGTTCTTCTCAGCCGGGGATCGAACCCGGGACCCATGGATTCGCAGTCAGGGGTACTAACCACTAGACCAATGAGTCGTCAAGATCAAAAAAAATTTGATCAAAGATCAAACTGCCAAAGATAAACGAAGTTGTTGTTGCCGTATTGTTTGATTTCTCCGAAAACCTTTTGCATTGGGTCTGAGTTCACTTTGTTATTTGTCTAGAGAGACGATCGCATTTTTGCTGTACCTAAGCCCTGATTTCTGGCAAATGCCTACTATCTACGCGGGCGCATAACTAAATAAACCCGTTTGGGTTCTTTAAAATTGTTCCGATCATATAAACATAACAAGAAGCATATAAATTCTATATCTATATAGCGCTGATAGCCGAGGACAATACTGCTCCTCTCTGCTGGAAGTTAGGTCAAGTGCAGCGGCTGATAAATGGCTTAGATGAAGTGGCCAGGGTGGCAGAGATTAAAACCAGCAGCGGATGCATAACTCGGTCATTGGTACGGCTGTGCAAGTTCCAACAAGAAGAATAAATGAAGAATGTTGAAAAAGTTTTAACGGCCGGGAGTATGTTGCGACATTGCGCAAGTTTTATATCAGGCGTATTTTCAAATAATAATTGTGAGGTGGGGCGCTGTGCGCCATCACTATTTGTACTAGTGAAAGGTCATATAAAGGTCGCTTACTCTGAAGCATACAGAAATAAAAAAGGGTATTTTTCTGTAAATGTGCAAGCAATAATAGGGCCTGATATGGAAATATTTGCTATAGTGACTAGGTGGCCTGGCAGTTCACACGACAGCAAGATATTTAGAAAATGCCTGTTTTAGTAGGGGACAGCGGTTATCCAGCACTTAACTTCATGTTAACAACACTTTTAAATCCAATGACAAGAGCTGACAATATTTATAATTATTCTCAAATAGGAACTAGGCATATTTTTAAAAGGTTTTTCGGAGTGTGAAAAAGGAAATTTCCATGTTTACAGCTGGGACTACAGTCAAAATTGACAAATACTAGTTATGTATAATTATAGCTTGTGCTGTATTGCATAATATAGGTATACTGAGAGGCGATGCTTATGATGATGGTGATCTTGCTGACAGCAGAAGTTGAGTAACACAGAAACAATGAAAGATCTCCTAGACCTGTTTACATTCCGGCAATCTGTGATTGCACAATTTAACTAGGTAATTTGTTTGGTAATAAAGAATATCAAAACAAAACTTGTTTCATTTTAATCATTTATTTGCTGATTCTTTTTTTAAGTGTAATACATATTTCTAATACTAATTTATATTTTTGTTGAAGAAATTCTATTTCTAACAGATTTTTTAATTTCATATGTTCCACTCCTATCTCAAATTTTTTAGGGTAGTCAGGTAATAAATGGTAGAAGATTCAGGGAAACGAAAATAACAGATGTGAAGCGAGAGACATCGGTTAGGTTATAGTTTGAATTTCGATGCCAGGGCTGCCAGGTGACATACAAAATCACACCAGTTATTTTTAACATTTCTCAAAAATGGGGTTTGAACAATTACATAAATAATATAAATAAACAACAATAAATACCATAATAATGTGTAATTATTTTAATTCATGCATTTCATAGGTATTTATCAAGATCATTTATAATTTCTTTGAATTCAAATTCTATTTTTCCCAAAGTCTATGGAACTCCGATACAAAATGGCAACACCGTTCATTAAAAACCGACAAAAATAAAAAGTCCAGTAAAAGATATAATGGTAAAGCAAATTTTAGGCCATTATTTTTGTTAGGCTTATAGTCAAAGTTTTTGGTAAGTCGTCGATTTCGTGGACTTGAGGTTAAGCTAAGCCAACACTCGAAGAGATTCGCAGTTTGCTCTATAAATACCGACTGTGTCTTAGCTCGATAGTTAAGTCAGAGCAAAGTCTAAGTCCGCTCTATAGATCTCACCCTGAGACTTATTTTAAAGTTCAACTTCAACAATCGCCAGTCGCCACCAAACTTCACACGGTTTAATAAAGTGATAGTAATCAGTAATCACTATTCATTATAACTGATTAAATCGCATCGCGATTAGATCAGTACAAAAATTTATTTTAACCGAATGTTAATTTGCAGGAGGACATTTAAAATTTGATAATAGTTTTCTTATATCTTTTAGCGCCAATACTTTGTAAGCGCGTTTCACATTACATGTGGCGCCATCTATGGTCAGAGGTGGATTCTGTTATGAACAGCGGTGCCTCGATTATTATTATAATTATTATAGCCTCTTTAGTTCCATAGTGAATAATATATTAAAAAAGTTTATGTAATCTCATTCGGTAATTTTCTAATTATGAAATGAAATACAGACTTTTATTGGCATATTATATTTACATACTTCTTTAAGAAAATTAAAATAAAGCATTATTCTCCTAACAAAACAATGCTTTAAAATAACTTTTTTATTATTAAAGTGAAATGTGTTCCAACTAAGGAGGGTTCAATTCAATTTAAGTACACATTATCAGCTGTGGTGAGAGCGCAACTCGCTAGTCCGAGCTAATAGAGCAATAACAGACTTTTTCCATTTTGGCGCTATTTCGTACATACGAATTTACATACGTACATGCGAACGCTGTTCTTATTTATTTTTAAGGCCTATTTCAAATTTTATAGAATCTATAAGCGTTAATATAGCGTCCTTTTAAAATATCTTGTATACGTACTCCCTAAAAAAGCTTGATTCGCGCTAAGACTAGCTGCTCCGCCCGACACGTCTGTGTCGAGCCAAAAACAAAAGGAAAGGTATAATCTCCGAAAAAGAGGAGTGATATTCTTGTTAAGGTTGGAAGTTAGAAGAAAGGCTTAATAATAGGCAAGTAGGTGATCAGTCCTTTGTACCTGACTGCTTACTTATTCTTTAGAGACTCACGTGACATCATATCAGATTCACAACATGATATTAAAAACTTGAGTAAAAAAAACTGCGTATCTAGACACCCACCAATAAAACCTGGACCGCCTATTCGCTCCACTCTGTACGCCCACTCGACAAAGCACGTTGCAAGCGTAGGCCGCATTGCTTTGTAGATTAAGAAAATAATTTTAAACGTATATAAATAACTAAAAAATAAAATAAAAAAACATTAGCGCTACAACCTTTTTAGGTCTGGGCCTCAGATTTCTGTATTGTTTCATGATCATTTGTCTTATTTTAAAAGAGTACCGAGAGTTTTTTACTCCGGCTTTTTCTCTCGGCCTACCTACACCCTCTGTCTTGTTTGCCGATGAGTAGGGATGGCTCCAAATTCAAATTTAATGACGTGGAATAAGTGATACATGTATTTTTTATTTTATTTTTTTTTATCTTATAGGCGTAATCATCCTCGTGTGCGAGTCACACGCCTAGGTCCTTACATATGAAATTGAGGTTTAGTCATACTGGCCCCTTCGACCTCAAGTATCTAATCTTTGGTTGTGGTCTCCTCCAACAGATTAAGATTTTTTTTCTAAATTTGGATAACTTCTTGCAAGGCAAAAGTTCAAATCTGATGGGGGGGGGGGCATTCGAAACCGCCTTCAAAGATTTTATTGATTCCCGTCCGAATGGCTTTTGGTTAAGGGTTAAATCAACTACCTATAAGATGGCAAAAGTGCGAAAGTTGCAATGGTACATATAATTAAATATATTCTATTTAAATTCTTAATATTTATATGTACATGTATATAAATTGTATTTCATATAATCATAAATTAATTTTAGCTATATATCAGCGCAGAACTTGAAGATGGCTGGACGAATTCGATGAAAAATAAATCAGTGGCATTACAACCTTTTTTAGGTCTCAGATTTGTCAATCTAATACGCAAGTAGGTAATCAGCCTTCCGTGACTGACACAAGCCGTCGACTTTTTGGATCCAAGGCAAGCCGGTTTCCTCACGATGTTTTCTTCACCGTTCCAGCGAATAGTGCACGGAGATCGACCCTACGACCTCAGGGATGAGAGGCGCTCGCTAAAGGTACTAGGCCAACACTGCTCTCGGATTGCGGACCAATAAGATATTTTTCTTAAATATGTATTCTTTGAACTCTGAAAAATGTTTTTATAGAGAGAATTATTAGATTCTTAAATATTTAAAATGTTCCATGTATTAGGTAGTATGTAGCTACTAAAGGTAGGCTAAGTAAAGATAATTATATTTCTAAACGCAGTTCGCGGGGACAGCTATTTATTTATTGTTTTCTTCAAATCATCAAATCAGCTACCACCGAGATGTTGAGACCGAAGTCTCGCTTAATCTTTTTTCGTGTTTGAGAACATTAAAGTCTATATACTAAAGAAGGAAGGTTCCCTCTAGCTTGCTTTTCTTTTGCTTTTCTTTTCTACATACGGCCAGTATTTTAGCTTAATTTCGTATTTAACCATTTTGGAAGAAGTAAATTAATACCAAATTAATTATTCCAAAAATCTGGTCTTTTTTATATAAAAATAGCAAAGTTGTATAAGAGATTAGCAAAGTGAATTAAAAAAATTCAACAGTTTTATAAAAATTATTTTAGATTGCAATGTTTTTTAAAAATCTCTGAATATACTTATCGATTTATTACTTTTAAAATAAGTAAAATAATAATAAATTGTATTGTCTTTGATTAACATAACCGTTACACATTTAAAGAAAAACGCTTTTACCGGATTAAAGTTATGTATTATTATAAATTTACAATTATTTGACATAATTTTAAATTTATCCGACGTTTCGCATGCTTTACAGCGTGCGTTTTATCACGCTTCTCTATTGAAATTGGGGTGTTTTTTGATTTCAATGGCTTCGCGTACCAATCTTGGGAAGAATCTTTTCTTTGTCGCAAGTACTTTCGGTTGGTTAAAGCGTATGTAGTGATTAGGCCTATCTAGTATGTGTTCACAGACTGCTGATTTTGTGTGTCGTCTTATGTCTGCAATGTGTTCTTTGTGTCTGCTGGACATATTGCGTTTAGTTTGCCCTATGTAAGACAGGCCACAGTCGCAATCCAGTTTGTATATAGCTGCATCTTGCAATGGGGTGTTACTTTTGATTGGTCTTAGGAATTGCGGAATCTTCTTGTGCGGCTTGAAAATTGTATGAATAGAAGCTCGTTTTAGGATCCGGCTAATTCTATCTGTAACTCCCTTTACATATGGCAAGAAGGCTGGCTGGCGGGGAACTGTTTGTGTCTTGGTTTTGTTTTTGTGATGCAGCCGGGGGATGCGCAGCTTGTTTCGGCGTAGCACCTGTTTGACATGTGCTATGCATGATAATTAGAATGTTGTAACTTGTATCCCCGTTAATAATATTTATTATGTCACAGTTATATTTTATCTTATTGATAATTTAATCTTAGAAGTTAAAGTTACGTCGGTTTAACTCTCAGTTAAATAAACCGATTACGTTCCCCGCGTAACATCTGTCTGGGATTATATTATTACAGTAAGATTAAGAATTTTGTCACACCATTGTTGTCCAGTTGTGTTTCAAGATTTGCTTCGCTTGAGCGATAGCTCTGATGTCGTCGTACATATATATGTATATATATTGAACTTCTTGGTGAAGGAAAATTATGTGATTTAGATTCCAGAAATTGCTAGTATTTTCGTTGATTTTAACATTTATATATAATTCCATATCGTTCCGTTTGGAGTAGAGACTCTTGAGCCGTGGTGTTCAAGTGCACAGTTAATTAAATAATATAAATAAGATAGAGATAAATTATCTATATATGTTGCGTCTGTTTGTTCTTGAGTTTTTCTATATACGACCGTTTTCAGCATCATTATCTAGCAGATCTATCTATCTAGAAGATAGCAGCAGTTTTCTTGCAAATAACTGAACTATGTTTTGTCGTTTCTACAGTTTGATAGTAAACCATTGTTTATTTTAAAGAGATGAAAATGCGTTTGCGCAGGCAAGCGATATGAAAGTCGAGCTTGACGCGGGGTCTGTGGGGCTGGGTCTACACTCAAAGCCCTCTGATACTCAGTGGGGAAGCGAGACCGTATCCACTAAAAATACATCAGCTCTCCACACGCCTTTAAGATCGGGGTTCGCCAAGGCATTCAACCTTAGGATGAAACAAAACCAAATCTATCTCCCTTCTACTATGTCCTAGTTATAATTTCTGTTGAAATAATCGTTTCGGTAGGATAAAAAATCAATAAAATAGATGCAGAAATGTTTCTGACCCAAACCCCATTTTTGTGTTGCGGGATTTCAAACCTGTATTTTGTTTATTGAGAAAAAGCTTGCCAACTCTCGGCACACTGACACATTGGTAAAAACAAACACAAAATACAATTTTTTATGTGACGAGCACTTAAAGGCAAACATTACATACATATAGAGATCATAACCTATTATTAAACAAAACAAACATTACAAAAAAAAACAATTACTAATCAAAGAAAAAAATCAAATTACAAAAAACTAAACAAAAATCCATTCTATAGTGTGAGGGGAGCAACTATGTATATCCAGACCTCTGGACATCAGTGAGCTTGAACCTGTTTTACACAAAAACTCAGAAATTGGCATCACCCAAAAGTGAAATCCTTGAATGTACCTATGACGAAATAAATTTTATATGAAATCGTGATTGAAAATGTTAGCCTGTCCACTGAACGTGCCGGAACCCGTCATTTTAAGTTCCCAAAACCTCTATTAGCGATAAACAGAAACCTCTGTAAGAGAGAGTCGTTTTTCCCTCACGGACCTCAGTAAATGAGAGTGCTACTTATTTATACCTCTATAAGCGACAGTCGAGCTTTATTTATTTATATTATTTAGGAGGAACTCTAGCTACCATAAAAATACATACATGCATAACAGATACACAGATACAGTAACAATTAATGACAAAAAAAGTACAATTTTAACATCTGTTATTTTATGGCTCATTCTTAACTTTTTAAATAAGATCTAGATTAAATAAAATATACCTATATGTACATAATATATGTTTGTGCACATTATGCACGTAATTTTATCATATTACATAATATTTACTACATTCGTACTTGCTGCGACTTTAAATCGCTGCGTACGTCATAAGCGAGAGTGAGATTGTGCTCCCTTCAACTCTCGCTTATCCAGGTTTGACTGTACTAGTATTTTTTATTATATATAGTAACCTATTGGGCACGCGATCAGGCAGATCTGAAAAGCTAGGCAGCAGGGCAGTGTGAAATCTCCTAATAATCTTTCCTAAATAGTGACTTTATTTGCTTAAATCTAGGTCTTAGCGTCTTTCGCCGGGCCCGGGCGAAAACTACTCCGGAAATATCCTCATAATATTTATGGACGAGTCGGAAGTAGCAAGAAGCAAGTTCTAATACGTAAATAAGTATGAAAATCAAATGTAAAAAGTTATGCAGTGCGAGCGAGGTCTAAGATACGTTTCCAAGTAAACGACTAAAAAAATTGGGTAAGGAATAATATAAATAAATCAGACAGAAGACACATTAAATAGACTGACGTCTTGTCAAGTTTATCAAAATGAAACTAACCGTAATTTGCTGCCATTTCGTCATCCAACCGACTTTGCTGTTTCTTCGCCTTATTCTCCGCTATTCTAGTCCTTATATAATTTTCAAGTTCCACAGCATCGGTTATGTCATTAAAAAGAGACAGACACATAAATTAATAGGATTTGGCGTGGGAGAGAGTGAGAAAGCGACAGGTAAGAGACACAAATATAGAAATGTGTAGGATGAAGCCAAGAAAGAATGAGACAGAAATATACATACTATTTTTAAACTTTATCTAAGTTAACTTTATTTAACCAATTTCTGTAAAGCTGCATATAGTCGACTAGACTATATATCTATATCATGTTTCGTAAAACAAAGGTCATAAAGAAGTTTCACTTCTTACGTGTGTACACTAGTATACGCATACTAATTCTTTATCAAGTTGCTATAAATGGTTTATGTTGCTAATCAAGAGTTTTCAAATAAATTTTAATAAAAAGACACAAAAAATACAATAATACAGTCTGCATAAAAAAACGATTATTTTTTAGCATCATAAATCGTTTTTTTCCTAATTTTTGAATTAATTTCAAAATAAACTCCCTAAATATTATAGTTTTCATGGTTTTTTTTTAAATTAAAAATAAACAATAGATTATAAACACAAATTAACGTTTAAGAATAATCAAAATGGAAATGAACTTAATCTCGTTTAATCTAATAATTAAATCTATCAATTTTAGGAGAAATATTATGATATATGCTGTGTGTATACAGAATCAACCAATTCGATATTTCGTATTTCATGTACATGTTTTCCTTTACCGTTCGAGCGAATAGTGCACGCTGAAGCTACTAGGCCAACACTGCTCTCGGATTACGGACCAATTCGATATTTTTCTTAAATATTTATTCTTTGAACTCTGAATATTGTTTTTATACAGAGAAAAATTGGAAAACCCTAAAAACCTTTAAAATGTTATATATTAGGTAGTATGTAGCTACTAAAGGTAGGCTAAGTAAAGATATATATATATATATATATTTCTAAACGCAGTTCGCGGAGACAGATACTTATTTATTGTTTTCTTCAAGATTTTTGTCCAAAAGAAGGTCAAATCAGCTACCACCACAGTGTTGAGACCGAAGTCTCGCTTAATCTTTTTCTTGTTATAAAACATTAAAGTCTATCAATAAATTGATACGTAACGGGGTTGAAGTTTGTCTACAATAGATTCCTTCACACGTGGGTGTCAGGGTTAACGAGTTTGTGGACTCTCTTGCATCCAAAGCTCAACAGAACATCCCCCGACAATTAAAAATGACAATTTTATGAAATTTAAATCTTATTTTAATGAATGCCTTCAGGACAAAGGCATCTGGTACAGAACCATTGTGGTCGAACCTCCTCGCGAGCCTTTGTTTTACTCAATAGTTCTCAATAGAAATGATTTAGTTATTTGCTTCCGAACCCGTACTTATCACATGCCACTTGACAAGTTTAATTTTATTATGTAAAAACCCAAATTGCACACGATGTGAGAGAGAAGAGGACCTCCTACATTTAGTTCTCGAGTGTAAAATCAACGAGAAGCTAGGTTGGATTTCCTTGAGGAAACTCGATGTTCTACTGGCGACTTTCTCTTCTTTCTTCATCAAATATTAAGTTCAGGGTTCACTGCTGAATTTAGTGATAGATTTATAAGTTTTATTATAGATTCATTGAATCTGAATACTATAAAAATGCTCGTTAACTAGTAAACTGTTAGAGTAATACATAAACTTTAATCAACGTTTTTATATTTTTAAGCCGCCTTAATCATTTGATGTATGGCTTATAAAATAAATAAGAATAAAAAAAAAACATAAAAAAGTCTTACTTAGAGCGGCTAGATCTTGCCATCACCGCAAGAGGTTTGGAGGGTCCATAGCATACAGCCGAGGCTGTAGCTACGGACCCTCCCAACAAACTTAACTAAAAACTTGAACACATTCGTCAGAAAAACATGCGTTCAAATCACATTATTATAAACTAAATGGCCGATTGGGAACGATTTTTATATTTTTTATCAATAAATAGATTTGGTTTATATTGAATGTTATAGAAAATATAAGGATTTATTTATAAAGTTGGTGAAAATGTGGAAAACGCTATCTAGGTATGTGAAATCTAAACAACATTTTTTTTCATTTGGAATAGCGCTACCTGTGTAAGAATGTAGGCATTAACTGAGCCTTTTGGCGGGAAACGAAAATATATTATGGACCACAGACCACCTTAAGGTAACTATAAACAGTACTTCAGCTTTATCCAGCGAGAACGGCCTGTATCAAGCTTTTACCTACTTGTAGACAAGTTCGATACTTTCAGTGTCCTGTCGTCTTTTAGGTTGCTGACACAACCAGGTATCACTATTGGTAAGGGCTCTGAAGGAGGTCTCATAAATTTCAATTGCCCCACCCAAATACTTTTTTTTATATAACAGGTCGCAAAGCAGGAAGCTCACCTGATGTTAAGTTTTAGTGCCCATGGACCCTCATATTGTCAGGCTCGCTTGCAATGGCTAGGCTATTTAAGAATTGGTACTAAACATAATTATTTATGTAGTTTACTTACTATCATTTCCAAATGACGCCAATTCTGTCCACACTGTGCCACTCTGCTATGCTGTTTCCTTAACCTGGTCTTTCCACCATTTAAATTGTCTTCCTCATTTGCGTTTCTTGTACCTTGGGCACGAGATCTTATACTATAATAATAAAAGTTAAAGGGGAAATGAGCCGGTCACATTGCCCGCATTTGTGATGGCATGGTTGGAACCGTTTCTTGTTGTAGGATTGTGGCAGGATATTTGAATAATGGCATATTTTAATGTAGAATAATGTCAGAAATTATATATTAGGTCCTTACATATGAAATTGACGTTTAGTCATACTGGCCCCTTCGACCTCAAGTATCTCCTCTTTGGTTGTGGTCTCCTCCAACAGATTACCATTTTTTTTCGAAATTTGGATAACTTCTTGCAAGGTAAAAGTTCAACTCAGATGGGGGGGGGGGTCCATTCGAAATTGCCTTCAAAGATGTTATTTGATTCCCGTCCGAATGGCTTTTGGTTAAGGAATCAATCAACTACCTATAAGATGGCAAAAGTGCGTAAATACCAATGGTACATATACTTTGACTAATTAAATATATTCTATTTGAAATCTTAATATTTATACATGTATATAAATTGTATTTCGTAAAATCATAAATTAATTGTAACTATATATATCAGCGCAATACTTGAAGATGGTTAGAACAATTCGATAAAAAAAAATCAGTGGCACTACAACCTTTTTTAGGTTTCAGATTTTTGAATCTGTTTCATGATCATTTGTCAATCTAATAGGCACGTAGGAGATCATGAGATCATTTTGAATCTAAGGCAAGCCGGTTTCCTCACGATGTTTTCCTTCACCGTTCGAGCGAATAGTGCACGGAGATCGACCCATCACCCAACGACCTCAGGGATGAATAAAGACAGTTGACACCTTGGCCTAGCGGCTAGCTTCAAATAAACTGTTTCATTTAGATATTTATTTGAACATCCCTTCAACAATCGCCAGTCGCCACCAAACTTCACTCGGTGTTATAAAGTGATAGTAATCATTATAACTGATTAAATCGCATCGCGAATAGATCAGTTCCAAAAATTTAATGTGTAGTGTACGTGCGAAAAGTATATGAGTTAATATAATGATAGTTTACTTATATCTTTTTCAAATACACTTGCTACCGCGTTTCACAATACATGTAGCGACATCTCTGATCACTATTTATGAACAGCGGTGCCTCGATTATTATTATTATTATAGCCTCTTTATTTCCATAGTGAATAATATATAAAACAAGTATATCATATAATTAATGATTACATAATATGTGCATTAAAAAAATACAATATTACTATGTATTTATAATCCTTAAATTTAAATTGGTTAACGCCCCCAATAACCTATCTCAATCCATAATCCACCATCTCAGATAGTAATCTTAAACCAAATGTTGTAACAAGTGTGGCAATAACCAATTGACGGATTGTAATAGCCATCTGTCGATACAAGCTATCCATGGGAGGTCGTTTGGTGTCTGTGGATAGACCTTTGTTTGAAAATGACAGTTGACGAAATCTCGATTTTAACAGTTAATTATTTTAACAGATTGTAACTTACACCAGTTTTTTAAATAATTAAAAAAAACTGTTTGTTCTGTTTTAAACATACACATGTATATTTTAATGTTATTTGTACGGTTTTATTTACTTTATTTGGTTTACATTGATTACCAAAAATTGAACGAAAAAGAGCATTTTATCCGTCGCCAAAAATGGTTTGTCTTCGTAGGGTTTGGATATTGGGATGCAGATAGGAGATCGATCCACTGTGACGGTCTGATCTCAGATTGTTTTCAAATGTGGATTAATTACTGGGTTCGGGCGTAAGTTGACTCGAAATTTATTAAAATGTATTTTTATTTTACTTTTATTCAAGTGACAAGAAATATTGTTTACTCAAACTGAGGACAAACTGGAGGCTCACCTGATGTTAAGAGAAACCGTCCATGGACATTCTTAATGCCAATGCTCTATCCTTGGACCCTAAGTCGAATGTGAATGTGAACTCTTGAGTTCAGGCACTTCACATTAGAATTCCTCACAACAGAATAAACACTATTTCAGAGCTGGATATATATATATCCGCTGTAAAATCTAAAATTGGAAGTGTAATATTTATACTTTTTGTAACAATTACGTTTAACATATTAATATATACTGCAGATACAGCATAATATATACCTATAACAAATAATTAACATAGCATAGGGATATTCATACACAAATTCGTCATTTATAGCTCTCTAAGTAGAATAATTATTTTCTATTTTTCTTTTGTTTCGTTGTGGCGGAATTCTAAGTTACCAATCTTCTTTAAGGAAGTGTGTGTTATTTAACTACATAAAGAAGAGAGGTATTAATCCCAAATACAATTTATTTCAGCGTCACCTATTAGATTTATATTACACTATGTTACCATAGTGACATAGACCTGGAATTTTTTTATACAACTTTTCGTGGTACAGTAACAATTCCTTTTTTAAATCTTTTGGTTGTTACTGAATGATTTAATGTTAAGAGAATTTATTAAAGCGCTATCTGTTAGATTTTTTACACTAGTTCAAGAGCTTGGATTACATGGTAGGTTACTCTTCGCTGTAATGAAATATATATTGTATTATACAGCACATATTATATGTGTATAATGTCCAACATATGGCAATTTATTTCAGCGCTGCCTATTAGATTTGTTACACATTACGTTTGGAACTAGCATGTATCTGTTAAGCTCCGTCTTCTAAAATATTTGTGTTAAAATTTTGAATTTTGTGTCCTTAATGTTTAATATCTTTTATATTATCTCTTTCGGTAATATTCTAATTATGAAATGAAATACAGACTTTTATTGGCATATTATATTTACATACTTCTTTAAGAAAATTAAAAAAATAAATTAAAGCATTATTCTCCTAACAACACACTACCATGAAAACATTAAAAAGTTGATAAACGTTGTGTTTACTTAATTTAATTTTTCTGTGCTAATGCCAACATTGACAACCCCACCGAAATAGGTAAAAATTTAGTCCGCTTCTAGACTTTGTGTTGCCGCCGTCGCTTTCATGTCAAAGGTCGCCGCCATTGCCTATGTCCCAAAGAATATAATAAGTTTCCGGGTGCTCAGAACGGACACAAATAGATTATGTTGTCCTCGCAAGGAAAATTGTAGTTGTAAGGATAGGTAGATATTATAAAAAATTGTAGTAATAATAATATACCTAGTTTATGTTATATATTTATTTTATACCTATTATACCTTTTTAAACGACATTGCACTGCAAATTTGGAAGTGGGTGAATTTACCAAACTTGAAACGTGGAAATACTTTAAATATGAGCAACGTCATATTGCTTTACGCATTTTGTTTTAAAATCACACACTTCCAAAAATCGAGATTCGAAGTGTCGGTTTATCAACTTCTATCCTACCTACTCTAGTAGCGAGTAACCTCCATAAAAACTCTAAATCCTTATTCCTTTCGGAGTGAATGTTTACAATTTAACATGAGTGACGAAGATTCAAATAGCTCTAGTCGGTGTAGTGAGAGTTGCAGAATAACATAAGAAAGTTGAAATAAAAAGAAACATAGAAACACTTCAGGCTTAGGTAAGCATCTACTAATTTTTCACGAGAAGGAATCGCAAATATTTCTTCTCTTTAAGAAAACAAACATTAAGGCAAAGTGGAGATATTACAAGCTTTTTAACAACCACTGCAAAAAGAAGACAGGTAAGAAAAAAATGTGTTACGTAAATACTAGGTACTCAATTAATAATTACAGTAATTAACCAAAGTAAAGTACGAAGTAGTAAGACTAGCTGCTGGTTTCGCCCACCGCGTCTGTGTCGAACCAAAAACAAAAAGATATGTATAATCTCCGAAAAAGAGGAGTGATATTCTTGTTTAGGTTGGAAATAGAAATAAGGCTGAATAATAGGCAAGTAGGTGATCAGTCCTTTGTACCTAACTGTTTACTTCTTCTCCGGAGAGTCACGATGATATGTCGTATGATGTGGAGTCATGATGAGTGATGATGACACGTGATATCAGATTCACAACGTGATATTAAAAAAATTTAAGTAGAAAAAACTGCGTAACTAGACACCCACCAATAAAACCTGGACCGCCTATTCGCTCCACTAGAGTAGAGACACCCGACAAAGCCCGTAGCAGGCGTAGGCCCGTAGATCGCTTCAGCCCGTAGCAAGCGTTCTCTCGTAGCAGTATTAGAGCCGTAGCAGGTTTCAGCCTGTAGCAGTCTTAGGCGCGTAGCAGGTGTAGGCCTGTAGCAGGCGCCGACACATTTTAACGGATCCGGATTTTCTAATTACCCTCAAAAAGTGATTAAAAGCCGCCCGAGCGGCAAAGCAAACTTAAAACCAGATTAGGGAAAAAGCCGTCTTTACCGGGGAAAGCGTGGTCCTTCACGTCCGACGATTGACCACCGCACGACGGCCCGAGCTCGCAGAAGACGC
This sequence comes from Pieris melete, assembly GCA_963693345.1. Taxonomy (NCBI): domain Eukaryota; kingdom Metazoa; phylum Arthropoda; class Insecta; order Lepidoptera; family Pieridae; genus Pieris; species Pieris melete. Next base: position 433,254 of record CAVNZK010000325.1, on the reverse strand, counting down.
CCTTTGGCTAGTCGCGGGAAAGTGCCTTTCTAGTCTAGTATTGCTGTCCTATAGACCTAAGACCTTCAGGTTAGCAGCGAGATACTTTCACAAAAGATCTTAACTATTATTTTAAGAAGACTTCCCAGCTTTCACTTCTCTTTGATCGAGCGCTCTCTAAACCTATATCGAAAAATCAAATGGTTTATAATTCTAAATTAACTGTACAAAACAGCATAGCAAAAACCAAAGAAAAGACAACAATTACAATTGCCACGCTAACAAAATACTCCCCAATCCGGCTTGGCCCCGTATGTCCCCGAAGAACATGACAATCATAAAAAAGCGCTCGACGAGTTATGTAACCCAAAATTAGTTAAGTTTCATATACATATTGTAAGTAATGTAAACAATTATCGCACACTTAAGCCAATATGAGCCCTTTAGTGCTTACTACACTTAAAAATTCTATTTTAACATTCTCGTTAAGTCATAAGTGTAATTTAGATTTGTGAACTGATATCTACTGATGATAAGCCAAGTTTGTATTTGTTCCCGTCGCAACCCCTCTACTCCCATGTTTGTGTCAGTTATTAATTAATTATTAATTAATATGAGCTTATATATTTCAAAACCATTAAAGGCAGTTGTTACCCAGCAAACAAAGAGATTTATTTAAACATCTCCATAGTAATACCGCCCTCATACTTAATTCACGTCACACAATAATTAAAATTATGCACTTTCAGCGTATGAGCGTATCATCCAAAACAAGTCAATTAGATCTCAACAAAGCATTGAGAATAATCGGAGAAAAAAATCAAGAGGAGGAGGAAATATGGAGGAGGCTTCTACCCTGAAAGGGGCAATCTAAACAACTATAAATAGTATGTCTAACGCAAGAACTCATCTGTACCAATCTAGTAGATATTATGGAAAATATACAGGATGTATTTAATTTTAATAAGAATTAGTAAAAAAGGTCAATTTTATTATAAAACACAAAATAAATTATAACTCTGCAGGGGTTGAGCTTAGAGACCTCCCGTAGAACAATTTTTTGCATCTGGTGACCTCATCAAGCCCTTATTTGCGTTTGATCCACGACTTTTTGGCCACCCTGTATAATGGTATCAATCGCTTATACGAGTACTGGGAATAAATAAAGCGCAACTGCGCTTCTCTGTGAATATAAAAGAAAGAACATTTAAAGCCTATATTCTAGGTTTTATAAAATAAAATAATAAAATTAAAAAATTATATATATAAGCCTATAAGTTTGACAACAATTGATTATGAATAGCTTGACTTATTGTTATGATATTATGTTAATGTTTTTATTATATGACATAGCAAAAATTTATGACATTTGCATGCCTATTTATATATGGCTGATTGTCCGGATATAAAAAATAAATAATGTGATTATAAAATCACATAAGGTTTGATTGTAATATAGTAAAATTCTAATTGTTAATTATGTAAGATAAATTTGACGCCATTATATGTGGCAGAATATGCGGAGTTTAGATTGTACAACCATAAGATTTTTATACCATATTCTTGCAAATAAATGATTATGGTTATGATTTTGATTATGTCAAGTGACAAATAAAACATCATCGATCAGACGGCAAAGAAGAAAAATAAAATATAAAAAGGATTTTGTGTAGGAAAATATTAAATATTATGTTTTCCTTACAAATATATATTCTAAACGCAGTTCGCGGGGACAGCTACTTATTTATTGTTTTCTTCAAGATTTTTCTCCAAAAGAGGGTCAAATCGGCTACCACCGCGGTGTTGAGACCGAAGTCTCACTTAATCTTTTTCGTGTATTAGAACATTAAAGTCTATATAGTAATGATTGCTTAGTCGCGTCAAACATATAAGTGGCGAGTACTTACAGCGGCTATCTCGCCAACACCGCTTACGGCTGTAACCACGGACCCTCCAACAGCTCTTACTAAAAACTTGAACACATCCCTCAGAAAAACATGCGTTCAAATCACGTTTTTGTAAACTAAATGGCCGATTGGGAACGATTTTTATATTTTTTATCAATAAATTGATTTGGTTTATATTGAATATTATAGAAAATATAAGGATTTAATTATAAAATTAAGAGGAAAATGTGGAAACCGCTATCTAGGCATGTGAAATCTAAACTACAATTTTTTTCATTTGGAATAGCGCCACCTGTGTAAGAATGTAGGCATTAACTGAGCCTTTTGGCGGGAAACGAAAACGACAGAACATTGACAACCTTAAGCTAACTATGAACAGTCTAATTATATTTAAATACTAGTAGTCCAGTCAGTCAAGACAATTAATTCATTATAATTCCAAAAGTTTTCAAATTTTGATGTAAGGTCGGGAGTGGTATTAAAACAAACTATAAAATTTTGCAACCTGCTCTGCGGTCCGGAACATTGTTAAAAATGCAATAAATGATAATTTGCTCAGTTCTTGAGACCAAAATTCCAAAAGTTCTGCAAAGTTGGAGTGGTGTTAAATATATTATTTTACATCACGTGTCAAATTTGCAACCAATTTAAGTGTACGGAACATTATTTAATTAATGTTGTTCTTTATTAAACTGAAGGAAAACGTTCCAAAAGTTCTGCAAATTTGAAAGATATATCGAAAATAAAATAAATAACAAAAAATGTTCCGTACACTTAGGTTGGTTGCAAATTTTATACGTGATATGAAATATTATATCGAAAACTTCCCCAAGTTTGCAGAACTTTTGGAATTTTTTTCACGACCATACAGCAACAAAAATTAATTTAATTGCAATTTTAACAATGTTCCGGACTGCGGACAAGGTTGCAAAATGAGATTTATTGTCGTCCCAATGTACCATTCACTTGACCGAAGTTTGAAAACTTTTGGAATTATTATCAAATTTTCGATTTCGAATGTCTATAATGACTGGTGTATAGCGGACCCGACAGACGTTGTCCTGTCTTAACTATGAATATTGATTTCAAATTGGTATAATTAAGTAAAAAATATTTCAGAAAAGTGTTTATTATTCTAATGCTTTATGTTATACAACATTCTTTGTTTGTTTTTCTGGCTCGCATATTATTATATTATCAATATAATAACTCCGATCGAAGCATTTATTTTAAACGATATTCATTTTTCTTACATCCTCTTTGCCGATATTTGCAGCACTCATTCTGTCAATGTTATGTCAAACGCCATAAGGTTACATCAAAAAGTTCGAATTGTATGGTGGTAAAGTATTCTTAAATTTCCTAATTTTCCGCGCAATTTTTTTCTTTTTTTCTTTTATAAGAACCTTTTCCTGACAATTACAAACACAACAAAATAAAAATCAGACAAATCGGTCAAGCCTTTTTCATGTTATGTCGTGACAACGGAAAACGGGTTTCATTTTTATATATATAGATTTTACTTACTTTTAAATGTCTCACTATAATAACTATTTAGTATTTTTCTGTATTCAATATTAGTATATGGTTATTAAGAATTTTTTTTAATAATTTCCATAAACTCAGCACATTATTTGGTTTTTATTAACGAATGTACATATTTCGTTTTCAATTCATATTTTCATTCAATCAAAGCGCGGGAAACTTCATTCATGGTAGACGTTTTTTTCACGGTGGTGAAATTTAATTTAATTTTACTAGTTAAAACGCAGAGGATAAGGTGATAGTTTGAATTTTTGTGTTGTACGAATCTCATCACAACTCACACTGGAGTTTGTAGCTGATATGATCGAAGAATACTGGAGGTGCGATTTGTTAGAATTTTTGTTGATCAATTTTATTGTAATTCGGTGTTCGAAAACATTTTGGCTAATTCCAATTTTACGATAGCTTGCTCTCGCGGGGGAATTTTTTTGAAAGTGTAGCGTGTGTAGCCTTAAGGCCGATTTACATTATCTTAGTGTTTAGGAGAGTGCTTTGTACAACTTTAAAGGCAAGTTATTTAGTGCTCTAGTGCGTTGCGAGTGAACGTTTACATTTCTTCCAGTAGAGTATCATTACAGCGCCACAATGAACGCGCAACGACGTCGGCACATAATACTAACTGTAGTTATGTAACAAATAGAAGACGAGATTTTATTCGAAATAAATAAACTAAATATAATAAAAATAAAAATAGCTTCTTTTAAGGCAGTGTATACCGAATGCCTAGCCTGTTTGTTTTTGTATAAATTGTTTTTAATGTTCCACAAACATTCGTGAACAACATATTCAGACACAAATTTGATAGTTGTACCTTCCGACCATTTTAAAAATCAAAAATCACGCACGCGTTTCACGGCACTTATGCACTCTCCTAAAGATTTTACTAAATTAAGTGTTTACACACAACGAGGGAAGATCTCGCAGGGTGCGCGGGCGCGGGGAAACAAAAATAAAAAGCAATTCTATTTTGATTCAACTTGAAAGTCCAGTAGAACCGTACTAAAGCAAGTAGCGTTTACATGTTTCAACTAAAGTACTATCCTAAAGCACTCTCCTAAACACTAAGATAATGTAAATCGGCCTTTTAGTCTAGTCGACAAGTTGAAAATGGAACAAAATAGAGGTACTGCTCTTAAAATTATGTGCGATAGCTCATTGGATCCGGAATGACGTCTAGAAAAATGTGCTGAAAGCGTGTATTAGCACATAAAAAATTGCAAAAGTTATAGACAGTTAAAGATGAAAAAAAATGGCATTTAGTTTTTTGCCAATATTTAATAAACTATTAATATTTAAGAAATTTCAAATATTTTTCAAAGTTTATAACAAATTGGTAAGTTAATAAACAATAGAATTGTTAATTAAAAAATAAATTTTTTTCTGTTACTTTATAGAGGACTGTGAATTATGATTTTTAGAAAAAAAAATTCTTAAGTAATTATTTAAACAATAGAAAATTAAAAAAAACGATTATAAACAATTAAAAATTGTTATTAAGGAAAAATTTTTTTTTTTAAATTTTAATGTAATAAAGTTGTGTTAAAAAATTTTTTTTAAATATTGATTTAATCAATTTGTTTAAAAAAAAATTATCAACAAATGGCGGGAATATTTTTTTTTGCAAATCAATAAATATCTTGTATTAATAAAAAAACGATTATATGATGATTTAGAAAAAAAAAAATTTTTTTAACAACATTACATGGATTTTTAAGTTTTTGTTTAAGTAAAAAAATTGTTATAAACAAAGTATAAATATTTTTTTAACTTTTATGGCACGATCTTGTTAAGTATGTATGTAAGAAAGGCTCTACGAAGCGAAATATTTTTACGACCATTATTTAAACATTTTTTTTCACTTACAATTAAGACGGTCGTTCGAGAAAATTTCGTTAGTTAACAATTATTTAACTTGTTGAAAAATTAACTTTAAGTAAAATTTTCAACGGGAATAAATTAATTATAGTGTTCAGAACACACCATAATTTTTTCAAATTTAAAAAAAAATATTCAATACCTTAAATAAATTAATTAATGTGCCGTAGTCGCTTTTGACGCCACGCGCGAATCCTAAAAATTTCACCCGCAGACCTATTTTCAGCGTTAAATTAAAATTATAAATAATGGAGATAGAGTTCCGGGAGGAGTTTTTTATTGGAAATTTCCTCCTCTTTCAGAATCTTTATTTGAAATTTCTTAAATATTAATAGTTTATCAAATATTGGCAAAAAACTAAATGCCATTTTTTTTTCATCTTTAATTGTCTATAACTTTTGCAATTTTTTATGTGCTAATACACGCTTTTAGCACATTTTTCTAGACGTCATTCCGGATCCAATGAGCTATCGCACATAATTTTAAGAGCAGTATCTCTATTTTGTTCCATTTTCAACTTGTCGACTAGACTATTTAGAAATACATGATCGATGACAATATGCTCTTATTTCTTTTTTGCATTTAAAAATTCTCCCAACATCATCTTCATTCCTTCTGATCTCTGATGATTGTCTTTTATTGCGATATGAAACTCTTGATGTTGATGCCGTAGGTGTATTAGCTGGCGATTCTGGAGGCAGGGCCTGAGCTAATGGTTGAACCTGTGATGATGACAATGTTGATGGTAGTCGTGGTGGATTATATGATGATGTCATATCTTGTGAATTTTCAGAATCTAGTGCAGGTGTTTGAGTACGTGGAGAGAGCTGTGTAGAATCTAATGAGACGTTATACCATATATTATGAATCTTATTTTTTATTTTAAATCGTATTTTATATTTTTTCAGGTATTTAATCACCGGTGACTCCTATCAAACCATTGTTTTTTCTTTTCGCGTTTTACGCAGCACGGTAGGTGATATTATGAAGAGTATTTGCACAGAAATATGGAACGTACTATAACCGAAGTATATGCCAACACCGACAGAAGAGATATGTAGGCCGTCGGAAGTTGGTGACAGAGAAATATAGAACTTTCCCAACTCTGTGGGAAGTATTGACGGAAAACATATTGCAATTAAATGCCCTCCTAACATAGGTTCAAACTATTTTATAAATATATTTTATTTATTTTATTTTTACTATTTTTCCATTTTATAAATTCATCACTGTTGATATCGATCAACAGTGATGAATTTATAAAAACTGAAACTATGGACGATTGAGCGATAGCGGAATCTTCGAAAATTCTATCTTTTATCGAGTATACCTAAATGGCAAAACACTGTCAATCACCAAAACCTCTTCCTGTAAATGAAGACACTACACCTCAAGTGTTAATCGGAGATGAAGGTTTTGCTTTGAAACAATATTTAATGCGGCCTTTTCCTAGAGCAGCGGTTATACACGACAACAGAAAACTTTCAACTATCGACTTTGTCGTGCCAGACGTTGTTGAAAACAGTTTTGGTATTTTGGCACGAAAATACCGGATCTTTCATAGACCTATAGAAAGTGAGGTTGATACTGTTAATATTGTCAAAGACAATAACTACATAAGAATGAAGGGAGAGTCTTTTTATTTTGAGCCCAATGAAACATCCTTGGAATCATCGCTCATGTAAAGAGCATTCACTTCAATAAGATCTACAAAGGCCGTCCGAGAAATATTTGTTACTTATTTTAATAATAAATTACAAATAGTGTTAAAGAAAAGCTTTATTACCAACTACTAATGCAACCAACAAACCCTATACACTAATTGATACCAATAGGTACATTAGTTTTAATAATTACTTTTTGACAAAGGATAGATATACATATTTTAAAAGACAGATAGCTGATTCGCTATCATATTTATTGTGTAACAGCCAAGAATTTGGCTAGACAACCTGCTTCTATTGAGCAGGATTTAGTTAGTAAGACCTTGGAAGATATTCCAAGAAATAGTATATCTAATTTAAATTAGACACTAAGACAACAGAGAGTCACTCTGGTCTAGAATTAGAAAGTAAGATAAGTAAATTTAAGAACAATACTATCAATCTGGTTCACCAAAATATACATTAAAAAGAGTGGCGGAGAGTTTATTGCCAGTTGTTCTCCCCCGTTCTACCCCCTTGATTTGAGAACTGGCAGTAAATGTAAAATTAGAATCATTAATATTTGTTACGAGCTAAGGGATCGGATAGAAAACGGCGTAGATCTCTTCAAGGAATTATATTCAATTAAATCTACGAGGAATTTGTTAACACTAAACACTGGAAATGACGCACAAAAATTCACCAAATACACACACAAAATACTGTCACTAATTACTTTAATTACACGCCGTACCGTACTTTATCACTTGTCTCCACTATATTCGCGCTTTGTCAATTCGCTTGATATCGCATTCAAAACTGAACTAATCGGTCGCGTTCCGGCTCGCTTATATATCCCTGGGTACGATGTTCGACAACTCTCTAGGCGGCAGCGCAACTGAGTAGCGATCGCAATCAAAGTATACGTCATATTTCTCTACCTAATTGATTCTATTTGCTACCTCCAAAGACGCATTTGCTAACTCTGTATTAAAGAACATAATAAAGAAATAAAGTGGCCAGCCACCTTTACCTTTTTTGTAGGCGTTTTTAGACCCCTCATGGCTCTATTAATAATTAAAAAAATTTTAGGCTTCTGAGACCAAACTTCACTCGGTTTAATAAAGTGAAAGTAATCAGTAATCACTATTCATTTCAACTGATTAGATCGCATCGCGATTAGATCAGTACAAAAATTTATTTTAACTAATGTTAATTTGCAGGAGGACAATTAAAATTTGATAATAGTTTTCTTATATCTTTTAGCGCCAATACTTTGTAAGCGCGTTTCACATTACATGTGGCGCCATCTCTGGTCAGAGGTGGATTCTGTTATGAACAGCGGTCGATTATTATTATAATTATTATAGCCTCTTTAGTTCCATAGTGAATAATATATTAAAAAAGTTTATGTAATCTCATTCGGTAATTTTCTAATTATGAAATGAAATACAGACTTTTATTGGCATATTATATTTACATACTTCTTTAAGAAAATTAAAATAAAGCATTATTCTCGTTAAGGAAGTGAGAGTTATTTAAGAAGTTTAGTACAAATGAAATGATAGTAAATTTAGTTTTTAGTATTCAATTAACATATTTATCCCAAATATGTATTGTATTTATTTCAGCGCCACCTATTGGATTTGTTACGCACTGCGATTAGAACTTGAATTCTAGAATACCTACAACTTTTTGTGGTTACTGCTGTTTTACGGCCAAAACCAATATGCAATCTCAATTCAATTTTAGCTGTCATAGACTGACAATAAATCCATTTCTAAAGAAAAGCATGCCAATATTCAATTCATGGACTGAGATACCAATCTAATTATTCAACCAATCGTTCAGAGGGCGGATAAGAGATTGAAGATTGCACTCTGTATGAAAATGAATGTTTACTCATGCCAACAACCTATCTGTCCATTTTGACAGTTGCTTCGATTGGCCAAATCAATCTCGGATTGCTATCGCTGAAACTCGTATGATTTGGGTTTGGGATTGCGATCTAACTTAATATTCTTTGGGAAAATTTATTCATCTTCGTCATCTTCCAGTTCTAGTGATAGTGATTTGGAAGTTTTAATGCAATTATCCGATTGGGATAGTAATTCTGAAGCTGATAGAAGACAACGTACTTCAGTGCGAAGAGATAATAAGAAGACAAGAATTAATTATATCCAGGGCCGCGCCGCCCATGTGTGCGAAGTGTGCGGTGCACACAGGCGCTAAGACAAAGAGGGCGCCGCCACCGAAATTATTTATGTTACACTACAATATTCTTACATAATATGTTTGAAGTGTCATTTTACGCTTTGGGTTTTAGTTTACGTTAATTACTCAAGAGCTTAGCGAATCAAAAGAAAGGCCGCTGCGCCGTGAGTTTCTTGAGTGTGTTTGTCTTATGATTTCAATTATATGCCGACATACCTTAATAAAATCCAAAATGAACTAATTTTTATACTCGGTAACCAAATTAAACATTTTATTTTAAATTATTTCGTAATTCGACAAAAATTTAATTTAAATAAATACTTTTCAATAATACTGGATTGTACTCCTGACGTTTCACACGAAGAGCAAATTAGTATGATAAAAAGGTTTGTCAATTTTAACATGGAAACTATAAAGTTGGAAATAAGAGAGCATTTCCTTGCTTTTTGTCCAATTATAGATACAAATGGCGCTGGAGTAACGTCATTTATGATAGAAAAATTAAACGAAATTAATTTGGACATAAATAATTTAAGGGGACAAGATGATAATGGCTCAAATATGCGCGGTAAGAATATTGCTGGATCTAAATCCCAGCGCTTTTTATGTACTGTGCGCTAGCCATAGTTTAAATGTAATAAATAGTAAACGACGCTGCCAACCTCAATCATCACACGACTAGGTTTTTTTAATATTGTGCAAGACATATATACTTACTTAAATATTTTTCGTCCTCTACTAAAAATAGGATTTATTAAAAAAATATGTCATAAAGCTGACCTTAAAAAGAGTTAGATATAACATAATAAATGGAGCATGTAACAATTTAATTCGCGTTTTTGGTATTTTTCACGGCAATTAGCAAGCGGGTCCGTCCGCTTAAGAAAATATTATTTAAGTAATTATATTAAACTAAAGAACATTTTTCTTTCGGTCAAAATTAATAAAAAATACATTGAATCTTGAAGATTCGTAAAAATAGGTCGAAAACCTCAAATAAGGCTCAAAGGCCGGCAACACACCCACTAAAAATGTCTATGGGCTGCGGAGACTGCCCTTTTTGGTCGTCCCGCAGGCTCGTTTGCCCTCCTATAAAAAAATAGGAGGCACTTCATGGGTTTCGCACACAGGCGCTGCCGGGGGTCGGCGCGGCCCTGATTATATCCCAGAGCCTGAATGCGAATTCACATTTAGGTTAACAAAAGAAGCTTTGGAGTCACTTTTACACAAAGTGATGTCTATCATATATGACTTCTTGCAGGTTTCATCTTTTCATCAACTTTTGTAACTTTTTTTTAAATATTAGCTACAACCAAAAATATTTATTACTATAGATACTACCTACTAACTCCACTTCAAAACCCAAGACTCCAGCAGAACATCTTTATAAGGAATCTCAAATACGAAGCAGAAATGTGGTGGAAAGGACATATGGTGTTTGGAAAAATCGGTTCCCCAAAATCGGTTTGTCAAAAAAGGTTTTGCTTCAAGTATTTCGTGTACAAGCCGTGATATGTACATGATATTATGTACAGTGTTGCACAATATTGCTATTGATATGCGAGATGAACATTTTGAACTACTGCAACAAGTAGATGAACCAGCTGATGATATTGATCAAAGCGCGATTGACAACGTGGGAAATGCAAGTGTGCGGAGTAATCTTATAAGTGATTATTTTGCTTTATTACTATAATGTTTTATAAATTAGGGGGCGTCCATAAATTACGTGAGGTGTTTTTTTAAATTTTCTGTACCTCCCTCCCCCCCTGGTGAGATGTCGTGAGATTTTTCAAAATGTGGGTTTTTTACGTAAACGCGTTGGATTGTTATTGAAAAAGGAAAAAAAAATTGCTTCGTGCTTTTATTTACGACTAAAACAAAATAAGTGAAATGTTGAGCGTTTAGGTATGGAGTTAGCGGGAGGTTGCAGAGATGGCCTTTAGGGCCAACCGCTTTCCTATTTTTTTTTCAATCAAAAAAAAATTGCGTGATATTTGCCGAGACCCCCCTCTCTCCAACGTAAGATTAAATGAGATTTGACTCGACCCCCTCCCCCCCTTAAACACCTCACGTAATTTATGGACGCCCCCTAAGCAATAAAACCTTATTCATAAAAATCCAGAAAATCAACCAAATTTACGTAACAATAAAATACTAGGAAGAAACAGTAGCGCTACACCCTTTTAGGTCTAGGCCTCCGGTTTCTGTAAACACAAGTATTTCTGTAAACACAAGTATTTCTGTATACACAAGTATTTCTATATACACAAGTATTTCTATATACACAAGTATTTCTATATACAGAAGTATTTCTGTATAGACAAGTAGGTGACCAGCCTACGGTGCCCTTTTGGTGCGGTTTCATTCAACGTACGAGCGTGTGTTAAATGCACACATAGATAGAGGATACCTCGTACAACACTAATTATACCTGAATTCATCCATCAAAGTAAGCAAAATCTCTTATGTCTAAACCTCTAAAGCACAGCTACAGGTGCCTCATAAAAAATATACTTCATTTGTTTTCTCCTAGATGATTTCAAAGTACCCAACAAATAACTAGTATATATATTCCAAAGGTTTTTTAACATAAGATTAATATACACATACTACAGATTATACTAAAATATCTAAGGCCGTTAGGAAATTCAGACAAGACGTAAATGATAAATCATGCTAATCTGGACGAACAGTACGTGTCAAGTGTTTTGATAGATGCGTGATGATAGTGCTCAAGGTGTATTAAATGTTTAAAGAAATAGGAAAAACCGAACACGAACATATAAGAAAATGTAATTCTATAAAGCCAAGATTACATCATAAACAATAACATCTTTATTCTATTTAATAAATGTAATTTCATTGTTATTCGAAATGTCCCATGTAACAGGGGACTGATTGAATATGTTGAGGATAGATCAAATATTCGTTCGTTGAAGGCAATTGCAAGAAATGTCTTTATTTATATTTGTGAGATGTTGCCGATTGGAGGGCCCGCCTGTTCAGGAGATGCCTGTTTAGCCGCTGCTGGAATGAACCCGTATTACACTCTTTAGGGAAGATTAAATTGGGCAATGAGTTCCACTCATTGTGAAAACTCTCTGTATTAATATAGGAATATGTACTGGGCATATTAGGTATGTAAACAGACATACCGACACTTATATCCAAATAGAATTTGCAATTAAAAAATAGATACACACTACTAAAAGTTCAAGAAAACTAAATTGAAATCCTGACCAGAACTAATGTACACAAATCGACGTTATATTTTTAAATAACAATCACAAGTGAGCATTTCGTGGACATTTAAATAAATGACATAATGAGACGTCCTCGAAACGACTTCACTTTAGGTGATTGTCTTGAATAATGTCTTGAACAAAATCCTAAGTCATTTTTGATTTACAATTAGGCGTAAGTGGACTGACGATTTTGAAAAATAACCACAACTATAGGTGAGCAAAATGTTTCGTGAATACTGATTATAAACCAACACCAAGCCTTCATACTTTTTTAAAAGATGCGACATGCCATTTTACAATCTAATCAGTTTTTTTTAAGATTCATTATTTGTACTTGACATAACAGTGACACAAAAGAGCAGTGTTGACCTAGTGCCTTCAGCCTGCGACTCTCATTCCTGAGGCCATAGGTTCGATCCCTTGCAACAATGGACTTTCTAAATGCGTATTAAATATTCATTCGAACGGTGAAGGAAAATTTAGACCAAAAAAAGTCGACGGCGTGTGTCAAGCACAGGATCAAGACATGACAAAGGATCATGAAACAGACACAGAAATCTGAGGCCCAACTTAAAAAATGGTTGACATAACAGTACAATTTACTATATACTTTATTGGATTATCGTAGTGCCTAATCTAATCTCTAATAATAAGTCTAATGTTCAGCGGCAGCATAAAAACACTATATGTAAAATTATATCAGAGCGTCAGTTTCAAACATAGTATAATTAAGATTTTTCTATTGTGTGCGTGGGGACTTAATACATATCGCTAACAATCTCTTAATTAACTTTAATGTAACCTCTTCATTTGTGCATGGATTCTGAGCTTTAATTACAATACCATCACGACAACCCTAACATGAAAAAATCGCGCATCAAATCAAACGAGGTCACTCAAATTAAAAAACTAAATAACCATTATATAAACTATCTCAGATGGATCTTATCATAACCTTGTAACTAAATCACTACTCTCCATTGATTCGATCCGTGAAGATAACATAGAAGCGACAAGCGGTGCAAATTTTTAATGTAAATTGCTACATGCATTACTTACGCGAAAACACGATAACACTATTTCATAAGTAAAGACCGACCAAAGACCAGGTAGATACGTCAGGTCACGTCAAGCAACAAAGTGCCAAGTGGCACTGATTACCATTATCATGAAAAACAATACAAATAAGTCAGATAATAATGAGAAACTACGATAGTAGGCGATGGTAGCTCGACGCGTACGGTGGGTTTACTGTGTTGAATGAAAAGTTTTAAGATTTTTCCTGTATGAGTAAACTTTCTACGACCTAAACGTGAAACTAATACAATAGCCACGAAACTCGGGGAGTGTTTTGCTCAATAGTTCGTAATTTTAGATTGAGACAAATTATAAAAATGTTCTTTTATTTAAAATTGGAATGCAATCATTGATGTACAAAAAACCCCAAGATGCACACTCAACGCCTAAAAAACGTCATCAAAAAATGAGCGCAACATTCTAAATTGTGCGCTCATTTCAAATAGTCTGGCGTCTAATAAGTGGAGTCGATGTTATTTGTTTGTGTTTTTTTTATAAATTTATGTACATTTGAACTTTTTTGTGTGTAGTTTTTGACAAATATATTTACTAACAAATTATTTTTTAATTTAAAGAAAAAACTTTTTAACCGGATTAAAGTTATTTATTATTATAAATTTACAACTATTTAACTTCCAACACCTTTTGTCTTCAGTAACCGTGACCACGCACGCTGTAAAGCACCCGAAAAGTCGGATAAATTTAAAATTATGTTAAATAGTTGTAAATAAAAAAGTCCTGTTCGACTCCACTCAATACCTTGTCCTACTTACACTGCGTTGTAATAACAACTTTAAGCAATTCGCGTAAGGTTGATTTTGCAATAATACATGCTTGTAACATATACTGTTATAGACATACTGTTATAGAAAGGGACAGAAATAGTGTTTCGGGACACTTTACAGCGTTACTTTTATTCGAGACTGTGCATCTTGGGTTTTTTGTATATCAATGAATGCAATGCATAAAGTTTAATATTAACCTTCACAGAGATATTACAAGACCGATCGCGATGAAGACTTACTGTGGACGTCCTCTGCCCCATCTAGGGGTTACAGGACATTAAGTCAAGTCACGGAGATATTGTGAATTAAAATAAATGTATATAATGTTTATATATTTCGACCAACGTGGAAGAATTTTAGCAATTAGATAATATGAAACAAAATGCCAAAAATGATTATTTAAATTATGATGGTATTTGATTATGTTATCTTAATTAATTGTAATCATTTACGTCAACGCCACCACATCAAGAATGTGGTGTACCAAATGCGCAAATTTTTGTATGATCATGTTATTGTTTGCCTTCGCTTAGAAAACAATGGAACAGCGACGTTGTTACTGTATATATTATTTGATGTTCCTTGGTAATTGGTAAATAAAAACGTAAGAAGAATTCGAGAAAGAATTTGGGCCAAAAGTCAGTCCCTGCGATTTAGAAATAAAATATTATTAAAACTTGCTACACATTGAAGGTTAGTTTTTACCCCCGTCGGATAAATTTTGATAAATTATCTATATATGTTGCGTCTGTTTGTTCTCGAGTTTTTCTATATACGACCGTTTTCAGCATCATTATCTAGCAGATCTATCTATCTAGAAGATAGCAGCAGTTTTCTTGCAAATAACTGAACTATGTTTTGTCGTTTCTACAGTTTGATAGTAAACCATTGTTTTTTTTAAAGAGATGAAAATGCGTTTGCGCAGGCAAGCGATATGAAAGTCGAGCTTGACGCGGGGTCTGTGGGGCTGGGTCTACACTCAAAACCCTCTGATACTCAGTGGGGAAGCGAGACCGTATCCACTAAAAATACATCAGCTCTCCACACGCCTTTAAGATCGGGGTTCGCCAAGGCATTCAACACTAGGATGAAACAAAACCAAATCTATCTCCCTTCTACTATGTCCTAGTTATAACTTCTGTTGAAATAATCGTTTCGGTAGGATAAAAAATCAATAAAATAGATGCAGAAATGTTTCTGACCCAAACCCCATTTTTGTGTTGCGGGATTTCAAACCTGTATTTTGTTTATTGAGAAAAAGCTTGCCAACTCTCGGCACACTGACACATTGGTAAAAATAAACACAAAATACAATTTTTTATGTGACGAGCACTTAAAGGCAAACATAACATACATATAGAGATCATAACCTATTATTAAACAAAACAAACATTACAAAAAAAAACAATTACTAATCAAAGAAAAAAAATCAAATTACAAAAAACTAAACAAAAATCCATTCTATAGTGTGAGGGGAGCAACTATGTATATCCATCCCTCTAGACATCGGTGAGCTTGAACCTGTTTTACACAAAAAGAAACTCAGAAATTGGCATCACCCAAAAGTGAAATCCTTGAATGTACTTGTGAACCTATGACGAAATAAATTTTATATGAAATCGTGATTGAAAATGTTATCCTGTCCACTGAACGTGGTTTTCCAATTTATTTGTAAAAACGAGGCTAAATATGTCATGACATACTTGCGTATGCCAAGTTCGCCATTTGCAATGCATGAAGCTCAATTTTTTTATTTTTAAGTCCTAAAACAACATATCCTTAAAAGATACAAGAAAATATGACGTCACATCAATTATGTTAGAGCATAAAAATTTCCAACTAGCAAGGAAAACTACATTGTTGAAACTAAATTGATACGGAAGAGATATATATTTCCAACACACAAATATATACTCATTAGGTCCATATGAAATTGGGTAGGTACATATGAAATTAGCGTTTTGTATGAGAGGAACAAAAAGTAGACTTTTTTAATAGAATGAATATACTTAATTAATCAAAGTATGTACCATTGCTATCTGGTTGGTTGGTCATGGTTTTCACAAAACAAATGCACGAGTAAATTGCTGTATTAAATTGAATGTGGAATTCCTATCCATTGAGGAGATATTTGAGGTCTAAGTGGCTAGTACGACAAAACGTTAATTGATAAATAGAAAATTAAAACAAATTCGAAAAGTTTGGTCCCTATGGCAGTGTTTAAGCGCTGGCGATTCCTCGTTGTATTGCGATACTTATTCGTTGAGAAAAGCACCAGCTCTGGGGTCAATGGTACTATCTACCAGCCCTGCGATTCTGTAAAAACAATAAACGATAAGCTCCCATCTTTTCAGAATGCCAAATCATAAAATGACTGCTTCACGACTGATTTGAGAGCGACCGCCGATGCGAAAACCGGTGTGTGAGTTCGAAAAGTGAGTTTTAGAATCGCAGGGCTGGTACCAACTTAAATCTTTAATTAGCGCCTGTGTACTTTAACTCCACGGCCCAAGCGTCTTGAGTCCAAAGGGAACAAAATCAAACTTGGAGAGATATTGTATGTATGTGTTGCATTTATCCCTAAAATTAGAATACAATTTATAAGTCGGAGCCGGAGCGCGGAGTCAAAGCCATTACACACGTAGCCTTCGCTAGAGAAATATTAAAGCACACTAAAGCTCTCTCTAAAGAACTTAACATAAAAACTAAAACGTTGGAAGCAAGTGGAAGTTGTAAGTATATTTTAAGGGTATTTTTTTGTGAAATTTATGTTCACCGTAATTGTCATGTATATATAAGAATAGATAGATTGTAACTTATGTATGATGTGGTATACTTTAAAAAAAATCTACGGACATCTTAATACTAGTCGTAATTTCTACCAATCGTATAATTTTCTATACAGTCCATCTGACCGTTTTTCATCCTTTTCATTCATCTACGATATTGAATCCGTATTTATCGATTACGTATAAACGACAATTATAGTTTAAACTAAGACCGAATTAACAGTCACTATATGTATAGTTATACATATATACGATTTCAATATTTTTTGAGATTCGAGATCCGGTACTGTATAGTTTAAAATTTAAATATTTATACAACCTTAAGCATTTAATATAATTGAATCATGAATGCATCGTGACCGCTCGCTTTGCAACAAGCGACGTGACTAAATCGAATCTTAATTAAATTGTACAAATATTACATGTTCACTGTTAAATATTTGAAAAATCTAATAGATTTCATACATTGTTGCTATGACGTTCATTTTTTTTTTATGAAGAACTTTGTAATTAGTTATTTATTTACAGAAATACAGTATTTACAATTTTCTTAACCTATAAAGTAATAATAAAAATAATTAAAAATAAATAAAATGAAAATTAAAACAAATTTAAGAAGTTTGGTCCCTGGTGTACCTTTAACGCTGGCAGCATTTCCTCGCTGTATTGCGAGACTTATTCTTTGAGCCAGGAAAGTGCCAGCTCTGCGGTCACCGGTACTATCTACCAGGCGCCAACTCAAATCTTTAATAAGGGCCTGTGCACTGGAACCCCACGGCCCAAGAGTCTCTACTCCAAAGGGAACAAAATTGAAGTTGATGGAAAGACTCTTAAATTTGTGCCGTTCGTTATTTTCTGCCTGCTCTGCGGCCGCGCCAGCTTTTTGGCTTGTCCGAAGGAGATGAGATGGGGCAAAGGTGTCTACACAGGTAGCATCCTATACTAAAGCCCGTCCCATTTTCCAAGGGATCAAAGACATTCCATCTGGCAGAAATGATTGACGTTCATTATAAACATGTTTATATTGTATAATAATTCAAAGTAAAATCGTCCCTTAGTTTACGTCACGGCTTAGATATGAAAAAAACTTCTTTAGCGCATTGTAAATTTGGAAAGCAAAATTAGACAAACAAAGAAACACATGCATAAGAGCTAGAATAAGTGTGACAGAGATTCTCATTAAGATATACCAAATGAATTGGAGATGGACCGGTCATATGCTACGGAGCCCCCACGAAAAATGGAGCAAAATATTGACGGAATGGTACCCTAAAGACGGAAAACAAAGAAGACGCCGTCCACGCAAAAGATGGGAGGACGAACTCAAATAAACAGCAGGCTACAACCGGAGAGAAGAATCGCAAAGGATAAAGAACAGTGGAAAGGGTTAAAGGAGACCTTTGCCAAGAGGCATACCGAACTCCGAAATATACTGTAGTAAAAACATATTATAAAGATCACAGAGGAAAAGAAGAAGAGAATTATTATTATTATAAAAAAAAATGTACATCATCTAAATTTTTCTGTAATATCTCTTTGTCATCCCTAAATTAATACATCGGAAAAGCCAAGAAACTCAGTCTTTTCAGCAATGTTTAATCTTAATATATATAAATCTCGTGTCACAATGTTTGTTCTCAATGGACTCCTAAACTACCGAACCGATATCAATCAAATTTGCACACCATGTGCAGTTCGATCCAACTTGAGAGATAGGATAGTTGAAATCTCAAATTATAGTCGCAATTTTAATTTATTGCTAATTATTTGTCTGTTATTATTTGACAGTCACAAATCACAATTCTAACAGATGGCGCCGCGCTGTGTTGAAAGTACCAACGTTCACATAAGATACTATTTACCATCTGTAACAAAAACCTTAGCCACAGCAACGCTTGGCCGAGTCTACTAGTTGCCTTATAAAATTGGAATTTAAAGGAGATATATTTTAGTGTATTTAGACTAAATTATAAGGAATTTATATTTTTAAATTATAGAGGCTCAAAGAAGTTATTAAGTAGTTATTAACCGCTGCTTTAATTAGAAAATCAAATTAATTTTTATCATATTGGTATTATACCTATAAGTGTACATTACAATAATCCTTTTTATTGTGTATACGTACGTTTCCTTTCTTTCTTTCTAAACATCGTAATAATCAAACTACCAGTCGTAATTGTAACCGAAGTATCCTATATACATATACTTGACACTGAAATAAGGTCATTACTGGCCGTGCAGTGGTCTTACAAATAATTAGCTATCCAAGCGAATATTGTTTAAAGTGCTGCAATATATCTTAGGAAATACGGCGTATGTATAAAAATATTTTTTATATATTTACTTCTAAAAATAAGGCTTCTATCACGTTGATTGTTACTAAAATGCACAAGTGCACATGTGATAAGCTATCAAAATCCGTACGACCTCTAAGCTATGTGTATGTCAAGTGAAAGATATCGTGTTAAGATTTTTGTGATTTCTACAGTTCACCTGTGAACTGATAAAATGTAAAAATTATTAGGTTCAAACGTAATTATGTCGGTAAACCTTTATTTAAAATGGGATTGGTGCATATATTATTTTGATATTGATTATGACAACGACATCTCTCCAGCATCATCTCCGGTGATTATAGAAGACGAATACTCAATATTTAAGAATGCGTGAGTAGGTATACTCCTTACATTTATTTATTAGCTTACAAAAGCTTGCCAACGCAATAAAATAATAAAATACAATATTTAATGTATCAATCACATATAGGCAAATATGATAAACACGAAGAGAAAAAAGAATATATCGATTAAGAAATTATAGAAACTAAACTATATAATAAAAAATAAAAAAGTTAAGCAAATGACGTTTAAATACTCAAACAATTCAGAGTTGATACTCTCCCTCCATTGCCACTTCACTCCGGCAAGCCTCAGCGCCTGTGTACTAAGGCCTGTTAGCTACTTAACTTGGTCTGTCCAGCTAGTAAGGAATGGATCTCGAGGTCTGGTGCCTTCCACTCTACCGGTCACCACAAGCTTCTCTGGGTTATTGGGACCTCTGCGTGCTATATTGCCAAAGAAGCTCAGAAGAAAGTAGAAATACTTGTCATCACTTCTAGTTGTCTGAGTATTGACAAAATTGTCCATTTCCGTTTCAAGGGAACCCTGAGCATCCGCCTCCAAAACCATATTTCTAGGGCCATCTTCTTATCCACCTTATTTTGGACGCTCGCTGATGATGCTCAAACCTATGTTATCAGAACTATTCAATTGCGATGAAACCTGCTGCTTCCAAGATCAGTATCTTGAACATAATATCATCAAACGCATGAGCGTACTTTGAACTCACTGAATAATGTTCTAGTTGATAAATTAAATTAAAATAATAATTAAGAAGATTAATTCCGGTAATTGTTTTTATAGCTTTATCAACCGGTTATTACCGTTACTTAAAGCCTTAATACAAAGTATTTAAATGACATATCCGTTGAAATTATAAAATGATAACTGGCAAATGTCTGCTAATTTAATACAAACAGGCTGTCACAAACGAAGCGAATCTTTGGATCATGTCTTCCCAACATGTGGGTGTTAGTTTATTTGAAAAACTGTTATTATAACAGAGATAATCACTTGATTACGTCAAAATAAATCATTGACGCTACAACGTTTTTAGCTGTGGGCCTCAGATTTATGTATCTGTTTCATCTTCATTTGTCCTATAGGCAAGTACTCGGCCAAGTGCACGGCAAGGGATCGAACCTACGATCTCAGCGATTAGAGTCACATGCAGAAGCCACTAGGCCAACGCTGCAACTTTATGTTTAACTACTTTAATAATACAAAAACCTTTGACCCGTGCCCACTTCGTTGGGTTACATTTATGTCTATGTTAGACATTATGCTGTTTGAGTTATCGAGCTCTTCCGACTACAGCCTTTTTCTATAACTTATATATACTGCGCAAAACAATTAGCGGAACAAGATTTTTCTCCTTTCTATTGCTTAAACTAAAATTAGATTTAAATTAACTTGTACGCTATTTTTTTCGCTCAAGTCCAAATGCAAAATATATAAATTATAACAATTAGGTTGATAAGAAATATTTTCGCCGTCGTCGGGACTGCCAAATTGAACAAAATGCACCAGGTCTTGCACACTCTGAATGCTATTGCTCAGGCTCAGACGGATATAATATTTAGTTGCCCACTGGCCGAATTCACAAGTATTGCATTATTTATAATTAGTTATATATATATAGTTATATTTAGGTTTTATGTTTTCTCGTTTTGTTTATATTATGTTTTTAGTTTAATGTTTATAATAATTATTTTTCTATTGTATTAGTAGGTATTGAGTTACTGTAAAAATAGAATATAAAAAAAGATGGTCCCTGCTTTAAAATCTATAATAAATCTTTGTTAATAATATAATAGAATCCACTGCGTTACTACTGGATCAATCTAATGCGAGGCAAACATCCACTCTTATATTTCTGCTTCATAATTTGCCATCAATTGTTTAATTACGTAGGCGAGTGAGCCTCTGCCCCATTCCCTTTAAAGACAAGAGTTTACGCACTAGTATTTTAATGCGGACAACGAAACTTAAATTGATAGACCGACTTCTTATTTTTTTTAAATAGGTTGCCTATTATTGAGGCTCCGTCCACGCCCCGTTCCCATTCTATTATATGCCCATAGACTAATAGTATAAGATCCCGATATACCTACAACGACCTTCACCGAGATGCTTATTTAATGAAACGTATTTTATATTTAATTTAATATGTCAATAAATATAATCCACTAGCAAACTCGGCGAACTCCGTTTCGCCACCAGATGGCTTCGTTTTATGTAACATTTCGTTTGGTGATCCCGCTTTTCTGTTGAAATTTTTCATAAATTTTCTTTGCTATAAACCTCACGGAGCCCGAGACCTTTCCAACGAATGCAAAACCGTGGAAATCGGTTCGTGCGTTCTGGAGTTATAGCGTCAGGAAGGAAAACCCGACTTATTATTATAAAGTAGATATGGGTTGCCTAGCAAATTTCAGTCCAGAGTATGTTTAATTAATATTTAAAAAAATATATTTTTTTATAATTTGCATGTAGTACATACAATATTTTGTAGTTCTACAGTATACAATTTTTTATATCAGATATTTATATTTAGATATCAGATGACTTAAATAACTTAGCCATGTTTATATGGTATGTAGAATCAAGATAAGTTTAGAAATATAACAATAGTGTACTTTAGTATTTTGAAATAAAACAGTTGTTGTTGTACATATTTAATCAAAATAATATACAATGAAAACAATTGTTTGACACTTTTAAAAATTATTTTCTGTGATTGATTCCGGTATACAAATATTCACAATGACAACAACAAAAACTAGGTATAAAGTAACATATATATAAATATATATATATATATAGCACGGAGAATACGAAAGATCAAATGTTTAAAGAAACAAACTTTACAGAAACAGTAAATTATTAAACAATCACATTGATCAAGGCTCCACATTTGAAAAAGGAAAACCAGAAATACATATTTTAATATTGTATTAAGTTAGTGATGTCTACCACTGTTTGAACAACACCACCTAACTGAGATTAAACATAGATACAATAATCATTGAGCCTGTTGTCGTGGAATAATGTCTTACTCACGATAAACGTTCATCAACATATCTATATATATAAATGAATTATGAAAGTCGTGTTTGTTACAACACTTATAACTCGAGATCGGCTGGACCGATGTTAGTTATGTCTTTTTTGATAGATTTTTCTCCACTCCGAATAGCAGAATAAGTAATAAAATATCGGATAAGTTATCGAATAACAATAAATAAATTAATTAATTTTACGAATGCACACGGCATGTGGTGACACATACCAAGAAATTTGAAATAGTTAAATTATAACAATTACAGTGCATAAGTTTTTTATAAATTCCAGATCAATTACATAATAGAAAAATTTAATCAATCTGAAGCAATACTGCAGCTCTATGCGCTTTTCAAACAATCCTTTTAAATTCATAATTAAATGATTATGACGCTGTGTTCATATATGTAAAAATAAATCAATTATTTATGTAAATCTATTGTACCTATCCATGTACGAAGCGTTCCTAAAAACGATTTTAAATGCTGAAGTAAATTCTGTGTCAAATATTAGCTTTTATGTAATTGTTTAATATTTTATGAATTCATGACTGCATGGAAAGCTTTCCACTTCGTGATTTAGAGATATATTGTTCTTTGATTTTCTGAGTAGGGTTTAGGAGAAATAAAAATGCGACATTATAAAATTAATATCTTATATTTGTTCAATAAAACTACATCATGGGCCCGTGTGCCCGGTGCCCGGGTAACACGTCCTTTGTATTATCTTGTTAAACATATTAAACGGTGACGTTAACACGTTGAACGCCATGGGGGTCACCGGTGACCTCATCATTCCTCTATCATAGCGCCATGGGGGTCACCGGTGACCTCAAGTTAAAGACATATTCAAACCGTTTTTTCTCGTCGTCTGCCATACCCACTGTTGATTTTAAAGTACTATGTGACCGGCACGGCGCCGTAGAACAATACTTCCCATTGGGACAAATGTACCTAGATAGTACGTTGAAAAAATCGAAAGATTTTAAAAAAGAAGCAAAAATAAAACTTCGTTCCAAAAATGTTGGATATTTAACTCAATTCAGTCTTTATTTTTTAAACAAAAAAGACGAGAAGAAGAAGAAACTAAGCAGAAGGTATGGTGTGTTGTGTTGTGTACCAATATTACTGAAAAATAAAATTTATCTTTAGTAAAACTAGGAAATTGCAAAGTGTAAAAAAGTTCGGAAAATCCACAAGTGCACGCCTTACAACAACCCAATCCTTAGAAATATTAATATTTAGCCTTAATTTTGTCCAATAATACAGTAAAACTTGATGAGAAAAGATGTCAGAAAGAAAAACAAGAACAAAACATGCATACAGGGTTCACAATTATGTCAACCTAAGCCCAAACCGTTTTACAGTCATTTTACGATGATTACGATTTTTTTTAAACCGCCCATTTTACGGTTGCATCTGTTATCAGAATCATAGTGGGAGATGGGGCAAAGATGCATGTATTATAGATGGTTATCTATATATTTATAAGTTATAAATAAATTTAGCAATTTATTTGAGCTCATACAACTGATGGGAATTATTAACAAAGTATATTTATCTTACTTTGATAACTTGTACAGTCAAACCTGGGTAAGTGAGAACTGGATAAGTGAGAAAACTCTATAAGTGAGAGTATCTTATAGCCGGAACCCGTCATTTTAAGTTCCCAAAACCTCTATTAGCGATAAACAGAAACCTCTGTAAGAGAGAGTCGTTTTTCCCTCACGGACCTCAGTAAATGAGAGTGCTACTTATTTATACCTCTATAAGCGACAGTCGATCTTTATTTATTTATATTATTTAGGAGGAACTCTAGCTACCATAAAAATACATACATGCATAACAGATACACAGATACAGTAACAATTAATGACAAAAAAAGTACAATTGTAACATCTGTTATTTTATGGCTCATTCTTAACTTTTTAAATAAGATCTAGATTAAATAAAATATACCTATATGTACATAATATATGTTTGTGCACATTATGCACATAATTTTATCATATTACATAATATTTACTACATTCGTACTTGCTGTGACTTTAAATCGCTGCGTACGTCATAAGCGAGAGTGAGATTGTGCTCCCTTCAACTCTCGCTTATCCAGGTTTGACTGTACTAGTTTTTTTTTATTATATATAGTAACCTATTGGGCACTCGATCAGGCAGATCCGAAAAGCTAGGCAGCAGGGCAGTGTGAAATCTCCTAATAATCTTTCCTAAATAGTGACTTTATTTGCTTAAATCTAGGTCTTAGCGTCTTTCGCCGGGCCCGGGCGAAAACTACTCCGGAAATATCCTCATAATATTTATGGACGAGTCGGAGCAAGTTCTAATACGTAAATAAGTATGAAAATCAAATGTAAAAAGTTATGCAGTGCGTGCGAGCTCTAAGATACGTTTCTAAGTAAACGACTAAAAAAATTGGGTAAGGAATAATATAAATAAATCAGACAGAAGACACATTTAATACTAGTTTATTTTTACATTTAGTACTAAGTTTATTAAAATGAAACTAACCGTAATTTTCTGCCATTTCGTCATCCAACCGATTTTGCTGTTTCTTCACCTCACTCTCCGCTATTCTAGACTTTATATAATTTTCAAGTTCCTCAGCATCTGTTATTTCATCATCATTTTTGCGCATCGGAACATATTCTATGGTGAGTTCCGGAAGGGATTCTTCATCATCACTTTCTCGTTGTGGAGAATTTGGAGCTGTAAATAGTGACATAATAGAATTAAAAAAATGTTTTAAAAATTGCAATGGCTTTTTGGATGCTAACGATTAAAGCCAGGGTAAAAAGGTTGGTGGACTCAGTTTCCGGACTTAGACTCTCACTAGTTGTGCGTACGATTTAATAATTTACATAAATTAAGCCTGATAATAAATAGTTGAATTTGCTAAACACTAGACCATTGAATATACATTGATAACAAGTAGCTAACTATTAACGTCTGTTAAAATAAGCCTC
Organism: Pieris melete; assembly: GCA_963693345.1. Lineage (NCBI taxonomy): Eukaryota > Metazoa > Arthropoda > Insecta > Lepidoptera > Pieridae > Pieris > Pieris melete. Next base: position 407,531 of record CAVNZK010000325.1, on the reverse strand, counting down.
CTAAAGGTTTCATTACGTCCATGGGCAGGTTAACACTTGATTTTTAGTGACCCTCATAGTAATCAAGTAAAAATAAAACGAAAACACGCGACCTCATTTCACCAATTCAAATCAAATATGGACGACGACAGTGAAATGAAACTCAAATGAAGTAACCAATGCACCGCGTTTTCCTTTTCATAACCCAACATTATTTGGAATCTTTATCCACGTTTATGTATTAAAGTTTTACGCAAATAATATAAACAGAAAATTAAATATTGTCATCGGTGTATGCTATCTGCTCTTTCCAAAATGGAAGTCGACTTCAGTTCAGGACATTTTGTAATGAGAAAAACGCGTCATTTAAAATTCAGTCAAAGTCAACTTATCACAAAACTTACGTTGTAAATTCACGAACATGCTTCTTATGATTTTATTCCGCTGTTCCTCTTGATCACGGGTAGACATTTTTAAAAAAATAAAATTAGCCTCTAATTAAAGTAAACGACTACGGACTACCTGTTGCAAGTGAGGTGTGGAACTGTGTGTCACAGATCAGTATATCTCATTAAAGAAAAATAAGTACTAATAAAAATATGAGGGTAGACTTGGTTAGTGGTAGCATTATTTGTTACTACCTTATTTTGTCTCATTTAATAGAATTTGTGTTTGTAACGCGAAATAAATATCGTCTTGTGCTCTATTTTAATATGTATTATACATTTATAATTGACTTAATTTAGTAATAATTCAAACCAATACAAAATAGCATTATTACTTTCAAACCGGATGCAACTAAAAAGCGACATTAAAAAGAGACAGACACATAAGTTAATAGGATTTGGCGTGGGAGAGAGTGAGAAAGCGACAGGTAAGAGACACAAATATAGAAATGTGTAGGATGAAGCCAGGAAAGAATGAGACAGAAATATACATACTATTTTTAAACTTTATCTAAGTTAACTTTATTTAACCAATTTCTGTAAAGCTGCATATAGTCGACTAGACTATAATATATCTATATCATGTTTCGTAAAACAAAGATCATAAAGAAGTTTCACTTCTTACGTGTGTACACTAGTGTACGCATACTAATTCTTTATCAAGTTGCTATAAATGGTTTATGTTGCTAATCAAGAGTTTTCAAATAAATTTTAAGAAAAAGAGACAAAAAATACAATAATACAGTCTGCATAAAAAAACGATTATTTTTTAGCATCATAAATCGTTTTTTTCCTAATTTTTGAATTAATTTCAAAATAAACACCCTACTTAAATATTTTAGTTTTCATGGTTTTTTTTAGATTAAAAATAAACAATAGATTATAAACACAAATTAACGTTTAAGAATAATCAAAATGGAAATGAACTTAATCTCGTTTAATCTAATAATTAAATCTATCAATTTTAGGAGAAATATGATATATGCTGTGTGTATACAGAATCAACCAATTCGATATTTCGTATTTCATGTACATGTTTTCCTTTACCGTTCGAGCGAATAGTGCACGCTGAAGCTACTAGGCCAACACTGCTCTCGGATTCGATATTTTTCTTAAATATTTATTCTTTGAACTCTGAATATTGTTTTTATACAGAGAAAAATTGGAAAACCCTAAAAACCTTTAAAATGTTATATATTAGGTAGTATGTAGCTACTAAAGGTAGGCTAAGTAAAGATATATATATATATATATATTTCTAAACGCAGTTCGCGGAGACAGATACTTATTTATTGTTTTCTTCAAGATTTTTGTCCAAAAGAAGGTCAAATCGGCTACCACTGAGGTATTGGACCGAAGTCTCGCTTAATCTTTTTCTTGTTATAGAACATTAATAAATTGATACGTAACGGGGTTGAAGTTTGTCTACAATACAGGGGTAACGAGTTTGTGGACTCTCTTGCATCCAAAGCTCAGAACATCCCCCGACAATTAAAAATGACAATTTTATGAAATTTAAATCTTATTTTAATGAATGCCTTCAAGACAAAGGCATCTGGTACAGAACCATTGTGGACGAACCTCCTCGCGAGCCTTGGTTTTACTCAAGAGTTCTCAATAGAAATGATTTAGTTATTTGCTTCCGAACCCGTACTTATCACATGCCACTTGACAAGTTTAATTTTATTATGAAAAAACCCAAATTGCACACGATGTGAGAGAGAAGAGGACCTCCTATATTTAGTTCTCGAGTGTAAAATCAACGAGAAGCTAGGTTGGATTTCCTTGAGGAAACTCGATGTTCTACTGGCGACTTTCTCTTCTTTCTTCATCAAATATTAAGTTCAGGGTTCACTGCCGAATTTAGTGATAGATTTATAAGTTTTATTATAGATTCATTGAATCTGAATACTATAAAAATGCTCGTTAACTAGTAAACTGTTAGAGTAATACTTAAACTTTAATAAACGTTTTTATATTTTTAAGCCGCCTTAATCATTAGATGTATGGCTTATAAAATAAATAAGAATAAAAAAAAAACATAAAAAAGTCTTACTTAGAGCGGGCTAGATCTTGCCATCACCGCAAGAGGTTTGGAGGGTCCATAGCATACAGCCGAGGCTGTAGCTACGGACCCTCCAACAAACTTAACTAAAAACTTGAACACATTCGTCAGAAAAACATGCGTTCAAATCACATTATTGTAAACTAAATGGCCGATTGGGAACGATTTTTATATTTTTTATCAATAAATAGATTTGGTTTATATTGAATGTTATAGAAAATATAAGGATTTAATTATAAAGTTAAGAAGAAAATGTGGAAAACGCTATCTAGGTATGTGAAATCTAAACAAAATTTTTTTTCATTTGGAATAGCGCCACCTGTGTTCTTACACAGGTGGCGATGTAGGGATTAACTGAGCCTTTTGGCGGGAAACGAAAATATATTATGAACCACAGACCACCTTAAGCTAACTATAAACAGTACTTCAGCTTTATCCAGCGAGAACGGCCTGTATCAAGCTTTTACCTACTTGTAGACAAGTTCGATACTTTCAGTATCCTGTCGTCTTTTAGGTAGGTGACACAACTTCGGCAAGCCAGGTATCACTATTGGTAAGGAGGTCTGAAGGAGGTCTCATAAATTTCAATTGCCCCACCCAAATACTTTTTTTTATATAACAGGTCGCAAAGCAGGAAGCTCGCCTGATGTTATGTTATAGTGCCCATGGACCCTCATATTGTCAGGCTCGCTTGCAATGGCTAGGCTTTTTAAGAATTGGTACTAAACATAATTATTTATGTAGTTTACTTACTATCATTTCGCGCGCATTCGAAATTGCCTTCAAAGATGTTATTTGATTCCCGTCCGAATGGCTTTTGGTTAAGGAATTAATCAACTACCTATAAGATGGCAAAAGTGCGTAAATACCAATGATACATATACTTTGACTAATTAAATATATTCTATTTGAAATCTTAATATTTATACATGTATATAAATTGTATTTCGTAAAATCATAAATTAATTGTAACTATATATATCAGCGCAAAACTTTAAGATGGCTGGACCAATTCGATGAATATAAAAAATAAATCAGTGGCACTACAACCTTTTTCAGGTTTCAGATTTTTTAATCTGTTCCATTGTCACTTGTCAATCTAATAGGCAAGTAGGTAATAAACCTTCAGTGACTGACACAAGCGGTTGACTTTTTGTTTCCAAGGCAAGCCGGTTTCCTCACGATGTTTTCCTTCACCGTTCGAGCGAATACTGCACGGAGGTCGACCCTACGACCTCATGGATGAGAGGCGCTCGCTAAAGCTACTAGGCCAACACTACTCTCGGATTGCGGACAAATTCGATATTTTTCTTAAATATGTATTCTTTGAACTCTGAAGAATGTTATATAAAAATATAGAGAGAAAAATACTTAATACTAAAGGTAGGCTAAGTAAAGATATATTATTATATATATTTCTAAACGCAGTTCGCGGGGTCAGCTACTTATTTATTGTTTTCTTCAAGATTTTTGTCCAAAAGAGGGTCAAATCGGCTACCACCGAGGTGTTGAGAACGAAGTCTCGCTTAATCTTTTTTCGTGTATGACAACATTAAAGTCTATATAGTAATGATTGCTTATTCGCGACAAACATATTGGTGGCGAGTACTTAGAGCGGCTATCTCACCAACACCGCTTACGGCTGTAACCACGGACCCTCCAATAGCTCTTACTAAAAACTTGAACACATCCCTCAAAAAAACACGCGTTCAAATCACGTTTTTGTAAATTAAATGGCCGATTGGGAACGACTTTTATATTTTTTATCAATAAATTGATTTGGTTTATATTGTATGTTATAGAAAATATAAGGATTTAATTTAAAAAGTTAAGATGAAATGTGGAAAACGCTATCTAGGCATGTGAAATCTAGACTACAACTTTTCATTTGAAATAGCGCCACCTGTGTGGCGTGTTTACAGATTGTAGGCATTAACTGGGAGTTTTGGCGAGAAACAAAAATATTATATGAACGACAGATCACAGACCCCCTTAAGCTAACAACGAACAGTAGAAATTATATTTTAACTAGTCAGCTGTTAGTGTATCGCGCAACCTCAGCTGCTATGATTTGGAACACACGTGATCCATGTCAGCAGTTAGGTGATGTTCAAATGATGAAATCTGAACAGGCTGTATGCTTTTAAGTCAGGATGTTTTAATTTACGAAAATATAAATAAAGGTAAACAGTTGAATAGCAAAGGTAAAATTTTATCTTTATCTTCATTTCTTGACCACTTGAACCACTTTACTAAATTATATTTTGAGCGAGAGCATTTAAAGCATATGCATGCTGGTCCTTTATTGCTACATACACCTGTGAGAGAGGTTAACTGGCCAGTTAACGGGCGTCGTTTTGCTCAACGGCTAGTTAATAGATGCGTTTTTTGCATGCGAATGCGTGGGCAAACTCTTCAACCAAAAATGGGAAATCTCCCAGAACAGCGGATTACCCCAGATTACCCTTTTTTAGCTGTTGAAGTTGACTACACAGGTCCATTTATTATTTTAAATCGTTAAGGACGAGGAAGCCACTTAATTAAATGTTATTTGTGTATATTTGTTTGCTTGCGTTTCAAATGTATACATTTAGAGGCTGTTAGTGACTTAACTAAAGATGCATATATAATGGCACTTCGTCGTTTTATTGCTCGTCGAGGAAAACCCACGGAATTATTTTCTGTTAACGGTACCAATTTTGTAGCTGCAGCGCGAGAATTAGGTTCATTTATCAAATAAAATAAAGATTCTCTGTTTGACTTTGCAAGTCAACAATCTATTAAATTTCATTTCATTCCGGCTTTTCATTTCGGTGATATTTAGGAAAGTGGGGTAAAAACGGCTAAGCACCATATACGGTTATGGGAAACTGTCATCTTACTTTTGAGAAAATATCAACTTTATTTCCACAAGTACAGGCAACCCTGAACAGCCTGTTAAATATGTATAAAAATAATGTTTATGTACTACTAGTGACATCTAGTTTGTTATAAAGAAAGGACTGATTTGTGGGTCTATGTATGATTGTCATTGAATTAAAGTTAGTCTGTCAACGTCCACCGTTGTTTCATTATTATACAGCCGTCCCTTGTGTTCCTTGTCATCTTCTCCCAATGACCTTTTTACCCTTTCCCCAGGACACTTTCTTATTGGACGACCATTAACCTCAGTGCCTTCTAAAGGTCTTGGTGAATTCAAGTTTAGGCACTGATAAAGATACCAGAGAATTGAGCAATTAAGACAGCACTTTTGGAGACGATGGCAAAAGGACATAGCGCTGATAGCCGAGGACAATACTGCTCCTCTCTGCTGGAAGTTAGGACAAGTCCAGCGGCTGATAAATGGCTTAGATGAAGTGGTCAGGGTGGCAGAGATTAAAACCAGCAGCGGATGCATAACTCGGTCATTGGTACGGCTGTGCAAGTTCCAACAAGAAGAATAAATGAAGAATGTTGAAAAAGTTTTAACGGCCGGGAGTATGTTGCGACATTGCGCAAGTTTTATATCAGGCGTATTTTCAAATAATAATTGTGAGGTGGGGCGCTGTGCGCCATCTCTATTTGTACTAGTGAAAGGTCATGTAAAGAAATTAACATTAATTAGCGCTGATAGCCGAGGACAATACTGCTCCTCTCTGCTGGAAGTTAGGACAAGTCCAGCGGCTGATAAATGGCTTAGATGAAGTGGCCAGGGTGGCAGAGATTAAAACCAGCAGCGGATGCATAACTCGGTCATTGGTACGGCTGTGCAAGTTCCAACAAGAAGAATAAATGAAGAATGTTGAAAAAGTTTTAACGGCCGGGAGTATGTTGCGACATTGCGCAAGTTTTATATCAGGCGTATTTTCAAATAATAATTGTGAGGTGGGGCGCTGTGCGCCATCTCTATTTGTACTAGTGAAAGGTCATGTAAAGAAATTAACATTAATTAGCGCTGATAGCCGAGGACAATACTGCTCCTCTCTGCTGGAAGTTAGGACAAGTCCAGCGGCTGATAAATGGCTTAGATGAAGTGGCCAGGGTGGCAGAGATTAAAACCAGCAGCGGATGCATAACTCGGTCATTGGTACGGCTGTGCAAGTTCCAACAAGAAGAATAAATGAAGAATGTTGAAAAAGTTTTAACGGCCGGGAGTATGTTGCGACATTGCGCAAGTTTTATATCAGGCGTATTTTCAAATAATAATTGTGAGGTGGGGCGCTGTGCGCCATCACTATTTGTACTAGTGAAAGGTCATGTAAAGAAATTAAACAAGGTTATACAAGAAGTCTAAAGAGTTTCATTTACCAGCCCAGTCATTCCCTAAAGAATGGGCAGTAGTGGTTCTAGCGGTGATTACTATCAGGGCGAAAGCTTATGCAATGTAGAAGGTAAGTCAATTATAATAAACAAGGTTACTTCAAAACCAATATCTCAATCCACGACATCTCCACACTCGCAAAATATTAATAATTCACATAACACATCCTATCAACCATCAACCATCCATCATATAAAATTCAAATATCTCTCAAGACTCTAACGCGGGAATTGTTTCCCCTTTTTTATTACAATATGTTCAACGTATACAAAGTTCACTGGACGACGGGACCATTCTCCATCCTATAACATTTGGCAATTTTTTAAAACGAACAAATTTAATAATATTATTCCTGGAAGTGTAAAGCGTTCAGGAAGAAACAGGTGCGTAGTTCGAGGAGTTCAGCACTGTACTTGCACAGATCGCAGTGATGAACTCGCGGCCACTGTGTCGCACGCTATCCAATGATCCTTCGGAACCTCTCGCTTTAACACCCGCTCACTTTTTAAACTTAACACCGCTAAGTTTCTACCAGCTAGAGAAATCGAAGAAGATAGATTTCATTTGCTTTCGCGCCATGAGCTAGTTCATAAGCTAGTGCAGTCCTTCTGGAAGCGCTGGAAGGCTGATTACTTTCATACATTGCAAATGCGAAATAAGTGGTACACGCCAGCTAACCCAATTTGTAACGGCGATGTTGTAACTGTTATTGTTGACAATGCATAGCCGCTCCGCTGGCCTTTAGGAAGTTTTTCCTGGATCAAACGGTGTTACACGTGTGGTCCGTAAGGCTACGGGTACCTATCTACGACCTGTAGTACGTCTCTGTCTCCTACCTAGAGAATAGTTACATTTGTATAGGTCGGTAGTTAGGTTAGTTAGTTTAATAAACTTTTCTTTAGATTATGCGCGCAAGACGATGAGTCTACATTAAAAAAAAAGATTGAGAGGGCATTTGTTGTATTTTGGATGACCCGCGATATGGTTTTCGTTTTGTACGCCGCACGCTCCCACCGCTTTCTTTAAAACTCTTGACTTTTAAATTTGCTATTTATTGTTAACAATTATATATAGTACCGATCAATGAAGAAAAGAATATACTTCTGAGAAGTGTTTAGTTAATTGGTGTGAAGAAGAAGGAATCCAGCAGGGTACTGTGCCGACACTCTTTCTTTCTACCAATTTTTTCCAATTATTGAGCTATCATAAAATATAAAATACAGTCCAGTCTATTATGAAAATTAACATTAGATAATAAAACAGGTATATTAACATCCCACGCCGCCAGATAGTCTTCTGAAGGCCCTTCATAGGTTTCTAAGCTACATCCGGCCTGCGCCTGCTACGTGCCCCCGGATGTGTGCAGACACATTTTAAGGGATCCGGATGTTCCAATCACCCTCAACGACAGATTAAAAGCCGCCCGAGCGGCAACGCAAAATAAAAACCAGGTTAGAGACAAAACCATCTTCACCAGGGAAGGCCTTTACGTCCAGCCTTTAGGTGATTGACACGGCACGACGGCCCAAGTTCGCTAGTCATGGGATAGTGCCTTTCTAGTCTAGCATCGCTCTTCAAAACAGCCCGAGCTTTGCTGTCCTATATATTACAGCCCTTAGGAATTGCCCCTTATAGGCTGAAACAAAACTGGCAACCCTTGTCATAAGAGATATGTGAATGAGAGAAGAGGAACGGGTTCAGGCGATTCTGAATGAGGTACGTATTATATATACTTTAGCTTAAAAACAGGGTGTGGCGCTGTGATCCGACAATAATCGATAGTTGTATAATATTTATCATGCAACACCTATATAAACTAAAACCCATATACTTTATTTTATTAATAAAACGTTCTAAATTCTGAATTTTGTATTGCCCTGGCAAGTTTATTACTTTTTTTATATTGTCTATCTTGAAATATCTAATATATGAAATTCTCGTGTCACAGTTTTCGTTGCCATACTCCTCCGAAACGGCTTGACCGATTTTGATAAACTTTTATGTGCTTATCCGGTATCTATGAGAATCGGCGAACATCTATTTTTCATTCCCCTAAATGTTTTTTATTATTTTTAGACAAAATTTTTAATTTCTTCTTTTTTATGGTACAGCATTAAAAATACATACAACCCTTAATTTTTACCCCTCTACGATCAACCCCTATTTTTTTATTATAAATGATATACTAGTTAGTCAGTTAGTTATATATATATATATATAATCTACTTAATAAATTGTTCTTTAATACTATGGTATAAAAATATAAATAAATAGCAACATAATTTTGTTTGGTTATCCAGATTCTTTCAAATTAAAGAAACTATAAAAAAACCTGTGAATAATAATTTAAAACCTCTTGGATATACTTGGACCGATAAAACACCGCGTTCCGATCTTGCAAGTAATCGGATCGTTAAAAACCGGATGCCGGAGTAGTGGAGAAGCACGTAAGTACTGTTGTGAGTTTCTAAATCGGATCGGTAATTAACGTTTGCCGGACCGGAGCAGTGGAAAAACGGGCTAAGAGCATCATGTCAACTCGATTTTGCCGTAGTATAGTGTAAAAATGTAGCTGTTAGGCAGGTGTCACACGACTATAAAGGAACTTTGTTCAGCCTAGTTGAATTTTATTCTAATATTATAGAAAATAAATAATAAATTGTTTAAACGTTTCATTATACAATGCCAGACTATTAATTTAGTGCGTTGCGTTGACTTTGAATTAAAACACAGAATACATATTTGTGAAATGACAGAAATCAGCTGATTGGACTGACTGACGCCATTAAATTATTCTAGGAATAGCTGTTATTCCGTGCGAAACGGCGATATAGTTACAATTCCCGAAGAGGCCCACTATTCTTAGATTTTGTAGTTGGTAAAACGTAAAATTGATTTACTCTCGATTAACTGACGATTTATCCAAAGATTAAGATTTACTCTTGTTTGGTCGAATCCACCCTAAGTCTCGTTAATCTAAAGCTTTAGATTTTAGATATAAATATGAAAAAGACTTAAAAATTAGTTTGCCAAAGAAGTTTCACTTCTGACAAGTGTACTCAGTACGCACTTCCTTATGAATAAAGACACCTTTACTCCGGCCAATTTAGACATTCGAAGGAACATTAAGTCGCAACTCCCAACAAGCTGAAAATCAGTAAAATTCTTCAAATCATAATTATAAATAATATTTAAAAGTTCCCCATCATTCCCGAAATTCTTTTATTCAATATTAAAAATCAAGAACAAATTCTTTACCGTTTATGTCACCACCAATTTAACGGTTTTATAAAGTGAATACTGATAGTAATTATTATGACTGATAAACTCGCAACGCGAGTAAATCAAATCACTTCAAAAATTAATATAATTTCTTTCCAAATAAAAAGAAAATAAGTATCAATAATATATAATATATTTATGATGTAGATGTAGTAATAATTGTTTTCTTATATCTTTTAGTACACATACTTTGTAAGCGCGTTTCACATTACGCTACATGTAATCTCTGATCAGAGGTGGATACTGTTATGAACAGCGGTGCCTCGATTATTGTTAATATTATTATAGCCTCTTTATTTCCATAGTGAATAATATTGTATTAAAAAAATCAAAATCAAATCATTTTGGACCTTCCTACTGGTAAAGGCCTCCTACATTTTGCTCGACATCTGTCTGTATTTTGCTTGATCCAGTTTTAACCAGTTTTTTTTTTTTTTTTCATCAATTTTTTTTTCCTTTGGTCTACCTCTTAATCTTTTATTTGTTGGTCTATGTCAGGTAGCTACCCTTGGTGTCTAGTTTTCTTTGACCATGCGTGCAATATGGTCATATTATATAATTTTAGTGTTTGAGAATATTCCTAAGCGTCAATTATTTTTGTGGTTTTCCTTTCAGGCTTCTTGGATATCGTGTCGAAGCTACGGCAATGCCATCGGTCGGTTGACGGCGGCAACTCGAGGTCGCTTCTCATAGCAGTGAACATATGATTCGCATAAAAGTCACTGCACCTTTTTGATGATTGTTCATTTTAACACAATTTAAAAAGTATTAAATCAATATTTTGATCCTTACTATTGTTATGTGTGGATTTCAGAATTTTTACGCAGGCTTTTTCCGCTGAAAATCTGTGTCGAAAGCTAAGTAAATACACGAACCATGTTTTTTTTTTAATTCATTGCATGTAATTTTGACAGCGTATTTTCTTATTTTTAGATCATCGTATTACTAATAACAGGATGTTCAATTAATTTAGTTGGGCACAAATTAGTCCAAAGCCATCATGTTCTAGAGGTCTTCGAAATCAATGATGGTGGAGATCGAATCATCTTTGGAATAGTAATAACACAGAGTAGGTAATCCGTACGACGTGAAAGTTGAGGTATGTATTAATTATAAAATGAATTAATGGTTGAAAAATCTAAACAAATATATTTGCAGCAACTTGTCAACTACATATACAAAATAAAAATGGAAAATGAAAATATATTACTTAAAGAAATATGCTTATATTGAAGGAAAAAGTATTGTTCTGAAATATTGAACCGATAATAAAATTTTATTTATTTGATCGCTTTTCATCTATCATTTCCAGTTCTTGTGGTTTTTCGGGTGCTGAAATGGCATTACAATTAATTTCAATGGGAAAATTTGCTTTGAGATACAAGCAATTTGGGAGAAAAGTTAAAGTGACAAATTAAACTTGGCTGAGGGCAGATGACTGATGACAGAGTACAAAATATAGATACATCGTTGCCGGTCTTTTAAGAATGGGTACTCACTTCACGTAACAGTAGGTAAACGGACAGGACGCTAACCTGATGTTAAGTGATACCGCGGTCGATGGACACTCACGCTGCCAGAAGGCTCGCATGCGCTGCCGGCCTTTAAGTATTGGTACGCTCTTTTCTTGGACCCTAAGTCGAATATGAATGTGAACTCTGGAGCTCACTAATCTATAGATGTAGTGTTATATGTGGAGAACTTTAATAAATAAATAAACATAGCTTTGGGATATCAGCGTCGTATTCGTATTTTATTCTGCTCTCTAAGTAGCATTACTATTATTGATTTTTTGTTGTTTCGTTGTTTCTGATTCTAAGTTAAGATTTATAACGTTAAGGAAGTGAGAGTGGTACATGTTACATGGTAACTAGTCTTAAGTATTCAAAATAAAATACGTATATACAATTAAACATAAAAACTAGTTTTTTGCAATCAAATAAAACCGTGAACTTTGGTTAGTATGACCATATAAGGTAATCGTTGGTTCCGGGAATTAAATTATTTCCAGAACGTCTTATTACAAGCGGACACAATCATAAGTATCTAGAAATATCGAGAATAAAATACAATAGGTCAGCTACATGCGCATAATTCTTTCTCGCTCGGATCAATTATTGCTATCTCATTATTACAAGAATTAACTAGTTTGTAGACGGCGGATGGATGGATTCACACGAGAATTTTATGGAATTAATATTCGTGTTTTTTTTTATAGAACGGGGAAACTGGCAAGGAGGCTCACCTGATGTTAAGTGATACCGCCGCCCATGGACACTCTCAATGCCAGAGGGCGCGAGTGCGTTGAGACCTGGAATTTTATTAAACAACTTTTTGTGGTACAGTAACAATTCCTTTTTTACATATTTTGGTTGTAATGTACGATGTCCAATATATTACAATTAATTTCAGCGCTACCTATTAGATTTGTTGCGATTAGAACTTTAATTCTAAGAAACAACTTTTTGTGGTTACTGCTTTTTTAACTGACAAGAACGAAAGCGCCATCTATTCAACTTTCAAAAAACAATGCTTATAATAGTTTACAAATGAAATTTAGTCAACAAAATGGTCTCCCTTCGGGTGTTTTACAGAATGGACACTCTCAATACCAGAGGGCTCGCGAGTGCGTTGCCGGCCTTTTAAGAATTGGTACGCTCTTTTCTTGATGGCTTCTAAGTCGACACTATGTCGCGGAATATGATTGCAAGGCCGGCAACGCAAGGATCTGTAAAGCTCCGTCTTCTAAAATATTTCTATCAAAATTTTTAATTTTGTGTCTTTAATATTGAACGTATTTTTTAACGTACACAATATATCGTTTATTAAAACCTAAACATAACAATAAAATACATAGAATTTACAATTTTCTTAACCTACATAGTAATAATAATAATTAAAAATTAATAAATAGCAAATTAAAACAAAGTTTGCGCCCTGTGGCAGTCGTAGTTAACGATGGCAACATTTCCTTGCTGTATTGCGATACTTATTCGTTGAGGATAGCACCAGCTCTGGGGTCACCGGTACTATCTACCGGGTGGCAACTTAATTAGCTGTGCACTTGAACCCCACGGCCAAGAGAGTACTCCAAACCAAATCGAAGAACGAGGAAAGTGTCTCATATTTGAGCCGCCTGTTCTGCGGCCGAGCCATCTTTTTTACTTGTCCGAAGGAGGTGAGACTGCCCTATCGTGTCCACATAAGTAGCATCCCATACTAAAGGCCGTCCCATTTTTCAAGGCATCAACAACATTCCATACGGCCGCTTGCCATCGTCTTAAGAGATGCCTAGTTATGAGACCTTTTTAGTTTTCTTTTATATTAATTACCAGCAAATATATTATGATTAATTATAAAATTAAAAAGTCCTTAAAATGTAAAATATAAAAAATGTTGGTACCCTTTATGAGAATGGCTACGTTATTTGTCTTTTATATTGTATAATAAGTAACTGTTATACTGATAAGCATAAAATAAAATCTTTATCAAGGGTATTGACGAAAAAGAATCACACATTATACATATTTAATTTTAACAGAAATTTAGAAGCAAAATTAACGCATGTGTTCAGCTACTCAATAACAGATGGCGCTACATACAGCGTAATTGAATGCATTTCTTTTCAATCGGCTAGTTCGTTAATGGTTTTGATACGAAAAACAGAAGACAGCAAAACAAAATAGGGAGTTTTAGAGTTTGAAGACGTGGAGTAAATAGGAGAACATATGTCCATCTCCTACCTCTTATGCAATGCGTACTTCTCTCGAGTAGTTTTGTAGGAACTACTCGAGTGGTTATAGTGGGTATTGCTCAACCACTCTCTAAATGGCAGAGATTCTGGTGTGAGTCGAGTACCACATAGCCCTGCAATAAATATCCCCTCAGATTGCAAATTATGTTAGTCTTGGCTCCTAATAACCCTATAATATGACCTTAATTTATAAATAACTAGCTGTGCTCTGCGGTTCCAGCCGCATGTTCCATAGTCTTAAGCTTTCTATAAGTCTAGTACTTAAATGCAAAACTTTTGAGCAGATATTGATGACTTCTATAAAACTATAGTATATTGCTCTATTGTTAATAGTTTCCGCAGCATATAGGAATCTTTATTAGTCTTTTTCATTTGGGTTACACTATCGTAATTTCATATACTTATTTTTTTATATATACAGCCTATGTTCATCACATAATATGTAAATAATTAAATTATCGTTTAAAACATGTAATTGGACCAATCAATGCTTGTGGAGTTATGTGTATTTTAAGTAATATCCATTGACTCAATGCCAGTGCGTTGGCCTGTCTCGTAAGAATGGCTACACTTCTTGAAGGACATGGTATTAGCAGCTGGTACCACATAAACATACCTTAGAAACATTCAGTTGTGTACGGATGTCCAGGTGATATGGTTGAAAGTGCAGAGTTGCCCTCCCAGAATACCAAGATTGTTACCACCAAATGATACGTGTTCCGATGGTGGACGCAAAGGAGGGAAATCATAGACATGAAATTCTGCTCAAATTATTAGAATTTTTAGCCTGGAAGAGACAAAAACGGCCGCCGTTTCACAGTTATATTTCGTATAATTGTCTTTTTAAATGTACTTACAGATATACAACGATTATATTAGATATATTATAGTAAGCTGATGCTTAAGGAATATTAAGACTATTCAAGAATATGCACCTGCATCATGAGCACACCCCACACACACACCATCACACGCCACAGCTGAATTAGGTATTACGTAGTTAAAATTCTTAAATGCTATAATATGTTTAGTATAACTGTTTTTGGTTAAATATAATTTATGTTTCCGAAATAAATAATTTTACAGACCTACGACAGGATAAACTGATATCAAAATGTCTAGATTGAAATTCAGTCTGACATTCCGAGTTTGTGGATAACTGAAATTGTTTCGATACAAATAATTGTTCGATAGATTTTAGTACGAATTTGACTTATTTCTCCATAGCATGACTGTCAAGATCTAGACAGGCACCAAAAGAAGAATTATAAAATTCAAATGCTACGTTAATTCACTTTTAGATGAACATTTTTGTGCGCGTAACACGCTGGAGAAAGGAAGAGGGAACATCAAGACTATCATTTCTTTTCAGCCAAAGTAGACACTTGATTTCATGAAATTACTGTTTATTATTTGAATACTGGTTGACTTGACCCCGCTTCGTTTTGCCTTAAAATGATATGTAGCCTACCTTTTTAATAATATACCAACATATGGAACATTACTATGTTACCCCAGCCACTGCAGAGTTTCCATTCTCTCCATAAATACCTTCATAGTTCAAGACCCCGCGAACTTCGTTTCGACTTAATATGACTTTACTTAGCCTAACTTTTTAGTAACATATGGAACATTTTTCTATGCTACTCCAAACTCTGGACTGGTTTTAAGGTATTTTTTTTGGAATTTTCCTTTCCATAAAACCTTCATGTGACTATAAATGTAAGGAAAACATAATATATTTTAATAAACAAACTCTTTTTATATTTTATTTTTCTTCTTTGACGTCTGATCGACGATGTTTAATTTGTCACTTGACATAATAGATGTAAGATGTTTTAATTTTTTCATTATATTATTTTACTTTATAAAACCTAGAATATAGGCTTTAAATGTTGTTTCTTTTGTATTCACAGGTGAGTGAATAATTTGTAAATATATATTTTTTATTAAATGAAAATTAATAGATATGTATTTCTTTTGTAAATAAATATTTTGTATTCACAGAGAAACGCTGTTGCGCCTTATTTATTCCCAGTATAAGCGATTGATTCCATTATATAAATAATACTCTAATTGGTCCAGCCGTCTTCGAGTTTTGAACTTGGCATTTGCGATTCACACTTAATTATATACATATGTACACAAAGATAATTCAAATGCCCAGCATTTTCAGCATTAAACATACAATCGTAGATTTAAAAGTATATATGGAATAAGTAACATAATATATTTTAATATTAGTAAGTAACTTAAACGAAAATTTCATTTATTTCATCAAAATTTCCTTGCATGCTAGCATTTCCTCGCTGTATTGCGATACTTATTCGTTGAAAGCACCAGCTCTGGTATCACCTACCAGGCGCCAACTTAAATATTTAATTAGCGCTTGAACCCCACGGCCCAAGACCGCTCCAAAGGGAACAAAATTTGGAGGAAAGATATATTTAAATTATTATTATCTTTCATCACGCGTAACGTCACAGTTATATTTTATCTTATTGATAATTTAATCTTTGAAGTTAAAGTTACGTCGGTTTAACTCTCAGTTAAATAAACCGTTTACGTTCCCCGCGTAACATCTGTCTGGGATTATATTATTCCAGTGAGATTAAGAATTTTGTTACACCATTGTTTAATATTATTTAATCCAGTTGTGTTTCAAGATTTGCCTTGCTTGAGCGATAGCTCTGATGTCGTCGTACACATATATATATATTTAACTTCTCGGTGAAGGAAAATTATGTGATGTAGATTGCAGATATTGCTAGTATTTAAATATAATTCGATTTCGTTCCCTTTGGAGTAGAGACTCTAGGGCCGTGAAGTTCAAGTGCACAGGGGGTCTAGCCATATTGGTGTCGAAAAGTATTCTACATACATTGCCGCTTTTGCGTAATTGTACTGTCGAAAAGGCTTCGTTCGTAGCCAAGAGGAATAACGATACATTACCGCAAAGTCGATACATTACCGCAAAGTCGATAGCGTAGATGCGAGCTGCTGTTCGTAGCACCTTATTCCGTCATATTGTCTCTGGATTAAACGTATTCCTAATGTCACTTTTATAAACAAATAAAAGTTAAAACTACAATATTATTGTAAATTTGCAATAATTGCAAATTCCAATTATTGGAAGCTGCAAAAGGGTCATTAGAATGTCAGCAAGGTGGGAACAATTTTCGATTTAAGTGGAATTTACGGAAGGTGCAAAGTGAATATATGAATTTTAATTGAAAGTTTAAATTAATTATGGTTTGTTTCATGTTTTCTCAGAAATTTAAGGCTACAAAGAAATACAATATTTTGAAATTGCATAATCGCGATATATAATAATTAGTAGTACTCATACTTTGATATTTTTAGGATTAGGAACCTCACAACTAATCTGCAAAATGAAGAAGCAACATATTTTGTTACCGCTTAGAAGAAACAATAGAAATAGTACTGTGGATTGATAAATAAAGAGTGAAAATAAGGTTGACTAGAAGTTGATAAATTCCAAGGAATTAAAAAAACAATAGAAAAAAAACGTAGACTAGTGTGAACACTGAAATTAGAGTTTGATTTAAGCTTTAATTAGGTTTGGTGTTTGTGCTTGAACATTTTTTATGTCAATTTGTAAGCAGATTTATATACTGCTCAAAACAATTAGCGGAACAAGATATTAAACTATTACTCCTTTCTATTGCTTAAACTAAAATTAGAATTAAATTAACTTGTACGCCATTTTTTACCTTGTTAATTTGTTAATTACTACAATTAATAAAAAAAATCAATTTGTATTCTTTTTCATTAAAAAAAATTAAAATGTGCATTGTAGACGAAAAACTAATTGGTGATAAAAAAGGTCCATCAAAGAAATATTCTTATATCGTTTGAATATTCGTATGTAGTGACTTTCAGTAACGTGTGTGGCCTCCATGAGCCCTAATCACGGCTTGACAACGACGCGGCATGCTTCGTATGATCCTCCGAATATCTTCTTGTGGAATTCGCTCCTATTCTTCAATCAACGCTTCAGTGAGCTGCTGCAGTGTTTGAGGTGCAATCGGACGCTTCCGGATGCGCCTGTCAAGCAAGTCCCAAATGTGTTCAATTGGATTTAGGTCAGGGCTCATGGAAGGCCACTCCATTACACGGATTTCCTGCTGTCGTAAGTAATCTGACGTGATGGCTGCAGTATGCGGCCTAGCATTATCTTGCATTAAAAGAAAATCTGGGCCCATACCATATGCTGCGGGCCAAACATGATCTTCGAGCACATTTTCAATGTAAGTTTGAGCACACAAGCGCCCGGGAACAACCACGAGATCTGTGCGCTCGTCCAAACTAACTCCGCCCCAAACCATCACAGAGCCACATCCAAATTTGTCATATTCCTGGACTGCTGCTGCACTGTATCGCTCGCCTGGGCGTCAGTAAACACGGAGACGACCATCGCAACGTGTTAGACGAAATCATGATTCGTCAGTAAAAAGCACTGGCCTCCAATGTCGAAGTTGCCAATTAGCGTGATTTTGCGCGAACTGTCGGCGAGCTTGTCTATGTTGAATTGTTAGACGCACAGCCCGAACTGGTCGGCGTGATCTCAAATTGGCTTCCAACAACCTATTTCTTACCGTCTGGTCGGAATTTTCTACACCAGTAGCCGTCCTTAGTGTATTTTGTAGATCTCTTTCTCTCTCTATTTTGTTGTGTTGCGGTTACGTAAAGCACAGTTGACGATGTAGCGATCTTGCAAACGTGTAGTTTTTCTCTTTCGACCTTGACCACGCCTTCGTGAGTATTCTCCCGTCTCACGGTATCGCTTCCAAAGTCTGTAGATAACAGAAGGGGCTACTCCTAGATCATTTCCTACTTAACGCATAGTTCGACCCTCTTCAAGCAAAGCGAGAGGAGACATGCAATTCAGTCAGATCTGGCATTATGACCTAAACTCACTCGCTTCAATGAATAACAATACTCAAAAGGCTCACTTCAATTTCTATTAATACTCAAAAGATTGAAAAACTACTTAAAATGTGGTTTCTGTGATTAGAAAGTAATGAAAATTCAAAGACGTCACATTGTTTTTAGGTGTTTCTAGACACACTGCCACTTTATTAATTATTATACGACTACTAACCAAAACGCCGATTTTTATTAATTGTAGTAATTAACAAATTAACAAGGTAAAAAATAGCGTACAAGTTAATTTCAATCTAATTTTAGTTAAAGCAATAGAAAAGAGAAAAATCTTGTTCCGCTAATTGTTTTGAGCAGTATATATAAGTGTAGATTTTATTAGTGATTACTACTAGTTGGAATTATCTCTGTTTATGTCTAACAAACAATTTCAGTTTAAGTTAGAGTCATAAAGGTTGATTGTTTATAATAAATTTATACTTTTAGAAAGTGAGCAGCAAGTACTCAATGAAATGAAAAGAGGGATTAATAAAAGATATAAAATAGAAACTTAGTCTGGTATGAAATTATAACCCTTACTCAACCTTTGATTCCATATTGATGCTCCAACATCTTAGATATAAATTTAAGTTTGATGCTGATTTTAAGTTAATATTTATGTCTATTAACTTTTGGTTATATCAGTGATTTGCTATTTAAATGCAAAATCTGTTTAAGTAAGAAATGAATAAACATTGTATGTTATGTATTTGTCAGTTTTAATTTTGGTAATTTACCTATGTCTTCTTTAGTAGGAAAAGCCATTAAAGTGGTTAACAATACCTATTAGTTTACTTTACAAGAATATACAGATAATGCATATATGAATACTAATACTAATAGTTAGGAATATTAAACAAATAGGTAGCAAAATAAAAATATTTCAGTTATGGTTATTTTTTATTAAAATAAGGCACCAAATATTTTCCTTAACATAATGCAGTCTACATAGAAAAATAAGCATATGTAACAACTTATTAAACAATACAGACATTACTATTGAACACACACAGGTGCACCAAATTCAATGTATTACTACCTAATGTAGATGTATTCAATTATTCATATTTTTATATGTAGATAATTAACTAATAAATTGTGCTGTTATATACAAAAAATTGTTCAATTCATAAAACCTAATGTTAGATGTTGTGATGATTTCATAAAATTACTATGATACCTACAGTTACTATGAATACATCCTGATTGTTTCCTTAACACAACAATTGTAAATAATAATAGTTAGGTATTTTAAAGATATAATTCTTCCCAAAATCTACAAATCCAGTTTGTTTATAATAATATCTCATTAACATTCAAACTGCTGAACTTATTAAGATTAAATGTGGAAGAACATAGTTTCATTTACTGTTTCCTGTTCATGAGGTAATGTTACTTAACCAACCATTATTTCATACTCCACTTGTCTTATTTTTTACATTATTCATAAAATGCTTCATTCCCCATTTTCAGGTACATAATATAACACTAAAATTAATTAAAAGATAAGACTTTAGTAAAACTTGTCCATTTGTGTTTTTTTTAATATTTTTAGTTGTCTTATTAGCTTCTCTTATTCTGAAAAGAAAATATTTTAGTTAGTACTTTGATCAAATAGAAACTGACAAACTAAACTAAGATCAGTCCAAGGTTTGTTCAATAGGTAACTTTAATATTAAAACTCTTTACTTAATTCTAAACTTAAAAATATACCTACTTAATTTGTCACTTTGCATCTTATTGTCAATTAAAGTTTTTAATAACCAAACAATGTCAGTAACTCCCAAGGGACTTGAATTCAAACTTCTCATTCATTAACAATATTATAATAGATATCTTTAGTATATTGACTTAGTAAATAATTAAAGAAAATATCTGCTTACCATTACTTAGTATTGCTCACTAGATTTTATATTTCCAAAGTTCATAAAGTATAAATCCACTTTATTTGATAAAATTAAATCAATATTATATCATTATCAGCTTCTATTATAATTACAATAAAATATATTTAGAACTTCTAGTTATGTTCATTAGTGTGTTCATTAGTATGTTACTTATGTGAAATATACAAATAAAATGTACAATCATTTTTCTTTGTGATTATATAGGTAATATATGCAATATTAAATGGTACATATATGTATTTTTCAAATTAAAGAACAATTTCATGAACTTACATGAAATATAAATATCAATAAAAGATATCCAATGTAACTAGGATTTACCTCTACTAATTTGTTGTTTTCTTGATATTTTCATATTTATCTGTGTCTATTAAGTTATCCTCGCATTGATTCATTGAAAAACTAAAAACTCAAAACACGAGAACGTCAAAAAAAAACAGGTTAATTTGATACTATTTATAAAAACTGTTCCAAATCGCAACGCGACGGAATCAGTTAATTCAAAAATTGGTGTAGTGACCGTATATTATATAATAGATATACTTAATGTATATGTAAATTTAAATATACATAATGTATATGTAAATATGAATAAGTTAATAATGTTCTTATACTATCACCGAAAGACAATGATACTGACTTTTAAATACCTAAAGCGCCATCTCTGTTGAGTGTTGGATAATATTAATCTCCGCACTTGTGGACAATCATGGTGCCCTAATAATATACGAGCGCCCATATAAAAGTTCAAACAATTTGTATGACAATACTTGGCGATTAAAAAGAGTGGCTATGTTATTCGTCTTATATATTGTATAATAAGTAACTGTTAAACTGATAAGCAAAAAATTAAATCTTTATCAAGGGTATTGACGAAAAAAAATCACACGTTATATAATATATAATTATACATATTTAATTTTAACAGAAATTTACAAGCAAAATTAACGCATGTGTTCAGCTACTCAATTACAGATGGCGCTACATACAGCGTAATTGAATGCATTTCTTTTCAATCGGCTAAAGTTCGTTGATGGTTTTGATACGAAAAACAGGAGACAGCAAAACGAAATAGGGAGTTTTAGAGTTTGAAGACGTGGAGTAAATAGGAGATTTTGTAACAATTAAATCATTTTAATTAGAACTTAACTCTTGCCAGTTACAAGAAGTTAGAAAAAAGACAGTTGAGGCCTAGCTTTTAATTTTGAAGTTTGAACATCCAAACTACTGCCGAACTAAAATCGGTTAATTTGATACTATTTATAATAACTGTTCCAAATCGCAACGCGACCGAATCAGTTAATTCAAAAATTGTTAAGGAAACATTATAGATCACAAGACGCGCATTTATATATACATAATGTATATGTAAATATGAATAAGTTAATAATGTTCTTATACTTTCAGCGAAATACAATGATACTGACTTTTAAATTCCTAAAGCGCCAACTCTGTTGAGTGGTGGATAATATTAATCTCCTGATAATATACGAGCGGCCATATAAAAGTTCAAACAATTTGTATGACAATACTTGGCGATTAAAAAGAGTGGCGGAAAGTTTCTTAACAGTTTTTCTTACCCGCTCTACGCCCTTGACTTGCGCAAACTCGGCGAACGCCGTTTCCCCACCAGATGGCTTCGTTTTATGTAACATTTCGTTTGGTGATCCCTCTTTTCTGTTGAAATTTTTCCTGAATTTTCTTTGCTATAAACCTCACGGAGAAATGGAATGGAAATCGGTTGGTGCGTTCTGGGGTTATAGCGTCAGGAAGGAAAACCCGACTTATTTTTATATAGTAGATTTAACTTCTTTCTCACAATTCATAAGTGTACTTGTTTACCTACATGAATAAAGATATTTTGAGTTTTGAGTTTCGAGCTGCGACCAGCCGAGCTAGCGATATTTTGCTTTGAGTTGAGAGCAAGATTTGGAGGAATCACACACCACATTAACATTTTCTCCCACCTCAGACCTCGGTCTGTTTGCTTGTTTCTCTTCGAAGCATTTTTGATAAATTGGGTTCCCTATTTTTGCTTTTTGTACATCTTTGTTTGTCATAATTTGTCATATTTGACTGAGGACAGCGAGACAACATATAGATCACAGATGCCAGAAAACATATTATTATCAAAATTCGGGCGAGTTGACTCAAAATTCATTAAAATTTATTTTTATGTAAATTTTCTTCAAGTGACAAGAACAGTTGCTCACTCAAACTGGGGACAAACGGAAGGCTCACCTGATGCCGCCCGTATATGATACCGCCCTCGGCCCTTGGATAATCGCCAGAGGCTCGCGAGTGCGTTGCTGGCCTGGTGTTTTGGGCTGATTGAAATAAGAGTAAAATTACGAAACGAATGTCGACTCGGTTATCGAGGTACCACAATTTACTAGTCAAAATACTTAACAAATATATTATATTTCGGAGATTTTTTAAATGTTTCTATCGTAATCATTAAAACGTTGTCCAATCCAGCCTTATAACACGAGTTTAATCATACAACTAATCAAAACAAAGGGCGGGTCGACTCGATTCATTAAAATGTATTTTTATGTTAATTTTATTCCAGTGACAAGAACAGTTGTTCACTCAAACATTTTATTAAATCGCTCACGCGTCTCTGTGAAGACGAATAATATAAAATAAATCTTGAATATTTCAGGAATTAAATGCATTTTTCACAAAATAGTGACACTAACATATACAGAAAAATTAATATGTAAGTATTTAGAAATTTCAAACTTGGACTTGTCAACTTTCAAGTCTAGTAATATACATTACATCATCTGTATTATATTATCCTACTTATATCGTAACGGCGAATGTTTGTAAGTATGGATGGATATTTGTAACTCTTTCCCGTAAAAACTACTGAATGGATTTTAATGAAACTTTACAATAATATAGCTTACACATCAGAATAACACATAGGCTACAATTTATAAAGACTTTGTGTGAATTGTCCAAAATATTCAGTAAGTAGGAAAAAATCTACCATCTGCGGGTTAATCTGGCGTGTGCTGCCAAAACCGCTAGTTACACATTTGTAATGTATGATGGAAATGTCATATAAAAAATCCCGCCACGGTATATATGTTTTATGTGTAATAATATTCATACTTTTTAATTTATTACAATAAAACAATAAAAAATTATAATTTATTTCAAATGCACATTAAAAGTAGATAAAATATGTCTTGCACGCTACCTCATTTGGACAAATACTATTTGAATCCTGCGCAGACGATGAGTCATCAGCTAGTTAATTATAAATGCATGAACGGTGTTGGCCGAGTGGCTTCAGCGTGCGACTCCCATCTCTGAGGTCGTGGGTTCGATCGTATTTGCTCCAATGGACTTTAATGCGCATTTGACATTCGCTCGGTGAAGGAAAACAGCGTCACTTTCTTTTGCGAACTAGCGAGCTGTGGAATCGACTCCCGGTGATTCGGTGATCTAATTGGGATGTAGGTGATCAGCCCCTTGTGCTTAACACACGGCGTCGACTTTTAGAGTCGAAGGCAAGCAGGTTATTTAAAGTTTTTTTTCTCTAGGCAGAATACATACTCAGAATAATACCATCCGTATCACCTCGACGTCCCTTCCACAACTGAGTGTGGAACCAGCTGCCCACTGAAGTTCCGGACCAATTCGACTTAGGGTCCTTCAAGAAAAGAGTGTACCAATTCTTAAAAGGCCAGCACTCCCGAGCCCTCTGGCAATGTACCAGTTAACATCATTACGTACATAACAAAATTGTACTATATTATATATGTCTACGTGTAGCGAATAAATAAATATATCTACAATATATAAACAACCCGTATTTACGAAGCATTTATTTATATTCTGTTCACAATCACCGATTTTCCCTTTAAATGGATTTTAAAAGCGTGTATTTCAACACTTTTCGGACGGCGTTATACGAAGGTTTGAAACATCAATAAAAACTGCATTTTATTTAGACATTCACCATTTCATGCTATATCTACAGTATATGTTACAAGCTTAATAATGCGGTGTTAATTAGCAATCGTTCAAGTATTACGCGAGTAATTTTACTGCAATTTACCCCCCCCCACGTGTCAGCGAAGGTACATAAGTACCTACTTCAATTAGACTTAAGGTCCTTCAAAGAGCGTACCAATACTTAAAAGTATTTCGACTATGTATTTGCGTGTTGTGCCCACGAGAATGTAAGTGCGTGCTCCTATTTCACCATTTCATCCTGCTGATAGAGGACAAGTCTTTGATTTTAATTTATTGTATTATTATTTGTTACTGAAGATGTCATGTGTAACATGCGATAATGGTTGCAGGTTACAAACATTGTGTAAAACAAAAAACTTGGCGGTTAAAAAGAGTGGCGGATAGTTATTGCCAGTTCTCTTCCGTTCTACGCTCTTGATTTTAGAACTGGCAGTAAATGTAAAATTAGAATCATTTCATATATATATGTATATTTATTTTTGACGTTCATAAGTGTACATTGTGCTACCTAAATGAATAAATTATTTTGACTTTGACATCTCGTGTTCTCTGGCATTGCGAGTGTCTATGGACGGCGGTATCACTTAACATAAGATTAGCCTCCTACCCGTTTGTCCCCCAAAAATCGTTTAGCAAATTTAAACGCAAGTTGCATGACTCCATCCCAGGGCACCGCGGCCCCAAACAATTAGAGCATGACTGAGCAGAGGGTATTTGATAAATACATCCTTCATAGAAAAATATTATACTTTAAATTGTTTATTGTATACATTATATAATCGAGCAATAGCAGAGCAATCAAATCAGATTTATTGTAATACATATTAAGTACTACTTACACCTATTCACACATACTTCTTGTGAGCTGCTGGTATACATCTTCAGCTGTTATTTGGAACAGCCTCGTGGGCCATAACAGACTCTTTCTTCCAACTTCGATTTTGTTCAACTCTTGGGCCGTGGGGTTCAAGCGCACAGCTAGTTAAAGATTTAAGTTAACGCCCGGTGGTGACCCCCTGCTTCAAGGAATAAGTGTCGCAAAATAATTGCCAACATTAAAGGAACAGGGACCGAAATCAATTTTTTTTATTTCCTATTTATCGATTTTTAATTATTATTATTACTATGTTAAGAATATTGTAAATACTGTATATTTGTCTGAATTTAAGAAACATATATTCTAGATTAGTTGGTGATACGAATTACAACCTCAAATTCAATTTCGCTTACACCTATAAAGGTAATACGGGCGTAAAAGAGCAACAATCGTAAAAACACATGTCACACAGCTATCCGTGGTGGGTCATCAATGTATCGATGGAGTTAAAGTATAGGCGGAGGCGATTTAGCAACGTCACCCACGAGATTTGAGATATCAAAAATAATTATACATCTAAACCTTCCCTAGGATTCACACTATTGGTAAAACTGTATAAAATCTGTAAGTTTCTATTGTTCACACAGACTAACAAAGGACTTACCAAAGGAAATGATTAATTCCATTGTAGAATGTGAAATTGGACTAAAAATTTAATTTTTCTGTAGATATTGATGTCTTCTACAAAGCTGTATTGTTATTGATAAGTGTTCGTAGCATATAGGAATCTTAATTGATCTATTTCACACCTTACACTATCGTAATTTCTTTTTTCTGTTCAATTTTTCTGTAGATATTGATGTCTTCTTCAAAGCTGTATTGTTATTGACAAGTGTTCGTAGCATATAGGAATCTTAATTGATCTATTTCACACCTTACACTATCGTAATTTCTTTTTTCTGTGCGATTTTTCTGTAGATATTGATGTCTTCTACAAAGCTGTATTGTTATTGACAAGTGTTCGTAGCATATAGGAATCTTAATTGATCTATTTCACACCTTACACTATCGTAATTTCTTTTTTCTGTTCGATTTTTTATGTAGATATTGATGTATTCTATAAAACTGCAGTCCATTAGTTTTTTGTCAATAGCTTCTTTAGCGATATAGTGGTTGGGTTACATTATCGACGATTTTACATATTATATTTTTAATTCTATAGCTTATGTTAATCAGCGATAACGTAGGTTTCTAATAGTAAAATAATTTTTCAAATCGTGCCAAAAGTTTCGGAGCACTGCAACCTTTTAAGAAATGGTATACTTTTCTTTCTAAAAGGACGAATAAGTCGAATTGGTTCAGAAATACTTCAGTGGGCTGGTTCTACATAGTGGTGGTGCGCGGCAAAAACTGCCTTAAAACGCTCAGTTGTTTAAGGGACGGCGATGTGATACGACTGGAATTTCGTAATCTGCCTCGACGTCTGATGAAACTCAGCTGCAGGTAATAATCCAAACAACTCCTCTGAACACTCCCCAATGTAAGTGCGGTAGAAGATGCATAGAGACCCCTCATCTTTACGCAACGCCAAGGGAACAAGCCACTCGGAAAGTGACTGGTCGTCAACGATATGAATCGCTCTTCGCTGAATACCTTCAAGTGGAAGCTGGTTCTGGGGAGCTCCTGCTCTGAGGTTAGAATAGGTTTCCATGTGGGGCGAATTTGCGCTATATGGAGTTGCAAGGGGTGGCCCGGAATGAAGTACCACCTCGCTTCTTAGAGGCTAATTTAGCCTTCCCTTCCAAATGACCGCGAAACTGAACGTCATATGTCAATGCCAAGTATCTCAATGGTAGCTGTGGCTTGAAGGAGAGTGGCTTCGAAGAGAAGAGTAGCGACAACGCGTAAATCTTATACCTTGCGTCATACGAATGTCACCCTTTATCCAACATGAGTCACCATTGCTTAGCGATAATTGAATTGTGAAAGGTGTTTTCTTGGATTTGTATTACATATTATTCGGCTTAGAGGCTCTTTATATCTTAATGAGACCTTGAAACATAGCTATATTTTCTTCGAGGACCACTTATATCAAGTGGAATAGATCGGACCTGCTGAACATCCGTATGACGACGACGTCTGGCGTTCCACAACGCTTTTAAGGCACTTTCTGCCACATCTCTTTGTGGAACCAGCAGCTTTGGAGCCTTCAAGAATATTCCTTCCAAGGTCGGCAACACAGCCCCAAGTCCATGTATCCATAGATTGCGGTTAGCACTGTATTCAATGTGCCTGGTTGAGTCTCCCTTCAGGGTGGAAGAACAACCTTCCTGCTTCATAAAATATACGACACCAACATGCACTAGAAATTGATAACTTGATTGGGATTTTTCGTG
The DNA here is from genome assembly GCA_963693345.1 of Pieris melete. NCBI lineage: Eukaryota > Metazoa > Arthropoda > Insecta > Lepidoptera > Pieridae > Pieris > Pieris melete. The sequence continues at coordinate 379,648 of CAVNZK010000325.1, read as the reverse complement.
AGACATTTCAGTTAATATCCTGAACACTAGGGATCTAATTACAAAATCTTTCTATGGGACATATTCCCAACAAATCAGAATCATTTCACGCCTTGGTCATCCAGATAGCTCCAAAAATGGTATTTCTCCGGGATTTTAATGAAAAAACTATGTCGCCATAGTACCAAGAAAAGAGCGTACCAAATCTTAAAAGGCCGGAAACGCACTTGCGAGCCTCCTGCCGTTTGCCTCCTATTACATAAAAAAAAACATGTTCCGAATTTAGAAAAGTCTGTACGTAAAAAAGGAAACTAAATATTTTATTACAATTACGAAAGGAACTAATAACCGTACATTTTTGATCCGCCCCAAACCCCACGGATGTAAATGTGAGACGACTGATAAATAAAATAACAGGTTAAACGTAGGTGAGCCGAAAACATCTCTTAAAGCAGGGCTGGCGCGCGCCATCTTGGATTTGTATTTTTTTTACGAAATTTTTACAATAGGCAAAATTATAAGACATTCACAAATACGTTACTAGTAATTGCTATAAATAAAAAAGCTATTCGATACTGCACAGGTAGGAGCATTAAATATCTATAATAATCTTAATTCACACAACACGAGAAAAGCTCTTTACATGTTAATTCTTTCTTTTACAGTTGGAAGTCGATTCTAGGTGAAAATTTATTGTTAAAATTCGTAAAATATATAAAAATACCCACAGAATTGCTATTAATTCAATAGACAAACACTTCAAATTGTAGCTATTTCATACACAGATTAGAGCCGTCAATATCTTGCACAGGACATATGGAGAACTGTTCTCACCTCTGGGCTTGAGCTCCCCAGTACCAGCTCCTTCCGCTTGACCGTATTCAACGAAGAGCGATGCGAATCATCAACGACCAGTTACTTTGCATGCGGCTTGATGATGATCCCTTGGCGTTGCGTAAAGATGTGGTATTCTTCTGCATCTATTACCACATGTATATGGACAGTTATCAGAGGAGTTGTTCGGAATACCTGCAGCTGAGTTTCATTATTGGACGTCAAGGCAGAATGCAAAATCCGTATCACCTCCACGTCCGTCCCAAAACTGAGAGATTCTTAAGGCAGTGTTTGCCGCACACCATTATGTCGAACCGGCTGCCCACTGAAGTATTTCCGAACCAATACGACTTCAAAAAGCGTGCCAATTCTTAAAAGGCCGGCAACGAGCCTTCTTGTAATGTGTGTGTCCATGGGCGGTATCACTTAACATCAGAAGCCTCTTGCCCGTTTTCCTCCTATAAAAAGAAAATCTTCTAAGATCAAAATGTCTATTTTTATTTCCGCACTGGCGACCCTACCAGCTAATATGTGAGTGACAGGAGGTCATAAATTACAGACGTCGCATGACGCCCAAGGGTTACTGGTAGATTCGATTCCTGACTTTACGGCCTAGTACCGCAATATTGTACTTTTATTGGCGTACCAATATTTGAACTACGGATCGTTAATGGTTTTATATATTCGTAAGGTTTTAAATGTCTATTTTTAGAAGAGGGGAGGTCACAGAAGAAACATATGCTACGTTCAGACCTGTAACTGTTTCTTAATCAGGTTTAGCTTTCTCCAATTGACATCGTCGTTTTTATTTGGCCCGTGGGCCAACGGGCAGTATCGTTCACAAATTATAAAAATACTTACATCGAAGTGACTTTATATAAACTAGTATCCTATTTGCAAGTAGGAGATCAAGCCCACTTTCATGTGTAATTATAAAATTTTGTGTTTTATGTAGAATTTATTAAGTCAAGTAATATGTCTAATGGAATATACTAGCTAATACAGTGCACCCACTCTCTCTTTTAACTAACATCCTTTTATGATATGTAATAAAAATATTTCTTTCTTTCTCTTCTCAATATCTTTTAACTCGTAGAGTAAATTAATAGTATATATAGATGTAAACATAGTAGAAAACATTTTTAATTGTTGTTCTATTCCTACCAGTATTTTTTAATTTATTTACGCTTGGTAGAAAATTAACGCAAAGACATCGCAATATATAATCATAAAATAATTTGAATATTTTTATTCTTAGAGATAGCCTTGCAATGGATTTTGAAATATACCAAATGTGCCCTTAGGGTCTTTTAAATAAATGTTTAATAATGTTTGGGTTTTGGGAGATGCGGTCGACGCACCCTAAGCGTTAGAGATATAATACAATTTTTAAGTGTTTAAAAAAACTAATTTATTTATATATTTATTCTACCTTATTTATCTACAGTATATGTTACAATCTTTACAAAAATACATGACAATTATGGTAAAAATTATGTTATGCAATAAAATTATGTCTTGCAATATATAAATAATAATAATTAAGTATTATTATTTAAAAATATTAAACTTCCAATATAGATGGAAACTCATGTAAGTGCGTTTTTAGGAAGGAATTTTTTTAATAGTTGGGAGAATACACAGAATCCTAAATAACCCTGATGATAATATATTTTTTCCCAAGAAGTTTTATGCGGAAACAATAGACAATAGAGCAAAGTGACGTTCTACATTTTTATAGATGACATCAATATCTACAAAAAAGTATATGAAACCATATGCTAGCCATGTCAAGCAGTCTCTTGCCATGTCTAACTTATGCTTGCCAGACTAAGAAATATACAGAGAAGATAAAAAGAAAAATCAGTACTTGTCAAAGGGCCCTAGAACGGAGCAAGCATACATTAGTAAAATAAGACATTCAAAATAAGAAGCTTTACTAAGGCTACTGATGCGCTAAACTATGCTCCAAACTCTAAAGCTTAAATGGAAATAGGGAGGGCATGAAGCAATACTCTGACGATCGATGGACCATAAGGGTGACCCTATTGGGAAACGAAACAAAAGACGACATTGCTAAAACGGCTGGCTCGAGCTGGATGCAACTCACCTAAAACCGAGATACCTGGCCTTCACAGAAGGGTTCTTGCCAATAGAAATATAAAATAGAAAAAAAAAGTAATTTATTTTCTTAAAAATATATATGTAACTACTGTTCCCCGTTACGCTTCGCTGTGGCACATTGTGATTAAATGGTTGAGAAATGAGAAACAAAACAAAGAAGACATTTCATATAAGTTTAATTTTACAATACTTGTGGAAAAAAAAAATTGTGTGTGCGTGTAACCTTTACGCGCGATTGAAGTAAAACTTCTTTGGCGTTGACGGCATATATCACTGAAATTATTAAATATTAATCTAAATAATAAATATAATTTTATAATTTAATTATATTTATTATTCATGTGCTTTACAAAGATTATTCAAATACGAAGGCTTGATCAGCACATGTCAATATAACCTTGTTATTGAATAATATAGATTGTCGCAATCGTCAGAAAATTTATTATTAATTTACTTATTTTAAAAGTAATAAATCAATAAGTATATTTAGAGATTTTCAATTGCAATTTAATATGATTTTCTTAAAACTGTTGATTTTTTTATTCACTTTGCTATTATATTATACAACTTTGTTATTTTTAAATAAAATAGACCAGGATAATTAATTTGGTATTAATTTACTTACAAAATAGTAAAAAACTAAATTAAGCGAAAAAAACTGGCCAAACAAATATTATTGTATATCTCCGTGTCTTTGGTATCTAATTAAATGCTATGCACGTCATATTGCACGCATGGACAAGGAAAACTAGACACCAAGGGTAACTGGCAAGGACCAACTTATAAAAGCTTAAGAGGTAGACCAAAAGAAAAGCTGGTGGAAACTGGATCAAGCAAAATATAGACAGATGTGGATCAAAATGGGGGAGGCCTTTACCAGTAGAAAGGTCCAAAATGATTTATAAAAATGATTTTGATTCGTTTAATATAATATTATTCACTATTGAAATAAAGAGGCCTTAATAATAATGTTAATCGAGGCACCGCTGTTCATAAACCACCAGAGATGTCGCTACATGTAATGTAAAAGTCGGTGACGATTTGCTTTCGCTACAAGATATAACAAAACTATATACTAGAGTATATACATAGTTTCCATTAATACAAATAAATAATAATTTTTGGAAATAACTGATTTATTCGCGTTGCGATTTTATCAGTTATAATAATTACTATCTCAATATAAAATCGAGTGAAGTTTGGCAGAAAAAAAACACAGAGCTATTTCCTGGTCGCGCCGAAAGAAGTTTTACTTAAAAAAAAAACAAAAATGGATAAAAACAATCCTTGATGCGGATTATATATCATGCTAAAATTTCTGCTCGATCGGTGCAAATCTTTTTGTGTTTTTGAAGCGTACACAAACCTACATAACATTTTTATATGTATATAATCATAATCAAAATAATTTATTTGCAAGAATATGGTATGTATAAAAATTGTATGGTTGTATATTTGCGTGCAAATTTATCGTACATAATTAAAAATTGGAATTTTACGTAGTAGTTATATATTACAATCAAACCTTAGATATGTGATTTTATAATCACATTATTTATTTTTTATATCCGCACAATCAGCCATATAAATAGGCATGCAAATGTCATAAATTTTTTACACTGTCATATAATAAAAACATTAACATAATGTCATAATAATAAGTCAAGCTATTTATAATTAATTGTTGTAGGTATATACAAATAGTATTAAGTTTACTTTGTTCTTTTTCAAGAAATATAAAGCCTTTTTTATTTATTTTATTATGTTCATATTACATATTTAATCAAATACAATTAATTAACAAATGTTATCGTTTGCTTTCCAGAACATAATACAAATGTATGTGACCAAGGTGTGATCGAAAATTACTATACCACTTACGCTGCAGAAACTATAGACAATAGAGCAAAGTGATGTACTACACTTTTATAGGCGACATCAATATCTACAAAAACGTATTTGACACCATATAAATATATAGTCTAATTATTATATATTTAATCAAATCCAGTCGTGCAAACTCTGGGTATTTATTTTTTGTAACATACTTAAAAAAACGTAGATAAAACCAATTTTATTTTGTAATAACACTAATTTACCGGTATTAAATCGTTTAAAGATGTTTATTTCTGCCATATCTCAAGTACAGAGTCTATAAACCTTCTTGGGGAATGGCTAAGTACGAATTGAGATAAGAAGAATGGTTCGGTACGGATCAAATGTAACTTCGGGTAAAATTCTGTAGTTTTATTGGAAATAAATTTTATTGCGGCCAATTAGTTGGTATTTGGTTAATTCTCTTTGAAGTCTCAACAATTATAAATTTAAGGTCACTGGTAGTATCCCAGGGCTGCTGCTTTCAACAATAAGTATTGAAATACAAAGACGAAACTTTTTAAATTTGTTTCAAATTTCTTATTATGTATTACGTTATATTAACGGTAAACTAAAGGCAAGGCTCCGTGTATTTTAAAACCTAGGCTGTTAATTGAACAGCTTATTTAGCTAGTTGGCTGCGACATATATACCGTGTACCGGGCCAATAATGGTTTGAAATCGTTTTACATTTGTGGTAGGTAAAATTATGCAAGCTAAAAAGGGAATGATAAAAGGAAAAAAGCAAGGGAAAACCCTTTAATTTAAATAAAGTTTAATAAAATTAATGCAAATACTTAGTTTAAATATAAATTTAAACTTTTGTAGAGATATCTGAACGAGGTTTTTAATATGATAGAAAGGTTTTCTCTCTCCACATACTACCCCAAAACATCGCATCAAAAGTATCACTCAAAGTTATTGCGTGCGCAATAAAACCATGAACATTGTGGGAGTATAATTGCGAGAAATTTACCCGACCCTTGGGGGAAATTAGGTATTTTATTTCACTACACTAATAATTTATCTGTTGCGATATTTTAATGCATAGGTAAAACGAAAAAAAAAATCAGCTGCCAAATTTTGGTGACAATTCGTGGTGTCAAGAGGTTGAATAGCTTTGACAATTATATCATGGTGCAGCCTTTGTTCGTGGGCTCCAGCATTATTTTTAATTATTATCCAGCCATTGGACAAAATATATATATAAGTTTTCACAAAGTAGAACTTCATGGAATATTACGATCTAGCCTAATTTAAGACGGATATGTAATATATAAACATAAGATAGTGTCCAATAATACTACTTACAGTCTCTATAGAAGAATATATGTAATTCTAAATAAATTTAATATAAGAATAGAAATATAGAAGACACTCTGTTCTTGTGTTCTTTTCACTTAGCACTTCAGCATTGCACTAACTCTCACTTCAATCTTCTCACTAGGTGTGTGTCGTGGTGTCAAGTTGAATAGCTTTTTCTTTTTCTTTGTTCGTGGGCTCCAGCAATAAATTGATTATTGCGGTGACGTCTACATGAATGTCCCGAGGTCGTTTTAAAATTATATGCAAACTTTTTAATACCATAAATGTCATTTGTGACATTTTGATTATTTTATTGTGATGGGAGCGAGCAAGAAAAGGTATTTAATATATATTTCAACATGTTATTATCTATTTCTCATATATAGTACTTATAACTATCCTAGAATAAATTTGATACCCAAAACCACTAAAAATAAGTGACTCCAGATCCTGGTAAGGTTTTTCCTGACGGTGGAACTACTTCATTCACAGCTGTGAATTCGTATAAAGGAATGGTTTTAAGAGACCTGTTTCGTGTTTTAGGTGTCACTGTCCTGCAGTTTCCCTATTAATTCGGTAACACGATGATACCTGTTACCGCCTGCCTAGCGCTGTAACAGTTCTGTTAATAGACTTTAAAATGATAATATTTTGTATTATGTTTTAGTCTTCAGTAAAACTGTAGTACATTGTTCTATTGTTAGGTTCCCACAGCAAATACCATATCTTAGTGGTACACACTTTTGGTTTAACCTTGATGGCTGGAACTAGCAAACTGTGGAATCGATTCCCTGTGGGGTTAAGCCATTGAGAGTGTCCATGGGCATATCACTTAACATCAGAGCCCTGTTTTATTAAAAAAATATGTGTGTTAAAAACTTTCATTTTTCAGCCACGGCAAAAAAGAACACAAGCAGACGCAGTCTCCAGTTTTGAAAATATTCAAGGATTTTCAGTATGTATTACCCATTTTCTGGATATTCTGTTAGTTATGGTTATGATAAGGTCTTTAGATGAAAGGAAAAATCAATAAAAATATTCAATACATTTAATCAAGTACCTAATTCGGCTGTGCTTTGCGATGGTGTAAAAGTGGGGGTATGTATGTGATGGTGTGCTGGATGTGCTCATGATGCAGGTGTTCTCTATGGATATTCTTAATACTCCTTCGGCGTCATAAAGCTTGGTGTCAAGGATTAGTTGTCCCTGTATGTCCGAGCTGATACAAAACTGAGCTTGCATAGTTAATGTTGGTGTAGGCATTTAAAGCATTTAAAAGCATTCTTGGTCTAGGGTCTTCTATGACCTGATGTCGAGTTGTGTATCAATGGAATTTGTGCGCGTTTGAAGGAATTGCCTCGAATGTAGGAAAACATCTTAAGGAAACCGGTCATAGAAGGCTGATCACCTACTTGCCGTAGAGAAATGATCACCAAATAGACACAGAAAAAATAGGTCCAGAAGTGAAAGGTTGTAGCACCACTGGGTTTTTTGATGGGTTGTCTTGAATGCTTTGGTGAGTGCCCAGATTTCGGGAGGGTTGAGGTGTTTTTAGTGGGTATAACTATCACCTCCTCTAGACTTCAACGTCGTCATGTTATGCGTATGCACGTGTTTCCTATAAATTTCCGCATTGTAATATGTTTTCTTAATAATTCATTAAAAATAATATAATAAATTCAAAGATTAAGACTCAAATGTTTTTAAAATAACAAGGGGCATGAGGCTCGCCTGTTGTTAAGTGATATCGCCTATGGACTCTCAATTCCAGAGGCCTCGCCTGTGCGTTGCCGGCCTTTAAATTTTATAGAACATGGGGCAAACGGGCAGGCGGCTTATGTGATGTTAAGTGCTACCGCCAATGCCAAAAGGCTCGCTAGTGCAGTCCTTTTAAGAATTGGTACGCTATAAATTTTATTGGTAGGTAATCTTCAAGGAAGATAAGTTGAATTAGTTCGGAAATACTTCAGTGGGCAGCTGGTTCCAAATAGTGTTGCCCAAAAACAGCCTTAAATAACGCTCAGTTGTGGACGCCGAGGTGTTCCAATTTCGTGTTCTACCTCAACGTCCGATGATGAAACTCAGCTGCAGATGTTAATCCGAACAACTCTTCACACTCTCCATAGTAAATACAGTAGATGCAGTGAATTAATATATTGTATACTTCAGGGATCCAGAGAAAGCGACATTGTTAAAAGAAAAACAAAAAGACAAGAAAAGAAAATATTTTCGGAAAACAGAACAAGTAAGCAAAATTAATAGTTTATATTCATAATTACTGAAAGGCTTTGAGTCTGTTTTTCAATGTCAGGGGATAGTAGGTTCGATTCCCAGCTGTGAGCCAATGGACTTTCTGTCCACATGTAACACACTCGTTCGAATGGAAAACATTGTGAGCTTGATGGCTTGCCCTATACTTAAAAAGTCGGCGTGTGTTAGGCTGATCACCTACTTTTTATTAGATTGACAAATGATGATCATGAAACCGATACAGAAATCTGAGGCCTAGACCTAGCCCTTTAAGGTTGTATTTTGCTGAATTCTAGCAATTATTCAATTAATGGTTAATGAATTTTTTAAGAACGCGGCCAAACAAGTGGTCGGCGATAAAGACAACATTTTTATTACTTTATTAAAATTACAAATGTAATAACCTGACCTCTTGGCAAATCACAGTTTGAATCTTTCCATGATTTTAATAAAGTTTTGAGAAAACGTTAGTTTATAAAAAACTTTATATATTTAGTTAACTTTTTGTCGGACTTCGGATTACCGTTATAATGGGAGTGTGTAAAGTACTGCAGCCATCCCTGGTCAGGTGCTGCCAAATGTCATCTGGGTGCCTTGGATGCTATTGGGAGGTGGGCTAAAGGAACTATAGATGACGATTAACTTGTTGAATCTTAATTCTTGAGAATTTACCATCGTCGTTCAGTTGTCTGGCTTTCAGTCTTCCATTTATTGCACTTTCAGCGCTCCATGGAGCTATGATTCCGTCATACCCTTGCATACAACTCTCATTTAGAAGCACGCTGGAATTTCAACTCTTCATTCCTCATGTGCCGCACTCCTTCCATCTTCCCTAAACTGAATAATAAGGGTTGATTTAAGTGGCGGTTAAATAGGCATCTCCTGGACAGATGTGCTCTCCAATAGGCCTCATCTTTAACATCTGGTAGAATTATGGCCAATCGTCTGCCCAGTTCTGTACACCAAAACACTGCTCTTCGCTTTGCTAATAAGTGATATGTTTTAGAAGACTTACGACTCCAGTAGCACAGACCGGTACAAGACCAAAGAACGAAGCGTGGACGAGAACAGTGAAGTAAGAATTTAATTAGATTTTAAACGAAAATACACTTTTTAGTACTGTACTAGGCAAGTAAGTTTAAGAAATTAAATATCTGATCAATATACTCCTTAAACCTTGTTTATGTACATAAAAATATCGACTCGAAAACAAATGGTGACTTTCACCAGTTTAATACTCCAAACAAAACTAATCTAATACCCAACTTAGCTTCAGAAGATAAACCACTCCTTATGGAAATTGTATTCGTTTTTACAACAACTCCCAAACGAAATTAGAGAATTATCACTGAATAAAATTCAAAACTCTCGTTAAATGTAAATGAATCAATAAAGCTTTTTATAAATTTGTCGAATATTTAAATCATCCTAATCCTTGGGATTGATTTGCTTCAGTTCAAACAATTTGTATGACTCAATACATGGTTATTAAAAATAGTGGCGGAGAGTTTCTTGTCAGTTCTTCTTGTCCGCTCTAGGCCTTGACTTGCAAAGTGGTAGTAAATGTAAATTTAGAATCAATTTAACATCTTTTTTATTGACGTTCATAAGTGTACTTGGTTATCTATAGGAATAAAGTTATTTTGAGTTTGAATGAAACGCCATCGATTCAAGCTGTTGAATATTTGCCTAGCTGTTTGATCAAATGGCTGAACATCATTCAGGCTAGGTGAACGGCGTTTAGTAAAGAGGCTAGGCTGTTAATTGAACTGCTAACAAAGCTAGTTGGCTGCGACATATTCACAATGTTTGAATAATGGCGTATTTTTTAAAATGTAAAATAATGTTAGTAATTAATTGACATATATTACTAGTTAGTAGTAAATATATTTTTTTTATTTCAGCCGGGACATGGGGGAGTCAAGGAAACCTGGTGGACACATGTTAGTTATTTTTTTACTTGAGCAAGTACATTTCGCATACCCAAATAAACCCCAAGGCCCCACCAATCACCCTTTACCTCTACAGGCTTTGACGGATAGTGGACATCAAAGCCTTATCAGCATTATGATATACGGTCGATTGCGTCCGCCTCATCACGCCCATTGTGAGTTTGTGATGACAGCTAGTATCCATCACAGACCGGGCCGTTTGCTTTTGCAGTAGAAGCACTGCTTAGTGCCAAACCTGGTGGACACAGGTTACTGCCACTAACGTAGACGAGCGAGCTCATCTTCAAATCTTTTGGATTTTTTGTCTTCTTTTCATTTATATTTGACACTACTAGTAGAGATGATGAATTGGGGTACTCCGCCTAAAATTATTAAAATTAACGGTTTTTTCCAGGGCGGGAAAGCACCGAAGTCGGCAGATGATACCTGCTCGTGTGTATCGTGCGCGTGAGATGAAATTTTAATAAAATTGCTACATTCATCCCCTTTTACTTGATCAATTAAAAGCGCAAAACGTCGACGAGTATGTGACAGTGTGTGTGTGATACAGAGAGTTGACACTAACTTACACGGTCCACCGCGATCTTTGAGACAACCCTTTTAGTTCTAAGCCTGAGATTTCTGTATCTGTTTCATGATCATTTGACAATCATATAGGCAAGTGGGTGATCAGCCTCCCGTCTAATTTCCTCACGATGTTTTCCTTTACCGTTTGAGCGAATGTTATATGCGCAAATAGACAGTCCATTGGTGCACAGCTGTGGTCCTCCCTCTCAGGGATGAGATTCGCACGCTGAAGCCAGCACTACTCTATTCAATGTTTTTAGGTCGATTAAAAATACATTTAACCCATTTCTGATTAGCATTGAACATGCTGATCAGCTGCAAATTTCTGTAAATTGATAGTGATTCCTTCCAGCTTGAAGAAAGTCCTGGCATCAGAGTATACATGTATTGCATGCTTGCTTGTGTTGTTCTCTGCTTCGGTTGTGGGGGCATTTCTCCTCGTATTCAAATCATCAGCCATCGAAACCGTTAAAAGTGATGGAGGGAAGAAGCTGCAGTTGATAAAGCGGCAATTGAGCGATCCAAAGTGGGTTTATTATATTAAAATTTGAACTTTTTATTCGGAGCTTGCCAATAGTTGAGCTCTTCTCCAACTTCCAAGCAAAGCTGATGGCAATCCTGACTGCATAACATCCATGGATACTATGGTACACCACACCGTTCCATACAAAATTTCCGAGCAGCTTGATGCCTTGGCGTTGCGTAGAGATGTGGAGTATCTCTGCATCTTCTATCGCATTTATCATGGAGAGTGTTTAGAGTTGTTCGGATTAATACCTGTAGCTGAGTATCAGTATAATCTGTCATAATGACAAATATCATAAACGGTGGACATCGAGATGATACGATGTCCAGAATTGAGCGTTGTTTTGGGAATCACCATGGTGAACCAGCCTATCGAAGTATTTCTGAAACAATTTGACTTGGGGTCCTTCAAGAGCGTGCCAATTCTTAAAAGGCACTTAAAAGCCCTCTGGCAATGTCCATGGGCGGTATCACTTAATATCAGGTGAGCCTCCTGCCCGTTTGTCCCCTGTGCTATAATAAAACGTCGGATTGGGATCGCGTAATATTTGATGATGCTGCAATCCATGCTATTTCCGAGCACGTGTGTGTATGTAAACTATATTAAATCAGTTTTCATAGTTATCAGTCCAAGTCGTGGTTATACAAGACAGGAACACTTTTTACGTAGATGTTCTAATATTAAAAAAATACATTTTAGGAGTTCCTGGGATGGTCCCTTTGGATTTTCGGGCGTTTTAGGATCAGGTATGTTACAAAGAGTATTGTTGGTCTAGTGGCTTCAGTGTGTGACTCCTGACGTCCTATCGATCCACGACTGTGCACCAACTTAAACATTTAACATTCCCTCGAACGAAGAAGGAAAACATCGTGAGGAAACCGGCTTGCCTTAGACCCAATACGACGGGGTGTGTCAGGCACAGGAGGCTGATCTACTTGACTATTAGATTGATGATTATGAAATAGATACAGAAATCTGAGGCCCAGACCTAAAAGGTTGTAGCGCTACTGATTGTTTTAATGTCACAAAGGGGCTCGGAAGAACTTCTTAGTGATAGAATTATTTAGTAATCCAGATATAAATGTGTCAGGTTTGTGATGGGTTACCGGTTACATGAATATTGGTAAAGATGCTATAATTTTTAAAGTTAAGCGACACATGCTGTGGTTACCATTATGATGGGTAACCTCTCTCATTAATTTTGTAAATCAGTTATGTAAGTAATTTTAATTTTTTTACAGATCTTGCTGGGACCAGAGAGGAAACGGTGAGTTTTTTTTTTTGTTTTTTTGCATATTGACTACTATTCTCTAGGAATTTATTTGGAACTTCATTGTGTAGGAGATTTTTGCCGATAAATAAAACTTAAATTTTCACAATCTATACTATTAATTAAAACTGTACCAAAATCCGTTCGATTGTATCGCGTTAATGTAGCGGGTCTTAAAGAGGGTGAGCAAAGCGTGGCTTCTGCGTTACAATTTAAGTAAAATAATTCTTTAAAATTGATACAATATTCCGTTGGCGTAGCGAACAGATGTGGGGTCTCTCTGCATCTTATACCGCATTTATTTATTTATTTACACTTCGTTACATTAAAAGAAAAGAAACAAATAAATATTATGGGTAAATTGCAAGAATCAGAGCAGTGTTGGCCTAGTGGCTTCAGCGTGTGACTCTCATCCCTGAAGTCGTAGAACCGCGGCTGTGCACCAAAGGTCGTTCTATGTGCACATTTAACATTCGCTCGTACGAAGGAAAACATCGTGAGGAAATCGGCTTGCCTTAGACGCAAATGTCGGCGTGTGTCAGGCAGAGGAGGCTGACCATCTACTTGCTTATTAGATATAAAAATGATTCAGAAATCTGAGGCCCACACCTAAAGAGGTAGCGCCACTGATTTATTTTATTTCTTAATGTGCAAGAAGTGCATAAAAATTTATAAGATTTGTATAAAAAAAAAATATAGAATTTATTTTTAATTACTAAAAATGTAATAAAATAAACTAAAAATTAAAAAGATTCTTGAATTACCAATATTCAGGAGTTGTTCCTCATAAGTACCTGCAGCAGAATGCTTCATCAGACGTCGAGGTGATGGTATGATCCAGAACTGAGCGTTTTTTAAGACAGTTTTTCTACCATACATTACATAGCCCTGCAACACATTGCGGGCCTTATACCAGTGTAAGTGTCCATGGACAGCTGCAGGAAGCACCTGCATTTCATAATCGCACGTGGAGGCATACGAAATTCCACCCGCATCACCAAGACGTCCACAACTGTATTATTTTGGGAACCACCATGGTGAACCAGCCCATCGAAGTATTCCCGAACCAATTGGTCCTTCAAGAGTGTACCCATTCTTGAACTTGCAAGCCTTCATTAAGATTCCATTTCATTGTCCATGGTCGGTGCATCAGAGCCTTCTGCCCCTTTGTTGGTACGTTGCACGAGCTTGGAGTATACTAATCCAGGCTCAAAGTTTGTCGGCAAAAAATATTGTTTCCGAGGTATAAAAGCAGACACCCGAAGGACATATTGTGCATTATGTTTGTCTGTCGGGCTTTGATTTACTACACAGGGAGGTATTTTTATCAATCACAACTGTCCAGTACTATTGGTTTTCTAAACATTTTTATAGATAGAAATCCTAATTCATTTAATATACCAACCGGCTTGTGACCATGATCTTGACTCGTAAACCTATAGTCGTAGTTGTATCGAGTATACGTACTGCTTCATCAGGAAGCATTAAAGATATTGGTGAAAACTGGAATAAAGTAGTTTTTGAGTTTGACCTGCCCTGCGATTCTGTAACTCACTTTTCGAACTCACACAGCGGTTTTCGCATAAACAATAAACTACAAGCCAGTCAGAATGCCAAATCATAAAATGACTGCTTTACGACTGATTTCAGAGCGACCGCCGATGCGAAAACCGCTGTGTGAGTTCGAAAAGTGAGTTACAGAATCGCAGGGCTGATATAAAAAGACTCAATTACTCCAGTAATATAAATTCTCTCATTTAGGCAGTGTTCGTAAGAAACCGGAAATCCGACCACGACAGTCTTTTCATTCAGATTTATACAGCCTATAACACAAGAGACGTCGCTGGCTATTGGTAAAAGAATTTTCAAGTAGATCCAGAAATTACCCCTTACAAGTTCACAAACTTTACCTAGACTAGAACTCACCTACCCCAAACAAGAATTTTATGATTTTTTCACGATTCGAGTTTCAATAGTAACAGCTAAATCCCTTTAAGGAGAGGGATACCGCACAATAACCAGATGTACCGTTTGCAAAAAAAGTTTCTTTGTTCAAAAACAATACTTTTGGCCTTTTTATTTCTTGAAACACAACACAATATTTGCTCTTGTTGTAACCGTCTTTCAGCTCACTCCACTTATTTTTATCCCGGCAACTACCCACACAGCCCTACCTGTGGTCTTCAGATCGTCCCTCCATCATCTGACAAGTCTGTCTATTCGGTAGTGATTCTTGACTCATGACTTGCTCTGGTCATGTACCCTGTCGCCATTTTGACGTGATTTTTGATGAAAGTGTAAAAATAATAATAAGAATAGTTCAGTCATTTATAATTGGTGGAAAACTTTTGGTCTAAATACACATTAAAGAACGAAAGGCAAAACGACGCACCCCCACTTGCCTATGGATATTAAGGAATATAAATTTATATTGTAATAAATTTCTTAACCAAATGTATATAAAACAAAATTCACCACCAAGAGGTTTGTACATTTATAAAAAAAATCAACATTAAAGCAGGAATATAATTTTTTTGCTAACCCTACATGATAAGCGCATCGGTATTGTTTGCGTCGGTCTGCGAAATGAATTGGACTGCATAAAAAAATAATTTTACATACAAGTATATATGTTAAAGAAAACAAGACATAAAAGATTTAACATTCATCTATTCTATGAAGCAATACTATTTAAACATACCTTAAAAAAACTTACATTTAAAGGCCGGCAACGCACTTGCCCTCTAGCAATGTGCGTGTCTATCACTTAACATCAGATTAGCCTTATCTTAGGCCTCATGTAAGGGCCTCCTCGAAACGGCTCCATATCTCTCTATCTCGAGAGTTATCTGCTAATCTACTCCACCAACTTTCTCGCTTGTCAGCCCAAGTCTGAGAGAGAACTTCTCTTTCTTTTTCCCCGTTGAGCCTTGTCACTTATCTTGTTCATGCGTACCCAACGAATAATATTATTTTACATTCTGTCCAAAATGCACTAAAATAAGAGAATGTAACTAAAGGAGACTGAAGCTAGAAAGAGAAAAAAAATTGTTTGTTTGTTTCACATTCGATTGTTTCACAGTTTAAACATATAAACGGTAATTTTGACTAATGTCTAGAATGTAATAATTTATTACCATTCTTTTCGCGGATATATTCACATTGGTGAAACCGAGATATATTATTACCACTCTTTATTTGTTTTTAAACTGTCGCATTAACTTTTATGATTATTTGTTTAACCTAAATTAAAACTATCTTTATGGTTGCTTTCAGGAAAGTTAAATTAGGTCAACGAGTATTAACAACATTGTGCACAAAATAATTTCCGTAGAATAAAGGCGCTGTGTTTTTTTATAGTAAAATTATTGCAAAAATTCTGAAAATAAAAACAGTTATACACCAACGTCAAAAATGAAAAAAACATTAAAACAGTCGAAATAGAGGTTTAAGATTCTACTTCCCGGATCAAAAAATATATATTTCAGATATCAGAGCGGACTTAAACGTTAATATAACGTTTCTGCTGACGGTACACGACAATAGGCGAGCATCGGCTTTGTTTACCCCGGTCTGTAGCTTGAATTATTATAAAACTTATATTTTTCATTCAAAATTGTATGGAGTATTGAAGTTTTGTTAAACAGTCTTTTTAGGTCTGGACCCCAGATTTCTGTATCATTTTTCTAATGGTCAAGTCAAGTCAAATCATTTATTCCAATTAGACCAACTAAAATGGCACTTTTGAAGGTATAATCTTAATATATTTAATTACGTGTCACGTTGTTTGTCCGCTATGGACTCCTAAACTACCGAACCGATTTCAATCAAATTTGCACACCGTGTGTAGTTTGATCCAACTTAAAAGATAGGATAACTTACATATCAATTTATACCCGCAATCATATTTTATTGCAAAATATTTGTTTATTCATTGATAGCCACAATTCTAACAGATGGCGCTGTGTTGAAAGTACCAACGTTTCACATAAGCTACAATTTAATGGCATAACCACCAAAAAAGCATGGTGGATTGGTGTTCTCCTGCCGTTTGTCTTGAATAGTTTACTACTATGTAATATAACAAAAATCTTAGCCACAGCAACGCTTGGCCGAGTCTACTAGTGAAATATAAATATGAATCTAGTTGCTCCTTACAAAAGTAGTTTCGTGTGGAGAAAAATGGGAAAGAAACTTACTCTTTTAAAATAGGTTTTACAATATACATTAGTTAAATAATTATATGTGAAGACAATGTACTACTAGAATAAAACTACTATACTAAAATAGGCACAAATACTACTTACAAATTAAGCAATACAGCGTATAGGTCAATTATTGTATTGTTAGTATACATGTTCCTCACATTGAAACCGTAAAATATTATAAGTAATAAAAAAATATGATTAATAATGGGTATAGGCGTTGGTGTCTGATATATCCCTGTCTACACATCGACATCTTTATATGTTCGCCGAGTACACAGTAGCGATATTGTGTATCTTATGTATTTGATATACGAGCCGGGTTGGCTTCAGAGTGCGACTCTCATCACTGAGGTGGAAGGCTGTTTACCTTCGTGAAACTATAGACGTGAAAATTTGGACAATAAACTAATAAAATTGTTGTTGGTAGAAAAAACTTTTGTCTCTTTATATTAATATTGAAATATATTCCATTACATTACTCTACTGTATACACAAAGATTTATAAACTGCCTACTACTCAATGTCCTATGGCCCATGGATGGGGCAGAGGCCATCCACAGTAAGCCTCCAGCAGTTTTTGTCCTTCAGCTTCACATTTCCCCTCGCTCCAGGGGACGCCGTTTCGATGTTTAGTTAAATACACTAGATAACTTACTACTACTTAAAGTCCTATGGCCCATGGATGGGGCAAGGGGCGTCCACAGTGACGCTATAGCAGTCTAGAGCAAGATATACCTCTTTCCGAAAATGCTATTTTCAAAGTGTTTCAAAACAATTCTGGATTATCTGGATATCAATTTCGTTTTACTCAGCAATCGTAAATTTTGTCACTTTATAACCCACAGGAGAAAACTAATTTGGAGTCCAACCCTTAGATGTTCCACAAATCAATGTTTATAAAATATTGTTCCCAGAGACAGAACCTAAAAGCCATATTTATAACATCGAAAAACAATGATACACTTGCGTGACTAACGGTTTATACAATTGTCGACTTTATTTCTAGGGAATAGGGTTGGAAGTAAAATGGGTTGGATTTCGTGGACACTTGTGAGGGATTTTCGACCTTGGTTTCAAGTGGTAGAATCGGTTTTTGCATGTATAGTGTAACCCTTGTAATAAATATTAATAAGTCGGTAAGGTGTAAAGGGTGTGGTACTTTTTCTTCGTAACCGCGTTGTTGGGTTTACCAGTGGCTTAATGTACCCTGAGGATGTCCGTTTGATTCTGTGCAAAGAAAGAAAAATTTCGCTACAAATAATATTTCAAAGCTTACAATTTCTGGCACTACACATACTGAAGCTTTTTGCATTGTCTGTGCGACTTCGATTTGACCATAGACAGTTCATGACCATAGACAATACATATTGCCCATGGACCATGCCAGAAGGCTCGTTCAAGGGGTGAATACTCCAAAAGGAAGTAAATAGGTTTCTTTTAAGTGTCGTCAGAGCACAACACAAACAGGCTTCAGCGTGCTACTCTCATCCCTGAGGTCGTAGGTTCGATCCCCGGCTGTACACCATGAACTTTCTTTCTATGTGCCTATTAAACACTCGCTCAAAAGAAAATATTGTATAGAAACCGGCTTGCCTTAGACCCAAAAAGTGGACGTCTGAAATGCACAGGAGGCTGATCACCTACTTGCCTTTAAGAAAAATAATCATGAAAGAGATTCAGAAATCTGATGCCTAGACCTAAAAAGCTTGTAGCGCCACTGATTTATTTTTAAGTGATGTCGCCCATGCCAGAAGGCTCGCTGTTAAAGTACCTTTAAGAATTTCAGTTTTCACATTTTTGTGTAAAAGTTTAATAGAACGCGTTCTGAAACACCCTGTGGTGTTCTAAATCATTTTGTGTCGTCTTAAGGTGAGGTCTGTACAATGATTTAATGCGCAACTCTTTATTAGGGCTCCGCTGTGGGCGTATATAAGCCCCAAAAGACGTTCTTCTCGTCCATAGGTAAGTCATAGTCAGCCTAGGGACCTAAGGACCCTATCCTTCAAGAAAGGAGCGTACCAATTCTTACAAGGCCGGCCGGCAACTTAACATCAGGTGAGCCTCCTGCCTGTTTGCTCGCTGTTCTATAAAAAAAGAGATCAAATGTGTTGCTAAGCTCTAAAACCCGAAGACAGCTACACCAATTCGAGTTATTTATCCCTTGAATTGGGAAGGTTTTTATGGAGAGACAATATTTCATGGAAAAATGTTGTGTGTATGTTGCTACTAAGAAATCAATCTAATAGCAAGTAACAGCCTCCTGTGCCTGACACACACCGTGGACTATGTGTCGTACGTACTTCATACGAGCGAATGTTAAATGCGCCCATCGAACCTACGACTTCAAGATTATGAGAGTCACACGCTGAAGCAACAGGCCAAGGACATTAAAAAAAAAAAAATATTGTGTGTGAAACAACTAACAGAAATGTATTAAATTTCCTACGGAATTTGATGCAGTAAATTTGTATCGGCCATTTCTCGGTCGCGTATCGTAACTTTTTCTATAAAAACTAGCAATTTATAGTACTTAAGCGTTTAGGGATTTGAGTGACAAATATAGGGGTTTGCGGCTTTAATGAATAAACGATATTTTAACCGAGTTGTTCTGTGTGTTCAAATGTATATGGATGATTAATGAATAAGACAGAATCTCGTCACAGTCGTAGAATAGTGACGGATCTGACAAATAGTAAACTATACAGGGCAGCCATTTAATAATAATATAATCATGTTAGTTTCTGTCATAATTATGTTAATTCATATTCTGTTATTATGGAAATTGGCATACAAGCAAACAAAAGTGTTTGTAAATAAAAATAATAACATTAAATTACACCGTTTTCTAGAAAAATCAATAAGCGTCGAACAAATCCGTCACTTTTTCGACTGATTAATTTGAAATTTAAAACACATGGAATTTCCTTTTTAATGTTGCCGTAATATTTAGTCAATTTAGTATATGATAAAAAGTGGATTTTGTTTTTTTTTTAAATCCGTTTTTTAATCAAAGTTATTTTATTATACCACATACATATATCTAATATGATATATATGATACTATATGATATACTCATATATGTTATGAGCTATCATTTCTAAAATACCTAGTCTGGCCATAAATACTGAATCAAAGAAAAAAAAAACTTTTGCCTATAAAATTTATTATTTTTACAGTGTGTAAGCTTAATACATAAATATAAAAAAGTTTAAAATATAAAAAGCTTATTCGAAGTGGTCTCCATTGGCTGCAATATCTGTATTATCCTTTAAACGATGAGGCCAGTTTTTTTTTTAAACAATTCACACCAATTGACATAGTCCCATGCTAAGCTGGTGAAGCTTGTGTTATGGGTACTAGGCAACGGATATACATACATATTATAGATAGATAGACATATAAATACATATTTAAACACCCAAGACCTAAGCTTAACACCAAATGCTCATCACATCGATGTCCGTCTCAGCCGGGGATCGAACCCGGGACCCATGGATTCGCAGTCAGGGGTACTAACCACTAGACCAATGAGTCGCCAAAGTTATTTGATAACAATGTTTTTCTGTGACCTCCCTTTGCTTGCCGCTTCAGTAGTTGTTTCGATTTTACCACTCTATTCTTTTTTAAATTATGAGTTAAGAATTGACCCGTACGTCTCTTATTAGAAGTTCAGACTCATCTTTTAAAATACGCGACGTGGTTCGATACAAATATTTTGCTTTCGGGATGACTTAGAATTATTTCCCTTACTGCTTTGACCACCTTTTTCGTACGAACACTACGTGGTCAGATCTTTTTCCGTCACAACCAGAGGTGTTCTCATTGTACCTATTAATATCCCGGTACACAAATATTTTACTAATACTAAGCGTATAGAGAGTTTAAAAATTGCATTTGTCTCCATACCTCCTTTGTGTAATGCAATCACAGCGATTCGGTTCTCTTTATCACCCCACTCCTTTTTAATATCGCAAAATATTGTACAATATATTGGCGCGAAAATGAGAAAACCGAATGGACAATCATATAAAATGACAGATCCCAGAATCAAACGTAATATTTGGTTAATTTTCAATTGTAGTTTTTATGGCCTGACTAAGTATGTGATTTTGGTTAACTAAATTAATTAAAAATTAGAAAAAGAATAAAAATTCTAGTATGTTCCTTATTGTTAAGCAAAAAAATTACTTCTATTAGGATTTGGTATGAGATAGGCACTTAACAAAGCTTTCATTAGAACTGATCAGCGCACGCTTTTTTTTGCTAAACAATAAGAAAAAAATTATTAGTCTTTTTACGTATTTTATCGTAAAATGTCTGTTTACCAAAATTGTCATATATTTTAGACAAGCTTGTAACATATACTGTTGATATACTAGTATATATGATGTGGTAAACGTCAATAAATGAATTTTAAAAAGATTGTTGTATATTTAAGTTCGATATATTTTCCTATAACACAACATTTCTAAACAAACGTTTAATTATTTGACAGCCAATATGTTATTCATTACTCACATTATATATCTAAACTAGCTGACCTGGCAAACGTCGTTTTGCCATGTAAATAATTTATAATAAAAAATAGGGGTTGATCGTAGAGGGGTAAAAATTAGGCGTATGTATTTTTTAATGCTGTATCATACAAAAAATAAAAATAAATATCTAAAAATTAAATCAATAATAATTTAGGGGTGGACTACTGTGGTGTGGTGTGTGGTGTGGTGGTGTGGTGGGGTGGGATGAAAAATAGATGTTGTCCGATTCTCAGACATACCTAATATGCACACAAAATTTTATGAGAATCGGTCAAGCCGTTTCGGAGGAGTTTAACTACAAACACCGCGACACGAGAATTTTGTATGTAAGATATAAATATTAAATACATATTAACTTGTTGAGACCTTAAAATAGGTTTTCTGAGGGAAGAGTTTACCGTATCGACGCGATGAATATTAAAAGCTTAACAGTTAAGAAACACATTGACCATTTTGTATTGGATTTGTTATTCAAATACAAGAAATGAAAATCCCTGAAAATCCGTCCAGTGTTAGAGTTTGTGTTCGAATTTTTTTTTTTATATATATTAGGTACACGAATACACGAATTACATATTTTATTGATTCCCGTTCGAATGTTTTTTAGTAGGACGATGGCAAAAGTGAATAGATAGCAATGGAACATACTTTGATTAATTAACTT
Source organism: Pieris melete (assembly GCA_963693345.1). Lineage (NCBI taxonomy): Eukaryota > Metazoa > Arthropoda > Insecta > Lepidoptera > Pieridae > Pieris > Pieris melete. The sequence continues at coordinate 357,555 of CAVNZK010000325.1, read as the reverse complement.
CATTCTATTTAAAAAAGATGGTGAAAATTGGATCACCAAAGCAAAAGACAGACAGATGTGGAGCAAAATGGAGGAGACCTTTACCAGTAGAAAGGTCCATAATGATTTATGATTTATAAAAATGATTTTGATTCTTTTTAATTTATTTATCATTTATAATTTGTATACATTAAAATTATTAATTAAGGTTGGAATTTAAATTTAAGGATTATAAATACACAGTAATATTGTATTTTTTTTTAATGCATGCACATATTAAATATATGATAATTAATCATAAGATATACTTGTTTATTATTATTCTATATGGAAATAAAGAGGCACCGCTGTTCATAAATCGTGATCAGAGATGTCGCTACATGTATTGTGAAACGCGATGGCAAGTTTATTTCGCTGAGATATATAAGAAACCTATCATTTTATGACTTCATATTCTTGTCACACTTAAACTGCAACTCAATTTTTGGAACTGATTTATTCGCGTCGCGATTTAAACAGTTATAATGAATAGTGAATACTATCACTTTATAAAACCAAGTAAAATTTGGTGTCGATTGTTGAAGGTATGTTCAAATAAATGTCTAAAAGAAACAGTTTATTTGAAGCTAGCCGCTAGGCCAAGGTGTCAACTGTCTTTATTCATAAAAAAGTGAAACTTCTTTGGCAAACTAATTTTTTAACCTTGTTGATATTTAAACAAATCTAAAACTTTAGATTTCCGAGACTTAGAGGGAGGAAAAGCGGAGGATGTGTTAGAAATTTAATGAATTTAATTGTCACAAATATTAAGTGTAGAAAGTTAATACAAATAATAAATTTAATATTTTTAATTTATTTCTTCGATAGTAAAACATATGTCATTTTAATTTTCAATTCGTCATTTGAGATTTAAAAAAAAATACATAAAATACGAATAATTAATGAATTCTCTTTACGAAATTTTAAAAATAGAACTTCTATAAGGTAATCTCACTCTCTCTCAATCGCTGTCTCCCTTTTCTTCGACAAAAACGCTGCACATCTTCGTGACGCTAATATTATTATTATTGCGTGTCATCCGTAAAAAATTACCCTCAAGCGCCTAAAAAAGTTTCACTTCAAAAACTACTTTTAGTTCCACCCATACAAAACGCCATTTCATATTTAAGGACCTAATATATTCGGTGGGCTGATCAATTTAATAGCACTTGATAAGTGCCTATCTTTATTATATATATTTTTATTTTATATCTAAAAGCTAATCAACACACAAATATACAATATTTACAATATTCTTAATATAGTACATAATAATAATTAAAAATTGATAAATAAATTAAAACAATTTTAATTTGTGTCCTCCTTTACGCTGGCATTTCGTCGCTGTATTGCGATACTTATTCGATGAGTGAGGAATTAATAAATATATATAATATACTAGCAGATTCGGCCAAGCGTTGCTGTGGCTAAGGTTTCCGTTATATTACATAGTAGTAAACTATTCAAGGAAAACGGTAGGAGAACACCAGTCATGGGCCCACCATGCTTTTTTGGTGGTTATGCCATTAAATTCTAGCTTATGTGAAACGTTGGTACTTTCAACACAAGCGCCATCTGTTAGAATTATTGTGACTATCAAATAATAAACAAATATTTTGCAATCAAATGATATTGCGGGTATAAATTGAGATGTAAGCTATCCTATCTTTAAGTTAGATCAAACTACACACGGTGTGCAAATTTGATTGATATCGGTTCAGTAGTTTAGGATTCCATCGCGGACAAACAACGTGACACGTAATTTATATATATTAAGATATATATATAAATGTTATTTAAATTTCATAAAATATAGCTCTTGTAACATATACCCCAAATGATTAAGCATTATGTGGTGAACATTATTACTTTTTACTCAAGTTCAAAAAATGACAGCTGAGCAGTGTTGGCCTAGTGGCTTCAGCGTGCGACTCTCATACCTGAAGTCGTTGGTTCGATTCCCGACTGTGCACCAATGGACTTTCTATGTGCGCATTTAACATTTGCTCGAACGGTGAAGGAAAATATCGTGAGGAAACCGAATTGTCTTAGACCCAAAAAGTCGACGGCGGGTGTCAGGCACTGGAGGCTGATCACCTACTTGCCTATTAAATTTAAAAATGATCATGAAACAGCTTAACAAATCTGAGGCATGGACCTAATGAGGTTGTAGCGCCACTGATCAATTTTATTTTATAAGTTCAAACAACTTTGTTTCATTATACATATCATTTACATATATATAGTATTCCACCCTTTGCATGTATCATTGCATCAGAATCGTTATCAATCAAAAAAGTACAAAAACAAACAATGCCAACGGCGGAGTAAGATTAAAAAGGGCGGACTCAGTCTGTGGCGGTTGTGTAGTATTTATAGAAATGTTATATTGAATACTAACGGTATTTTAAAAGTATCTAGAGTAGTCTATGGTCAGTTCAGGCTTCTGGAGAGAAATGGATGAAGCTAAGAACAAATCCAAATGGAAAGTTCAGGAGGAATAATTCAACTCAAACTCAAAATAACTTTATTCATAACAAAGTACAGTTATGAACGACAGAAAAGATGTGAAATTGATTCTTAATTTACATTTACTACTAATTCGCAAGTCAAGGGCGTAGAAGCAAGAAGAACTGGCAAGAAACTCTTGGCTATTCTTTTTAATCACCAAGTTTTGAGTCATACTGTTTGAACTGGAGCAAATCAATCATAAGGATTAGGATAATTTAAATAATCGTCAAATATATAAAAAGCTTTATTGATCAATTTACGTATAATGAGAATTTATTTAGTGATAATTCTTTAATTTCGCTTGGGAGTTTGTTGTAAAAACGAATACAATTTCCATATAAGGAGTAGTTTATTTTCTGAAGCCTGGTTGGTCGTGAGCTTAGATTTGTTTTAAAACTCCATACTCCAACTGTTATGCATTACTAAACTTATAATAATTATTTATTTATTGCAAGAATATGGTATGAAAATGTGTAAGGTGGTACAGTCGTAAGTTCGCATATTCTGCCACACAGAATGGCGCGCAAAATAGTCTTTCAAGGAATTTTACATAATAAGTGATAGAATTCGTCAATTCTTATTTTATTTGTGTCGTACATATCATATGATACTTTATTAAATTTATATCAATTACAATGTCTCACGCAAATAATCATTTATTGAATAGTACATTTTTCCAAAAGTAATACACCAATCGACTCTAGTCGGAAGTGCTTTTAATGCTTTTGGTCATTTATTGTAAATCTTAATTCCCATACAAAAAGTGTTTTTCCTAAACAGTTCGAGATTCATATTTGGCACAGCTTCAAGTACCAAAATTTATATTGGGATTTCCTTCCCATAACAAGCTTAGCGTTATGAAACTAAAATTAGTTTCACAATCTTACGAAACTCGACTGATTTGTAAAATTTCTCCTATTGCGAAATAAAATGTGATAACTCGTCAAATGTATTAAATCTTCAAACAGTACCGCGATATGAAGCAGGCTAAGTAACACTTAGTGGTCCACCTGCTCGTCCCATAAATACGCGAGATTCTTTAGATTTATTTGTTCGTACTGTACGTATTTGTTTCTACAGTTATATTGTCCATTGAGAGTCAGCCTTGCAAAGTAGACAGACCCCACACAAAGACGAAATAATAAAAAAATGCCCATTCAAGATTTCATTCTGTAAAGGACAATCCGTTGTAAGAGCCTTGATAGTCTGGGAGGTTTTATCACGAGATTTATATTTCTAACAGTAGATTAATAGAAAAAGGAAAAAAATATTTTAAAGTTAAAAGTGGCGAGTTAAGTTTGGTTGTGAGATGTTTAAATAATTGAAATACTTAATCAGAAGCTAGGTGTCAAATGGTTTTAATCGTTTAAAACATGAGATTATAACACAAACTTATTTATGGGTTCTGTAATCTAAGTGACACTTCAGCCTTGCGATTCTCAGCAGTCATTTTATGATTTGGCATTCTGAAAAGGTGGGAGCTTGTAGTTTATTGTTTATCAGAATGCCAAATCATAAAATGACTGTTTCACGACTAATTTCAGAGCGACCGCCGATGCGAAAACCGCTGTGTGACTTCGAAAAGTGAGTTACAGAATCGCAGGGCAGTTACCTATAAAGAATATAGTAGTGGACCTATTGTATCACGGAAACGAGAATGTTGTATTACAATTTATAAGTATGCGAAAAACTAATGGGCTCATTTTGGCTTCAAGTGTGCCATGATTGCTTATATTTGCATTTCTAATTATTAACTAAAATATTTATTAACTTAATTAATGCTAGGTTACGTAACTGGCGTTAGGGTGAATCTAATAGGCAAGTAACAGCCTCCTGTGTCCGACACACGCTGTCGTGTTGTGTCTGTGTTTAACTTCGTACGAGCGAATGTTAATTGCGCAGATAGAAAGATTGGTGCACAACCGGGGATCGAACCTACGACCTCAGGGATGAGAGTCGCACGCTGAAGCCACTAGGCTAACATTCTCTATCTTTTATTTAACTCTCTGTGCTTATTTAGTCAAATCGCGACGGAGGAAGAATATGTTTTTAAAAACTATTTTAATTAAATAAAGACCAAAACACTAGTACGGTCGATGTTAAATGTATGATGTGAAGTACGTAGGTATATGTGTGACAATGTAACTATCTTGTATTAAGTAAACTTAGTTAAAAAATATGGAAATAATCGTGGCACGCTAAAGATATTAAAAAATAAAGCGTGTAATATGTCCTAGATCTTTAATGTATGCCGATGATCTTGCAATAGCATGAACAAAGCTTAATTGTATTCTGACACTGTTGAAAGTTGTAGAGGCTATCAGAAATAGGAAATGCTCTCACGACCCAGTACCAGCTCCTTCCACTTGACCGTATTCAACGAAGGGCAGTTCGGCTTGTTCTCTTCCTTTGCGTAGAGATTTAGGGTCAGCATCTTCTAGATTTGTTCGGATTAATACCTGCAGCTGAGTTTCATCATCGGACGTTGAGGCCGAAATTCCACCCGTAGCACCTCGGGGTTTCTTTCCACAACTGAAGTATTTCCGAACAAAAGTGACTTAAGTTTTTTTTAATTCTTAAAAGGCAACGCACTTACGAGCCATGGGCAGTGAGTGTCCATGGGCGGCGGTATCACATAACGGTTAACATCAGGTGCCTGTGTGCCCTCTGTTCTACAAAAAAAAAACTTAATACTGGGTTCGTTCTCTAAGATTCACCAGTTCAAACGGCTTCATTAGATTCAAAGCGTAGACATGAATGTACCTAGTCAACATAAAAAGTGTATTTTAAATTAGTCCATAAACATCTTTGAAATGAAAAAGATACAATTTTGTATTATTCTTTAAAAGCTCTGATTATAGGCTAAGAGATGAAAACGTCTCCAAGGTTTAACGACATTTATGGTATTTTTTTTCTTTGAAAGCATTCTTTCATGTTACTAGCTGTCCCCGCGAACTTTGTTTCTCCTTAATGTGATTAACCTTAGCCTACCTTTTTAGTACATACCATCATGGAACATTTTGCTATGCTACACTGTTCGGTTTTCCGGAATGAAAACTTAGGTTTTTCTGTGATTTTTTCTCTATATAAACCTTAGTTCAGTTTTAGTCAGTTCTTAGTCATAAGATTTTAATTAGCAAATAAAAAATAGTAGTTGATCGTCGAGGGGGTAAAATTAAGGGTTGTATGTGTTTTTGTATACTGGATCATAAATCACATAGCGGTTTGAAAGATAGTAGCCGATTATCAGACTTACTGAATATGCATAAAAAAATCGTAAGTTTCGGTCGAGCGTCGTCGGAGGGGTACAGGAACAAACATTGTATCACGATTTTATATATAAGAATATAGACATACTTGTGTCTGAAGTCGATACTCTACTATGTGGAGTCTCGAACTGGGGACGACTAAATCTAATCCAATTTAACCCCAAGAAGACACAAGTTTGCGCGTTTCTAAGAAACTTGGTGTGCTCAGCAAAGCGACTTCCAGCAAAGGTACTTCACGCTGCTTGCAACTGTATGAAGCGCAAATTTGGCCCCACATAGTCACGTCGCGTAAGCTCCCCAGTACAAGCTCCATCCGCTTTACAGTATTGATTAAGTATTTGACGAAGAGCTATTCGAATCGTCGACGACCAGTCACTTTTTATTGATTAATTTACGTTTAACGTTTGGAACCAGCAAAGTCCTTGCCCCCTTTATTTATTCCGTAGACGTGCCGTCCAATAGGCCGCATCTCTAGGGTTAAAATATCCGCGCTTCCGTTGGCTCTTAGTCTCCAAGTTACGCCAGACTGCCCTCAAAACGACTTAACTACAACTGAACTTAGCCATTTCGTTTCATACTTGTATACGTGATAATAAATGCATTTTTTACAGCTGTCATTTGACTGTGGCTATTCAGAAATGTGATATGCGTGAAATTGTTAGAAAAATTTGGTTAATTATAAATTGTATTCAACATTTTGTATCCAACGCTCATTATGTTAAAAATATGTACAAATAAATTTACAATTTTTTTTTAAAAAAACGATATTTTAACATGTTAAAAAGAGTAGTGTTGGCCTAGTGGCTTCAGCATGCGACTGTCACCCGTGAGGTCGTAGCTTCGATCTTGATCGATCTTTTTGTGTGCGCATTTAACATTCGCTCGTACGCAAAACATAGTGAAGAAACCGGCTTGCCTTTGACGCAACACGACGGTGTGTGTCAGGCACAGAAGGCTGATCACCTACTTGCCTATAAGGTCCTCATCATGAGGTCCAGACCTACAAAGGTTGTAGCGCCTTTTTTTATATTCACGCGCCTATTAGGCTAGCGTTGTAATAATTTTTCAACTAGAGTTATGTTAATAAATTTTAGTTAGTAATTAGTATCGCACACCAAATGTTATCAATTATCGCACAATTGAAAACCATAATGGGCCCTTTAGTTTTTCCCACACTCATAAATTGTTATATAACTTTCTGGTTGCCATGCCCAATAACATACTCGTACGTGTCACTTAGATTTAAGAACCCATAAACAAGTTACAGTTTTTTGTTAGCGTCGCACTACCCCTAATTTGGTTTAAGCTCATATTTTAATCAATTAAAACCATTTAACACAGCGTCAAACAAAGTGTTTCATTTAATATAATATATATTTGAAACCGCCACCTAATTTAACTCGAGTGTATTACTGATTTCTACAAAATTTCAATATCGATAAATTAATTACGAATTCCCAAAGTTCTCTAAGACGTATTAAAATATATATTTATTGGGTTAAGGTGACGCGGTTTGCGATATATTTGTTTATATAACGCCCTCTATCAAACAGACAGAAGGCTGACCTAACAAGATTTTTTTACATTAATTTATTTTGTCTTTACTAAGACATCATGGAATATTAAGCAATTTAAGTCTAACCTCATTTATTAAAAAGGATTTTTAACATAAGAAAGTACCCAATAACACTACTTACAGCCTCTTTTAAAGGGAAGACATTTTGTTCTTGTGTTCTATTTTTTCACTCAATGTTGAGCACTTAACAGATAACATAATATATAAAATTATAAGGGATGCAACGGGCCTTACCACTAACCAGCGAGCTCTTCCAGGCAACACTAGTAAGGAAAAAAAACGAAATAAGATGGGTACAGTGCAATAAGTGCATAACTAAATATTATAAAAAGAATTGTAGATATTAATCTAAGATAATAATTTTTTTTTTAATGATTTATAATGTTTTTTTTCCTATATAGCTTGCCTGCCACAGATAGCCCTAATTATGTGGCTGGTAGGCTACTACGTAGGGAACCCACAAATGAAAATTCAATTTCCGTGCGTCTTGAACCCTTGGCGTTGCGTACAGATGTGGGGTCTCTCTGCATCTTCTACCTCATTAAATATGGAGACTATTCAGAGGAGTTGTTGGGACTAATACCTGCAGCTGCATCATCATACGTCAAGGCAGATTACAAAATTCCACCAGTATCACCTCGACGTCCACAACTGAGCGTTTCTTAATGCAGTACTTGCCGTGAACCACCCTGTGTGGAACCAGCTGCCCACTGAAGTATTTGCGAACCAATTAGACTTAGGCTCCTTCAAGAAAAGAGCCTTCTGGCAATGTTCATAGATTTATCATTTAACATCACGTGAAACTCCTGCGTGTTTGCCTCCTATTACAGACAAAAAATTCTATGAATTGTAATTTAGTGTTTATTGGTATATTTTGGTTATTTCAGTTTTTACTTTTAGTTTAATTTGTAAAGTTTATTTTAACCACGCGAACAACTTCGCCTTATACACACTCAAATTAAGCAGTCATTACTAACAGGTGACGTACAACGAGCATATATTAACCTCTCTTTCCAACGTCACATATAAGAGGGAGAAATACACCTATAAATGTCATTTAAATCATGTCCCGTCCCGTATCAAACTCATACGAGTGAGGGAGTCGGAAAATTAGGGTCTTTAGAAATTATTACTTTGTAAATTGCTTTGGGTGTATCGATTTTAGATGTTTTTAAGTATGTGCTACAATGTATGATCTCAGATTCCATCTATATCATTAAAGTTTTGAGTCTAAGAACTAATTTCCAAACGAAATCAAAACAAAACAGGACAGATTTCTGTATATTTCGTGATAATTTCTTAATGGGCAAGTAGGTGATCAGCCGTCTGAGGCACGTGAGTCCAAGGACTAATTTCCTCACGATTTTACCATATGAAAAACTATCTATAACAAACCCTCAGATTTCTGTATATTTCGTGATAATTTGTTAATGGGCAAGTAGGTGATCAGCCGTCTGAGGCACGTGAGTCCAAGGACTAATTTCCTCACGATTTTACCATATGAAAAACTATCTATAAAACCCTCAGATTTCTGTATATTTTGTGATAATTTCTTAATGGGCAAGTAGGTGATCAGCCGTCTGAGGCACGTGAGTCCAAGGACTAATTTCCTCACGATTTTACGATATGAAAAACTATCTATAACAAACCCTCAGATTTCTGTATATTTCGTGATAATTTCTTAATGGGCAAGTAGGTGATCAGCCGTCTGAGGCACGTGGGTCCAAGGACTAATTTCCTCACGATTTTACCACATGAAAAATCTATACCAAACCCTCAGATTTCTGTATATTTCGTGATAATTTCTTAATAGGCAAGTAGGTGATCAGCCATCATACATACATAAGTTTCCTCACGTTGTTTCACTACATATATCCTGGAAGACTATCAAATGATACATGTATACGAGTATATCATTTGTCAAGCCGGAGTGAATTTAATTTTAAAAAACATTGGCCAAGAAAAGCTTTATTGCAGCGGGTCTTTAAAAGCCCATTAGCAATTTTAACCCTTCACAATAAATATGTCGAAGCACTTTGGCCCAGGTGGGAACAGCGTTTTACGGTTAAATATAACGTTTTAATTTTTCAGAATGAGTCTATAATGTTTACAGTTAATTAATTGGTGTTATTCTGGATACTTGTAATATTTCTTAGGTCTGGGCCTCAGGTGTTTCATGATTTGTCAATTTAATAGACTTCAATTTGTGACACGCCGACGTGTTGGGTCTAATGTAAGTTTTCCTCACGATGTATTCCTTCGTGCGAGCGAAATGTTAAAAGCGCATTAAAAGTACATTGCCGAAATTTAATACTCGAAGGAAATTATCACGAGTTAAGCCAACGTGTCAAGTACAGCTGATCTCTCTCTCTCTCATCTCTTTGTCTATTAAGATCATGAAATACAGAACTGCAACCGCAACTGGTTCTGTAATTAGTAAATATCAAATATTTTATTAATTTGTCAATGGATTTATAATATATGGTTTATATTATTAATTATTGTAATTTTAATATATCTATTAAATACTCACAATGTTTCTAAGCGCAGAAAGCAGGCTAGAGTAGTATTTCGTTTTTCCTTGAGCTCTGTAGGTTTTCACGAAAAACTGCACGGAAACCTAAAAACCAGTCTCTATAGGGTAGAAAAGTAATGTTCCATATGTTGGTATGTTACTAAAAAGGTAGGCTAAGTAAATTCATATTAAGGCGAAACGAAGTTCGCGAGGCTGTCTGGGGAAATATAAATTACTTAGTGATTTCAATTGAGTTATTTTATTTTTATTTACTAATAAGTATTATAAATAGGAACCAGTTGTTTTGTGTGTATGTTTTTTTACATAATAGGGGGGCAAACGAGCTTGCGGGACGACCAAAAAGGGCAGTATTCGCAGCCCATAGACACCCATTTTTAGTGGTTGCGTTGCCGGCCTTTACAAATAAGTTTAGTTAAGTTCACAGTTTATAATGTTTTGACACTGAAAATACTGGACTTTCTTTACTTACTTAAAACCAATCTATAGTATTTTTAAATTTACTAATGTGGACATTCTACGTTAGCGAGGTTACGAATTTAAAATGTCTTAGATATATATTCGTTGTAAAGTATAATCTGTGTTTAGATTATGAATGTATGTCAATAATCTGAAAGGAAGTAATTTAAAACTGAGTATAATAAAACTTTTATGTGAACAAAAATATATCTATAGTCCGACTTAGTAGACTTTAAACTACCACGAGATCGATATCTACGCGAGTAAAACCGCAGGTCATTGCTGTATTTATGACTAGGCTGGTAGCTTCGTTTTTTATATTTAGAAAGCGTCGTCTACTGTGTTGGCCTAGTGGCTTCGGCGTGCGACTCTTATCCCTGAGGTCGTAGGTTAGATCCCCGGCGGTGCACCAATGGACTTTCGTTCTATGTGCGCATTTAACATTCGCTCGAACGGTGAAGGAAAACATTGTGAGGAAACCGGCTTGCCTTAGACCCTAAAAGTCAACGGCGTACGTCAGAAGACTGATCAACTACTTGCCTACTAGATTACCAAATAATCATGAAACAGATACAGAGGGTTCGAGGTTCAAACCCCGGCTGTGCACAAATGTTCTGTGCGCATTACATTCCCTTGTACAAAGGAGAACATCATGAGGAAACACATCTAATTGGTTTCCACAGGTATTTTCGAACCAACTCGACTTAGGGTCCTTTAGGAGTGTACCAATTAAACGGTCGGCAACGCACTCTCGAGCCCTCTGGCATTAAGAGTGTCCATGTATCATGTGACAGTGCGCCAGCCACTGTTATACATAACGTTAAAATCGTCTAGTCGATGGTTTCACCTGTTCTAAAATTTAAAAATATTACACACTCATACATTATTTTTGCAGAACACATTGGAAGATATCGAAGGCGTCAGTGGTGACCTAATATCAGTTTTGAATAGAGATAAAATTTCCGACAGCCGACACAGTGAACAACTCAAAGGTGATTATATTTATTTAGAGAGATTAGTACAGGTCGTTTTTCTCGCCACGCCGCGCTCAACGACATCACACGCCGCTGTCTTGCCTCCGTCCATGTTACAGCCATTTTGGAGCCAAGCAGCCGGATGGGATGGCGTTGATCCCTTGAAAGATGGAATGGGCTTTGGTATGTGTGGACACGTTTGCCCTCTCTCGCCTCCCTCGGACAAGCAAAAAAGCTGGGGCTTGGAGTAGAGACCCGTGGGCCGTGAGGTGCACAGGCGCTAATTACAGATTAAAGTTGGCGCCTGGTAGATAAAACCGGTGACCCCAGAGCTGGTGCTTTCCTCAACGAATAAGAATCGCAATACTTGCTGAAATGCTGCCGTTATAGGTATTGCCACAGGGACCAAAGTTTTTAAATTTGTTTCGATTAAAAAAAATTGAATTTGGACCTATTTTTACTTCGACAAAACAAAGAGACCCTAAGGCCTCTGCCTCACCGGGACGCCATGGTAACGTCGCTGGCGTCTCTCTACGAGTGTTCTTTCTTTGTGAACCATGAACAATTTTTTTTTCAGAATTTTACAAGAAGCTAATAGAAACAGACGCACAAATAAAAAAGCTTAAAGATTCCATGTTCCACAACTACCAGCATAATTATGATCGATTTCCACGATCAGTAACCGGCAAGCATTCAAAACTACACGAAAGAAGTAGATTAAGAAAGAAGAAAAACGCAAGCAGTCCAGCAGACGGTGTTTTTGTGAAAGAAGAAAAGTTTGTTATCAAATATGGACCGATCAGGCGGAATTATCCGAAATGCGATCCACACGACGAGAAACAGCATGAAGCGAAGCTTAATCATCCGTTTTATAAAATCAGCCAACGATTTGATGAAATGCTAAATAAGGTTGATAATAATATTAAGCATGATATGACGACGGAAAATGAACCGAAAAATGAGGTTACTGAAGTGAGAGGTGTTCGTGTATATGAGTAAGTATCTATGTCAGTAAGAGTTAACCTTGTGGCTACTGTGACTCTCATCCTGACATTCGGTCCTGTGGTATACCAACGTTATTTGAATCTGTGGATAACATTAACTCATGTAAAGAAACTGGCCATAGACCCAGAAATCTACATGTGTCAGGCATAGAAAGGTGATCACCTACTTGCCTATTTGAAAAAATAAATGATCAAAAAACATCTGAGTCCCGGGTCTAAAAGGTTGTACTGCTGTTTTGCTTAAATATACACATATACTGCTCTCTGGAAGGCCGGCAACGCACCCACTATAATGAGCGTCCAGTAAGGCGCGTATGCCCCCTTATTCTATAAAAAAATACGGTCCTTACGTATTAACGCCCCCGCGACAAAAATTTTATGGTTTTTTTGGCGCCGGAGCTGTCCAAAAAACCTATTATTAAAAATACATACTGATAGAAAAAATACTGATACAACTCACATTGATCATCATTATTTCAGCACATATTCAAAAGATATGAGTTTCAAAGCGCGTAAACTACTTCAAGTGGTGGAAGAAGAAGATTTAGGTTACGAAGACATTAAGGAAGTGCTGTCTGATGATAAACATGATGATGATATCGATCAACAATTGGAAAGACTTAAACGTGATGTATGTATACTCTGAGTTTTAATTCCGTAATTCCGTAGATTCTGACAGCTATCATTTTTTGACATGTCAGAGATGGCAAACCTTTTTGGCCGGGCACATTTTTCAATTTCAATACGAATCTGAACGTCTGAGTCTACACATACATTTTGTTGTTAGTTAATGTATCCATTTGATTAAGTGCGGTGCTCCACATTAAAAGTGGTTTAAAATTAGGTAGTAATTACGTTACTTTTCATCACAAACAGTAAAAAACGCACAAGATAACATTTTATTTTTTTAAAAAGCTTTACTAAACCTGGAATTAGTAGGCAGTGATGCCAGCTAAAGAATAAAATAGAATAATTAAAGTTAATTTGGTATATTGTTGGTGATATTGAAATATTTGTTATTTTTATTTTAGGTCACTTGAGTAAGTAAATATTTTGATTTACACTTTTGAAATGTCAGAATTCTACGGAATTACAAATCAGAGTGTAACTTATTACTGCAAATGTATATGTCAAATCGTATCAAGGCTTTCTTTAATGCAATGATAAAAAGTAGCCATAGATGGAATACATAATATAGGTATTCAAAAAACGTTTAAATATTTAGAAAGGAAAAATTAAAATTATAGAAAATATTACATACATAATACCTAATTCGTCTATGCTGTGCGATGGTGTGTAAGTGAGGGTACGTACGTGAGTGTGTGTGGGGTGTACTCGTGATCCAGGTGTTCGCTATGATTATTATAGATATATGAATATTCTTAACACTTCTGTTTGCGCTAATTTGGTTTAGGATATTATAGTTGTATTTAAAGTCCATGTTCCATCTGTGCGTCTTGCTGTATGCCCCGCCAATTGCCTCTTCTGTTTTAGGGCATTATGTAAGGCATCTTGTACAACCATGTAACTTTGGTTTTTCGGCTTATTTTTACTAAGGAGCAAAAATGTTGGAAATTGGTAATTTTTAGAATAATTTATACAAATCATTACAGGAGTCACACAACTTACCAAACGTTTATAATCTAAATTGGAAAGGACCAATGCTGTACCCAGATGAAATCAACGCAATGATAAGAGATGCTGCACTTCACAACTTACAAATACCAGCAAGTAAAAGTAATGATAAAAAGTATAATAGTAAAAGAGAAAGAGAACTATCAGATCGGGAGTATGTACAAGATTATATTGATAGTAAATTTGATAAACTGGTTGGTCTGGCTCAAGCGTATAGCGATTATGGTGTGTTGGATGCTAAAGAGAAGAACACTGAAAAACCTTTTCTTGATCACCGTTTTATAAAAAATTACGGACGTAGTAAAAAAGGTAATAGACAATCTAGTGTTTGGTACACCGTTTGAACCATTTGTTAAGACACTATAAATGCTGGAGACAAATAAATGTAATTATATTATAGTGATTCCTGTAATAAATAAGGACATCTCTGGATTGGCAAAGTAGTTTCTAAGTTTTCTATGTGGTACACCTTCGTTAACTTTTATCTACGTAATCTAGTATTACGTTATCTGATACCACGTTACTGTCAAATCCAAAACTCATTTTTGTGTTTCATGTTTATATTGCTTTGATTTTTAAAAACCTCCAATTAAATAAACAAGGTCTCTACGGATAAATCAGAAAAACAACGTATCAGAATTTAATATGGTTTATGAATAAAAAGTGAACAGTGGCGATACAACCTTTTTAAGTCTAGGCCTTAGATTTTTCTATATGTTGTCAATCTAATAGGTAAGTCGTTGATCAGCGTGTTAGGTCTGGTTTCCTTCACCGTTCGAGTAAATGATAAATGCGCACATAGAAAGAAAGTCCATTATTGCACAGCCTCTGGACTTTCTTTCTATCATTTACATTCACAGGGTTCTTAAAACCTTATATAAAAAGTAGCACGCTGAAGCCACTAAGCCAGCACTGCTCTTAATCTAATTGTAGATATACGGTTTTATAAACCATGTCAACGCAGTCACCTGGGCACTAATCATGTTCATATGCCATTAATAGGCGGCTGACTCTATTAATCTAGTTTAAGATTTACCTTATTACCAGTGAGTAATAATAATCTTCCATGCAGGTTTCACCTCACCATCCGAAGGATTAAGAATCGAGTACCGCCCTGGTCCTGCCAACGACAACAGTTTAAAGAAAATTCTAGAAAAACACATAAAAATCGTAAAACCATTGGTACCAGTTAAACCACCAAAAATATGCAACGCTAGAATGAACATACATTTCTTCACTGATAATAATAAAGATATCAAACTTAAACCAGAGAGCACAGTACAAGCGATCGAAATTAATCCACATGCTGATGATAAAAGGAAATTTGAAAAAGATAATCCTTTTAAATTCAAATCTAGAAATCTGCAGTCTATAGACATGAGTACAGATAATGTATCTATAGATAACACAGAGGCTGTAGAAATAAAACCAAAGGTAACCGAAGATAAGAAAGAAAAAGAAAATCTTTTAGAAACTACAACATTGCAGTCCATGGATACGAAGAATGAAGAGAAAAGGTCACTAGGTTTGGGAGAGTTTATGAGCTTATTGGCAGATTGGTTTTTCAAAATGGCCGACGCTTCAAGGTCAGATTTGAACAAGTACGAAAATAGATACTAGAGAAGTAGGTAGTCCATCACTTCTTCTTTAGTGGCACTTTTGATTTAAGAACGCGCTGGACAACTTCCTCCACTCGCCCTTGTCTTCGGCAAGCCTCTGGGTTTTTCCAAGCTGTACAGTGTACCCTGATGTTCCAGGTTCCTATTCCTCCTTCCCGGTACTTAGTCTTGTTATTAAATCACCAGTAGCATTCTATTCAAACTCGGTGACACACGTTAGTCTGGCCTGGAGCATATTTCCATTTGACCTGGACAAAACATGGCGCTGGGTGTTAGCTGGATTGGATTTCCTTTCTTTCCTTTCACCCTCAGCTCCACTAATTTCTAGGAAATATACCATGTCATATGTCCATCACATTTGACACCTAATCAAAATTCAATAATCTAACGTAAGTTTTACTACACATTAGCGTAATCTTTTCTGTTCTTAAAAATAACTTAACGTCGATACAAAAAGCTATAACTGTCAGATGTGAAATGTCATTGGTGATTAAATTGATTGAGTGAGACACACTTTGACAATTACCTACAAAAAATGCTGGTCCGACAATTATTTGATTCAAGTGATCTGACACAAGATGGCGTCACATTTCCCATGGCACAATCCCCATGGCATGCCTCCAAAAAAGTGTTATTTATGGTTCTTAAATTAAACAAATATACTTGTAATGGTGTATTTCTAATCTGCAAGTGCTGTTCTTGTATTCAGGTCATGCTTTCTCGTTGATAAAGTGATCCTTTCAAATTAAAATCCAAAATACTCTATTATATATTTATATTTTATATTTATATATTATATATTACCTATATATATAGACTTACGAACGTAACTACCAAGTAGACTTATGAACATCAACAGAAAGATGTTAAATTGATTCTAAATTTACGATTACTACCAGTTCACAAATCAAAGGCGTTAAAGGGCAAGAAGAACTCTCCGCCCCTCTTTTTAATCGCCAAATTTTGAGTCATACTGTTTGAACTGGAGCAAATCAATCCCAAGGATCATTTAAATAATCGTCAAATTTATAAAAAGCTTTGTTGATTAATTTACGTTTAACGAGAGTTTTTTTATTTATTCAGTGATAATCCTCTAATTTCTTTAGAGAATTTGTTGTAAAAAGGAATACAATTTTCACATAAAGAGTAGTTTATCTCTTGGAGCCTGGTTGGTCGTACGCTAAGATTAGTTTTGAAATTGTTTATATTTTTGAAGTTATACTTCTTTAGGCGCGTTATGAAAAATTTATGAGAGTAAAATTTTACGATGCGCGCGCACCGTGACACAAAATTCAGTATGGGCGCCGAGCGTGAGCGAGCGAGATGGGAATTAGACAATCTACTTGTTAAACAAATAAAGCAGTTTTAATTAATTTTGTCAAAGAAATTTAGCAATGCTTTTTCACAAAGACCTATTTATACTTAGTTAAAAGGTTATGAAACATACCTAGTTATTAAATTGAATTAATAATATAATATAATAATCATTATTATTAATTAATAATTGAATAATATACTAAATATTAAATATTGTTAAATTATTAATGCTTAATATTGATTACTAATTACTTAATATTTAAAAAAAATAAAGAAAGCCGAAGTATAACTTCTTACGCGCGTACATAAGTACACGCACCATTTTTTTGTACTTACCGTTAGGCTTCCCATCTTTGCCTGTCTTAATCCATTTTTCCTTTTCGCCACTAACCTCTCACACGTATATTACGATCAAATACCATCTCCTACAAAAACTTGAACATAGTGTTAGGAAAGGCGAAGACTATTTACAAGCACGCTTAGTCTGTGGCGCTTTATGTCACTGACATTTGAATAAAATGATTGAATTTTTAGATAATATTATAATAAACAGGTAGTTTTGATGCACACAAATTCATTTTTTATACAGATTACTTTACTAAACTTTTGTATTTTATATTTTCGTGATCTAAGCTGTTTCAATTGTTTCAGATCTGAACCTGTTAATAAAAGTGAAGTTTTGTTACCAACTTACGACAATGATATGGTAGACAATATTGGACATAGATCAAGAATGCTTCTGCAAGCAAATGTATCTGATGAAAATGTCACAACGTCTGCAGCTATTGGTATATTTGGATAAATTGTATTTATAGAAATATATGTTTGGCACAATTATTTTTGAAAGGGAACACATGTTTTCGTGTTAATAAAAAAAAGATAGTAAGCTAATCTAACACGGCGGACATTTTCAGCAACAAACAGTCATCGAGTCGTTTCAGAATATTGCTGTGTTAATAATAATATTTATTCCTACATAATTATGTATTTAATTGTGTAAATTCGCGGATGCTTGGTGGACCCATGCGACTTCTTCAACACAAAGAGTCCCCTCGTGAGTTGGGGCAATTTGATTGTTAAAAGCTATTCGAAAATTTATTAGGATTATTAGGAATATGAATTTCATTATGTTCTGAAAATTTTTACTAATTTCTTCCTAAAACCTATAATTTAAGTTCTTTAATAAATTATTTTTTAATATTAAAAAGTATGTATATTATTGGCATAAGAATTTTAGAATGGCTAAGGTGGGGCTGGGAAAAAAAAAAGTTGGGAATCACTGGTCCATAGTTAAACACGTGGGCCTCTTCTAGTTCTCTCCACTTGGAGTTGCCCAGGTCCTAGTCAATAGATCATAATGTAAAATATATTATCAAACTATATTTACAGCTATAATAATTAAAAATAGAGATAAATATATATAAGTGAAACAAAAGGAAGGATATAATTAACGTTTCAAAAAAAAACGATTTCAAAAATCATTAATTCAAGTAGGTAACAAAATGTACAATTATGAACGTCAAAAAATTAATATATATGAAATACTTCTAATTTTACATTTACTGCCAGTTCTCAAATCAAGGGCGTAGTACGGAAGAGAAGAACTGGCAATAAACTCTCCGCCACTCTGTTTAATCGGCAATTTTTTTGTTTTACACAATGTTTGCAAGGAGCTGCAACTATTACACCATGTTCCACATGACATCTTAAGTAATTTATAATAATAAAATAAATTAAAAACAAATGTTTGTCCTCTATCAGCAGGAGGCATGGTGAAATATGAGCACGCACGAACAGAACAACACGCAAATACATAGTCGAAATAACTAACTTACATACACGAATTCAAACTTAGACCTAGGCTTTGACTGATAAGAGATAATAGATAAGAGTAGTGTTAACCTAGTTGCTGGTGACTCTCATCCCTTTGGTCGAAGCTCTCCCCCAGCTGTGCACCAATGGATCATTTGCACTCCATTTGCACAGGAGAACATCGTAAGCAAACCAGCCTTAAAAAAGTAAACGGCGTGTGTCAGGCACAGAAGGTTGATCAATCACTCGTCTTTAAAAAAATACGAAACATATACAGAACGAAGCGCAAACATAAATGTTTGGCTAGTTTTTGTAAACTGTTATAAAAATAATGATAATATATATAGCCCCCTTGTTTTAGAGCTAAATTTGTAAACAAGTATACTAAATTAGATAGATACGTACATAATATAGATAGAATAGGAAATGCGCGATCATTGTGGATAGAATGATAGGCTTCCAACAATGCATAGGTGTCAAGTGTGATTGTTTAATTTCAGTTAACACCACTATTAATACAACGACAATTATGCCAAATACAACTAAAGCTATTGTAAAACGAAGTGCAGATTTCATTTTCTGGAACGACATTTATGATGAAGATGAATATGGAGCTAAAATGGATTACTTTGATGTTACCAACAAAGATAAGGGTGTTCTGATAAAATCAAAGAACTGGTTACAAGATAAAGTTAAAGTTGCAGCTGATAAGATTAAGTATGATTTTGAGAAGACCGTGAATACTTTTACAAAAGTTCCGTAAGTTTTATAGCAGAATAGTTTTTACACCAATCACTCACTCCGCTGGCTCTGCGACACAAAACATGCATTGGCCTCCGAAATGAGAATCTTCCAGCGCTATCTTTCCAGTGCCACCTCCCACTAATTGCTGGCTTTTAGCTGCAGCAGGTCTTCTTCCACTCTATTGATCCAACGGTACACACACTCACTCACTCTGCTGCTTCTGCGACCCAAAGAGTTCCTTGGTCTCCGACATGAGAATCTTTCAGTCCATTGAGATTCACTGTCATGGGTTTGAAACCCTGTGTAATGAGCTCGTTCTATTTTTTTTATGTAAGAGGGGGCAAACGGGCAAGAAGCTTACCTGATGTTAAGTGGTTCGGCGGCCCATAGACTCTCACATTGCCAGAGGGCTCCTTTAAGAATTGAAGGATGTGTGTCTTGAGGTCTTGGTGTCTGGAAGCTGATCACCTACTTGGCTGAATATAAAATCATACAATCTAAGGCTTAAACCAGGAATTGTAACAGTTTGCATCGCGGTATTTAACCCTTTATGGCCTAGAGATTTCTGGAATAACTGTAATTCACAATGAGGCCTGCACTTGCGAGCCTTCTGGTAGTGTGTCTCTATGTTTTAATCAGTTAACGTCAACCTCCTGCCTTTTACCTCCAGGTCCATAAAAATATTTTAAACTTGGGGTCTGATTAGTTAGGTTCTTGAAGCCTTCTTCTAAAGGTAGATTTATTATTGCCATTAAAAAGTCGTTAGCATGTTAACAAAGGTGCATCCTTTTAATGTTGTGTTCAGTCTGTAAGCTTACCACGTTACTTTATTAGATAGGGGGGGGGGGGGAACAAGCCTAAAAAGGGCTGTCATGGCATCGATGCTGGCCTCTCTCTAGGACGACTATGCTCTTTTTAAACAATTATTGGATGTCGCACATAGTCGATTGTCGATTGTCGATTCTAGTCGCTTTAGATAGCTAACCTTGACGACAAGAATACCCAATCATGAAATCGTTGTTGAGGTGAACTGAGAATTGTAGAAGATATTTTGTTTGCAGAAAATTGCCTAACAGACATGATAAACCAAGAAATAGGCCAACCCGAAACACTGAAACTAATGTAAGATTTTTATAAGTTAATTTATGATTGTTCTAACTAAATGGTTACATTATTATTAAGGCAGAAGGAGTTATATCCGCCTCGGATTGCTCCTTGTATATATTCCAGTATAACAATTTTACGACTTACCTACTGCCAAAAGTACACAAGCACTATGGGTTAACTGCCGGGTTGTTAAGGATGATGTTAGGACTGCCACGCTTTTGCAATGCCTCGGGTATGCCCAGAGTTTGATGACTTTTGGACGATCCGAAAGTGGATTGTTATAACTAATGTCTTGAAGTTTTTCGTCGTAAGCTTATTTTCTAACTCAAAGTAATTTTATTCATATAGGTAAACAAGTACAATCATGAACGTCAACAGAAAAGATGTTAAATTGATTCTAATTTACTATCAGTTCGCAAGTCAAGGCCAGTCAAAGTTATAGCGGGCGAAAAGAATTGGCTTCTTCGCCACTCTTTTTAACCGCCGAACAAAATCGTTGAACGTCTCCAAATTAAGTCAGCTCAGGTCGTAACGAACGTGTTTATTAACTTTGGTATTTTCGTATTTTAGAACGAAGACTTCGATGTATCCAAGAGTTTTGCTAAATTAAATGCCAATTTAAAGCACGTCTGCAGAGAGGCGGTGAACGCAGTTAGGAGTACGCGGAAAGTTGAAGGTACCATTTAAATATATGAGGATCTGTTAGCAAAAATTCTTTGATAATGTCACTGACAGCTCAGCTCTGCCCATTAGTTTTGCTGCGCCATTTGTTCACAAGAATTACGTTTATATTAAACATTAAACACTCTAATGAAGGACAACATCGTAATACCGGGATTAGACTCACCTGCCTGAGACGGCTGATCACCCAGCCCAGACTTAACTTTTATATAACCTGTTTGCATTCCTTTGACGGTCTGAGTCTCGCAGGAGACGCCTGTACGCTTAAGTTTTTTCTATTAACTTTTTTAGCGCGCGAAGATGATACCCAAGCCACGGGTCTAATGCAACGATTAATCCAGCTTATGGGTGACCTGGTGGATATTCAAGTGCAGCAGAGGACTTGTACTAGTAAGTTATAAGATTAACTAAAGGGAAGAAAACATCAAACATAGCATATTAGAACACGGACGAACCCGCCGTTGACTCTCTTGCCCAACCCTGACCTACAACCTGTTTAACCACCAATGTGGAAGCAGCTGGCCACTGAAGCATTTTCGAACCTATTTGACTAAGGGTCCTTCAAGAAAAGAGCGTACCAATTCTCAAAGGCTGGCAACGCACTCGCGAGTCCTCTGCAATTGAGTGTCCATGGGCGGCGGTATTTTAACATCAGGTGAGCCTCCTGTCCGTTTGTCCTCTGTTGTATAAAAAAAGGCCGGCAACGCAGTCGCGAGCCCTCTTACGTTGAGAGCGTTTATGAGATCACTTAACATCATCATCCTCCTGTCCGTTCACTCCCTGTTCTATAAAAGTCTGTTGTGGAGTTGTCTTTCAAAATATATTATATTAATTGACAGCTACAAAAACTACTCCATTACAGAGCTACCAGCAGATCTAAGGGACTTTTTGGAGTGGCTGGTGGCACCAGACGAGCAGCCCTCAGTCGATAACCTGGCTGTATCTGGTTTTAATAATTTGTTGTCTGATGGGAGATATGGTGAGGGCAATAAATGAAATGGTCAGAATCTAAAATGTATTAAACCATATTTTATAAAGTCAATTGTCAAACAGAGAAATCTCCAGAGCCCTACGACCTGCCTCTGGACACACACCAAGAGGATAGAACGGAATGCTTGGGCTCGATCCGCGCTGTTCAAGACCTGATACAGCAGTACGATGGGATGTCTGATGATGATAAGGTTGTACTAAAGTATATTGACATATGACAGATAACACTTGATATTTAATAGTTCATATATTAATGATAATTATGGGAGACGATACATAACTCCGACAATATTTAATAAACTAGATGTATTAATATACATTCCAAAAGATAGCAGTACAAATAGGGCAAAGAAGAAACTGAAAGATATATTGTTACTATACTTAAACATTTTTATAGATCCCATCACTAAATTACTTCAGATAATATAATTAAAACTACTTTAATATGTAAACAAAGTTCCTTTAAAAATTTAAATTATACCTACTTACATATATATTATGTGCTTTAGCAATAAGAAAAACATATTATCTTAATATATATAAATTACGTGTCACGTTGTTTGTCCGCTATGGGCTCCTAAGCTACTTAACCGATTTCAATCAACTTTGCATACCGTGTGCAGTTTGAACTAACTTAAAAGATAGGATAGCTTGCATCTTCATTTATACCCGTAATATTATTTTATTGCAAATTATTTGACAGTCGCAATTCTAACAGATGGCGCTGTGTTGAAAGTACCTACGTTTCACATAATCTACAATTTAATGGCATATCCACCAAAAAAAGCATGATTCCCTTGGGTCCCCATGACTGGTGTTCTTCTACCGTTTCCCATGAATAGTTTACTACTATGTAATACAACAAAAAACTTTAGCCACAGCAAAGCTTGGCCGAGTCCGCTAGTAATAAATAAAATGATGTTTAAAATAAACAGATAATTAGAACGTACTACAGTGTATTTCTTTATAAGTTAGAAATATTTAAAAATTCAATAAATATATACGATAAATTAATAACATAAATAGAAGTACTTAGACATTAGTATACCTAACGTAAGTAATTGTGAAATGCACACGATTGTTTGAATAACAGAGCGCTAAGATCGCCAACAAACTGTTATACATTTTGGCGATTTTTTGATGTTGTAAGTGTTTGTCTATGTTTTGATAAATAAATAAAAATAAAAAACATGATAGTTGTTATATTTGCGTTGCCTACTGAACTATTTTAGAAAGAGCGTACCCATTCTTAAAAGGCACTTGCGAGCCTTCTGGTAATGGAAGTGTCGATGGGCCATCACTTAACATAACGTTAGCCTCGTCTCACCTCCCTCAGATAAGCAAAAAAGCTGGGGCGGCCGCAGAGCAGGTGTAAAATAATAAACTGCTCCAATAATAGAAACAATCCTCCAACTATATTTCATTGTCATGTTTAGGTTACCGTGACCGAGCACGCTGTAAAGCATGCGAAACGTCGGATAAATTTAAAATTATATTAAATAATTGTAAATTTATAACAATACATAACTTTAATCCGGTTAAAAAGATTTTTCTTTAAATGTGTAAAGGTTATGTCAATCAAAGACAATACTATGTTTAGGTTACTTATGTTCCTTGTGTGAATTTCAGAGCAAAATGGTGGGCGTCAAGGAGTATTTGGAAAACCAGTTACAATATTTAAATAGAAAATTGGATAAAATAAATGAATATGAAGTGAGTATGTATAACGTTTCTAAGGACATAATATACTACTTTTTCCGTTAATGCAATGTATCTTGTACGACAAGTCACTTTCTGAGTGGATTAATCCCTTGGCGTTGCGTAGAGATGTGGGGTCTCTTTGGATCATCTACCGCATTTACCATGGATAGTGTTCACAGTTGTTTGGATTAATACCTGAGTTTCACTATCGGACGACCAGGCAGAAAGCAAAATACCATTCGTATAACCTCGACGTTCGTTGTTCCACAACTGAGCGTTTCTTGAGACAGTTTTTGCTGCGCACCACTATGTGGAACCAGCCGCCCACTGAAGTATTTCTGAACCAATTTGACTTAGGGTCCTTCAAGAAAAAAGGATACCAATTATTGCCGGCAACGTACTTGCGAGCCTTCTGGCAATGTGAGTGTTCAGGGGCGGTATCACTTAACATCAGATGCCCTTGCCTGTTTGTATCCTGTTACAAATAAAAAAAATATTTACACAAACCTCATTAATATTATAAAGAAATAAAATTTGAGGTTGTACGTAATCTCTGGATATATTGAACCGAATTTGAAATGCACCAATAGAAAATATGATTGAGTTTTATATAAAAGTAGTAGAGTTTGTCAATGCTTCCAAAAGCATAATACAACTTTTATATAAAAACATGGCCAACTTAAAAACAACTGGACAGATTTTATTGCGGGTCTCACCAATATCTATTGGGGGTGTCACCAATATTGATTCATGAAGAATTATCCAAGTTAACGTTATTATTCTGTACAGGCCATAAACTACAGAAAGAGAGAGATAAGAAACAAGAGAAATATACACAGAAGGAGACGATTTTTCAACAAATACCTAAATTTTGAGAGAAAACATACAAAAACTACAATTCATACTAAAATG
Organism: Pieris melete; assembly: GCA_963693345.1. Classification (NCBI taxonomy): domain Eukaryota; kingdom Metazoa; phylum Arthropoda; class Insecta; order Lepidoptera; family Pieridae; genus Pieris; species Pieris melete. The sequence goes on along the minus strand of CAVNZK010000325.1, from coordinate 332,693 downwards.
ACGAAAGCTAAACATGCTAGCGAAATTAATGATAAAAATGTTGCAAATGATAATGTTAATGATAGTGTAAAAGGTAGTTTAATTAATAATAAAATTACGAGGAATTTAAAAGATGTTTACTTCAAGGCCCTCGATGAGGCCAAGAAGACGACCCTGAAGAAAATTTAATTTTTAGAAATATATTTGTTAGTATATACTGTGTTTCATTAGTGGCTTCAGCGAGCCCCTCACAACCCTGAGCTCGTATGGTCGGTCCCCTATCATAGTATAAGATTCCGATATAGAACGACCTTCACCGTGATGCTTATTTAATAAAACGTATTTTATATTTAATTTAATATGTCAATAAATATAATCCATATGTGTTGCCTAGCAAATAATTAGTCTAGAGTATGTTTAATTAATATTTAAAAAAAAATATATTTTATTATAATGTGCATGTAGTAAATATTTTTAAATTTTTTTCAATCAATATTTTTAATCAGGGTAGTATTATATATGTATCACTATAACTTTATTTTTTACTAGATGTATACATTTACACTTAGATGTATACATACTTTAGTGTCACATAAAAAATATACACATAAATAATTAATTGATTAAAAACAACCTAACGTTTGCATATTCTATGGGCTTCATACTTTCGATTGGTATAGAATTTATCTAATAATCATACCGGTGAAATATTTATAAAAACATTTTTTTTAATATTTATTGACATATTACATTAAATATAAAATACGTTTCATTAAATAAGCATCTCGGTGAAGGTCGTTGTATATCGGGATCTTAGACCATTTTCCTTTATACGAAATTCCTTTATAAAGGAAAACATCGTAAGAGAACAGGCTTTAGACCCCATGTATCAGGCACAGAAGGCTCTTTACTTGGCTATACAAAATTCACGTAACAAATGAAGAACGAAACAACTGAGGTCGTAGGGTACCCCTATCACGTATGTAGCAGGACATCGTGAGGTAACCGGCATTAGACCTGTGTCAGGCATAGAAGGCTCTTTACTGGGCTATTAAAATTCAAGAAGATTCAGCAATCGTAAGACCTAGACCTAGGCTGTAGCGCCACTAGACTCGGTCTGGAATCTGCAGTTCCTTTCGCATTCATTCGTTCGTAGCTAGATGTTCTATAGTCTAAAGCTTTCGGTAAAACGTTTAAATGCAAAACTTTTATGATGTCTATCTAGGTCTTCTATAAACCTGTAGTACATTGCTCTATTGTCAATTGCTTCCGCAGCTCACTCCTTGGGTTACACTATCATACCCTAACTTTTTTGAAATATATAGAAAAAAATATGTTTATTATGGAACATAAGATACATGTATTATAATATATACACTTATTTTAAAACAAATATCGCAAATTAATTATAAGTAGCCTGTCTGGCCTTTTATCAACTAGATAATCATTGACTTTATAGTAGGTAAGCCTTTTTACACAGCTTTTCTTTAATACATTTCTTAAATTTATTGAAAGGCAGAAATAAAAGAGCCTCTGGGATTTTATTAAAGAAGAGAATCCCTTTCCCCAAAAAAGAATTACTAATTTTAGATAGTCTAGTACGGGGAAATTGCAGCCTGCGTTTGTTCCGTGTATTAACATTGTGCGTATGTTCTATTCTAGTAAACTTATCACTATTTTTGTATACATACATAATATTTTCATAAATATATTGCGAGGGAAAGGTAAGTATATTAATTTCCTTGAATTTATCTCTAAGAGATTCCCTACATTTTAAATTATAGATTGCACGAATAGCCCTCTTCTGCAGGATGAAAGCCTATGTTCATCACAGTTGGGTTCTAATGGTGAAAGGATTTTTTAATTCCCGGAATGAAGATACGCAAATGGAGCCTACTCAATGGCAACAAATAATTAAATATTATATCTTTATAATATAAGTGTAGGTGAATAGCTCTCAAGTTTCTTAAAAACTCATAAAATTATATATTCCACAAACTTTGGGACCCCATCTGTATTTAACTCAAAATAAATTAATTCTATTGAAACGTATTAAAAGTGTCTCAATAAAAAATAGCAGACGTCATTTTATAGTACAGGGGCAAGCGGGCAGGCGGCACACCTGATGTTAAGTGATAGCCCATGAAAATATACTGCCAGAGGGCCTTGTATGAATTGGTACGCTCTTAAACGAAATACCTGTCGCTCATGGGCACTCAATTTCAGAGACTTCACCATAGGCGGTCTTTTAAAAATTGGTACGCTTTCGAATGCAACCGCGATACCAACTTTCCATTAGAGATTTCCCTCAGTTGTAGGCAAGGCTAGTGATTAGTCTTATTACCTGACACCCCTGGGAAAGTTGCACGCTGATGTCCCACTTTTATGAACGACTGCCTTCTGTTAGAGGGTCCATTAAAACCCACAATACCACCAGCAATGGTTTGATCACCGATGTAGCTGAAGCCATGATGTCACGTTCTCCAAGGGTTTATATGATGTGGAATGGATCTTGGCACAGAAAAGGCCCATTAAGCCAGGTTTGAAGAGCTGGGAGGGGCGGGGTATGAAGCCCAACACTGCTGCTTAATCAACGTGATCACAAACGTCTTAAAAACATTTTAGCAAAATATTTATCACTAAATTATAAGTGGAATTGAAATACAAATAGCCCCCATACATTTTAAGCTCCTACAGTGAGGTACAATGGTATATCGATAGTAATTAGCGTACATTATCGATATTATGACGCCGGGACTGCACTCAACGGTTAGAGATGTGATCTTGTCGATAAATACTCTTAAAATTAAATTGGGGTTTGATTTGACAGCAAACAAAAAAGAGGAAGACAACTTAGAAAGCGGATAGACTATTTTAAAGGAATAGCAGTGGTACGGGGCAGAGAGTGGCACAGTGCAGAGAGGAATGGCAGGATTTAGAGGATGCCTTTGCCAATTGGGCAAGCAGATAAAAGAAGATTTAAATAGAAACGTGTTTAAATGTAAAATTATCTGAATTAAAAGGCTATTATTATTATTAAAAACTATAACTTGTAAAAAAAACAAGCCTTGAGTTATGTAACCTAACATAAGGTACGTTAATATATATTTTAGTTCATAATTAGAACCGCAAACCAAATAGCAATAATCGCACACGATGCCAAAATGAGCCCTTAAGTTTTTCCCACACATAAATTATAATATAACATTCATGTTTTCGATAATATCCAATACGTTGACTTCACTCATATTCAATATAGGTAACAGAAGTGTCACTATAGTTTTAAGAACCCATAAATAAGTTACAGTTTTTTGCTAGTCCAGCGTCGCACACCCACCACCCTTAATTTTATGTTAATTATACGCTTATGCTTTAAACGATTAAAGCCAGTTGACACCTTCAAACAAAGAGTTTCATTTATTTGACATCCCTCCAACAAACGCAACCGAACCTAACTCTCGAAACACAGTTCTTCTACCTTTAAGTTGAGATCCATGTTACAACAAGGTTTAATTCAGTCACTTAGGGGACCTTCAGTTATCACGTAAATAAACTAACAACTTAAAGTGACCATAGCAATATTAAACACCTATTGTAGAGTTTTGATGATTAGTCCGTGAGTGACAAAATTACGAGACTTTGATTAGATATAATTCCTACTACTGGTTCAAATTGAATAAATTTTGAAATATACCATTCTTATTCAGTCCTGGCTAAGTAACTGAAAATTCAGGCTTCTAATTTTCTCCACAATGAAGTGATAAGGTCGAAAATGGCCTGAACTGCTTCGAGAAAAGGAGGGCCAATGCCAAAGATAAATTCTAAATCATTTATTCATATAGGTAACACAATATACACTTATAACGTCAATAAATTTATAGTATTAATGATTTTAATTTTACATTTATTCCCAGTTCTCAATACAGACGAGATTTTGCTTTACAAAATGTTTGTAAGGAGCTGCAATTTTTTTATAACTTTTATCCAAAATTTAATAATATATAAAATATAATATAATTTATCGACACTACCACATCCTTAGCGTTGGCAATGCTATAATTTTCGTTGGAAATACAGCACTTACCGCGCCGGTTACTTTCGATACAACTTTGTATACAGCATGTTCAATTCGTTTACTGCTAAGTGGTTTTACCAACAGCGGTAAATGTATACAAACAAAAAAATCCTAATAAGCGGTTTGTGCAGGAATGTGCTGCTCTTCCTCCACAAAAGGGAAATGCGTCACAAGCCAGTCAGTGGTTTAAATGGTTCAAGGTAATGGCTCCAATATGCTTGGTGTATAATCCCTCGGAAGGGGTGTGATTAGCCCGTTCAGCGCATATGCCCCTTAGGAGTACGCGCGCTATATTTTAGCCCTTGATGGATTTGCAGCGCGTAAAGAAACAGAGGCTCCACTGGCCTCATGGCTGATATCGAGAAGTAATCGTACTGATGTAGTGTATGGAGCGAGGAAGGTCCCCTTCCAAGGTCCTAGGTCTAAAAGAAGGACTGACGGACTAATTACCTACTAGATCAATTGTGGATTATGTATATTCGCTCCTGCTGATGCAAGACGGCACTGGGGCAAATACTGAAGAGGGTCTCGAGTCGTCGAGTCGATCTCAGTACATGAATTAGCCCAAAATGTCAAGATATATGCTCAGCGGGAAATGTTTTGATAGCGCGTTTTCAGGTGTGACGTCATCAGACTGATTGAAGCGACGTATGCAGTAAGGAAAATTTACTATTCCTCCAACCTAAAGGGAGGATCCTCTACCAGTGAAAGCACAGACTGTTCTGAAATGTCATCAGCCTCCTGGTTCCATGTTAATTAAAATGAACACGAGCCCATGTGTATATTTTTTACGCAAATTCGTTTTATCGTTTCTTTCCATACCACCCTGTATAGTAATGAGCGAGCACGTACTCTATGTATATTTAAATTTGATACCTGGAGTGGATATAAACATGTTTCCAACGAAAACATTTTACGTTTCTCGATACACTTTAATCGCCTTCAAGCAATACAGTGCTGGCCGTGACCCATGCCTGGACGTGATCCTTCATCAACACGAAGGAATACATACAATGTATGTATTTCTGTAATAAATAAATAATACTATCTTAAGAAGACTGATCAGGTGATCTTTGTTGATTACGACTATGAAGTCTTTCATCAGGTAACCAAAATTAATCGGTGGCGCTACAGCCTCTTTAGGTCTTGGCCTCAGATTTCTGAATCTGTTTCATCATTTTTAAATCAAATAGGCAAGTAGGTGGTCAGCCTCCAGTGCCTGACACACGCCGTCGACTTTTTAGTTCTACGACATGTCGGTTCCTCACGATGTTTTTCTCCACCGTTCGAGCAAATGTTAAATAAGCTCATAGAAAGAAAGTCTATTGGTGCACAGCCAGGGATCGAACCTACGACAAAGCCACTAGGCCAACACTGCTACTTACATCTATTTCACATAACATTTATGTGTAATGGATATAAAGAATTCGAAGTCTCTCAGTGTCGAAGACAAGCTCTTCATTATCGTGAGCCCGATACCTTTGAAATCCGCTAATCCTAGCAGGACTACCTCTGTTACCTTAAGTTGGTGCGTGCTATTCTGGTCAGGCACTTTGGGTTATAACGGGATTAAAGGGCTTTATTAACCGCCCATGGACAAGTATTTGAGCGCTCAGTTTTCTATTTCAGGTCGGAAACATATGGTAGGATCTTGTAGCAATAAAAGAAAATTGTTTTCGCAATAAAATGCACTACAATATTAAAACTTAATATTTAATCCGATCGTAAAGTGCAGTCAGAGCTTGGATTATTAACAAGTGTCTGGACGTGAGTGGAAAGGTAATAACTGGAAATTGTTTAGGGTTGTGTCCAGTTACAGACGAATTATTAACGAACGCATACATATAGTTGCTCATAGAAAATTAATTCAGAAGTAGTAAAATTAACAAGACAGTTATTTCGACTATCTATTTGCGTGTTGTTCCGACGAGAATGTAAGTGCGTGCTCCTATTTCACCATGCCTCCAAAGGACAAATCTTTGTTGAAGTGAAACTTCTTTATCGGGGTTGGAAAAAAATTTAGTGTAACATTTTTTCGTTACGCGTCACAGTTTTCCGTTACGCACCATGTTGCTTTTTGAAGTCAAACTTCTTTATCGGCGTTGGAATGAAAGTTCTTTATCGACGTATGGGAGAAGTTTTGTAGCAAATCGTCACGTTTTTCGGTTACGCGCCATCTTTTTCTTGTCCCTACCACGGTTGATCCGAAGAGATTCGAAGCCATTAATAACAAAAATATATAATAACGATAACAATGATAGTAATAATTCTATTACAATTAATGAAATTCTGTAATAATCTTAGTAGTATAAGGTAAAATGTTCTTCTCTTCCGTTCCTTGATTTGAGAACTGGCAGTAAATGTAAAATTAGAAGCATTTCATATATATTTTTTTGACGTTCATAAGTGTTTTGTTACCTACATGAATAAATGATTTTTGAATTTTGAAAGTGGATATGTAGGGAGTTGCGCGACACGACGTGACAACTGGGTGACATATATGAACAAGGGCATGTTTATTACGAAGTGCACACGGGTTATTTTGTCACCGTTACAAAAAAGTTTTTATCATTGTCACGTTATGTCTTTAAAGTGGCGTGCGCTCACGGGACGTGACAAAACTTTTTTGAAATCGAAGTGTCATTTGCCGATATGGAAACCTTCATAAATAAAGCTAGTAATATTATGTTTGCTAACTGGTGATTTTAACTCACAAAAAAATCAGTACTTCTGGCTTCAGATTTCTGTATCTTTTCATGATCATTTATCAATTTAATAGGCAAGTAGGTGATTAGCCTTTTGTGCCTGAGACACGCCGTTTTCCTTCACCGTTCGAGCGAATGTTTAATGCGCAAATAAACAGAAAGTGTATTGGTGCACAGCCGGGTTTAATTCTACGACCTCAGGGATGAGAGTCGCACGCTGAAGCCACTAGGCCAATACTGCTATTTATTATTGTAGCTTAGGACCCAATCAATCCTGGTACTCAGTAGCACAAGGAACCTAAGCCAAGTGAAAAACTGAGCAAAAACGAATTGTTACCAAGGCCACAGAGCAGGCAGATAATAATAAACCGCTCAAATGTTCGATTCTTTCCTCCAACTTCGATTTTGTTCCCTTTGGAAAAGAGACCGGGCTGTGGGGTTCAAAAATAAATTATTAAAAGCAGTCCCTTTAGGCAAGGTCCCGAAGATACTGGCAGCGTTCCCTAAACCTTTATATTTCTACAACTTTGATTTTGATCCTTTTGGATTTGACTCTTGGGTCGTGGGGTTCGAGTGCACAGCTAATTAAAGATTTATGTTAGCGCCTGGTACATAGTTCCGGTGATCCTAGAGCTGGTGATTTCCTCAACGAATAACACAATAAAGGGACTGCCACAGGGGCTTTACATTTGTTTTAATCTTCTATTAATTAATTTTTAATAATTATTATTACTATTTGAATTATATTGTAAACACCGTATATTTGTGTATTAAATATAAACGTTCATATGTGGAATATACAATAGCTTTACATATATATATATATGCGTCTATATCTATCCTTTAATGTACCCAACATTATTTGTTTTAGAGTTGATGGGGTACAATAAATTGGAAACCAGACGGGACTTACAGTTTGCCTACAATGTACTGAAAGTCTTGAGGGGGTAGTGTAACCAGGTGAGCTCCAAGAACTGGATTTCTTTGTACCTATGGGATGTGTGCGGCGAAGGCCTACGGTGTTTGCGATACCAAGGGCCAAAACCCGTCTGTTGTACAGATCCGCGTTATCAAAGACGTTGCGCCTACTGAATACTCCGGCACTATCGAAATATTTATATATTCGCAGAGTGAATTCACAGTAGCGATATTATAAGTTTAATATTATATATTTTATTATATTTTCGACATTATCGTATTGGCATAGTAATGTATGTATTTCTGTAATAAATAAATAATCAAAATAAATATTTAGTAATCTAAAGAAAGCAAAGAAATCAGACGCCACAACCTATTTAGGTATATATAATCTGTTTCATGATAATTTTTCAATCTAATAGTCAAGAAGGTGATCAGCCTCCTGTACCTCACACACGCCGTCGACTATTTGGGTCTAAGACATGTCGGTTTTCTCAAGAAGGTTTCCTTCACCGTTCGAGCGAATGTTAAATGCGCACATAGAAAGGAAGTCCATTGGTGCATAGCCGGGGATCGAACCTACAACCTCATGGATGAGATTTGCACGCTGGAGCTACTATGCCAACACTGCTCTGCATTCTGTAGACTAAAGCCGTTATTTAATTTGTATATTTATTTATATTAACGCTATTTTCATAGCGTAAGCACAAACAATATTAAAAGTCGAAAATCTTTATTTTCTTAATATAGAACCATTCACTAAAAGTATTTGGTGGAAGTGGAAGATGTTGATGTACTGTTCCTCTTAAAGAGGGTCCTGGAAGACTCTATCCACTGGCTGACGTGAAGTCCCCAGTGGCAAAGACAAGTGTTATACTATATCCTTAGCCGGAATAACTTTGTTAGGGTGTTTCTCCTCTGAGAGCATAGCCATTCTTAAAAGGCTGGCTGCGCACTCGCAAGCCCTCTGGCAATGTGAGTGTCCATGGGCGACGATATCACGGAACATGGTCCTTTAAGAAAAGAGCGTACCGATTCTTAAAAAGCCGGCTGTGCACTTGCGAGGCCTCTGAAAATGTGAGTGTCCATGGGCGACGATATCACGGAACATGGTCCTTCAAGAAAAGAGCGTACCGATTCTTAAAAAGCCGGCTGTGCACTTGCGAGGCCTCTGAAAATGTGAGTGTCCATGGGCGACGATATCACATAACATGGTCCTTCAAGAAAACAGCGTTCCCATTCTTAAAAAGCCGGCTGTGCACTTGCGAGCCCCCTGGCATTGAGAGTCCATGGGCGACGATATCACATAACATGGTCCTTCAAGAAAACAGCGTTCCCATTCTTAAAAAGCCGGCTGTGCACTTGCGAGCCCCCTGGCATTGAGAGTCCATTGGACATATCACATATCAGGTCAGCCGTCTGCCCGTTGACCCCCTTTCCTATAAAAAAAGCGCTCTTTGCTTTTCTGAGAACATATTTGAGGGGAAGTTGAACCCTGAAAACTATCTCTCAAAGCCAAAAGGCTGACAGGAAAGTGCACTCTCTTTCAAAGACTGGACAATTTCTGCAAATCTCAAGCACCACCACTTTGTAGATTTCCGAACCATTTTGACTTAGGGTCCTTGAATGAGCGTACCAATTCTCAAAAGCCGGCAACGCGAGCTCTCTGGCTATAGCTGTGTTCATCTAATAGCCCTTCAACAACTGAATTTTTTTAAGGCAGTTTTGGGTACCACCACTTTGTAGAACCAGCCCATTAAAGTATTTCCGAACCATTTCGACTTAGGGTCCTTGAAAGAGCGTACCAATTCTCAAAAGCCGGCAACGCGAGCTCTCTGGCTATAGCTGTGTTCATCTAATAGCCCTTCAACAACTGAACTTTTTTAAGGCAGTTTTGGGTACCACCACTTTGTAGAACCAGCCCATTAAAGTATTTCCGAACCATTTCGACTTAGGGTCTTTCAAAGAGCGTACCAATATTTAAATGTGCGCGCCTTCTGATCTGAGTGTCCATGGGCATATTACTTAACATCAGATGAGTCACCTGCCCGTTTGCTCACTGTTTTATAAAAAAAGCAAAACACCACCACCTTTAATGTCTGTGTGATTTGTGTATCTGTTTCGTGATCTACATAGGCAAGTAAGTCGGCCTTCTGTGCCTGATCGTCGGTCTAATGCTGGTTTCCTCTCGATTCCTTCATACGAGTGTCACCATTCAGTCCATTGACAGCCGGTGTTCATTTTGAGGGATGAGAGTCGCACGCTGAAGCCACCAGGCCTGCTGATTTAATCATCAAACATCAGGTGAGCCTCCTGCCCGTTTGCTGTTCTATAATACCCTCAAGGTTGGAAATTGTTTAACCACCGAGACTATCATATAAGTTTTATATTTTTCCATAAAAGCCATTCAAAACTAAACAATGAAAATTGTTCTTTGTTCCACTCGCCACGCCCACTCATATCATTGGGCGTGGCTGAATGTGGGTGTAGCTCGGATGTAGGATGTAGGAACTTCGGAGCTGCTTAAGTCTAATTTTTTACATTTTATAGGTGATACTAAGTGCACTGTTATATATACCATCATAATTATATATGTAACGTCTCCTTTCATCCTGAATCTAAAACCCATTCATTTATCAATGTAGGTTATTAGACCATCAAATTATAGACTGACAGTTGTGGTCTGCTGTTCCACCCGCATTAATTCGGTAGCACGATGCTCTGTAGCCTAATGCTTACGGTAAAGACTTTTAAGTAGATACTGATGTCTACTATAAACTGTAGTACATTGCTCTCTTATCAATAGTTTCCCAGCATATAGGAATCTTTATTGGGTTGGGAATCTTTTTATAGTGTAAGGTGGGAAAAAGACCTTACACTATCGTAATTTAATTTTTTGTTATATTGGAGTCGTCCTATAAAACTTTAGTGCATTGCTCCATTGCCATCGTAGCAAATAGGAATCTTTATTGGTCTTTTTCGAGTCACACTATCATAATTTCAGACACTTACTTTTTTGTAATAAAAAGCCTATTTTTATCAGGGATTTAAGAATCTAATACTGAAAAAATTATTAAATCAGCCTAGTACTTTGGAAACCTATTAATTTCAAACAAACAAACAAATCTATGATTCGATTTTCCATTTAATATCCTGAAAACTATTCATCTGATCACAACCCCCTTTTTTATGGGAACCTAATCCCTGCAAATCCAAATCATTTGACACCCTAATCAATATTGTTATTAATCAACCAACAATAAATGTATTTATACATTCACGCCTTTTTCAGACACTAACTTTTTTGTAATAAAAAGCCTATTTTTATCAGGGATTTAAGAATCTAATACTGAAAAAATTATTAAATCAGCCTAGTACTTTGGAAACCTATTAATTTCAAACAAACAAACAAATCTATGATTAGATTTTCCATTTAATATCCCGAAAACTATTCATCTGATCACAACCCCCTTTTTTATGGGAACCTAATCCCTGCAAATCCAAATCATTTGACACCCCAATCAATATTTTTATTAATCAACCAACAATAAATGTATTTATACATTCACGCCTTTTTCAGACACTAACTTTTTTGTAATAAAAGCCTATTTTTATCAGGGATTTAGAAATCTAATGGTGAAATAATTATTAAATCAGCCTAATATTTGGAAACCTATTAATTTCCAACAAACAAACAAATCTATGATTAGATTTTCCGTTTAATATCCTGAAAACTATTCATCTGATCACAACACCCTTTTTATGGGAACCTAATCCCTACAAATAGAAATAATTTGACACCTCAATCAATAATTTTATTAATCAACCAACAATAAATGTATTAAAACATTCACGCAAAGGTAGGTAAACGTCAGATCACCACTTGCTACGCTGACATATCATACACATATGACATATTCATAACATTTTAACCCAGACTGCTCAGTACGCATATCGAAAATGGGGGGTTGGAAGGAGAGTGAAAGGGGCATATCATTAATGCCTAATCACTAAATTGGATCCATCCTTATTTTAGGGTTCCTTGATCATCAGGGTGCTTTAAATAATAGAGGATTTCAGTTTTACTCTAAATTAAGCACTCGCGTACAAAAATCAAAGTTTTTTATTTAACAGGGGCAAACGGGCTGGAGGCTCACCTGATGTTAAGTGGTTCAGCATCAGAAAACATCAATATTCTCGCTTTAGTTTTATCAAAAATGTATTATTTGAAAGGACAACCTTTTTGTAAGGCATTATTGCCGCGCACTATATGGAACCAGCTGACCACTGAAGTATATCCGACCCAATTCGACTTCGGTTCCTTCATATAGAACGTAGAAATTCTTAAAATTCCGCTACTAACGAGTGTCAAAGGATTGAGAGGCCATAGGCGGCAGGTATTAAACCAATTTAGGGTCCTTCAAAGAGCGTACCAATTCTTAAAAGGCCGGCACTTGAGTGTCTATGCGGTGAAACTCCCGCCCCTATTATAAAAAAAACAAAACCCAGATTTTCGGTTATCAGCATAATTTTTCTTTATCAGGCAGGCATTCTGATAAACAATAAACTACAAGCTCCCATCTTTTCAGAATGCCAAATCATAAAATGACTGCTTCACGACTGATTTGAGAGCGACCGCCGATGCGAAAACCGCTTGGAAGCAAGCGTTAATATATATTCTCGTACATAACAACATTAAAAAACTGACAGCCAGTCAAAACCGAATTGGATTTTGGTGTCAAAAATACCACATCTACGAGCACACAAAATTCATTTTTCAATGTTATGGGCGTGTCTTATCCATGAAAAATCAATATGCTCCAGACTGCGTTGTTATGAATATTTCAATATTATACTCATATATAGAATTCAAGCTAAGCCATAGACTAAATGTAAACCAGAATTTTAAACAGAAGAATTACTCAGAAATGTCCAGCCATTATGCCAGCATGGTATTACTCTTGCCTGTATATAAACAAATATCTTTCAAATTAGATATGTTTATTAGGAAACCAAACAATCAAATACACAGAATTTACAATTGTCTTAACCTACATAGTAATAATAAAAATAATTTAAAATTAAAAAAAAAGACAATTAAAAGAAGTTTTAAAAGTTTGGTGCCAGCGTTAAAGGTACACTATCACAGGGACCAAAGTTATATTTAAGTAATATTTTTAAATCTATCTTTTTTTCATAAATGTAAAAAAATCTCGCAACCCAGTTCTTCTACCGTAGAAAGAGATCCACGTTATACCAAGTTTAGTTGAGTCACTTAAAACCTTAATCTTAAGTTATTACATATATAAACTTCTATCTAACAACGTATAGTCGCCATATCAATAACACCAATTGTATTCTTGACGCTTCTATATCTGCTAGAAGTGCCTTGATGTGTCAAGTGTTTTGATGATGAGTGACAAAATTAAGAAACATTGACTAGTTATAATTCCTACACTACTGGTTCAAACTTGAAATATACCGTGTTTGAACAGTCTCTGTTTGGTATTTGTTTATGTAATTGGAGGCCCACCTGATGTTAAGTGACACTTACATTGCCAGAAAGCTCGCAAGTGCGTTGTTGGCCTTTCAAGATTTAGTACGCTCTTTTCTTAAAGGACCCTAAGTCGAATTGGTTCGGAAATTCTTCAGTGGGCAGCTGGTTCCACATAGTGGTGGTGCGCGGTAAAAGCTATATAAATAAATACCCTGAACTGCTTCGAAAAAAAAATGGCCGTGCCGATTTTTTCCTCGATTTGGAGGGCGCACTGCCGCGCCCCCGTTGAAAACACGAGACAAACCACTCGACAGCGTATCTCTGACTATATGAAATAAAGTGTTATAAGAATAATCTGTATAAAACATGGCGTTAAAATAAATAACTTGTAACCATTAAAAAGTGTGTGTCAGTCACGTGATCGACGTCAGATTAGTAGAATTAACGATGTAGTATATATTTAAAATGTCTAATCAGTACTGACTTGGAGTTCCTGTCGATTGAAATATTATGTAATTATTAGGTTTCTCTTCACGATTCTTTTCTTTTTTTACCTTTTATTTTAATAAGGATTGCCAGAAGATATAGTAGTAAGCCCCACTATCTTTTTCCTTGTTTTTAATTTAAAAAATTAACAATAAAAATTAATAAAATCTTCATTTGTCTTTTTTGAAGTGAAACTTCTTTAGGGTACATTTCTACGAAATCGTCACGAAGATTTGCAGCGTTTTAGTCAAAGAAAAGGGAGAGAGCGATTGAGACCGGTGGAGAGAGAGTGGGTAGGGTGAATTGCCTTATAGAAATTGTATTTTAAAATTAAAATTTAATTGTATAGATCAGGGGCAAACGGGCAGGACGCTCACTTGATGTTAAGTGATACCACGGACTCTTTCAATGGCGGAAGGCTTGCCAATGCGATGCTTTCTCATAGATCCCCTCCTCCTATTTTTATTTAATTTTATAGAACAGGGGTAAACAATCATAAAACAAATACAGAAATCTAAGGTCGAAAGGTGCCCTTTCGAGACATTAGTTTTCGTTGAGGGTACAAAAACTATTCAGACAGTTAAATGCGCACATAGACAGTCCACTGTTGCACAGCCGGGGATCGAACTTACGACCTCAGGTAGGCTAGGCCAACACTGCTTCCTGTTCCTAAACTGCAAGAAATTGTCTTTTTGTAAATATTTAAATCGATTACTATTTAATATATTTTTGTGTGTATGTATTGTTTGTATAATATAATAGATCTGAGCGTTTCCATTTAAAAAAAGTTTCAAAAGACAGTTAAACATCTGGAATTTAAATCCAGACTTAAGAACCCCATCTGGGGGACCGTAAAGCAACAAGTACCTCATTTGAATATTCGCTCGTGGACTTTTAATTTATAGATGGAATGTTATGGATAAGAAAACAAATTTTCTTTAGACTCAAAATTATTTGAATGGTATTTTTATTGGAGCTAAATACTCTTTTTCAGATAAGGGTTGGCCAAGTGGGTTGAATGCGACTCTCGTTCCTGAGGTATATGTGTGTACGTATATCTATGTGCGCATTTAACATTCGCTTGTACGAAGGGAAACATTGTGAGGAAACCGGATTGCATTAGACACAAAAAGTCTGTGTAAGTCAGGCACAGGAGGCTGATCACCTACTTAACTTTAAGACAATTGATCATAATACAAAAATCTGTTAGACCTAACAAGGTTCTATCGCCACTGATTTACTTTTACACACAACACAATCTTCCCTTACCAACAACGCTCATCTAGAAGCACGCTGGAGTTTCCTGCCTTGGTTGTTAACATCTACAGGTGCCACTACTCGATGGATCTTCGTTTCTTGTAAGTTGGAGTCGAACTCCTTGCCCCTTCCACCATTCCTTGACAGTTTTATATGGATTTATTAAGAGGAGGTTAAACAGGCATCCTGGACAGGTGTGCCATAACATCTCACAAAACATTAGCTGGGATTGTGGGCAAACATCTGTCCAGTTTTGTATAAAAAAAAATGTGTGCGTGTACTAGGTGTACACACGTAAGAAGTGAAACTTCTTTATGACCTTATTTTTCGAAAAATGATCTACTATATGCAACTTAACGAAAATGGTTAAATAAAGTTTAACAAAAGGCTTTTATTATCATAGACATGAATACAAATATAATTATTTCATTTTACCTTATTACTACTAAGATTATTACAGAATTTCATTAATTGTAATAGAATTATTACTATCATTGTTATCGTTATTTTGCTACAAAATTTCTCCCATACGTCGATTAAAAATTCATTCTAACGCCGATAAAGAAGTTTGACTTCAATAAGCAACGTGGCGCGTAACCGAAAAATGTGACGCGTAACGAAAAAATGTTACACTAAATTTTTTTCCAACCCCAATAAAGAAGTTTCACTTCAAAAACAGCTTGATTAAGAACATAAATAAACAGTCACAGTTTGAGTGTTCCTTATTGATTTTACAAAAATATTTTATGAAAATATCTCAGTAGTTGTTCGTAACCTGCACAACAACCATGACAGCAGAGTTTCATCATCATCGTCGAGGCAGAATACGAAATTCCATCCGTATCACCTTGACGTATTTGAACAACTGAGCGTTTCTAAGGCAGATTTGCCGATAGTGTGTGGAACTATCCGCTGAAGTATTTCCGAACCAATTTCAACTTAGGGTCCTTCAAGAGCGTACCAATTCTTAATAGGTCTTTGGGTGTCCGTGTGGCTGTATCACTTAATTTCAGATGAGCCCGTTTGCACCCTGTTTTATAAAAAACACAACCTGTTTGTTTTGAGGCGCCAGGGTATTTCTGGCTGACTACCTTACCAGGAATCGCCATCACCTTAGTGTACGGACAAAAATTCACCATAAATTGTCACGCTTATCCATAAAATGCTTTCAAATCCATACAAAACAATTCATACTTAACATTCTGGATATCTCTTAAAACGATATTATTTTGTTAGAGTTTACCATTTTAATGATAATCATAAATCTGATTACACAGCTTAAAAAAGCGAGCTCATATACGAGGAAGGCAAAGGCCGGCAACCCAATGTTACGACTTATTTGTGATAATTTGAATTATCTCCCTTATATATATGAGTAGTGTTTTTTTTTATATAAAAAAGATGCAAGCAGCTTGATAGTGAGCAGCTGGTCCCACAAAGTGGTGGTGTGCGGCAAAAACTGCCTTAAAAATGCTAAGTTGTGGACATCGAGGTGGAGTGGAATTTAGACGTTGATTTAGTCCGTTGTGCGTAAAGTCCTAATAATGAGGTTTTGTTCCCCAACCCCAAGGCTTTGTATCCGGTTTTCTGAGAGACAGTGGTACTGCCCCTGTGGTACCTGGTTTGTCTCGCCGTCTAAGGTTGTGGCTAAAGCCAGCTAAAGATAATATCATACTTGTATATAAAATTAAAGTGGAAATCTTTTACCGTGAAAATTGAAAAGGGCTTGTCTCCGTTATCAAAGGTAACGATTTCTAACGATTCCGTTACGTCAGTGTAACTCTTCTGTTTGTGCTCTGCATACAAAGTTTTTTTATAGAACAGGGAGTAAATGGGCGGGAGGCTCATCTGTTGTTAAGTAATACGCATGGACACTCTCAATGCCAGAGGGGTCGCGAGTGCGTTGCCGGCCTTTTAATTTTATAGAATAGAGGGCTAAAGCACTCACCTGATTTTAAGTGATACCGCCGCCTATTAATCTACCTATTCACACATACTTCTTGTGAGCTGTTGGCGTATCCAACATATAATTTAAAAGTAAAGTGTACCATGCTACAGATGAAATTAATCATGATTCAATATGTGAAATTAATAAAAACATAAAGTAGTTAGACATATAATGTTGCATACTTTTTGCAGATATTGATGTCTTCTATAAAACTGTAGTACATCACTTTGCTCTATTGTCTATAGTCTCGCCATAGTACGAGATTGAGTCATTTTTTGTCCACACCGTGGGTTACATTATCGAAGTTTTCATATTTATCCCTAAATTTTGGAAAATATTTTACAGCCATCATCATCAGGAATAACGTAGAGCTCAAATGGTGAAAGTATTTTTGAAATCGGTCCTCTAGTTTTGGAGAAAACAAACAATTAATTCTTTATAATAAACCTTTCATCGTAGCCCTGTTGATAACATTACAACGTTATAAACGTCAAAACCGTTTCCAAACGGAAACCTACTTCGATAATCAGATAAGGCACGCGTCAGCCATTTTGAATAGCGCTTCCCGCGTAAACTGCTGTCATCTGTCAAACAAGCGCCAACTACAAACATGGCAGCGTTATCGGTAAATGTTTAATATAGTCTATGCAAATTTGTTTACGTTCGACGCATTATAATAATGTGTCTAGATTTTTACTCTACCGAGTAATTTGGTAAAATTCCAGTCATATGACGGAAAAGGTGATGGTGATGTTTATTATTAAGACACATAAACGTAATAGAAATAGAATCACAGAGCAGAGAGATAAAAGTTTTTATTATATATATTACTAGCTGGCTTGGCGAACATCGTACCGCCTAACAGTCGATTCTTTATTTTGTTTAAATACTTATTCTGCTATTCGGAGCACCGGTCTAGCTAGTAAGATAAAAAAAGAAAGTTGATAAGACATCAAATACATTATGTGAAAAAATTAAAATTTACCTTCCCGGAACCCCTCCACTAACATTTGAACTTTATGATATGGTATTGAAGTTCAAATTGACTTTTAAGTAGTATTACGAATATTTGGTATGGGAATATAGAAAAGTGTTTTTTTAGACTTTTTCACTCAATTTTTTTTAATTTTTCTCTCCGTAAGAACCATCCTCGTACTTCAAGGAATATAATAAAAAAAGAATCAGATAAATCGTCAAGTCGTTTTCATGTTATGTCGTGACAACGGAAAACGGGTTTCATTTTTATATATATGGATATACTATTCTAGTTGTGTTGTGTTGGAGTACACAGTAGCGATATTGTGTATCTTATTTACTTATATATTTTTTCACACGATAGTTTTGGCTTAGTACGAACTTATAAGAATGTTATGTGGGAGTCTGGAATCAGTGGGCCTTTTTTTTAAACGGATTTTTAATCGCAGACTGTGGCCTTCGCCGTCGCACATCATTCGTCGCAGTCAAATTGGTTCGGAAATAGTGGACTGGTTCTACATACTGGTTCCCAAAACTGGATTATCATATTCTGCCTCGACGTCTGATGAATCTCAGCGTAGTTGCGAATACGTCTGGGAGGTTTTTCTCATGTAAGTGACAGGTTCTATTCAATGGGCTTAAATCGGACATTTGTAGAACAAAGTTTCTAAAATACCATTGAATAATCTAACAAAGCGTCTCCATACAAACAGATAACCGAAACTAAAGTGAAATTGAACGCAACAGGAAGCATCCTTCGTATACATCCGGTTCAATTTAAATTTCCAACGTGTATCGCAGTTACGTCTGGACTTTTGTTTCAAGCGGACGTGTGGTCCGGGGAAATTGGAATACGTTTTCGAACATGTCTCGCTTATGGAAAAGCTTTATATAAACCATATCATTTAATTATATCCAACACACGAATATGCAGTATTTACTAGTAGTTAACTAGAAATAAATTTGTGGTTTAGGTTTTATATCTTTTCGTATGATTTACTTAGCCTACCCTTTTAGTAACATACCAACATATGGGACATTTTGCTTTGTTACCCTATAGAGACTGGCCTAGTCGCTTTAATAATAAAAACTTTATTATTTACACATAATAACAGGATACTTAGGTAAAATAAATTGAACTAGCACCACAGTAGGATGATAGCTTGGCTGTCCAAGACACAGCGACGTGCTGGACGCTGATCAACTACTTGCCAAGTAAAGTTGTAGCACCACTGATTTATTTATCATCGAACCTACGACCTCAGAGATGAGAGTCACACGCTGAAGCCACTAGACCAATACTGCACAAAAAATTATAACGACTTTCAAACAAAATCAAACGATTTTTTTATTTCATTACACGTGTGGGTTGAAGCGTTTCCATCAAACAATAGTCTAGAACAAATGTAACTCACACAATACATAGGAAATTAAATTTCCAGATTGAGCCATTGTGACTTTGAACTTTTGTCAAATGCGAACTATATTTAATAAGATTTTGAAGTCTCAAAAGGAAGTTCATATTTAGTTGATCGATTAAAAAAAAAGGAAGTCGTGTATCAAAAAAGTAATCGTTTTGGGAATTTAGTTCTTAAAAATAATACCTTCCAAATGTAGACCCGATGTTCGCGGCACTCATTAATCGAAAAAAAAATTACTTATGACGGCTCGGCAGGTTTTCATTTTTATATATATGGATATACTATTCTAGTTGTGTTGTGTTGTAGTACACAGTAGCGATATTGTGTATCTTATTTACTTATATATTTTTTCACACGATAGTTTTGGCTTAGTACGAACTTATAAGAATATAATATATTATAAGAATATAAAATAAAAATAATACCTTCCAAATGTAGACCCGATGTTCGCGGCACTCATTAATCGAAAAAAAAATTACTTATGACGGCTCGGCAGGTGGACTCAGTGATGGCTGCCATTTCGTGGCAGAGACATCTTGGAGGGGTGTGACGTTGCTCCGTCCTGCTGCAGCCAAGTTCTTCTGTTATTGCCAGGTAAGTTTTGAAGTTCAGGCAACAAGAAGTCGTCTAACATTTTCACATAACGCGGAATAAATAAATGTAAACTTTTGAGACACCTGTTATTTCCGAATCGCTTCAACCTTCCCAACCAACCCAAAAGCATACCAATTCTTAAAATGCTGGCAAATCGCAAGCCCTCTGGCTTTGAGTGCCCATAGACGACAGGTATATCCGAACCAATTCGACTTAGGGTCCTTCAAGAAAAATATTCGCCTCTCTGTGTAGTTTTAAGGACGATGAGTCTTTCACTTGATCGGTCCATCTGGTTGGTGAACGGCCACGTGATCTTTTGCCTTCTGTCTTACCAACCACGATCAGCTTCTCCAAGTTTTCATTGCCTCTGCGCATTGTATGGCAGAATAAGATACAATTCGTCGGCATATGGTAGACAGGAAAGTCCATGTCTTTAAAATTCTAATGGTTTTTAAAATTTTAAAAAAAGAAAGGAGAAATGTAAAAAGTGAAGGAAATGGGAAAAAATGAAATGAAGAAATGGCAAATAAAATAAAAATGTGTGCGTGTACTAGGTGTACACACGTAAGAAGTGAAACTTCTTTATGACTTTATTTTTCGAAAAATGATCTACTATATGCAACTTAACGAAATTGGGCAAATAAAGTTTAACAAAAGGCTTTTATTATCATAGACATGAATACAAATACAATTATTTAATTTTACCTTATTACTACTAAGATTATTACAGAATTTCATTAATTCAAATAGAATTATTTCTATAATTGTTATCGTTATTATATATATTTGTTATTAATGGCTTCGAATCTCTTCGGATCAACCGTGGTAGGGACGATTTGCTACAAAATTTCTCCCATACGTCGATAAAAAATTCATTCTAACGCCGATAAAGAAGTTTGACTTCAAAAAGCAACATGGCGCGTAACCGAAAAATGTGACGCGTAACGAAAAAATGTTACACTAAATTTTTTTCCAACCCCGATAAAGAAGTTTCACTTCACAAAGAAAAATGGAAAAAAGGAATTGAAATTGTACTCAAGTCCACAGCACACGTTTACAAACAAAAACTTATTTCACCACGTTCTATTGTTTCAATTTGACGCGCAGTTTTGATATCATTACCTCTTCGTAAAATCAATTATTTTAATTAAATATCAGCCGACTCGACACATGTTTTACTTCGGTTAACATGTAAATTTTAACTAGGCAAAACACTAGACAAAGTCTTTCTTGGTTAAAAATTAACGATTTGTACCTGCATTACTTTAAATCGAACTCGCTAAGTGGCTTCAAATCACGCAGCAATTATTTCTTATCACGGCTATTTCACCTCAGTACTGAGCTATGACATCCTTTTATGGGGAATTAATTTGAAATGTATTAGGGCTATTATGCGTTGAGCCTCTAATATGCTGTAGATATTTTTTACAAACTGACAGTAGTATAAGTCAAAGTCAAAATAACTTTATTCTTACAGGTAAACAAGTACACGTAACATCAGAAAAGAAGTTGAATTAATTCTAAATTTACGTTTACTACCAATTTGGAAGTCAACGGCGTAGAAGCAGGAAGGCAAGAAACTCTCCGCCACTCTTTATAATCGCCAAGTATTGAGTCATACAAATTGTTTGAACTGGAGCAAGTCAATCCTTAGGATTGGAATCATTTAAATATGCATCAAATTTATATGAATTGATTTGTTTAACGCTTTGAATTTATTTAGTGATAATTCTCTAATTTCGCTAGGGAGTTTGTAAGAACGAATACAATTTCCATATAAGTGGTTTATCTTCTAGAGCCTGCTTGGTCGTACGCTTAGATTTGTTCTGTTTCGAGTATTATAGTGGTGTAAGTCACCATTTGTTTTAAAATCATTTGGTACCAAGGTTTATCCTAAAAGCAATTTTGACTGTAAAAAAGCAAATTATTTAATCACCTACCCGGAAGTTATCTGTATATACTGTGGGGTTCAAGTTCACAGCTACATAAGTTATCACCTGGTACGTGACCCCAGAGCTGGTGTTTTCCTCAACGAATAAGTATGGCATTAAAGTAAATGCCAGAATTAAAGGTGCCCCAGGGACAATTTTTAAATTAATTTTAATGTATACATTTTGACAAATTGTAAACTTTAAAGGGCAGCCATTTTAAAATAATACAATCATGTTAGTCTTTGTGATAACTATTTTAATTCACATTTAGTTATTATGAAAATTATATTATTATTATATTAGGTTTGAAACAAAATAAAAATTATAACATTAAATTACACAGTTTTCTAGAAAAATCACATGCTTCTATCCAATCTGTCACTAATTTACCGACGGATTTATTTGAAATTTAAAACACATGGATTTTTTTAATGTAGCCGTAATATCCAAATGTCAATGTAGTATCCAAATAATATGATAAACAGGAATTTGGATTATTTTCAAAACTGACATTGTTCTACGATCATGACGAAATGTGCGCACATAGAAAATCCATTGGTGGAGTCCCACGCTGAAGCCACTAGGCCAACACTCTGGTCAAACAGCCCATTAATATCCTCTGTAGTTTATGTCCATAGGTCTATATTACGCTTGTGGGAAGTAATAAAACCCTTGCTTCAAATATTTGGTGTCAACCTCATATAGGCGAAAGAAAGGTTCCGATGTTTATACAAATATTTATTTAGTACAGACAAATGTATTTAAAATGACTTTTGGTCCAACTGGCCGTTTGGGTTTCGGCCTATTGTGTTTTATTAAATTGTGCCAGCAGAAGATGAAAAAAGCAACGTAATTCTTCTACAGTAAGTGAGATCCATGTAATACCAAGTTTAATTCAGTCACTTTAAACCTTCTGTCTCAGTTATTACGTAATTAACAACTTATAGTGACCATATTAATATTAAACACCAATTGTATTCTTGAAGCTTCTATGTATGCTAGAAGTGCCTTAGAAATTTGATGATCAGTCTGTGAATGCCAAAATAAGAAACTTTCACTAGTTTTTAAACGACTGGTTCAAATTTAATGAAATTTTAAATATACTGTCTGCTGGGCTGAAAATGGCCTGAACTGTTCGAGAAAAGGATTTGACCTATTATTCAAATATATAGATATATTATAAAAGATGAAATGCTGCCAGTTAAAGGTACACTGCCACAGATGTATTAATTTTCTTTTAAATTATTTTTTAATATTACTTTGTAGGTTAAGATAATTGTAAATTCCGTGTATTTGATTATAATGTAGGTATATATTGTTTTTTTTTAATTGTAAAATATTATAATGTCCGGAATTAATTTAAAAACCATTTAGAAAATTACCTAAACTATGTCAAGTTGCTAATTGCTTCCGTATAGTGGTGAAACATCATCTTTTCGATGTGCTGGACTTTTGATGATCATCAAAATATTTCAGCAAATAGCTGGAAAGCCACGTAACACTGCGGTGGTACTCGGATGATGATGTCGAAGCTGATGACAAGGTTCCTAAGTCTCTAAAGTCCGCCCAAAAGTGAAAGAAATTCTCAAATAAAATATATTTGAAAGGTAGTTTTATTTATTTTATAGTTATCCTAACACACACACTTAGACAATATACAAAGATATAGTAACAATATACAGAAAACATAAGTCAGATAAGTACATTACAATAAAGAAAACAGCTGAGTTTCATCATCGGACGTCAAGGCAGAATATAAAATTCCATCCGTATTACCACGACGTCCGTCGTTCCAAAACTGAGGGTTTCTTAAGGCAGTTTTTGCCGCGCCACCACCACTTTAAGATAATAGCGTACCAATTCTTAAAATGCCGGCAACGCATTTGGGAACCCTCTGGCATTGAGTGTCCATGGGCGGCGGTATCGCTTAACATCAGGTGAGTCCCTTAGCCCTCTGTTCTATAAAATTAAAAGGCAGACAACACACTAGCCAGCCCTCTGGCATTGAGAGTGTCCATGTGCGGCGGTATCGCTTAACATCAGGTGAGTCTCTTAGTCCTCTGTTCTATAAAATTAAAAGGCAGACAACACACTAGCCAGCCCTCTGGCATTGAGAGTGTCCATGTGCGGCGGTATCGCTTAACATCAAGTGAGTCTCTTAGTCCTCTGTTCTATAAAATTAAAAGGCAGACAACACACTAGCCAGCCCTCTGCAATTGAGAGTGTCCATGGGCGGCGGATCGCTTAACATCGGGTGAGCTCTCATTGTTTGCTACTCTCTTACCCTTATCTACTACTATTAGTACTTAAGAAAAACACCAAAATAATGTCAATTTATAATTACATACAACGAACAAAACAGAAATCCACAAAAAACTTAAAAAAATATCAACTATAAACACAGATATACAAACGGCCATATCATCGTCTTTTCTATCCTTCGAATGTTCAAGGCAAAACCTATCAAAAATTGCGCAGTAAATCAGCAAACTCGACGACAATATAAACGATAAACACACATGCAATATAGTCAGATATGTGTATATGTTTATTAGTAGTATCTTTTTGAAATGAACTGCGTAGAAAAGTAATATATTTGTCAAGAATATAGCCCACATTATAGCAATAATACCCCATTGATATACGAAAAGGGCCGTCTCCGAGCGTCTATTCAAATGCGGTTCGTGGCCTGAAACAATTAAAAGGTTTTTTTAGGTATAAGAAGAAGAGAACAGGATGCTGAGCTGATGATGAGTGATACCGTGGTCTCAATGCCAGAGAGCTCGCGAATTGTTTGTCCAAATATTTAAGAACCCTAAGTAGAATTGGTTCGTGGTACTTCAGAGGGCAGCTGGATAGTGGTGGTAAACAAAAACTGCCTTAATGCGGTGGAATATTTGTGGAAGGAAGGTCTTGCTCTTACTCCGAGAGGATCCTGCACCACTAAGCACCGACTCGCTGTAGGCCTGAAGGGCTTTGATAGCTCGGGTTATTAGCTACTGAATAACCATGCTGAACCCCACAGAACTACCGCCTGAAAACCCATAGCCATCCAGGCAACACCTGCGAGGCTCAGACCTGCTGCCTGACTCCTGAGCCGTAGATGACACTTACCAGAAGGTGGCACAGAAGCTTTCTGGAGTTAGCGGTTTATACCCTAAACTGAACTGACGAGGAATTTATCTCTCATAATAGGGAAAACCTCAGTCTAATGGGTATATTATATATTTAGCGTGAAATACTTCGCTACCGCGTTTCAGGGTATGGCTTTATCTAGGCAAATATTCTTGGTTAACTATATTTGTTCTAAAATGGTTCATTTTCGAAGCAGCAACATAGTATTCAACTAGTATATATATTACCTAAGATATACATAATCGTCTGCATCGGCCCAAAAGCAAAACCGAACATAACACAAATCAAAGAGATAACATACGAAACGACGCGCCATGTCCAGAATTGACAAAATTTGCACATTTTTTCAAAAAATCATTTTTGTATAGACTATGTCAAATTGATATAACTGCGACATAGTTTTGATAGACCACAGAACTACACAAAAATAAAATATATGTAAATTTTTTTATTAAACAAATATACAGTATTTTCTTAACCTACATAGTAATAATAATAATAATTTTATTTATCAGGCAAATACGGTCCATTGATAATACGAGTATTGTAATAATATTGGAATTAATAAGATTGTTGTCTATCTATATATATAAAAATGAAACTCGTTTTCCGTTGTCACGACAACATGAAAACGGCTTGACCGATTTGGCCAATTCTTTTTTTATAATATTCTTTGAAGTACGAGGATGGTTGTTACGGAGAGAAAAATTAAAAACATTGAGTGAAAAAGTCTAAAAACAACACTTTTCTATATTCCCATACGAAATATTCGTAATAATACTTAAAAGTCAATTTGAACTTTAATACCATATCATAAAGTTCAAGTGTTAGTGGAGGAAGGTAAATTTTAATTTTTTGACATAACGTATTTGTTGTCTTATCAACTTTCTTTTTTTTATCTTACTAGCTAGACCGGTGTCCCGAATAGCAGAATAAGTATTTAAAAAAAATAAAGAATCGACTGTTAGGCGGTACGATGTTCGCCAGGCCAGCTAGTAATAAAATAAATAAGAAAATTTTAACAAATTTTTAAAGTTTGGCCCCTGTGGCAGTGTACCTTGCTTGCAGCATTTAAATCTAAGGACAATCATATACTTATGAAAATATGTTATAGAAAGGATAATATACACGTATTAAAATAACATGGGAACTTAAGGTGGCGCCACCAGATCCATCCAACTTCATCAGTAACCCGCAATATCGCAGAATACTCCTGAATGAAAATCTTTGTCAGAATACGCATTGGTCTGTCTGCCAACCATCCGCGATGTAAATACATAATTGTTTTTTTTTATGTATTTTAAAACTTTATTGTTAATAATATTGATATTTTATGCAAAAAACTTAAAAAAAATTTTTTTTCAATTAATTATAAACAATTAAAAATTGATGAAATTTAAATAAAAATCACGTGACTATAAACGCGCCATGAATGATCACCATAGTTTTGACGTCATAATGTTAAAGCTATTTAATAACAGTACAGCGTTAACGGCTATTAATATATATGTATATATAGTATATTTAATATATTAAATATTAATTAACAAAATTAAATAGATCAAAACACTGTATTTATTATTTTTTTATCAACTGCAATGAGTGAAAACTAACATTATGACGTCACACGCGCTCGGGTTTGTTCGGCGTGTTTTCGGTACTGGATTCAAATATTAATTTTTATTTTGAAATAACTTTTGAATTATTGCAAAAAAAATAGAACAAAAATAGTTTTGTTATAAAACTTATATATGATCTTTTCATTTATCACAAAAAAATATTTTTTTCAAAAACCCAATTGCGTAGGAAAATAACAAATACGCAGCAAGGTTGCTAAGACTTGGTAAAAGGTCTCTTGAAGTTGCTGATATGCACCGAGTCATTGCTGAAACCTTGAAATATTGAAAAGTACTTTAAAAGCTTACGTTTATAGAATTAATTTTTTTTGAAGTTATACTTCTTTTGGCGCGTTAGGAAAAATTATGAGAGGAAATTTTAACCCTGAAGTTAGAAGTCAACATTTTTTTGTAATATTTAAATAAACTTTATTTTACTAGATAATGCGTTATAATAAAACCTTCAATGTATTAAATACCCTTTTCCTATTGTTAGTGAAGTTTTTTCTACAAATGTAAAATAAAATTTTTGAAAAGATTTTTGTCTTGTTACGCCAAAGAAGAATAACTTCTAACGCGAGTACATAAGGACCATCAACTTTTTTTTTGTTACATGTGTCTTTCCTAAGGCATCATATTTACGAACTAACTTAGGACTATTAAGTAAATTAGTCTAAGTTACTAATAAGGATATTTAACATAAGAAAGTGTCCAATAACACTACTTACAGTCTCCATAAAGACTCTGTTCTTGTGATCTTTTAACTTTCCACTTAGCACGTAGATTAACGTGCACTAACACTAACTTCTTACTAGAGTTATAGATTAGAATATTGACAAAATAACTGCAGTAAACTGGAAGCAGTGTTGGCCTAGTGGCTTCAGCGTGCGATTCTCATCCCTGAGGTCGTAAGTTCGATCCCCGGCTGTGTACCAATGGACTTTAACATTCGCTCGAACGGTGAAGGAAAACATCGTCTTAGACCCAAAAAGTCAACGGCATGCGTCAGGCACAGAAAGCTGATTTACTGATTGAAAAATGATCATGGAACAGATTCAGAAATCTGAGGCCCAGACCTAAAGAGGTTGTAGCGCCACAGATTTATTTTATTTTCTTGTAAAAGCAAATTCTCTCTTCTGTGTGCGTTGTAGGCCACAGAATGAATGTTTTACATGAATTTTGGTTCAATATGTAACCTGATTTGAAAAGAAAATAGTTTTGTCTGTCAAAGATTTTCATTCAGGTAAGATAAAGATCAAATGCGATATTAAACTGAAGGAGACAGTTAATTTTCTGCCTGTTACCTGCAACGTTCGCCAATTTAACAGCGATCTCCAATGTATCGGGTTTTAAAAAACAATTTATGAACATGTTGATATTTTCCATTTTATCAAAGGTAAGAGAAAATGTTTCAAGAAGGTCTTGGACTTTATTTATCAGTAACAAAAATTATTAGAAGATTATAAGTGATATTTATGATTATATTAATATTTCTTAAAACATATATTAAGGATAAATCGTTTAATTTTTTTTCTGTGTAATTTAAAAAGGCACACTCAGATTTTATTTAACAGAGGGCTAAGGGACTCACCTGATGTTAAGCGATACCGCCGCTCATGGACACTCTCAATGCCAGAGGGCTGGCTAGTGTGTTGTCTGCCTTTTAATTTTATAGAACAGAGGGCTAAGGGACTCACCCTCGCACAGTGGGCTGATAAGCTTAAAGAACTTGGGGGAGAAGATTTGGAGAAAAACCTCAAGATAGAGAGAGATGGAGCCAAATGAAGGATGCCTATCTGAAAATACAAATCATTTGATGCCTTAATCATCAAGATCGAAGCGACTACGAATGAAGGAGCTATCCTCAAAAAGAAGAAAAAAGTGGAATTTTAAAAATGGTAAACCCATATGAAGGGTTATAACACCACTGAATTATTTTTTAAACAAATGCGTTACAACAATCATAAAAGTCCATTAACAATAATGAAATTGTTCGGGCCGTTTAACAGATTCTCGCAGACGTACAGACAAATGAGCTAGCGTTTCAGTGCGACAGGTGCAGTCGCGTACAAAAGTGTATTTTAAACTATTTACATAAATTTGTGAATATAAATAAATTTAGCTTGAAGTTATATTCAATTGATCTGGTGCTATTTGTCTGTTGATGCTGTATTTGTTATTATCATTAAAATAAAATATATTTATTATGAAACATAAGATACAGGTATCACTTATTCCACGTCATTGAATTTGTAGACATCCCTACTCATCGGCATACAACCTTTGTCTACTTTAAGACAGAGGATGTAGACCGAGAGAAAAATCACACCTATTTTAAAACAAGTGTCGCCAAATTAATTATAAGAAGCTTGTCTAGCACAAGTCCCAGCCCCTTTTGTCAACTAGATAATCGTTAACTTTATAGTAAGCCTTTTTACGTAGCTTTTCTTTAATACGTTTCATAAATTTATTAAAAGACAGAGATAAGAGACCCTCTGGGATTTTATTAAAATATACCTTTTCCCAAAAAATAATTACTAACTTTAGATAGTCTAGTACGGGAAAATTGCAGCCTGCGTTTGTTCCGAGTATTAACATTGTGCGTATGTTGTATTCTAGTAAACTTATCACTATTTTTGTATACATAAAGTATATCACTGAAGTATTTCCGAACCAATTCGACTTAGGGTCCTTCAAGATAAGAGCGTACCACTTCTTGAACGGCCGGCAACGCACTCGCGAGCTCTCTGACATTGAGAGCGGCGGTATCACTTAACATCAAGTGAGCCTCCTGCCCGTTTGCCGCCTGTTCTATAAAAAAAAAACATACATAATATTTCCATAAATATACGTATATTCAATAATCCAGTGACATCACAATCCTTGGACCTTGGACCATAGAGTTGCACGTTTAAGCCACTTGATACATTCAATATGTCAAGTAAAATTAAGGATCGCAGTTCCTTGTGAACCCAAAAACTTGGCTTAAAAAGAGTCTTGAAGAGTTCCTTGGTAGGTGGTACTACACCAGGGATACGTCCTTGATTAAATGATTGATTGATTGATTGATGACTGGTAGTAAATTTACGTTTCAGTAAGTCTCTGACGCATCATCCAGCTGTAGCTTGTCAGAGCAGCAGTTCATCTGCCACGAGGGGTTCGGGAGCAAGCGAGCGATCGGAGGAGGGATTAAATTAATTATTATTATATTTTTGTATTACTAGTTTAGCGTAAATAAGATTAAATAAATTTGTACAAGTATATTTTAAATAAATTACAAATGCACTTTTCACGCTAATTGTACGCGATGTATGCGAAAAATGCTCATCAAGCAGTTGCGAACAAAACGATAACTGCAGTACAGTCGGGAACATACTCATTAACTTGTAAAAAAAGTGTAAACAAACGTTTGGTATCATTGCTAACAAAATGTTATTGTATGGTTTAATTAATTTATATATAATATGTTGTCGTAAGAAAGATATGTAGTTAATAATAATTAATTGTTACCTTTTAATGGCCTGAGATTTCTTAAAACTTTTTTTATAGAACTAGATATTATAAAGGGTTCCAGGCCTTTTAATTGGTTTTTGAAGGACCGTAAGTCGCATTGGTTTGCAAATACTACAGTGGTAAGTTCCCTATTGCTGGACAAAAACTGCCTTTAAAGTTTAAACGCTCAGTTGTGGAAAGGACGTCGAGGTGATACGGGTGGAATTTCGAATGCCCCGACGTTCGATGGTCCGATGTTCCAATGGTCCAATGGCCTCGAGGTCCGAAACTGATGATTTAGGTGATCAGCCTTGTGTATAACCAGTATTCTCACAGAAACATTGGTGCAGGGGTTCGTAGCTAGCGCTTTTTCTATGCCTGACATCTTTATTAAACAAGTAACGAGTGCGGAACAATTCTTAAAAGGCCGGCAACGTACTTGCGAGCCCCCTGGCATTGAGTGTCCATAGGCGACCGATATTTTCGAACCAATTCGACTTAGGGTCTTTCAATAAAATAGCGTACCAATTCTTAAAAGGCCGGCAACGCACTCGCTAGTCACTGGCCCGTTTGCCCCCAGTAATATAAAAAAAATGCTATTGTTCTACATGACTGTACCGAATATTCGTAATTGCTTTAAAACTCATATGGAGTTTTTTAATAACAAAGTATTTTACGGCAAGAATTCACCAGATTTGTTTTCAGGGAACAAAATAACGTTGAAATGCACCCAACTTTGTTAAAACCATTGTATACGTCAGGGAATGCTCCGATCGAGTCAATTAACCGTTAATTTTAATGTTCCTTTGGTTAATAATTGAAATTCGCTAATAGTTTTTGTTTTTTGTATTTGTATTTATTAGGTTTACGACATCACACACAATACTTAATTTACTAATTATTTTACAAAAACTTACATCTGAAATGAGTGACAATTAACGTAAACACAAGTTTCACAAACAAAAAATAAAAATTTAAAATTTAAAAAATACAATTAAAACATAATATACAAGGATTAAAACATAATATACAAGGATTAAAACATAATATACTTTTATGGATCATAGTTTATTTTAATTCGATTTGATTTATTATTATTCGTTTCATAATTTAGAATCATTACTGAATAAAAGTACGAATGTTCGACCAATCAGGGGCGCCATCTTGACTTTGGATAGGGCGTTCAGAGAACACAGGTTAGTTTTGATTAAGTATTCAGTGGAGCATTGTGGTGATGAGACGTTAGACCGAGTGCCTTGAACCCGCTGCTCGTTGTAATTTAATTTAATGTGTTATTTGTAATGTTAAATGTCAATCTAAATTAAATACTGTGCGATAATTTCTGTCTTTTGTGCTCGCACTATACCCACATAACGCCCATTAAACCCGCTCAAGACGAGGTCCATATCGTCACTATATACTTTGATGAATCAGTTAAAAATAGACGATGCTATCTATTTAGGTCTGGGCCTCAGATGAGTATCTTTTTTATGATCATCTAATAGGCCACCTGTGTCTCACGCCGTCGTGTTTGATCTAAGGTAACATTACCTCAAGATGTTTTATTTCGTACGAGCGAATGTTAAATATTATTATTGATTAATTATTTTGAGTAGCTTTTTGATAATCCACAGCTTTCTTATAAGATAATGTGTGTACTCCTATTTCACCATGCCTCCTGCTGATAGAAGACAAATCTTTGTTTTTAATATATTTCATTATTATTTATTACTTAAGATGACAAGTGGAACATGGCGTAATGGTTGCAGCTCCTTATAAACGTTGTGTAAAACAAAAAAACTTATTAAAAAGAGTGTCGGAGAGTTTATTGCCAGTTCTTCTCTTCCGTTCTACGCCTTTGAGAACTGGCAGTAAATGTAAAATTAGAAGCAGTTAATGTATATTTCTTTTTTGACGTTCATAAGTGTACATTGTGTTACCTATATGAATAAATGATTTTTGACTTTTGAATATTTACAATACATGATTACATATGTACAAAGAACATTATTACCAAGATAATTTACTCATCATGATTTGTCTCCTATGTCTAATGTATCTCCAAATATGACAAGTAAAATAACATTGCGTACCAATTCTTAAAAGGCATTGGCAATTTTGGTGCGGTCCGTGGGCGGTATACAGCGGACTGTGAAATCTGTCTTAAAAATTTATATCTATTGAATGTCAGGAGTATCTGAATAGTATATGTAATGTATGTATGAGCAAGCTGCACTAGATGACTAAATATAGGAGAGGGTGAGACGTAAGGACCTAACAACCCTACGGATCCCTAAGCCCTACAGACGTACCCTAACACATAAATAGTGAATATATAAATATATAAATGAGTACGGGATGTCTGCACCAAGAGACCTAAGGTAACCGTCGGAGTCCTACGGGTAGGGTCTAAGGTTCGAGGTGGTGGTATTATCTCAAAGCTATAGGGCTTGACCACGATAATTAAGGGCTTGAAGTAGTCTTCGCCACTTTGAGAGGAAGTGAGAAATAAATAAGACAGAGCAATATTCACATCTGATTTATTGTTATAAAACAATATCTTAAATACTAATTACACCTATTCACACATACATGATATTATTCTAGTGAGTTGTTGGTGTTTTGCGCATCTTCAGCTGTTTAGATTTAAAACACACGTGAGCTGTGTCAGCAATTGGTTGATGTTCAAAATGAAATCTGAACAGGTGATATCATTTACCATCAGGTTCTGCCCGTTTGCTCACAAACATAAATACTTGCTCAAATATCCATAATACTTGCTTAGGAATCAGATAGAGATATCTAAAATGGAGACCAAATTTGAAACTGCTCTTTATAAAAAAATCTGTGAGCATTGTTGGCCTAGTGGCTTCAGCGTGCGACCCTCATCCCTGAGGTTCAAACCCCGGCTGTGCACCAATGGACTTTCTATCTGCGCATTTAACATTCGCTCGAACGACGAAGGAGAATTTGTGAGGATATCGACTTGCCTAGATGCGACGACGTGTGCACAGCAGACTTATTATCTACTTGCCTTTAAGACAAATGATGAACAGATACGGAAATACTGAGGCCTAGACCTAAAAAGGTTGTAGTGCCACCGTCTTTTTTTTATTTTTCAATACTTCCTCCTTTCGTGGACTCATCTGGATGGTAAAGGTGTCCAAAGATTCGGATTAGCAACATACAGGCTATGAACTAAAATGTCTTATGAAAAAGAATTTTCTTAATTTATTTTAGACTTCATAACCGTTGCACGTCTATTGTACGCGTTAATGAAGATCATAATTTAATTAGAAGATTTTATCAACGCCCAAATACAGTAATTAATGAGCAATAATTTACCAATTTGTAAGATTAACTGAATATTGACAATTTCGTGAGATTTTTGTTTTATTAAATTTTGTAAGGAAAGCCTTTGCTCGCGATTTCGTGTGAACAATATTTCTTCGAGAACTTTTTAGTAAGCTAAATATATATATATATATATTTAAAAAACATATAAATATATTTAACTAAAATGGAAACGGGCTGGTCAATACCTAGACAACAGATGAAAATTAAAAACACAATGGAAGTAACCACCCGGAAAAAGTGTGGGTAGACAAGAGGGTGGGGTGGTACTTGATAGTACTAGCAAAAATAAAAAAGCTTTATTATTGAATAATTATTAATAAAATCAGTGACAACCTCTTTAGGTCCGGGCCTCAGATTTGGTTGTTCAATCTAATATCTAATATAATTTAATCAAGTAGGTAATCAGCCTCCAGTGCCTGACACACGCCGTCAACTTTTTGAGTCTAAGGCATGTCGGTTTCCCCACGATGTTTTCCTTCACTGTTCGAGCGGATGTTAAATGTGCACATAGAAAGAAAGTCTATTGGTGCACAGCCGGGGATCGAACCTACGACCTCAGATATGTCGCGCTGAAGCCACTAGACCAACACTGCTCAATTATTAATAATTATATTATTATTATTATTATGTTTAGTTTAGTCTTGGGCTTATGTCAAATGGAAATCGGTGACTAACAGCGAATAGTGCGCCACCTAACGGACAATAATTATGTAATTAAAAGCACAGATATAAAAGTTTATTATCACTATGCTAACTTAGCATGAGATATAAATTTCTTATTGTTGTAACACACAAATATACACACACACTTTAATGTATCAATAGTCCCTATCATCCAATTGTTAGACCTTCCGAAATCCATTTAAAACATCAGTTATATTATGGTAAGAGTAACCCGCAAATGTCTACAAGACATTTAAAAAACTGTGGCTCAGGCAGAATGAATCAATCCTGGTACACTGTTACCTAAGCCTTAAACTTTTACCGTGGTTTCATAAAACCACACAATCCTTTTATTTTACATTCTAAAATAAAGTCAAATCGCTTGTAATAAGAAAATACTTTTGATGTTAAGTTCGCCTATAGTTTGATAGATGGCGCTGCATGTCAGTTCAATCGCGGTATCGTTGTGTTTCCTTACTAATCACTGAAAACTGTACTGTACACAACCTTCCAACAGTACTTTTTTTTAAATGGTTTACGTATTGACGTAAATGGCTGACTACGCGAGCTTTCCACCGCTTTTCATTTAAAAAGCTTCTATTAATTATAAACGCGAAAGTTGAGATGTTCGATACTCTCACGAAAAAAATAATAAATAGATTTTAATAAAACTTTACAATAATAAAGCTCATATATCAACGTTACATATATGCTATGATTTATAAAGATAGTATGTAAATTGTCCGAAATATAAATGTCACAATAGTGGTACATTTTTTCCCTCTCACCATCAATGGACTTATTAATAATTACTACCATTAATGAACACGTAATGTTATAATATTTGTGTAAAGTGAATCTTTAGAATACACAAGTGTCTTTGTAATACACACGTTTTTGTGTTTGTTTCTTGGCATAATTGAATTCATTTAAATATAGACATTAATTAGATTAGCATTTATTGAATAGGCAATAGTTTTAGGAACGTTCACTATATGTAGTAACACAGTAACATACAACTATTTATGTTTTCACCATAAATATAACACTCAGACTATGTGCCAAGCAATTCTAATACATGACAATTACGGCGAAAATGAATTTTACAAAAATAAAAATATTACACTTCCAATTTTAGTTTTTTTTTTAATTATCAGCCCACTGCTGAATATATCAAGCTCTGGAATTAGTGTTTATTATGTTATATTCGCAAAGAATTCGAATGAGAGGTGCCTAAACTCCTAGATTGGTGACAGGTGAAATTAGGAAGATTCTGCTGATTTTGATTTAACGATAATGGACGACAATATTAAGGTGTTTCTATTCTGTACTTGACAATTTAATTGGTATAAGAACGAAACACTGGCAAGAGATCTCCAATTATGACATTATTTAAATTTTCGTTACATTTAAAATACTACTACGACATCTAGTGTCGAGTAGTGAAGTTATTTGAACAAAATAATTAAGAATGAAAATTAATTAAATGAAAATTTATTAAAAGCCAGTGGGGTTTTAGCATATATTTCTGTATCTATCGTAATATTTACGTGATCTGCCTTTTGTGCGTCATACAAGAGTCTAATACCTCAGTGTTGAGGTTCGCACAATGTATCACTTCAGAACTTTTAATGTTATTTAATTAAATATTCTCTTAAAACTGTTTTTTAAACAATTCAAAATTAAATAGGAAGTTAAGCTTAATTTTATAATACGATTGAAACACGTCCAAAAGTACGCGTAACTAATTATGCACTTGATAAATCATTATAAATTTCACACTATATATGACTTGGTGTGGTCATCAAGCCTCCAAGGTCTTATTCCAGGTCCCGCTTGCAACTTGTTAAGCGCAAATTCGGCCCACATGGAGTACTGTTACTTCGGGGCGGGAGCTTACCAGTACCAGCTCGCGCTCGACCCCTTGGCGAAAAAAATATTTATTCATATAGGAAACACAATGTACAGTTATGAACGTCAAAAAAATGTGAGCCGTCACGGGACGCCTGGCAGATGTGAAACATGGACATTATTTTGTAAAAGTAATATGCAGAAAAGAACATATTGTGATAGGAACTAAATATGTATGTCATAATGATATAATAAAATACTACGATTTTTTTCCAGATGACTATTTATTGAATAATATTTTCATTAACTACAAAAATTTAGGAATTTATTTCAAATCGTGATCAGTGACTTCGAAATACTCATACCGTACACACTACTGCATATAGACTGTATATACTCGTATATACCATCATACAGCGTTGTTCTGTGTTAATGTTTCACATCAAATGCTTCTAATTTTACATTTTTACCTCGACGTCCCTTCCACAACTGAGCGTTTAGGTCAGTTTTGTTCACCACCACTAATGACATAGTAACGCATAGTAACCTGCTGCCCACCGAAGTATTTCCCCCTGTTCAAAATAATTGGGAAATCTCCACGGAAAACTGCGTTATATGGGGGACGGAAATACCGTTATACGAAAATGCGTTATAGCGTGAGTACTACATTTAATATTTACTTTTCAAGTATTTAATTATGACATGTATTTATGTTTCGTTAGAAATTAAATAATTCCGTAATATACTTTTTAACATGCAGAAAACTATGTTTTTAATTTTTAATCATAGTTACATTGATAAATAGAGATTGTCAAATGTAAAATAAAGTCTATCTATTTCTTATTTCCACAATTTATTATTTCTATTATTACAAATTAATAGAAATAATAAATTGTGGATGAGCAGTGTTGGCCTAGTGGCTTCAGCGTGCGACTCTCATCACTGAGGTTCAAACCCCAGCTGTGTACATGGACTTTTTATGTGCGCATTACATTCGCTTGTACGAAGGAAAACATCGTGAGGAATCGTGCCTTAGGGTCCCAACACGACGGCGTGTGTCACAGGTTGATCACCTACTTGCCTATAAGACTAATGATCATGAAACTGATACAAAAATCACAGACCTAAAAACTTTAAGAAACGTTGCACAACTGAGCATTATTTTAGGAAATTTTTGCCGCGCACCACCACTATGTTGCTGTTGCCCACTGAAGTATGTCGAAACCAATTCGACTAAGGCCCTTCATGAAAATAGCATACCAATTCTTAAAAAGCTGGCAGAACTCTTGCAACCCTTCTGGCAGTGTCAATGGTGAGCCTCCTGTATCATAAAAAAATATCTAATAAAAGAAACACGTAAAGAGGTTGTACCACGTTGAGAATCTACTCATTAGAATCACATTGATTTCGCTTTCGCAGTCCGCCATCTAGCGTTGGGTAGTGGCAACTTTTTAATTCGGCAAATTGGTCAAAGAAATCTAAACTAGATTAACAGACTATATGCAAATAACGAAAATCTAAAAATCCTTAAAGATAAGCATAATTATTTTAAATATATATATATGTTGTACCACGTTGTTGCCATACCTCGCAGATTTCACATCTATATATATTACGCAAGATTTCACATATAATACAGTCATATGAAACTATTTTTTTAATTTCGATAAAACCAACCCTTGAACAGTAGCGGACTGTTTGTGTGTGCGTAATTTGTGATGGTGTGCTATCCGTGTGAGATGGAGGGTGGAAACTGTAAGTACAGATTACAAAACAATATCTCTTATATTCTGTTCATTATTTATTTTAGCCTTTAATTCAGATACTTTTACATTTAACCGCGTTTCTATTTTAGGTATGGTTGTGCTTCTTTTAGCAAAGGCCAGCTCGAAATTTGACACACCTGTAGCTGTGTATGCTGCCGCTATAATAACCCATAATTTATTTTAACTATGGGTTATTACTTCCATAACTTGTTCATTACAATATATTTTCATTTTGTACTTGTTAAATTTTCTCATCGTTAACGGATCCTACGCCAATATGGACTCTGACTAGATTTATGAATGGAATCTCGCTGAAGGGCCTTCACAGGTCAGTTTGGGATGTTTTGGTGAGTGTAGGTAGCTGCCGGAGCGTAGGTTTACCAAACGTAGCATAACGTAGCAATGCCGGAGCGTAGTACTGCTTCAGCGTAGCTATGGCGCAGCGTAGCTAAGACGGAACGTAGCTTGGCTGTATTGTAGCACACCTAACGTAGCTATGGTAGAGAGGTGATAAGTAGAATTATGTATTCTGCCTCGACAATGATGAAACTCAGCTGCAGCTATTAATCCAAAAAAGTCTGATCACTCCATGTTAAATGCGGTAGAAATTAAAAGTGACCCCACATCTCTACGCAACGCCAAAGGATCAAGCCTCTCGGAAAGGGACTGGTCGTTGATGATTCGAACCACTCTTCGTTAATTACGGTCAACTCGAAGCTGATGCTGGGGAGCTCCCAAAGGTGAGAACAGTACTCCATGTGGGGCTTATGTGCTGTACGGATTAAGCAACATATCGGCTTACTATACAATTAAACGCGCTATAATTTCGTTTTTGTCATCTATTACTTTTCATAGACACCATACATTCGTGTAGGCAAAGTTTGTGCATCCGCTTGGAAAATAACACGTACACATTTGTAAGAATTGACGCTGCTATCGCTACGACTAATCTCCGCCACCCTTCCGTAATAGGCCATCTCCCCGTTTCCATGACAACGGTCGAAAATGGCCGCGCGTACCCCCGACCCGTGTGGCAGTATATAAGCGGCCAGCCACGCTCAAATCTTCAGAGCGCCAGTGCAAGTTGCACTGTGCGATTGTGTTTATATGTATTTTTATACGCTCGAGAATTTTCGCTTTTATTTTTGTAATAAACTTTTATTTATTTTTTTCGTTTATTTTTATTTATTTCTGTGTGGTGCCTGCGTCCATGAAGGTGAGTTTAAGTTAAGATGCTTATTACGCGAATTATCGATTTGACCACGGTGTAGGTAAATTTGAGCTCAGAGCGCTTGCGATAAAGTTTCTTTTTGTTCGATAGCGTCGCCAGGTAGAAAATAATTAAAGCAGGAATGGCGTAGATATCGCTGTTTCGTTCTAAATCGCGGTTTAAGAGGTGAATCTCCGTTTGCAGCATCAAAAGATTTTTATTATTTTTTCCACCAAATTGTATAGCCTTTGAATGCGTTCGCGACTATAATTTTCCACATTTTCCACATTTTCCGTCTATTTTTGACTTTTTTAAACCTTTGTCTGTCTCCATTGCGTATCTTCTATCAAAAGCCTTTTGTCCTTTGTCAAACATCTTTCAATCTTCAAAATCGTTTTGTTTGTTTTAATATAATTAGTTGGAGGATATTTCTCTATTTTGCAAGAGACAAATAATTTATCTAAAAATAGAATCGTCGACGACCAGTCACTTTTCGAGCGGCTTGATCCCTTGGCGTTGCGTAGAGATGTAAGATATCTCTGTGTTTAGAGTTGTTCGGATTCGAACTCGGTTCCGTGAGGCAAAATTTTTGGAATCTGAAATTCATTTGACATTTCTGTCCGGAGATACGCCAGTTATGTCTATGTGTAGGGTTTTTATCTGTCAACTTAGACATAGTTTCCTGAAATTCCATGTTTTTGGCTGGGTCCTTTCACCTTGTTAATGATTAGAATTTCTTTTAATAAAGAATGTCATTTATATTCCTGGATCATTGCTGATTCTTTCACCAAATATTATCCGTCCATTTTTTTTTAAGTCAACAAATAATATGATAAATTGATTCTAAATTTACATTTACTACCAGTTCGCAAGTCAAGTAGAGCAGGCAAATGTTTAGGCAGAACTAAAAATACTAATTCCGAGAAAACATTTAAGATTATAAATATATGATGAGCTGATTTGGCCTAGTGGCATCAGCGTGAAACTCTCATCCCTGTTGTCGTAGGTTCAGTCTCCGGCACCAATAGACTTTCTATGTGCGCATTTAACATAATAAAGAAAATATATTGAACCTTGCCTTAGACACGATGGCGTGTGTGCCTATAAGCCAAATGATCATAAAACAGATACAGAAATCTGAGGCCCCGACATAAAAGAGCTGTAGCCTAAACATATTTTAATAATGTGATATTTTATCACTCATATTCTATATAAAATTCGTTTTCTTGCCACAATGTGTGGCAGAATTAGCGAACTTTAGATTGTATTGCACATTTTTGTACCACATTATTTTCATTAAGTTCGGTGGCCGTTGTTGGAGGGATGTACGAACAAATAAAACTCTTTGTTTTAAACTCTGTGTTTGTGTAAATTGACTTTAATCGTTTAAAACAAGAGCTTATAAACATAAAAATAAAGGTAGTGGGGTTGCAACGCAAACAAAAATCTGTAACTTATTTATGGGTTCTCAAATCTAAGAGACACTTTTGTTACCTATGAAGAATATAAGTATAGTCAACATATTGTATCTCGGAAACGCGAAATGTTACATATACATTTATTATAAATGAAAAACTAAAGGGCCCAAAATGTGCGATGATGCAAACATTTGGTTTGCTCTTCTAATTATTAACTAAAAAATATAAATGTAACTATTGTAAGATAGAATAACGCACCACTGATTTTTGAATACATCTAATATATAAAATTTTCGTGTTACAATGTTCGTTCCCATACTCCTCGGAAACGGCTCGACCGATTCTTATGAATTTTTTTATGCACATTCAGTAAGTCTGAGAATTGGTTACTATCTGTCTTAAGTAATAAGGGATGCCCACCCCAAAATCATTGGTTTTAATTTTTAGACAAAAAAAAATTGTTTTATATTTTTATGATATACAAAAATACATACAACCAATTAATATTCACCTACCATTTTTTATTTGTTAGTTAAGAACTTATAACTTGAACTCTGAGGTTTATATAGAGAAAAAACACATAAAAACCTAAAAAGTTTAAAAAAAAACAGAAAACCAAACAATCTCTGGGGTAGCATAGCAAAATGTTCCATGTTGGTATATACTAAATAGGTAGGCTAGGCGGGGGCATCTAGTAATATATAAATATATAATGAGTACAGCCTTACAGCTTAATATATAAGACTTAATTATTCACGTCATAAATATGCAAGAAAATGCACATTCAAGAGTACTTCAGTACAATGAAGTCAGCAGATTTGCGAACAGATAGATATGCTAATATTTTGAAGGGTTTCCATCGTGGATTCTATCGTCGATCAGAAAAGCTTTCTCAATATAACCTTTGGAGGGTTATCTGATGTCTGCATCTGTTTCTTGAGACAGCCTTTGTAATAAAAGTGAATTGAATAACTTACCTTAGTAAATAGTATAGGTGTGTATGAGTGTGTATTTGTGTGACTACTCGATACTCTCATCCATGTGGTCGTAGGTTTAATCCCCGGTTCACCAATGGACTTTTTACGTCAAAGGTTTAGGACATTTTCTATTTTTCATACATTAATCAAGCAATTTTCGTAACGATATAATTTAAAAAAAAAAAGTAAAAAAGTAAATTTTCTGGGTAGCTGTTTTTTAGATACGACCATGGTCTATGCTAATGTAACGTGTGTGAGGCGCATGCTGATCACCTACTCTCATCACCAAATAAATTTTTGTAATACCATACATTACCATATATATTACATTATTATAATATTTTTTCTCACTAAAAATGTAATTATTTGAGAACTAAATTGTCTTTGAACCGAATCAATGCTGACTCATCAAATATACTTTACTTTGATCGCCTTTATCGATAAATCGGCACAAATGTAATATTTCAATACAGCTTAAACTGCCAAACATATTACTTACCAAATGCGAAACTCCAATGTGTTGCTGCTATAGTATTTATTATTTTAAGCTTAGGTTTTTAAAATCAAAAAAAATTAAAAGTAAAAATTAAAACTAAATATATGTGAATACAAAGTAATGAATAAGTAATCAACCTAAAACATTTAGAGTTCGTTATTTCATAAAAATTCCCTTAAAACAATTGTTTTAATCTAATTCCTAATTAAACAAAATATTCGAACAACAATTCAATTTTTTTATAGATGTGGCTTCACTGATACATAGACAATTACTATCTAGACTAACTTATAATTAATTTACTTATAAGGATTTAACATAAATTGCCCAATAATCTTAAAAGTCTCTAATAAATGGAAGACAACAAACTTTCAATATTATTAATCAAATAAAACGTCTGTTAAACACATCAGATAATTAACATTCAAAGTTCATATAGTGACACACCCGTAACAAATGACATCAAACTCAACAATTATTTTAGTTGAACTGATATATTCCAAAATTTCAAGACAATGAAAGAAACATCCATATTTCATAGACATAATATATCAAAGAAATGGAAATACTAAGAGAATAATATATGTCTTACAAACGATACTTGAGATGTAGATTTTCATATTCAAGTGAGTATACTTGAAAGATATGCTTCGCTTATCTCCTGCAAGTTAGATACTTAAGATTTTTATTTTATTTTATTGAAGTTTACTACATAATGCTATATCTACAGTTGTAACGACATATCCTACATTAACTACTAGTTCGCAAGTCAAGCGTAGAGCGGGCAAGAAGAACTGGCAAGAAACTCTTCGCCACTCTTTTTAATCGCCTAGTTTTGAATCATACAAGGTGTTTGATATGGGGCAAATCAATCCTAAGGATTAGGATCATACAAATTTATAAAAAAAGAGGAGTTTATATCTTAGATTTGTTATGTTTCGAGTATTATAGTGGTGAAAGTCACTTTTTGTTTTAAAATATCTTTTTGTACATACAACAACGCTTCAAGAATATGTTGACGAGATAGTGTCACAATATTTAAATCCTTCAACTTATTGCGTAACATCAATGTTACACGAAATTTAAAAAAAAATTAAATACTAGCAATTTTTCTCATTCTAGTTAGTTCGTTTGGAGGTCTACGCCGTAGAGCCATCTACGAATTATAAGTGTTATTTTACGCCAGACGGGCAACCCAAACAAATAATTCCTCTTTTTACCGACTTGAAAAACCGTGTGTGTGTTCCTTGCCTTGAAGCTTTGACTTCCTCGGCTTCATTTTCCGTCTAGCGAGCATTCTCTTGAGGTAAATTATTTAGAATCCCGACCTGACAAATTCCTATACATCTACCTTTCGTGTAATCAAGATGCTACTTGAGGATTCAATTTTCAACCCATTAACTCAGATGATGGACGTTCCTTAACTCTTCACTGGATATTTTCCTAATTGATTGGTTGCCTCCGGTTTAAATGAATTAACTTTAGATTAACGAGTTAAAAGGCTTTAATCTAAATAATGTTATTTATACAATTAACAGCAAATCTTTCGCGATCCATTAATCTTTTGTAAGATTGTTAAAATTACTTATTTCCAACAAATTATTTACAATATTCCTAACCTAAGTAATAGTGATTAATAATTAATAAAATGAAAATTAAAACAAATTTTAAATGTTTTGTCCTTGTGGTAGACCTTTACTGTTGGCATTTCCTTTATTGCGATTCTTATTCATTGAGGAACCAACTCTGGGGTCACTTAGCAGAGCAGCACCTAGCCAACTTAAATCTTGAAATCACTTGCAGCCCAAAACTCCAAAGGGAACAAGATCAAAATTGAAGGATATACTCTTATATTCTTTTCTAAATTAATAAGAATCTCTTTCTTCAGTCGATTCATGTCTGAGCGTTTTCAGCGTGGAAACATCTGGACTATTTCCACCGGTTTCTGTACGCCGCACTTATAACAGCGTCTAGTTTTGAGGACGATGATTCTTTCACTTAATCGGTTCATCTGGTTGGTGAACGGCCACGTCATAAACAGACTGGTATTTCCCAAGTCCCAACCAATTTGAGTTAGGGTCCTTCAAAGAGTGTACCAATCCATTAAAGGCCGACAACGTACTCGCGAGCCCTCTGGCATTCAGAGTATACACGGTATCACTTAACAGGTGCGCCTCCTGCCCAACACCAACCTGGGGTCAACACCCCTGTCTGACAAATTGATGCAGCCAGAGATAAGAGTCGCTGAAGCCCTGTTCTTCTAAATTACATTGATTACTCGGGTAACAATTTAAAATTAATTGCAAA
This sequence comes from Pieris melete, assembly GCA_963693345.1. NCBI lineage: Eukaryota > Metazoa > Arthropoda > Insecta > Lepidoptera > Pieridae > Pieris > Pieris melete. The sequence goes on along the minus strand of CAVNZK010000325.1, from coordinate 288,619 downwards.
TTTAATTACGCATCTGTTGAACGATTTCATAATTAATTTTAACAAATTATTGACGGCGGAGTTATTAAACTATTTGAGCTATTCCCCGGAAAATGTTTTAATTTTCGTTCTATTATTAATGATCGGTTTACGAAGCATGGTTAAATGGTCACACATGCTTCTATATTATAGAGAAACAGGCACGAGGCGCACTTGATTAGTGGTGCCGTCACCCATGCGCAATGCAAGAGGGCTCACAAATGCCTTTAATAATTTAATTTATAACCCTGCAATCAGCCTCTTGGCTTTTACCAGATAAATATATAGTAATAGTTGCATTATTCTTACTTTTCTTTTTTTGCGTCTAAGGCGCAAACGAACTGTTGTGGTCTCTGGCAGAATGACCAGCGCTGTGGAACAAGTCTGCTGTAGCATAATGCTGAGCCAGTGCCTGTTACAACCACAACACACACATGACACACTTAAATGTACCTTATTCCTTTAAAAAAATATATTTTTAACTAGCTGCCCCAGCGAATTTCGTTTCGCCATATGATTTTACTTAGCCTACCTTTTAGTAGATACATGCCAATATATGGAACATTTCGCTATGGTATCCCACAGAGATTACTTTAGTTAATTTCGTGCAATGTTTCTCTCCATAAAAACCTTCCATCCTCAAGATTATCAAAATTACTCTAATTAGTCCAGCCTTCAAGTTTTCCGCTTAGCAATAATTACTGAATTATTAATTATTTTGTGATACATTTTTATAAATCTAAGTACGATATTCAAGGGTTTTTATTATTATATAAATCACATGTATCCTTTAACAAAGCAGGTATTAATTCATTATTGTTTGCGTAATCGGTATGCTACTGTGAACAAAGAACCTCTCATGAAGAAAATTACAGCGCGACCAGGTTAATAGTGTAGCCATCCTGCGTTAGCGGAAGCGTGCCTTTAATCCTCTCCGACAGACAGGTGTTAGTGGGGTAACCTCCTGGATTCCCCCTCATCATCCCCATATGTACATCGATTCGCCCACGACAGTAGGGTTGAGATTTTAAAACATTAATTACAAAATCAGTGAACTATATTTTCAGCTATTGTTAACAATACAATCGCGAGGGTAGAACACAAAAGATGGGGGATGCGTAATGAACACTTTAATTAAAAATCTGTAGTGTATGTATGCGAAATTATATATCTATTTAAATCTAACACAACTATAATAACAGGTAATTCGATCGCGGTCTATACATACACGCTCATTTAGATACGCTAATTGTTACTTATAATTCGGATTTAGATGTTATTTAAACCTCGGAACCTAATGACAAGATGACGGACACTTCTTTTCTAAAACCGAGGGTCTAATGCCGGTGTTATGACGTTTTTAATTGCGATACTTATTTGTTGAGCAAATCACTTAGTAAGCGCCACCATAAATATTTAATTAGGGCCTGTGCACTCGAACCCCACGGCCAAATCTACAAGGGAACAAAATCAAACTTGGAGGAAAGACTCATATATTTAATACGTTTTTTTTTTCTACGTTTAAAAGGAGACATTTTATGATAGATTTTTCAGTTATAACATTAGGAAATGATGCTGCGTTTTCTTTATAAAATGTTTAAAAAGATTCTTTAGACATTCAAACGATGAAATCAATCATGTCCTTGGCATTTGGTAATTTAAGCGTTCTGGAGTGAATTGTCAAAAACATCTCTATAAACAGGTAATATTTAATTGTTTCCATTGAATAGGTTCTAAACTGGAATTCAAATTACCACCGTTAGAATCCTACTATGATGAATATAGGCTATATATTTCAAAAAACTTAGGGTATGAAATTACTATGGCGTAAAGAAAAATTTGAAAATTCTTTTAACTCCCTGAAAGTATATAGACTATAAGTTTTAACAACAATAATTATTAATATGACAATTTGCATGCCTATTTTTATAATTAATCAATCTGAATGCACCACTTTCATCGCTAATAAACAATTTATTTTATTATTTAAAAAAAGTAGGCGTCAAATTGATAGCATCCTTTTTATTGAGAACTGCAGTACTCGCATTAATTCAGCAAACTTAAATCCTAAATCTTTCGGTTTACCGAAAGATTAGAAGTCTTTAGACTTAAATCCATAACTTTTTGTAGATACCGATGTTTTCTAGAAAACTATAGTACATTGTATTCAATAGTTTCCCCACTAACATGGGGGATGAAAAATAGATGTTGGCCGATTCTCATAGATACCGGATAAGCACAAAAAAATTCATCAAAATCGGTCCAGCCGTTTCGGAGGAGTATGGCAACGAAAACTGTGACCTGAGAATTTTATATAAAGATATATCCTTTGTTCATCATATTATTGGTGAAATAGTTTTTCAAACCCTGTCCTTTTGGAGCCTAATCAAATCTTTCCTCTTTATATTAGGGTAGGTGGCGTGCCTCTAATCCCTAAGGTCGTGGGTTGTGAACCCGTAATCTACGTGAGGAAACCAAAAGCAACATTTTTTCTAATATAAACGACCCTCCAATCATAATAATTTCGCGTTTATAATTCTTTAGTTTCCAGACAATGGAACGCGATGTTCAAAAACCTTTTGCCCGCCATTTAAATGTCAAAATGACATTTTCGTTGTATGTCAAATGTTCCCCTTTTAGTGCCTCGGGGCTTTTAAGGGTAAGGGCGTGAAGGGAAAATAAATATATTAATATATACCGTCGTATATATGTATAATATAGCCGGGACTTAGCCCTAAGTATAGCGTCATTTGGATTTCACATTGTAAGTAGTTAATCAATAAACATAATTGAAAATCTAATTTAGTGTAATCTATAATAATAATTTTACTATACATATAGTTACATTACGTCAAGGCAGAATTCAAAATACTATCCGTATCATCGTTCCACAACGGAGCGTTTTTGCTGCGCAATAACACTATGTGGAACCGACTGCCCACTGAAGTATTTCCGATTCAATTCGACTTAGGGTCCTTCAAGAAGAGCGTACCAATTCTTAATAAGCCAGCAACGCACTTTCGAGCCTATGTACATTACAGTAATTTATCTAATTAAACTGAAGTGCAAAATGATTAACGATTCTTTCACTGTTTAAATAATTACGGACGACACAGTAACCGCACATTACGACGGTAATTTTGTCGAATGTCTAGAACGTAATAATTTATTACCACTCTTTTCGCGGAAATATTATGACCATGATATATTTACTAAAACTATCTTTTTGGTTGTTGCGATCTATTTCAGGAAAATAAAGTTAGGTAATCGAGTATTACTAACATCGTGTACGAAAATAATTTCCGTAGAATAAATGTTTTGGGAAATTCTGAAAATAAATACAGTTACACATCACCCAAGGAAATCAAAAATGAGAAAACATTAAAACAGTCGTCAGTGCTTTACGACTTTTTCCCCGATTCAAACGATTATTTTACATTTTTAAATCTTGTCAAATATCCCTATTGATGCGCTTATTTGTTTCATTTTTCGTATATAATATTGTTTATCTATGTAATCTATTTTGGCTTTCTGTACTGTCTAAGTGTTTGTTTTGTAATATTATGTATGTTAGCTGTAATATTACTTATAATTAAATAAACAAATAAATAAAATAAATATCCCAACAAGATTAATACCAATAAAGATTCTCCTAAATGCTGGGGAACTATTGACAATAGAGCAATGTACTACAGTTATATAGAAGACATCAATATCCAGACTAATATATAATATAAACATATCTTTAGATATTATTCATACAATCCGCTTGACAATGGAAGCTATTTCTGTTTCTGAACGCATTGAATTGTAAATTTGACCATTCAAGCGAGGTGATAATCCATGAGATGGCGGTGGGGTATCACCAGAAATGTAATGCTATTTCAATATTTATTGTAGCGGCTTAGAGGACATAAATAATACTAGCGGCCTATATAATAATACACTGTTGGGCTATTTCACATAGTTTGAAAATATATAGCCTTAGAACTTTTGTATGAGTTTGAAATTATGACGCTAATTTCATATTATTAATATTCGTAATGACTCGTGTTAGTTCGAAATTCAAATCACGTAGTATTTCAGTTTACGCGTTTGAAATTTTAAAAAAATGTTTGTTTTAGTTCGAAATTCAAATCCACGATCACCTTCTACTTCAGCTTGAGAATTCCAAATTTAAAAAACCACTTGTTTGTTTGAAATTCAAATAGCAACCATCGGATTCGAACTTAACCAGTCATAATCCATCGTATTCGAAATTCAAATAAGCAATTTTAAAATTTCAAACTTAGAACGTTGACAATGCACAGCCAATTAGCAATCCGGTACCGAGGCACTTGCTGATCGTGAAGTAGTTTGGGAAATCTCTAATTAACCAATACTTTTACAAGTCCCAATGGGGTATGGGGCATCTTTGTCACAATATTTTGAAGACCAATACAAGCTTCAGCATGCGACTCCCCTCCCATCCCTTAGGATCAAAACCCAGCTGTGCACCAATGGACTGCTGATCACCTACTTACCTATTGAATTGACAAATAATGAAGCAGATACAAATAACCCAGACCTAAAAGGGTCGAAGCGCCACTGATTTTTTAATTTTATCAAGGGGCCTGTATTGTCTGGGAATTATAATTAATATATAATAATTATTAATTTAATGATAATTAATATATTTGCATGCCTATTTTTATATGGCTAATGGTTTATTATTTATAACGTGAACTAAAGTAGAAATCCCTTAACACTTTGATACAATTAAAACGAACGTTTCACGCTCCCGAAATACGTGCGATAATCTGACATACAACTGACATACCCTTTGAGACTGACCAGAGTTCTGATGTATTACTTATTTTGAAATTTACTGATAGAACTGAAACTGACAGATGCCTATTTAACGATAAACCACTCTTTCCACTCTTTGCTTTTCAAGAAATGATGATCCAAATGGTGCTACAGTACCTGGGGCTGTCAACGGGGGTGTGTTATGGCAGAATTTCCATTAATTTACGAGCAAATATTTAACTTTAATAGTCAAAATAAATGAATGAGTGGCGCTACAGCCTTTTAAGGTTGTTCGGCTTGTGCCTGACACACGCCTTCGTGTTGCGTGAAAAGCAAGCCGGTGTCCTCTGGATGTTTTTCCTTCGTTCGAGCGTTTAAATGCGCACATAAATAGTTCATTGGTGCACAGCCGGGGTTTTAACTTCAGGGATGAGAGTCGCACGCTGTAGCCACTAGGCCAACACTGCTCTACAACTATAATAGTGACTTACATAAATTTTCCTTTCTCTGTGATCCTAGAGTTATCTTTATATATATAATTCTGCTGAAGTGATATACACACGGTATGTCACTGAACTGCTCTGAAACGGCTGGACCGATTTGAATAATTGTTTTTGTATGCGTTTGGGTGACGCCCTGGATGGTTTAGATTCACAAATCAGCCCAGCAGATGGCGCTGCAGTCAATATTATAAAGCCGGTTCAATGTGAGCGTATCTATTTAAATGACCCTCCTGTCCGTTACATAAAAAATAGATAACGACATAATCTCAAAGTAAATGGCAGGTAACTTCTAGAAAAATTGCTCTTCCATGTTACTGTCTACAAGTCCCGTAATCGCGCTTTGTTTCACGTTCCTCCCATAAACATGAACTATGAAAACTCAGTTTTGTATCAGTCCGGACATACAAGGTCCTCTAAGCCTGGATTTGTTTAAGCTATCTGATGCTTAAGGAGTAATAATATCCATAGCGAACACCTGCATCATGAGCACAGGGCATATACACACCCTCACGTTCATAGTATCATATACCACAGCCGAATTAAGTATTACTTTAAATTTTAAATAACTTTCATTGACTTATTCCTTTCGTAAATGTTTTTTGTATATCTATAACATTTTTGTTATATACGATACTATGTTGTTACGAAATGAATACCAGAAACACTGAGTACCTACTGAAACTGTTCTGTTGTAAGCGGAGTCCACGCTGGGGTATTATGCAAAACAAAGCACCATCTATTTTTACACAGTTTCATTTGCAAGTACAATCAAATGAATACAGCATTCACTGATGTATTAACATAATCTTTTGACGTTCTTGAGCATAAATTTATTTTCACAAGATTTAATAATTTGGTTGTTAATTTGTGCAGAGCTTGTAATTTTATATATGCATATTGCGATTTTCCTAGACATAACAAAATATAGTAAACTCCAGTGGGGCCTACACAGGGACAGATACGTTACTTTTTGAGCTGCAGCCCACGGCCCCAATCCCCACTGAAAACAATAGGCAATATTTTAATTTTTTTATCATATCTAAATTTTTAAAAAAGCCTATCATAATGTTGGAATACCTGAGATCAGAATTCACGATTCAAACACACAGTCTCTAGAAGATACACCCTTCCTTATTTGTTTCTACAACAAACTCCCAAGCGAAATTAGAGAATTATCATTGAATAAATTCAAAACTGTCAAACGTAAATTAATCAATAAAGCCTTTTATAAATTTGACGAATATTTAAATGATCCTAATCCTTGGGATTGATTTGCTACAGTTCAAACAATTTGTATGGCCCAAAACTTAGCGATTAAAGAGTTGCCGAGGGTTTCTTGTTTCTTCTGTCTATGTCTCCTGGTTCTAAGCTACCACCCCACCAATTTTCTGCGAAATCGGTTCAGCCATTCTTGAGTTATAATAAGTAGTGTAACTAACACGACCATCTTTTATAAACATAGGTATATACAACCATAATTCTCCTGCAAATCTGTACAAACAGTAAAAGCTTTAAAACCCACGTAAACCTCCCAATAAAGGCTTTATCTAAACCAAATGACCGCAAAAGCCTTAAAACATATTACATCCGGTTACATCCGGTTTTCAACCGGCGATAACTGCCCTTAACCAGTGCTTTAGGGTTGGCATGTAACAAGAAGGTGTTATATTATTTAAATACAAAAATGTGACAAAGAAAAAAGTAAAAATAACAATGTGTTGTGTGTGTGCAAACATGTGTATGTGATTGTAAAGTTAAGGAAGGTACGCTTCCTGCAAGGTTTGGTCAGTAAATGACACGAACAATAATTAACTAATTCTAAAACTGTTAGAATTTGCTAGATTTCAATCTCAACACTGAAGAGAAGAATTTCAAAGAATTTATTCGTTTTCTCCGTTGTGAAAGAAGACAGTTACTCCAACCTAAAGAGGCACTCTACAAGTCTCCGACTACCAAGACAAGGTCTTTTAATTCGGGTTAATATGGCACTCACAAATAACCTAGCTTTCTTTTGGTACATTTCAAAATCCGTAGATCCAAAGCTTTCGGAGTCTTGTTTTTATATAATATAAATGTCAGACATAATATGTTGTCATTAGGCATTATCAAACTCTACAACATTTTTATAAAACTCATGCTTCGCAAGGTAGCAGTTCTAAGCCACGTTTCTTCTTCGACTTTACAAATGCGTCTACTACGAAAGAGTCATTTTCAATAATTAATATATAGCCTATGGCACTCACAAATAACCTTGCTATTGGTATATAGCAAAATCTATCAAAATCCGTTCAGTAGATCCAAACACCCCCTACAACCTCACTAACTGTATAGCTGCCTCACACATCCCTTAACAGGCAAATCAAACAAGAGCTTAATTTTATCATTAAAGGATATTTTAGTTGGGAACTAGGCACAGGTAATCGGATTACGCGCCTTTGTGGGATTTAGTTATTTAATTTAAAAATTTAAACGGACATATTTAAGCTCACGCGGCTTAAGCGCTATGTTAGACTTGGGGCTTGGGCCTGTTAACTTCCTCTAGCATTTCGCTTGTAAAGGAATTAAACCTGAACATTTTATTTAAACTGCTGTTCACGTAACAATTCCAAATTCTGAAGATGCTTAGGCTTATTCAACACGACGGTATGTGTCAAGCGCAGGCTGATAACCTACTTGCCTATAACACAAGTGATCATAAAACAGATACAGAAATCTGCGACCAAGAATTCAAACAAACTAATAAAGAAAACACTAAACTAAATTATTTGATGAATAGTACTAATAACTATTAAGAATACCTTTTTCTATTGAACCAACTTGAAACTAGTCCTGACACAAACTGTTCCAAATAACAGCTGAAGATATTATATACCAGCAGCTCACAAGAAGTATGTATATAAGAGTTCAGTAGTATATTTAAGATGTCTTACTAATCAGATTTGATTGCTCTGTCTTCATTTCTCACTTCCTCTTAAAGTGGTGAAGACAAGTCTTTAATTATCGTGAGTCCGATAGCTTTGAAATCCTTCAATCACCTTAAACATCTGTTCCTGGCATGACTCGGTCTGTTACCTTAAGTCTCTTATATATTCACTATGCATTTTGTTCGTACCATAAAGTATCCAATGTAAAAGAATATAATTTTGTTTTCAATAATATTATAAAGAAGATTTGATTGTTTATTAAGCTTCAAACTGAAAAAAAAATTTCACCATTAGATCCCTACTGTGATGAACATTCGCTATGTGTTTTAAAAAGTTAGGGGTATGAAATTAAGGTGTGAAAAAGACGAATAAAGATTCCTGTATGCTGCGGATACTATTGACAATAGAGCAATGTACTACAGTTTTATAGAAGACATTAATATCTACAAAAAAGTATTATTTTTGTATTTAAAAATGTATTTACCGGTTTCACATCATTCTGTCGAGCACAGCTAGAGAAAAAAAGTTATTTAGTTAAAATAACTTTTATACAGACTGAACTGTAAATATAACCTCGGTAGTTTAAATTAACGCCACCACTTGAAACACTCCAACGCCGCGGAAATCACAAGATTTTTCAGAATCACTGACGCGATATTTTCCTCTACAAATATTAATTAATAACTGATACTAGAAAATAATATATTTCAGCCTTTGCTATACGATTAATAGGTAGGCTATAGAGGCTTTTTTCTAGAATTTGATTTAATGCAGCCTTCGAGTGCGATACGATTACAGCGGTCAAACATTCGATACCATTTTTATAGTACGATTTGTCTTGCTCAAATTATCCTTCAGTTTCGGCGATTACCTCTAAATCTGCGCAAAATTTCTATCCATCTCCAATCATCAATTTGTTATCGTTTTGGTCGATTGTGAGACTTTGAACAGAGCTTTCGCATATCGAAATATTCATGCTGGATATGTCTAACACGTTCCTTCGATAGGTTAGTGTCTCAGCTATCAACTTACTCTTCGGTTATCCAAAATTATTTTATTGACGAAAGCAACATTTCGTTGGTAACAGCTTTCTACAGTTCACTTCTCGTGTAGATTTCTATACATTAGATTTCATGATCATTTGTCAATAAGCAAGTATGTATGTGATCCTACTTTTTTTTAATATTTTTTACTGAGGGGAATGCATTACATAAAACCGTAAAATATTATACACCAAAACCTTCCTCATGAATTACGCTAGCTATTGGTGAAGACCCTGTCAAATCCGTGCGGTACTGAGTTAATCGCGTTAATACAAACGCGGCTTCATTATAATAGTATAAGGAAAATTATAGACGCTTTGATTCATTTCATCTTATTCAACCATAAAGAGTAATTGTAGCTTTTTAACTCTATTGGAATATACAGATTAGTAGGGGTTCGCCGTAATATGATTTTACTTAGCACATACCAACATATGGAACATTACAATGCTACCCCATAGATACTGGTTTTTACGTTTTTCCGTGCAATTCTTCCCTTTGGAGTAGAGACCCTTGGGCCGTGGGGTTCAAGTACACAACTAATTAAAAATTTAAGCTCGCGCCTGGTAGTCCGGTGACCCCAGAGCTGGTCCTTTCAACGAATAAGTATCGGAATAAAGGAAATGCAAGCATTAAAGATACACTGCCACAGAAACATTATTAAATTTGTTTTAATTTCTTATTTACTAATTTTTATAAATATGTCCAACAACTTTCTTTGTGCGCAACTAACATTCGCTCGTACGAAGGTACACAAAGACCCAACACGACGGCGTGTGTCAGGCACAGGAGGCATAATAAATAATTAAATTTTTTTTTTTATTTTAATTAAAATTTTAATTAATTTAAATATAAAATAATAAGAAATACCCACGAGGCCCAGACCTAAAAAGGTTGTTGCGCCACTAATTTTTTATTTGTAGCTTAAGAATATTGTAAGTACTGTATATTTGTGGTTAAAATCAATTACTTTTAGGCAAATATCGTACGGTATTGTTATTGATTGACAGCGTCTAGAATTTATTACTCAACATGCCTAGACTAATACCTAGATCAAAGCATACCTGTATGCCTTTGATCACGTGACATAACGGCCATGTCAAATTACTAAGGCTCATTGATGCAAAACCTGGTCTTAATAGGGGCTAATAATTTAAGGGCTCAAAAAAACAATATTCTCTGCATCTTCTACCGCATTTACCATGGAGGGAGTTCGAATTAATACATGCATTGAGTTTCATCGTATGCCCTCGACGTCAATTCACAACTGAGCGTTTCATTTTTTGTTCACCATCACTATGTGGAACCAGCCTTTTGAAATATTCCAATCCAATTCGAATTAGGGTCCAGAGTCTACCAATTCTTAAATGGCCGGCAATACTAGTTCATCGACAGGGTCCATGGGCGGTATCACTTAAATTTAAATGTTAACAAGCATAACGATATTCCCTGGTGGGACGCCATCTTGTTTAGACGCGGGCTTGCAAACTTTAATGTGAATTTCTAAAGAGAACTGAAATAGAAATAGTTTTTGTATTATATATGTCATGCAGATTACCCACTATATATGTGTATATGGAGCTATGTTAAATCGCTCGTTTAATCCCAGATATGTATTTCATATCCAACCGTCGCAAAAAGCGTTTTAACTCGACCTACATTCCTAACAATGAATGCCGTTCTTTGTCTCGCAAATGCACTGGGGATTATCGCGAAAGAGCAGTGATTAAAATCTGGAAGTACGTCAGGGACTATTGATGAACGACATATATAGGTAGCTGCAATTGACAAAAACATGGATAGCATTTTATTTATTCCAAATATGAGGCACAGTTCTTCGGATTAATACCTGCAGCTGAGTTCCACCACGTCGAGGCAGAATACGAAATATCACGCCTGAACTCGGCGGACCACAACGAAGCGTTTAAGGCAGTTTTTCTTCACCACTATGTACCAGCTGCCCACCGATGTATTTCCGTACCGATTCGACTTAGAGTTCTTTAAGAGCGTACCAATTCTTAAAAGACCGGTAACGCACTTCCGAGCCCTCTGGAAATGTGAGTGTCTATGTCTGCGAAAATCTAGAGAAGAATTCATTAATGCCAAATTATTAAAGAAATTAAAAAATATTTTTTCGTCATAGAAGTTCAGTTAAAACAAACATTCTCAAAATTAATGAATAGATACCAACGGTTCATTGGAAGAGTTGACAACATTAGGTGATCAGCCTTCTGTGCCTGACTCTTGTATATAACATGGGGCAGGAGGCGGTGCCGCCCATGGACACTTTCATTGCCAGAAGGCTCGCAAGTCTACTCATTTAAGAATTGGTACCATTTGAAGGACCCTAAGTCGAATTGGTTGGGAAATATTTCAATAGGCTGGTTCCACATAGTGGTGGTGAACAAAAACTGAAACGCTCAGTTGTGGAACGACGTGGGTATAAAGCCGGTATTGCGATGTTTTCCTTCGAGCGAGTGTTAGAGATAGAAAAGTCAATTAGCACACAGCGAAGGTCTGAACCTATAGTAAATTCAGCAAGAAATTATTATTTAACCGCTAGACTGTATTAGAAAACTTGTGAAAACTCGGAAAATGTCGGACATAGAAACACTTTTAAGCGTGGTAAGCGGAAATCGTCCGAAGTTTCTGTGGTTTCAAAGTTTAAAAAAGTTTTTTCTCTAATTAAAGTTCAAAAAGTAGGAAACTTCTTTGCAAAAACCGCTAGTGGTCAACTGTTCCTGAGTTTTAATAATGAAGCACCATTAATGAAGAAACAGAAAAAAACTGGACACAGGTACGAACCTGTAAACACAGTTTAAAGACCGAAACCCGACGTTTTGAATTGAATATATATATGTATAATACAGTTGCGTATAGACAAGGAGTATTCGTATACAAATGTCAAACTGATATTGACATCTGACATACACGAATTGACAAGAAAATGGCTGCCACAAAATGGCGGAAATGTTAAATTGTGTAAAACTGTAATCAGTTAAAATCTTGCGGTAAAGACAAAGCAAATTGTTACCTTTGAGGTTAAATATTTCGTACGATTAAAGCGTTTTAGGAATTTGGTATTGTTTTAAAATCACTGTTATAAAAAGTCCGCAGTAAATTTCACTGCATAAAATTTATCATTTTTTATTAAGGACTTCAAATGAAACGTCAATACGGAAATGTCAGTTTTGACAGCTTTTAATATACATACTTAAGCAGTTTTCATATAAAACTATTTTAGTATTTAACTATTCGGTTAATAAAAAAAACATGCGCCTTTAAAAATATTTTTCAGACAGATGGCGGATCACGTGACATGCGAGTTATAAGCGCAGGATAGCGCCGCACAATCACATCTATGCGTTTTCAAGGAAGATACTACTTTCAAATGTGTAATATTAAACAAAATAATACTATTCACAAGAAACAATAAAAATACATTACAAATCTTATTATCTAAACTTACTTTAATCAAGAGTTATTAAATATTTTGCTAATAGTCGGCGTCTAGTTGGAACTGTAGATAAATTAACGTCTTTTTATAACGATTTAACGAAGAATTTAGTTTTATATCAGGAAACTCCGTTATCAGTATTAAATTTAGGCCATAGAAGCTTGTTAAAGCCATCAATGTAACAATTAATTATAAAACATTACGCAATCATAATCATACTTCATAAAATACTCTATTGTGATTGGTCGAACGGTTATCGGATGGAATTAAGTATACAAGCGAAATTTGCGCTTATTACAGCGCTTCAAACATTGATTTCATTTATCGTAAATCTAACGTGTTTTTGGGTTAAAAACTAATTATTTATGCCTCGTGCTATGGTGAAAAGATTTTTTATGGTACTTCCATGCTATCTCAAAATATTTTAGTGAAATTCTATAATATAGAATGTTATATTTCTCTCTAAAAATAAGTTTTAGCGAATCATTTACAAATAACGATTTTTTCGAAAGTCACGCCATGGTTAGCACAAAAACCATATTACTGACAACATTTTACATGCAAATTATAAATATGACTTTTTTTTGTAATTAATTATCATTTAAGTATGTATTATGAACAGTATAGCTTTAAATTCATTATGCAGCGCTGACATCGCCGGCTATTACGAACAATAACCCCCAATCTATTTTCACAAGATGTCAGTCATAACGCGTCACTCGAAGAAATAACGATTTTCATCTGCATTTAAGATTAATTATGTGATTAAACCAAGTTTTGTGTTATTTTAATCAATTTTCTTACGTGTTTTAATGGGCATCGTCTGTTTTTACAATGGTAAGTTTGAATTATGTAATTAACCTATAAAAATGTTTATCTTGTTAGTGTTCATAGATATACCTATTAATCTAATCGCTGTGAAACTGAACAATACATGTATTTTGGGCCTTTTGTGTTATGAGATATATGCCTCCAAAATGTACGTACCTAATGATATGCATGAGGAAAATTCCGTCAGATAATGCTAGCAGTATTAGTAATTTCAGGGATATAGGCCTAAATTGCCGCGGACCGCGCGACTTCTAATACAAATTGAGACGCTTTTTGTATTGCAAAAGTACGTTTTTTATTACATTAATACCTATAACGATTAATTACCGATTATGCTTGGTTATTCGCTTAAAGTTTTCCTTGATTCCTTAATTAAATCCTGATACGTAGGTGTTTTCAAGTAAAAAAAAGTATTTCGACAAAATTTCCACGAATCATACGAAAAAATCCAGCCCTTAGCACTCGTTTATGGCGTACTGAACACTGAGACGCAGTACATTTTCCTAAGTATATACAAAATCATTTCAGTAAATTAAAAATCGCCCTACATTATTGCTCAGTAATCTATTGTAATATAATCAGTACGTATGTATTTTTAACGAAAAAACTCAAAACTTAATTTTTGTTTGTTAATAAAAGAACATTGGTGCTATCTTCTAGGTCTGGGCCTCAGATATCTGTATCACAATTCTTAAGAGGCAAGTGAGTGATCAGCCTCTGCTTGATCTGCCGGTATTACGATGTTTTTCATTATACGAGCGCGTGTTGCCAAGATACTTTAAATAAAATCCGTTGGTTATATAATGACGTTGCCATGCTAGATAATTTAATATCAATTATTTATATATAGATAAGTGTTTGTTGACTTTAGTCACGTGCAGAGTTTAACAGTGGGTTCACAGTAATGGTTCATGCCATCTGTGTTCTTGATAATCATTAACCGACTTCAAAAAGGATAGCTATTTAGGGTGTGGTTTTATCATCGAACGTCGAGACAGAATAGGAAACTTACCCGTATCACGTCGACGTTTTTTTTTAGAACAGGGGGCAAACGGACAGGAGGCTCATCTGCCGTGGACACTCTCAATGCCAGAAGACTTTCAAGTGCGTTGCCCCTTTTAAGAATTTACGCTCGTTTCTTGACCTCGAGGCAGAACACGAAATTCCACCCATATCACCTCGACGTTCACAACTAAGCGTTTATTAAAGGCAGTTTTTGTTCAACACCACTATGTGGAACCAGCTGCCCACTGATTTTCGTACCAATTCGATTCAAGAGTCCTTTAAAAGCGTACCAATTCTTAGCGAGCCCTCTGGCTTGTTCATCCCGTTACATATTTAAAAATGTAGGTAGTGCCTAGCTTCGGTGTGCATTTCATCACCGAGGACGTAGGTTTGAATTACCTGTGCACCAATTGGCTTTCTATAATGGAAAATATCGTTATAGCGGCAATAGACCCTCAGAAGGCTGATCACCTACTTGCCTATTAAGAAAATATAGTAATACAGAAATCTATTGTAGTCGTGATTTGAACTCGGGACTTTTACGTTGAGACTCGCATGCTTGTTTTACTCTTACTCCTCACTATACATTGCTCATAGTGGTTATATTTAAATCATATGAAATCAGAAATGGTTTGCAGTAAAAAAGCGGGGTTGGCCTAGTTCAGCGTAGCTTCAGCGTGTCTCTCATCCCTGAGGTCCTAGAACGGCTGTGAACCAATGGACTGTCTACGTGCGTTACATTCGCTCGTACGAAGGAAAACATCGTGAGGAAACCGGCCTGCCTTAGACCACAGGCACAGGAGGCTGATCACCTAATTGCTTACTTACTATTTGAGGACTTAATGATTTGCAGTCGATGTTAACCACTAAACGTAGGCAAGAACTACACTAGACCTCCTTTCGCAGACGAGAATAATTAATTTAAAATTTTATATGAATCGTGAAGTTTTAATTAGCGTGCCTAGAATTCGGAATATTTCATTATGTTAAGAAATTTATATTAATAAGTTACGTGAAGAAGTCTATTCTACGCTTCTTTCAGAGATGTTCATATCTAAGGTTCCCCCTAGCACGAACTTCTAATACCCCTAAATAACAATTAAAATCCCCTAAAGGTTTTGTTGTACTCGTTTTGAGGTAATTTCAAATATGAATTGAAAATACATTGTGATTTCGGTCTTGGAGTATTATTTTGATATCTCAGTTCTAGTTTGGAGTTTAGTTTGTTTAGTTGGTTGGGTTCTAGGCTTAATATAAATTGTAGAGATCCTGCGTTTTAGAAAAAAATCCTCTAAATAAATGTGCCCACCATGCACAACTTTGTTCCCCCTAAAAAAACTGGCTTATTTGGACTATGTCAAAATTGGTCTAACTAGCTTCGCCTTAATATGATTTTACTTACTCTACCTTTTTAGTAACATACCCATATGGAACCTATGTTACACATAGAGCTACTTTGTTCCCCCTAAAAATTTGGGGGAAGACCACTGGCTTATTTGGACTATGTCAAAATTGGTCGTTTATATTTTTTTTAACTAGCTTCGCCTTAATATGATTTTACTTACTCTACCTTTTTAGTAACATACCAACATATGGAACATTGCTATGTTACACCATAGAGCTAGCTTTTCCCTGATAAAAACTAGGATTTGGAACCTTCCTCAGAGTACAGAATAAATAAATAACTCGATATGGTCCAGTCGTCTTCGAGTTTTGCGCTTAGCAACATGTTTTGCTATTCATTCTATTAATGTTATAATCTCTTAGGAAATTGTGTACCACGTCTAAATACGTGTTAGAGAATAAATGTAGTGTTTGAATTCGACCCTTCTTTTGTGAGTTGGTTAATTCTCTATGAATGTGCCCGGATGGTATGCGATTGGAGGCGTAGGGTCGGTATGATTTCGGTTTCAAAAGGATTTTCATCATAAATGTTTTATTTATTTATTAGAAATCTTACAGCTAACACATATATTCAAAGAAAACACTTAAGCAATATACGAAGCTAATTATGTATAGAAAACATAAGATGTTAATAGATAAAAATGTAAAGTAAATACATCTCAAACTAATCTAAGTTGAACTATTTGATATTGAAATTGTTTCACTTGAGAAAAGCCTTATTACTTAAATTGGATACATTAATATGACAGTATAAGGAAAGGTATTTTTAATAAAATCTTTGAGTAATAATAACAAGCTTAAACAAAATTTTTTTTTTTTGCTCTCACCATCGTTCCGTCCGTTCTACGCCCTTGATTTGAGAACTGACAATATTATAAAATAAGAAGCATTTAATATTTATTTCTTTATTGACGTTCATATGTTACCTAAATGAATAAATGATTTTGAATTTGAATAATAATAACAAGTCATTGACACAGCACGGTTGCTTTTCTTGGAGAAAGGTCTTTGTGGAGTTAAAAATGTCCGTCAGTTTTCATCAAAGATTTTGCGTTTTTATTAAAATGAGATTTGTAATCACGACTCAGTCCCAATTTGGGTTGAAGGGTCGTCACCCCACTTCCGCACATCTGCCCCGCACGTGGGCACAATACGTGGGAACAAATCGATTTCGCCTATGCATCTGTTTGAAGGGCGCAATCTAGTTTTGGTATTTATTTATGACCAAGTTGTACAGTGAATTTTATAAAATTGACAGAAAGCCTTTTGCTATATAATATTTTCTGAGTACTTTTAATCACAGTTGTGGCTTCAGCGTGCGGCTCATCCCTCAGAGGGAGAACCTGGCTATGCACCAATGGACTGACTAACATTCGAAAGAAAACAAAAGAAAAGTGAGGAATCGTGCCTAGGCCCAATACGACGGCGTGTGTCAGGAGGCTGTTACTTGCCCATTAGATTAACATATGATATGAGACCCAGACCTAAAAAGGTTGTAGTGCCGCTGATTTATTTTATATTACCCCACACTAGTCCCCGGCTAAGAGTCGAGAGAAGTACCAATTTTTTTTCGAAACAATTCAGAGCCCTTATAACTTCGTTGTGGATAAAATCAGACTGCATTCAGTTACCAAGCAGGGAATGTATATACACAGTATATTTCAAATTTAATTCAATTTGAACCAGTAGTTTAGGAAGTATAACTAGTCAATTTTGTAACTTTATATAATTGGTGTTTAATATTAATATGGTCACAATAAGTTGTTAGATTATTTACGTAATAACTGAAAACAGAAGAAGAGACTGAATTAAAATTGTTTTACCATCTGCAATCAGCCTCTTGGCTTTTATCAGATTTTATGTTATGATTTTGAGGGAATTAGGGAATGCAAATCCAATAATTGGTTTTCCCTCCGTAACTCGCAAACTATCAAACTACGCTAAGTCTCGCCCTATTCGGCCGAAACACGCAGTCCGCCATTTCCAAGAAGCCCGAAGCTTTGAGGGGCTCTCTTTTGTATTGTTCCGTTCATCTTTTGATGTCTTCCTCGACAGTGGAAAATTCCAAAATTTTATTAATGTAGAAGAACTGTGTACGGCTATTGTTCTCTGTTTGTATTGAAGTTTCAAATGTTTTTACATATATTGAGTCAGGTATTCACATTCCTAGTATCAAATATCACTCGTAAGACATTTTCTTCATCTTAATAATATAAACAATTGATTTCTTAGTAGTAGTAACATGATTATTGATTACATTGTATAAGGTGTTTGTCAAGGTTCAAATTCCAGTACACCTATCTTTCTATGCGATGTAATATAGTGAAGTGTATAGAACGATCGCAGTGCCAATTCCTACCCTATGTTCCCTGATTAAAACCACCTCGAGTAGTTCCAACAAAGTCGCTCTACGAGGTCTCTCTCTCGCTCAAAAAGCTCCGGAGCAGTACATACTACAAAGAAGTTGAAGATCTTCTCCTATTTACACCGCGTCTTCTAACTCTAGGATTCGTTTTAAAGCGCTTCCTGTTTCGTTCTGCTGTCTCCTTCTGTAACCTAATGTTCCCCCTAAAACAAACTTCAATTATCGATTTAAAACACAAGTTCTTGTTATACATACTCGGTTTGAGGTCATTTCAAATATGAATCAAAAATATATTTTGATTTCGATCCTAGAGAATTATTTTGATATTTCAGTTAAAGCTTGGAGTTTATTTTTTGTCCACAATTTTTTATGGAATTAAATGCGCTGCATTGTTTCAAATTCAACAGTTAAATTTCTATCGATTTAAAATGATATACGAAAATAATACTGGTTTTATTATATATTTTTTTAGAAAGGGTTTTGAGAGTTTTCGGTTGCCATAGCAACGAAAGGGCAGCTGTGTGTTAACAATAGTGTGCGAACAATGTTCGCGAATACAATACACACAATTATTTTCTATTCAAATATAACGGCTTTTCGTCTTATATATTTTAAAGCTGATATAGGACAATATAGTAACTAACAATATAGACTTGTGACAAATAAATTATTATTATAAAGATATTTTTTCATGGCAGACAAAGGGGCAGGAGGCTTATCTGATGTTAAGTGATATCGCCCATGAACACTCAGTGCTTAAGGGCTCGCGAGTGCGTTGCCGCGTCTTTTGAGAATTGGTACGCTCTTTAAAGGTCCCTAAGTAGAATTGGTTTCGAAATACCTGTCGCCTATGAACACTTAATGTCAGAGGACTCGCAAGTTGCCGTTGCCGGCCCTTTAAGAAAAAAATGTATTTTTTTTTTAATTTAAAAGTTTATTTACCGTAAGCTTTAGACTATAGAACATCGCGAATTAATGTGGGTAAAACCGAGCACAGTATAGTATAGTTATAATCACAACCTAACGAATTTAATTAAATTACCGCAAAAATGTAACGGCCAAATACGCGTCCCATTTACGAATTTCAAATATGGCCGCACAAACAACAGTTGACCCCGATGCGGGCCTAATGGCGTGGTAGGGCTGAACATTATTAGTTTACGAAATAAAGTAAGAAGACAACCGTTAATTGTTTATTTATTTTCAGCTTATATATAGCCAAATTTAAATAATTAACATTTTAAAAGTACAAGAACATGTATCCCCAGAGCCGTGTTGGCCTAGTGGCTTCCATGCTCTGGGGCTAAATCTAAGTTATTAATAATTTTGTACAACCCTATGTATCATTCATGCAGCGACCAGACTGGAGAATAATTTGTAATTTAAACTCATATTACGAAGAAATCGTCAATGCGTCGACTTTGTATGAAACTGTGTCTATTATTATACCTTGAAGGACACCAAACGAAAATGTAACGAAATTTGCGTTTATTTATAATTCGACTTGGACTTGTGGTGCAATACGTGTATGACTTATTCTGTTGTGGAACGTCTCGCCCCAGGTCGTCTAAGGGTGAGATTCGGAGACGAGATTCTGTGAATGTTAAAATCCATTCAAACTTGCGCTTAGTTATGGAAATCGGCGACTTTAGCGACACCAGAAAACGGAACAATATAGATAATGTAATGTTTAACACATTACACGAGCAAAACTTTAAATACTGTTCGATTTGTATATTAACGTCTCTGATTCCAAATGTATATAAACGGCTATATTTTTATTAATACTTAGTAAATAACTCCGGGATGATGGTGAAAATCTACTAGCAGACTATGCTTCGCGAACTTCGTTTCTCCTTAATATGTTTTTTACATTTTTCATCATAAAAACCTTCCTTAGAGTTCAAAAAGGGAGAAATTTACTTCAGGTCTATCTTTGCGCTTAGCAACATATTTTGCTATCCATTTTTATATAGATAATAGCTGTTATTATATATAATTTTTTTGTAGATCTGTGATGATATCTGTTATAAAACGATTACATCAGTTTGCTCCTTATTTATTAAAGTTCACTTCATTCATAATATATATGTATGTAGTATATGTTACAAGCTATCCTGTAACATAAACTGAAGATATAGATTTTTTGATAGCAAAAAATAACTAGCAAAACAGCGGATTAGGTATCAGATAGGCACTTAATGCTTTCTTTAAAATTCAGCCCGCTATATCTCTGAATAATTAGTGTTTCTTCTGTTATATTCTCGAAGAATTCAAATCAAAGGTGTCTGAACTGAATTCTTTTGTCAATAGTTTCACACCTTGTATTAATTTATCAAAGGCTTCATTCATATTCTTATACTAAAATATTTTATAAGGTATCTAATGGTGTAGGAATTCTTCAAATCGTTTTAATTGTAGCAATACAATAAAAATCAATTCTATTATATAATATATATATCTCTCTTCGTACGAGGGATACAATGAATCCAACCCAGACGATATCACAGATAACACACTGTGTTTGACGTTTGATAAGATGTTGAAAATTTTTATTTCAATTATCTAACAATTAAATTGTCCATGGACCAAATGCTTATCTATTGGTTATATAGGTCTGTACTTGACAGTAGATTATATCAAAAGCATACCCTTGTCATAAAAAAACGGTATTGATCAAACTATTTTTATAAAACAGGGGCTTTCAATGCTCGGGCTCGCGAGTGCGTTGTCGGCCTTTTAGGAACACAACTTTAGAGACAGAGTCGTTGAATTGTGAGTTGTGACATATAAGTCGTACTTAGCGCTGAGATTCCTTTCCACTTCAACACTTGACTAGATCTTTAGTAAGTTGGATTGATTAATTTTATAGGGTCAAACGATTTTATTTATAAATGAAAATATTTTGAAAATTTTGTCCTTAAATCAGGGACAGTGGTGAAGTGGACTGAGTCCTCTTTTAAATGTTAGTTAAAGATATGCGTTAAAGATTAAATATCAGCCAGTGGAGACCGTAAAAACTGTATCAAAAATCTTCCATTGTAATGCACAGTGTTTACTGTGCGCAGATAAAAATCGAATTTTGAAATAAAAAATGGTAAATTTGAAATTCGAATGTCGACCGTTATCGTTTGGGGTCAGCGCTTCCTATCGCTTATCGTTGTCACTTCCCGTTCGAACATTTGAAATATTCGATTTTTAAATTTGATTTGCCGTGTTTTTTTGTAAAAAACGCATTCGATTTTTAAATATCTAATCGTCTTTGTTTTGTTTTTTTAATAATATTTATGATTATTAAATTTGTTTCGCCTTATTTTTGTTAAAGTAAATGCAACTATTTGAAATTTCTGTTCGTCGATTTAGTTTTAAATAGCTAGTACATACGCGTATTACGCGGTAATATAATTAAATCAGTATTGCTGTAGTCGTCTCTTTCTAACATTGTTTTAACACTGTGATAAAAAGAGACGACTTGATTTCTAAGCGATCTATGTTAAAGCTGGAATAGACAAGTTATATAATACAAGATTTTTTTTCAGTTACTGAGGGCTGTGCACAACATTGGTAAGTTATAATTTATTAAGTTCTTAACATCACGTCATGTCTGTATGTATGAACGCGATTATATTATAGATGTGACCTTCCATGGAGACTTGGGTGCCTTTGCGAAGGGAAGGAAACATTGTGATGATGCTGGCATTACACCTGGCACAAATGCATGAGCTATAAAATATCAGTCACAGAGTACCAGACCTAATAGGGATATTTGTGGATATTCAGAAATGAGCTACCTTTGTAGGTCTGGGCCTCAGATTTCTGTATCTGTTTGACCTCTTGTGTCACAAGCCGTTGTGTTGGGTCTATGGCACGATTCCTCACGATGTTTTCCTTCGTACAAGCGAATGTAATGCGCAATAAAAGTACATTGGTGCACAGCCGGGGTTTGAACCTCAGGGAGAGTCGGACGCTGAAGCCACTAGGCCAACACTGCTCTGACATTCAGCTTTGACATTCTATACTTATAAATATGAAATGATCTGTATCTTGTCAAATATATTTAAAATTTAAATAGACCCTGAATTAATTTAAATGTTAAATATTAAAAAGAACTGGGACGGGACGGAAACTACATGGTAATTTGGACTCGGACTTCGGATTAATGCCGTCTGCATTGATTCGAAGTTCTGTTCGGAGTTTCATCACCATCAGGCATGTGAAATTCCACCTGTATCACCTCGACGGGATTCCATAACTGTTTTTGGAATATGTGGAACCAGCAGCTCACTGAAGTATTTCGAACCAATTCGAGTAATGGCGTAACAATTAAAAGGCTGACAACGCGTTCGCGAGCCCTCTGGCATTGAGTGTCCATAGGCGACAGGTATTTCAGAACCAATTCGACTAGGGAACTCCAAAAAAAAGCGTTCAAATTATTTAAAGGCCGGAAACGCATTCGCTAGCCCACTGGCATTGAGTGCCCATGGGTATCAACTTAACATCAGATGAGACTCCGTTTGCCCTCTATAAAAAGTTTTCATTTGCTGCCCATGACCAAACGGCTGTCTTAGTAATGTGAAGGGATTTTCGTAGATTCGTTAACAGTCTAGCTATAGACCATAAGGATTTTTCATTTTGGCTTTTTAGCTAAATGGGAATAATAGTCGTTTTTTTTTACTTATTTATTGAACGATCGATTTTTGCCGTCTCAAAATATCTCCAACGAGTCTATTGTTTTTGAACCCCTCAGCTCCGAGCATCGCTTTTTTAATTTTAGCCCCCGTTCAGGGTTGTTACGTATACAGACGTATTAATTAATTTTTACTATTTTTAACTTGAATAATGCTCTGCTGTTCTAGGATTAATTCGGTAGCACGATGTTCTATAGCCTAAAGCTTTAGGTAATTTTTTTTTTTTAAATTCAAAGATTGTTTCCGTCTCTCTCCAATAAAACACAATTTGTACAGATAAAGTCGAAAAATTAATTACAATTTTAGTTTTACGTTTACCGTTTTTTCACACCTCACATTATAGTATTTTTTTTGTTAGACTTATGAGAAGATAACTTTTATAAAACTGTAGAACATTGCTCTATTGACAGTTTCCGCAGCATATAGGAATCTTCATTGATCTCTTTCACATTATGCTGTATAAATAAATGTACCAGCCCTATGTCCCCTAGGATTCCAATTTGAGCTCCGAGTGTTATTACTTGCTTCATAATGAATCCTTAACCGACTTGGGAAAAGATGATATTTATACAGAGTGGTTCGTGTTTAAATTACAGTATTAGATAGAGGAATAGATTTTATTTCATTGGGTCCAAAACTAAAAGATTTGAAAAAATATTTCTCCATTAGAACTGTGTATTATGATGAACATAAGCTATATATTTTTAAACAGTATATGAAATTACGATAGTGAAGAAAATACCAATAAAGATTCCTATATGCTGCGGCAACTTCTGTGTAACGTAGTCATAAATGAAACTAAAATTATAACAAATTTTTCGTATCTTTCTAGCCAATTGTGTTTTACTGTGATAGAGAGAGACGGATTCTTTAAATACAAATATAGTAAATTCGTACAATTAATTCCTAATCAAAATTCCTAGCGAGTAAGTCATTGAGCCAATCGTTAAACAAAATGGCGGCTGGAGAGCGTGTGCGCATAGGGTTGCTAGCTTTGAAAATTTATGCGATGAGATGAATTTTATTTTAATTTTTGCTCTCAAACATTTCACTATCACTAATGAAGTGTTAGAAAATATACGCGCTTAAATGAACCCATATTATACTGTCTAGAGATGATGGAAGGGTGCAAGAAGTTTCACTCTTTTGCTGTGAACTAGAGACGATGTAAGGGCAGGTCCTAGGTTCAATCCCAGCTGTGGACGTAATGTTTATAATAACAATAATAAATCGTTTATTTTCAAAGAAACTGGTACATTCAGATTTGCTTTACAGAAATCAATACATTACATTAACTGAATTTTTCGTACTTCTGTCAAGTTACGTATCAAATAGCTATAAAAAGCTTTGTACTTGAACTACGGGTTAAAATTAATTTCCCTAAAAACGTTATAATTTAGAAGATTTAAATACAGCCCTGCGATTCTGTAACTCACTTTTCGAACTCACACAGCGGTTTTCGCATCGGCGGTCGCTCTCAAATCAGTCGTAAAGCAGTCATTTTATGACTTGGCGTTCTGATAAACAACAAATTACAAGTTCCCACCTTTTCAGAATGCCAAATCATAAAATGACTGCTTTACGACTGATTTGAGAGCGACCGCCGATGCGAAAACCGCTGTGTGAGTTCGAAAAGTGAGTTGCAGAATCGCAAGGCTGTGTTGATATCACCTCTTCATTTCTCGCTACCCAAATTTAATAGGAAATTAAATAATTGTAGCTGGTATCCCTATGCGCCCGCGTCGAGGGGAGGCGCGCGATTGGATGCATCCTGTCGCAAATTAAACGCCGCGGACGTCCTGTGCGCACGTGTTCAGCGCGTAGGACCATTTCGAAATTCAAATTTTGAAGTGTTCTGTTGCTACGCGTTACAGTGCTTTGTGCTTGTCATTCGAATTTCGTTCCATATTCAAATTTCTACTTGTCACTGTGTTGTATTCGTGTGGAGTGACTTCAGTATGTATTTTATTTAAATTTTATTTGACAAATTATTAAGGTCTTTTCACAGACGGGGGGATCAAAGTTCGTGCCAAATCTCGTTTTAAAGCTAGCTTATAAAGACTGAAAATAACTCTGCATCAGTATATAAGTGTAGTCGACCCATTGTTTCTCGGAAACGAGAACATTATATTACAATGTATAAATTAAAGGGCACATTTATTACTAAACTGTCGTTTTACAATTGATTGGCTGCTAGTGTTAAGATGATTCCTGACAATTTTGCTTGCGCTTCTAATATAATGTCTCTGCGATTCTTTAAGCGATATTTTGCGAGTTGCGACCCGACCCAACCTCGTACGGGTCACAGACTTAAGATACCATTTTACCTGAATGATTACCATAGAAAGTTCCCAAGACCTGTTAATTGACAGTTGAGGATATTTGTTTCGTATATATACGCGAAATGTCGTTGAGCATTTATTCGAGTCGGTTAAAAATATACACAAAGACCACTCGACAAGATAGGCATATTTTTGTTCCGTTTTTTTCTCTTCATAATTACTTGCTTTGTGTCGGTACCTATCGCTTAATTAAAATTTTTTCACTCGACTCTTATTTTTGGTATTGTCATAATTATAAGTACTGCGTTCTTTGAGTTTTTTAATTAACAAGCTGCTGCATTTTGCCTGTGTAAGTGTTCAGTTACAATTGCGATGTCATTGACAGCTTTAACCATAGTTTGGATTATTCCAACGATGTCTTCTAGGTATTTAGTTATATGACCCGGACATTTCATACACCCTGAATATCAAAGACCACAGATATACAACACTTAGACATCTGCTGGCTTGGGTCAAGTGAGCAAGGTGGAGAAATAATAATTCGTGATTCGCTCACGCCAGGCAAGTGTACCACCGTGGTCTAAGACGAGGTTCCAGTCTCGCAGGAAACGCCCTTGCAGGCAGATATACACTAGCTAAACAGCCGAAACCTTTCAGGCCAGCGAGATCCTGTATATAAAAAGGCACTGCGGCCTTTGGAAGTCAGGCCTTGGACTGTCTGGTCGAGGATTCACCCTTTGAGTGGACCACATTGTCACACAATAAATATAGCAGTTCCAGGGTCCCATGGGTGGTCCCAGGGAGTTTCAGAATGGAACGTTAAATTGCTACCGCTTTTGGGAGTTACAGAATACAAGTGGTGGGTTATGAGGAGTAGGAGTGAATTGGTGCATTGTAAATCGTGAGTTATAACTCCAGACGGGTCACGGGGGCTATGCTTGAATAAAAATACTGGTTTCGGTTTTTTTTTAATTTGAAAAGGAATTTATTTTCTTACATCTGTCTTACGAATTCCTGAGAAATGCGAAAATAAAAAAAGCCATCTGCAAGTGAACAAAAGCGTATTCAAAAACAAAATTCTATTTCAAAATGTGCAGATGTGTTTATTGTTGTAGATTTTTGCGGTAAAATGGACTTTATTGTTCGTGTTCAAGATTACTTTTGCCGTGCGGGTATTATTAGGGATTTAGTCGCCGTAATTAAAAGCTAAAATGAGCTTTAGCTTAATGTATATAAGACGGAAATTAACTTAATCAAATGTTTAAGGGATGTTGGGAGTAATAGTACGAAAAAATCGTTAGAACTATTAAATCTGTTCAAATAGGCTGGGAGTTATTGACCTCCGGTCAGCCGACAACGATCGCGGAGGTTAAGCGTTAGTAGGGGAGGTTTGTTGTTAGATGGGTTGAGAAGCCTCGTGGAAAGTGCGGCGGCGGCGGTATCACTTAACATCACGTGAGCCTCCTGCCCGTTTTCCTCCAATTATATATAAAAAACAACCCCATTTTAGCTCTGGGCCCCAGATATCTGAATCTGTTTCATGATCATTTGTCTTATAGGCAAGTAGGTGATCAGCCTCCTGTGCCTGACACACGCCGTCGACTTTTTAGGTATAAACCGGCTTGTTTTCCTCACGATGTTTTCCTTCACCGTTTGAGCGAGTATTAAATGCACACATAGGAAGAAAGTCCGAAGGTGTAGATATATAATTAATTATGGTTTTGGGTTAATTAACGGAAATATAACGATAATTGAAAATCATGCCAAAGATCTCGTGCGGTCGAAGCTGCCGACCGCCTCTAACCAATATACGAGTACATCATTCATTGTCTATTCAAAACTAATATTCAGAGGGGTAAATTTACTAATGAAAACGGAAGATAAATGTTGTCACGGCCCCTTGCCCCATCGCCCATAGTGGGTGAGGTATTTTTGAGTTGAGAACAAGCTGCCACGAGCTACGTTTCGCATTAATATGATTTTACCTTAATTGGTAGGTAGGTAGGCTACCTTTTTACATAGCAACATATAGAATTGCCATAGAGTTCGATTTCCAAAATTGTATGCAAAAATTATTATATTTTCAAGGACCCCTTATATGCCGACTCCGACTGGCTCCATCTCTTTCTATCTTGAACATTTTTCTCCTTACCTGCACCTCCCTTTCTTTTCCCTGGTGGCCCTTTCCACCTTATTACCCTGTTGGTCCATCCATTGCCATTGTTCATGCGAGCGGTGTGGCCCGCCCATTTCCATTTTGCAATGAGATCGGGTGTCAATAATTTTTGTTTTTTTCCTTCTGTAATATATTTGCTTATATTATACAGTATACACTTTGCTGTATGTGTAGTATAATTGTTTTTATTAAATATATGTTAGCTATAGGAGTATGAAATGAATAATAATGTATGTATGTTTGGACATAAATAAATGTCGTGACGGCCACATAAGACACCTGTTTGTTTAGGCTTTGCAAACATTGCTCCCTTTGATTAATTAGTTGGAGTTTTTCATGTTAGCATTGTGGCTGACAACTGTTTGAGTTATACTACGAAAAGTTTATCTTGCCTGCGTTAGTAACTCCTTGTGTAACGTCGTGGTTCTAGCTTCTGGTGCTTACAAATATTAACACATCATTGGCATTTAAAGCAGTTTTTCACCAACCGAACCAGCTACGTATTGAAATATTTTTGAACCATTTCGACTTTAAAAGGCCGACACTTGTGAGCCTTCTGGCTTGTCCATGAGCGGTAACACTTAACATCAGGTGTTCACCGTTTATCCCTTGTTCTATACAAAAAAGAGTGACGGAGGTATGGCCAGTTCTTGATCTTCTTTGATTTGAGAGCATTCAATGGAAATTAAGAATTCACCATTAGAACCCTACAATGTAGAAAAAAAGGCTATATATTTCAAAAAAGTAAGGTATGTCATTACGATAGTGGAACCCGAAAAAGACCAATAAAGATTCCTATATGCTGCGGAAAGCATTGACAATAGAGCAATATACTACAGGTTTATAGAAGATGTCAATAATCAACTCAAAAGTTTTGCATTTAAAAATCCATTTAATGCTATAAAATATCGTGCTACCGAATTAATGCGGTTTGAATAGAAGAGAAGATTTAGTCTATTTAATATGGGAAAATACATGAGCCTAGTGAGAAATCAAATTGTGTTTGATAATGGATAGTGAAATTGCGAATGCATTTCCCTTTGAGTCACGTCATCTGGAAAATCGCTCATTTCCTAATGGTTTTCCACTCTGTCTCTTTTTCTGACTGTATTTGGAAGATAGCTGTAGGCATACCTAAAATAACGTGATAGTTAAAAGTTTTGCTCTAGTGTAAACGTATAATGTAACAAACATGTTTTAATTTGTTGGATTCGATTTAATTTATTTTCGTAAATTTGTAGAATCACGGCTCCACCTTAAAACAACTCGTATTTTTTTTTTTATATCGTTCTTTAGTTGTATGTAAACGATAACGGAAGGCCCCTAAATGTAAAAAAATATTTAGAAGCAAAAAATTAAATTAATATTTATCAGGCTTCCACGCACTGAACCCCACGCGTAGTACAGCAAACCGCCGCTAGATGGCGCTATTTCAAATAATAGAAACGTCAATAAAGAGTAAATATTTGATTAGATTCCTCTACGGTCCCAGAGTGGGCCATATCATCAAATTGCTAGGATGTGGGATTAATTATTCACAGTGTATAACCGGTTTTGTTATAATCAACGAAACTACGGGCATATAATATTTAATATGATGAAGATTGACCAGCGTATATGCGAGAATGCTATGACAATCAACTAACACTTATAAAAACAGAGGCACACGCCCAAGTATTTCTTTTATTTATACTTCGGTACTATACAAAGCTATCTATTCTAGGCAACCCTAGTAAGGAAAAAAAACATATTATAAAATAATACAAACAAATAATAATATACATCGCTGGGAGTAATGTTTCTAAGGTCCCAATGGAGGTCGCCATAGTACCAGAAAGTCAAGAGTTCTTAACTCATTTGCATGCCCAGTCCTCTCACGTCGTAGGTAATATTCTTAAAAGGCCGGCAACGCACTCTGGCGTTGAGTGTCCATGGGCGGCCAAGCCAAAACTGTTTTAATACATGTAACCTCTGTTTAAAAGAACTTCATGTGTACTATAAAATTGATCAAACCATTACGACGTTTTGTTTGTTCAAATACTTTAGCAGATAGATAAAAATGTACTCGGTTATCTGGGCTTCAGATTAGTTGCACAGTTATAAGGGCTGATTTTTATAGAACAGGGGTCTGATGATACCACCCATACCAGAAAGCTCGCAAGTGCTCGCCTTTTAATAATTGGTAGACTGAAGGACCTTAAGTCGAATTGGTTCGGAAATACTTCAGTGGGCACCTGGTTCCACATAGCGGCAAAAACTGTCTTAAACGCTCAGTTGTGGAAGGGACGTCTGATGATGAAACCCAGCTGCAACATTTTATTTGCTAGTCTTTTGTGAGCTCATGGGCGGTGTCACTTAATAGGTGATCCTGCCCTGTAAGAAGGTACCCGACTCCCAATAGCTCTTACCATTGAAAATATCCTGATAAAACCATTTTATATCATAAAAATGAATTATGACTGTCGTTAAATATAGCTTATGATTTTATGGTATTTTTTCTCATTATAGTAATTATATGTTGTATATTTAAGATTTTTCTTTGCGCTCTAAGTGTTATTAATCGCTGCTGGTGCTTTCCTAGACGAATAGGTATCGTAATATAGTTAGAAAATGCTGCCAGCGTTAAAGGTACACTGCCATATGGACCTAACCTTTTAAATTTATTCTAATTTTCTTTTTATGCCTTTTTAATTATTATTATTACTATTTAACAGAATTATAAATACTGTATATTTGATTGTTATGTTTAGGTTTTAATAAACAATATAATTAATCAATCGTATTAAAATAGTAGGTACACAAGAACAAAGTGTCTTAATAGAGACTACGTAAGTAGTGTTTAGGACACTTTGTGAAATATACTTTTTAGTAAATAAGGTTATCCTTATTATATAAATAGGCAGGAATAGGCCGAGTTTAAATAATAGTATTCAGCTCAAACTCGCAGTTCAGAGTCTATTGTTTTTGGTCCAGAGAGAACGTTTTTACTAATCTGTAAAGACATTAAAATTAATAAAATTGCTAGAAACATTTTGAGAGTGTAAGGAGAAAATTTAACCTGTAATATAGAATTCACCTGAGATACCAATTGCACGCTGAAGCCTAGACCAACACAAGATATACAGAGCAGAAAATATATATTATATCAATCTTGTAAAAGCCAAGCCCCTCAATTAGCAGAAAACTTTAGCAAAATCAATTTCTGGGTAAAAAACCCGGGCCATTCCATCCGTAAACTTCGTCAGCTGCAACAAATGAGGCGAGCAATGATTTACGATGCCCGGTCCAATTGATCGGTTTGTTTTAAACGTGAAATCGGAATTGTTAACCGACGTCGAAAGCTGTGAGTTATTTTAGAAGTGCAAACCTAAGAGCAGAGTATCAGGGTTCGTAGGTTCGATCCTCGTGCACCAATAGACGGTCTATGTGCGCTAACACTAAGTAAAGGAGAACATGGAGATCACATACTTCCCAGAAATTATCAGGGATACAGCAATCTTAGGCCCAGATATGAATTGTTGCGCTATTTGTATATATGGTAGTTATTTGGCATGGACGGCAGAGGACAGAGCTACAAGGACTTTAAATTTATTTGTAAAAAAGAAACTTGGAGATTGAAAAGAGTGGCAGAGACAGTACTTGTGTCACCTAAATACATTTATTTTTGACATTAGTCATGCTAATATTGACATAGCCATATTTACGAGTCTTTTTTATAGTTGTTTATTAAATATAATATATATTTATTAGACGTAGGAGCAAAAAGCGTACCAATTAAAAGGCCGGCAATGAAAGCCTTCTGGCTTATCTATGGACGGTATCACTTAACAGGTGAGCCTTCTATCGGTTTGTTAAAATGATTTTTAAGTCGTTAAAGTTGAGTTTCGCGCGCAATTGATCATAAATTCGAAGCTATAAACACCATACTGCGTCTGACAGATATTACTCTAGTTTAGGGTGTGGTTAGGGCTATGCCACCCCCCTCCGCCCCCTTAGGGCATGGAGCAGACACTGACATTTTTATATCGAGAGAGATTCATGCTGATGAATCCTAATTGAAGAAATTGAAACGACTTGAAGGTTTCAAATGATGTGTTTTTAATGGAAATGGGCAGGAGGCTCACAGGTTAAGTGATATGCCAATGGACATGCCACATAGAGTGCCTTTTTAGGAGTATAAGATACAAAATATATGCAGAAGCAGAAGAAGTACGGGCGGTGTTGTTAATCAACGCTTTATTAAACTCCTTTTTATGTACTACATATATATATATCTCTCACTAGGTAAAGCTGGAGGTGATATTTTCGTATTTATTGAATAGGCATACATCGTGTTAACACTGGGCGAGTGAGGAGTGGCGGAGGGTTTGAATTTAGAATTTATACAATTCCAAATTTAAAATATGTATTTGAATTTTAATTACATAATTCCAAAATATAGTATAAAAATCATAATATACAATATTGTTATAGACGCGCCTAAATAAAACACTCGGCGAGTGAGTGTCGGAGAGTTTGAATTTAGAATTAATACAATTCTAAATTTAAATTAGGAACTAGAATTTTCACATTCATATTTAAAGCCTGAGGCAAATTCATTACAAAGTTATAGAGCAAAAATCACAGACAATATTGTTACCATAGACAAGCCCCACAGCCTCCATCACTTATTCAACGCCCCTGTACCTTGCCGATAACACTTCGCGAGTATGGAATAATGTTTTAATATGGTCTGAATTGGTTTTTTATATAAAAGTAATTACTCACCTGTTTGACTCCAAGTTGTTACATACATATCCAACAAATCTAAAGTAATATTATATCAAAAGGTGAGATGTTGAGACTTAGCGCCAAGTTTGACTCCCGTGTCAAAAACTATCCCTTATATTTTGTTGTTTTATTTGTATTCAGAGAATGTATTCAAAATAGGTTTTATGTATTATTATGACTAGCGAAAGCGACGCTAGCAAAGAGACAATCATTAATTCGTAAATGATGGATTTCGACATACAGACATATTCAGACTCGGAAACGAGACTTATAAACTATGGTCCATTTTTGTAGTCGTGTCGCTGTTAAATCTGTCAACCTTCATACAGGAAAAATGACAGCTCTCGAAACGAGATTTAAGTTACGTACGTAAACGTTCTAGATAATGTCTAAGTCTCATTTCTGAATCTCACGACACCTTCGAGGTGTACATAATATACAGAAGTAGTTTGCTTACTACGATAATATAAAATTACGCATAATAATTTTAGTTAAAAAACCATAAATCAGGCCCCGCCAGCACTCTATTGCGACAAAAAACATCGTTAATATGTATAACATAATGATGTTCCTACGTAAGAGTATCGTATTTACAATAATTATATGTCTGGTTAAAATCCTTTAAAGACGCGACATGCCACAAAAGCCTGACTACCTATTTGCCAAAACTGAAGGGATTCGTTTATAATATCTTTCTATCCTTTTTTTCTATTGCAATTTTAAATATTCCTCGACATTTAAATTAATAGTAAAAGTAATTATGAATGGCATAGCAGTATTGTGCAAGCCTGCCATAATTAAAAATATGTCTGGGCCTGCACGAGCCCCTAAAGGCCGACAAAGGAATTGCTACGCGCAATTAGCTTTGGTCTCCGACATCTTTGACCTTACAGTGAAATTTCATTGCCATGAGATGATTGGTCATTCCTCGCAGCCTATCATAAATTTAATTACAGTCACAAGGAACGGAAATCGAACCTGATTGAAACCAAATTTAGTAGTATGATCTCGACGTTCGTCGTTCCACGTGAGCGATTTTTAACACATGTTGGATGGAACACATGAGTTATCCTAGTGATTGACTCAACCTTCAGTATCTTAAAAACCTTTGCACTAATGATCAAGTGGGATTTGACACTTAGGTCTATATTGTAATTCGTATCGAGTCAGAATCTACTAGAATGACAATCTAAGAACTAGAATGAGGTTCTAAAGAAAAACAGGCCGGCAACGCACTCGCGATCCCTTTGTCGTTGAGAGTGTCACAATCTTGTCACAAGGAAAGATTTGACAGCTCTTGAAACTAGACTTAATTTTGATTTACGTTCTTAAGCAAAAATATCGTTAGGAATCCGTCGTAGACCTAAAGACGACCAGGGCGAAACGCTGATTGTCCGTAAAACATAGTGATTGCTGAAATAAAACGCGATTTCAGGTCAAGATGGCGTTATAGCTATTATTATAACGACGGCACACCACACACCGTTCTCCCATGTCGCATACAATTTCGCGATATAATGCAATTAGGCGTTACCGCACACAGCGCCACCTAGTTTCGCATTTCGCGACGTGGCCGTATTGAATGCGCAGAGCAGAGCGCACGTCAGTTCCCGTCGGGACGCCGTCGTGGGCGGACGCGTTAGTTATTCAAAATCGATTTTTTTCTTGAAATACTTGCTGTTTTAACAAGTATATATGTAGATAATGTATATTATGTAGATTGTAATTAGTTTTTCATATATTACGGAAATAGCGACCACGCCTTTATCTCGCTAACTTATCGATTACTAGCGACCCGCCCTGATGTATGGTAGGTATTTTGTAGATAAATTTCGCTTAACGCCTCTCAATTTTTAGTGAGATGATCCTCTGAATCTTAAAACGTTTTATTTAATTAAAACCATTAATAATAATAAAATAATTTATAAAATTACGTATTATATCATAAAAATGATGTGTTAACAAAGCATGAGTCTAAATTCGTCATTTAATTTAATTTTTTAAGCAATGATTTCGCGTTTTATACATACGCGAAATCATTACGACCTAGAAAAATATTCACGATTTAAATATATTGTGCAAGGCTTTTAGAAGTCATATTTATATGTTATATGTCCCTCTCTTTGTTAGGTTGTTTTCGTTCAGTCCCTATTATTTCAATAATCTCAAAACAGTTCGAATCAAACTGTTCGACCTCCCCTGGCAGTGTCCATGGGCGGTATCTCTTAACATCAGATGAGCGTCCTGTCCGTTTGCTCCCTTTGTCCGCTTTGCGAAAGTCCTAATATCTAAATGTGTGTTAAAGAAAAATTTTGAGGTGTAGTTATTAAAATGTTCATTTTTCTCTTACAGATTTTCCGGAACATCCCGTGCAGTATCAAGATGGTGATTGGGAAAGTATTTTAATTTAATTAATATTTTACAAAGAACAAAGAGCCGTCTTCTCCAAGTTTACAAGCTACCATGATTCCACATCATGACGCTAGCAGCCTCTGAGATAAATTTTTATTCGATTTTACAATTTACATATTGTCTCCGGGAATTATTGAAATTGGTCCAGTACAATATTAGGAAATATTTTATTGGGGCACCGGAAGAAGTGCTTAGACGCCTTCAGGCTCACGGTTGTGTTGCTGGTGTTTGAGGAAATGGCCCTTAATTTGAAATATCTTTCAGAAAATCCTAATCGGTTCTTTAAGCTATAGTCAAACACTTGCGAGTTTTCTAGTTTAAATTAATTTCGTGGAAGGCTAGGAATCAGAATTATATTTGATGCAATATTTTTCACTTTCAGATTTGCAGACAATCATTTCTTGGCTCCGAAAGATTTCGGAGGCAGGATTATGACATTCATCAGGATCCGACCCCTATAACTTGTATATTATTAAATATTATTTGATTTTTATGTCAAAATTGTATTGACATATGTCACAGTTCGCACCTATTTTAAATTTGACAAACGCGATATATTAGTGAAATAAAATTAAATATTGCTAGTCTTGCGTCTCTTTCAGCCTAATTGTGCTTGAGCTGTCTAGAAAGAAGTTAAAACTGTGTTGGGTGTGACTTCAGTAATATGTCAATAAAATTAAAACTAATTTATTGTCAGCAAATGTTAAAAAGTTATTATAAAATCTATATAAACGCCGTTTGTTCAGTGGTATTAAAAAAAAATCCATTTGTCAATAGTTTGGTGGAAGCATTGTTAAGTCGGAATCCAAAATTTAAGTAGTCATTTTATTATAAACACGAGGATGTCCTTATTCTACGGAAATTATTGTCTGCGCAAGAGGGATAGCATTACCTTCTTTTTTGCCTGAAAAAATTGATTATGCTTTCACGACTTTGTTCCCCGGGGTGTCATGTACTAGTCTTACATCAACAGATTACAGTGATGCAGACACACATACATAGTTGTGCCCTTGTCACTTTTCCTGCCCTGTGTGTTATACTACTGGACGGAGAACTGATAAGGGCATAACTTGTATAATTACGACGAGAGAAGAGAAGAGAAGATCGGCTGAACATTGCTGGAATGGATTTGCGCAACAAAGGCTCGTGATCACCTACTTGTCTAGTAAATACATACAGACATTTGAGGCAAATATATAAATATGTAGTATCAATTTTTTTTGTAACTCAAGTATTTCCGAACCAAGTCGACTGTATCAGTTAGTTTGCGATACCGCATATGTTCTGTAAAAAAAATGAAAAAATTGTAGTAGAGAAATAAACAATAAAAAATTATATATTAATTTTATTAAATTGTAGTAAACTATAATTTATTTAATTATAGCCATATATATATATATCTCAAATATAAAAATTAGTCTTTCCTCTATGATTTTGAGCCCTTTGCCGTCTTGAGCCGTGGGGTTCAAGGGCTAATTAAAGATTTAAGATGCCACCACAGAGCTGGTGCTTTCAACATATAAGTATCGTAAAGGAAATGCCAGCATAGGACTAACCAAGGTCCACTTTTAATTATTATTATTAAGGTTAAGAATATTGTAAATACTGTATATTTTGTGTGTTATTAAACATATTAAATATTATGTCTTGAATTTTGTATGTAGTGTTACAAAGTATATAATAAAGGAATATTGATTAATTATTTGTTTTATTTATAGAAAACATTTTCCAAACATTGCACCGTTAATCTAGTCCCGAAATTACTCAGAGAATCGAACCCAGCTGTAAAGAACCCTGGATAATCCAGAAAAATATTAAAGGATATTAAAATTAATTGAACACTTAGTAACTAGAAACGTCTGTTCAGAGTAGCTTTTAAACTAATATTTATTGTTAAAAACATTAACTCCCCGGTCACATGAAAACGAACGAATTTTTGTAGGGTTCACAATCAGTAGTGATTTCTAAGCATGGTTTAGGTGGATATATATAGTTATATATAACATCTAGCTGTCTGTACCGGCTTCGTTTTATTTTTTAAACATTTTGGCATAACCGTACAATATCATACAAAATGTATCACTGGCTCCCTTTAGGTACGGGACTTCATGATTGCTAACTAAATGATAACAGAATAAATGACATCAACAGGTAATTTTTAAAAATATTTTACTGAGGTTTAAAGTATAGGTATACTTATAATAAGTAGATATATTATATATCTACTATTACTGTACAGTAGTACTGACAGTCAATACTTATATGTTGTGGGATAATATAAGAGATTGTTTGCCTATAAGTACTTATGAGCATAATCAATTTGTGGATCGTAGCTGAATGCCGCCTAGTTCTTAATGACGTGTATAATGGTGAATATTGTTTTTTTCTTATGTCACTTTAATGACGTGGTTTATGACATATTCCTTTGAATAATTGTAATGTGAGGGAGGGTAAAACTTGTTGAGTTTCTTGCGTTCTTCTCAGAACAAGGCCTCCTGGCAGTTTTGATCACACATTACACAAGACTTCATTACTTACACTGCTTTTTTTACATTATTATTTTCTTTTACTATATTATTATTTTCTACTAAGTATTAATATATTCTTTTTTTTGCGACTGAGGCGCAATCTAGCTGATGTGGTCTAATTATTTTTATATATCTCTCATTATTTTGTGTGTTTTTTGTTTGTAATAAATGATATGTTATGTCTTGCTTTTTCGCGAATTTTGTTAACGTTTTTGGCATTCATAAACATGCCCTATGACGCATCTAAATTGTATAAACGTATTTTGATTTGATTTGAAACTGTTGCCTATCTCTGTGCCATAAGCCATTATAATATATAATAAGCCGCTTCGAGCGTTCCGCGCTAGATACCCGTGCACGCCTTTGCGATTTTTTAACTCTATTCTCAGCGAGGCTTTGCGAGTGTTCAGCGTTAGATTCTGTCTGTATTTTCAGCAACGCGCTGCGAACGTTTTGCGCTTGATTCTCTGGCTTGCTATTGCGATCTGAATTTTCAGAAGAAGATTCTCTTTTGCGACGTATTTTTGCTAACCTCGCTTGCGAACTATTTTAAGATAGCTGCGACTTTCTTTATCTAGGAATATTGTTTGTTTCTATTTATATAAATGTTTGAATAAAGTAATTTATAAGTAGTTCTGAAACGAACGTTTTAATTGGGAGGTTGACATTGTACGTAGTTCTAATAAGAACTTTTGGTAACAAGCACTTAGTAGTTCTACATTCTACAAAAAATATTTCTTCAAAATAACTCAACGTTGGCTACGTCCGCTGCCTAGCGAGTAGAGCGCCTCATCCGCGCGGCCCTTCCTATTTCATAGATGTGCCCCTCTCCCGCACTCCAGTGTCGGAGCTACGGCGCGTCAATGCGGCGAATTAATTTTGTTTAAATTTTATTAAACTCGTAATATCTTTTGAATAGAATGTCCGATTTTAATAAACTAAAAAGTAATTTACAGGTATTTATTTAGGTAAGGATTAAGGCAAAGGTATAATTTGATCTGATTTTAGTCGGAAATTCTATTAAATTTTAAAAAGCAGTTATAGTAACCTAACTACAATAGTAAGGCACATCCTATCGCGACATTTTTTGTAAATATTGATTTTCTTTAACATTGTGAAACATTTTTTTGTTCTATCGTCAATAGTTTTCGCAACGAAAGCGATGAAAAATAGGCATATAGGCATTTTTTTACGCCTTGGGTAACATTATTGTAGTTTTAGTAGGGATCCTTATTTATTGCAATTAAAATAGCCTATATTAATCGATGATAATGTAAGATTCAAATGGTGAAAGAATTTTTAATCGGTCCAGTACTTTATAAGCCAATTCGTTACAAACATACTTACATACAAATATTTTCTTTATAATATTAGTATCGATTATAGAGACTTCAAAATTTCGTCTAATAATATATAAAATTACTATTAAATATAGGTAAATTATTTTACTTATTTATATATTCACTACTTCTGTAGGGCTTAGGGATCCGTAGTATGGTTAGGTTCTAACATCTCACCCTCTCACATATTTAGTTATCTAGTGCAGCTTGCACACACATACACTACATATAGTATTCAGATACTCCAGACATTTATTACATATAAATTTAAATACACAGTCCACTGCCTGGCAAGCTGTACACTTGGTAAGGACGTTGCCAGGGGTGGGCAAGCAGGGGGTAGCTGCCCGAAGCTTTCACTTCACAACACATTTTCCTCTGTAGGTACCTTCTTCTAACACCCTGCCCCCTGAAACGGGGCAACGCCCTATACTATATAGTTAATACCTTTGTGAGGGGAAGAACCAGAAATTAAAATATTTCCAATTAAAAACTGTATGTATTTGTCAAAGTCAAGTCAAAAATTATTTATTTGTTTAGGTAAGACAATGTATACTTATGAACGTCAAAAAAGAAATACATATATATATATACTAGTGGACCCCACAGACGTTGTCCTGCATGATATTTCAACCGATTAAGATATTAAACAAAGTATGAAAGTACCGACTGCAGCGCCATCTGTCGGGCTGATTTGTGAATCTAAACCATTCCCAGATCCCCTTGAAGACACACAAAAAATTTCATCAAAATTGGTCCAGTCGTTTAGGAGGAGTTCAGTCACATACACACGCACACAAGAAATATATATAAGATAAGATATATATGGTTCTAATTTCACATTCAATTCAAATCAAGGGTGTAGAACGGAAGAAAGGAAATGGCAATAAACTCTCCGCCACTCTTTTTAATCGCCATTTTTTTGCTTTACACAACGTTTGTAAGGAGCTGCAACCATTACACCATGTTCCACATGACATCTTAAGTGATAAATAATAATAAAATAAATTAAAATCAATGATTTGTCCTCTATCAGCAGGAGGCATAGTGAAATGGGAGCTTGCACTTATATTCTTGTGCGAACAATACAATTAGTTATTTTGACCATGTATTTGACATAGTCAAAATACGACCAGTCACCACAAGCCATCAGCCCCCTCAACTTCAAGGACGACGAACTTAATCGATATACCATCAGATGAGATTACTTTAATATACTTATGGCTGAGTATAAGGTATATTTATATGGCCTATTATAGAACATTTGTGACCTGTGGGCCGCTGTATCAAAGGTGTCCAGCCTAGGTTTACTAACCGCCCTGAGATCCAGACCATTTTGGGTTATTTTATGACAGAAATACGAAAAAATAATATATTTATATGAAAAAATTAGTGTACCTTAATTGAGTGGGCTAAGCACAAAATATAATATTCTAATGAATAGAAAGTATTATTGAGGGTACTGTAACCTTTTAGGTCTGGGCCTCAGACATCTGTTTTACGATTTCTTAATAGGCCAAGTTGGTGTGCCTTCTATGCCAGACATGCAGTTCTATGAACAGTTTCCTCACGATGTTATCACCATTCGAGTGTTGTAATGATATAGAAAAATCTGGTGTACCTGCGTCATTCGAGCTCATGACATCAGGGTTAAGAAGCACAATTAAAGCGACTTTTTTAGCTGAACGCGGGGACTGTCCACTAAAAACAACTCAGCCCTCCACACGCGCTGAATATGGGCCCTGGGAGTTCGCCAAGGCATCCAACCCAATAGGCGCTAACTAAAGCCATTAGGCCACCTTTGCTTAATTTAGAGAAAACAACTTGTACATATATCACAAAATTCATAATTAAAAATATGAAATTTTATAAATAAAAAAATCGATTATTTACAATGAAAGTGGTACATTCAGATTGAATGTACCACTTTCATTGTAAAGCGCGCGGGAGCGCTACCCCTGCAGAGCCTGCGCGAAACCTGCGAAGCGCCTCTTTTTACGAATCTTCATGTTTCAACGTATTTTTTTAATGTTTGTTAATTAAATGGGTAAAACCAGTTCGCTTCTGCTTGCTTATTCAGGGACAGGAACGGACGTAGATTCGACGGCATCATCTAAAATTAAAGATAGACAGGAGCATCGCGGCAGAGAGGGGCAGGCCCTGAAAATAGACATGCAAATGTCTATACTAATTATCACAGTTAATTTATTTATAAGTGTCAAAACGTATGGTCTAAATACTCTCCCACACTTTAAAGGTGACATTTTGACATCGACTGTCACGTGACACAAAACCATCACAGATTAGTCGAATTAACAATGAAGTAGCTTATAAATAATACGTCTGGTCGAATACTATCTCGGAGTTCGTTGAAGATTGTGTTTGATCGAAATATATATAATTATATACACATATAAGTATATGTGTAGTAAGTATATTATGGCAATAGTTTTAACTTTATGTAGTGCAAACTTTTCTTAGCAGGTAAGAGCGTAATATAATAAGAGTAAATAAAAATTAACTGTTATAAGCGGAATTATTTGAAGTCATGCAGGCTAACTGAATAATTTATTGAAATGTTAACAACATGTTAATAAAATAATGTAAACTAGTACCAAGAAAGTTCAGTTCTAGGCTTAAATAAATGTGACACAAACTTAGGAACAACTGATATGATAGGTTTTGTTACTGTTTTGTACCATTAATATAATATCTTTTAAGATTTATTTTATTATTTATTTATTTCGTAATCATACAGCTAACATAAATTATATATAATAACAAACAGTTGCACAACTACAAAAAGGTTCAAAAATTTACAAAATCAAACAAATAAAAAAAATATTAAATACATTCAACTAAGTAATACCTAATTTGGCCGTGTTGTGTGCTGGTGTAAAAGTGTTCATGATGCAAGTGATTTTGCGCTATGGATATTCTTAAAGGAGTATTCCTTTTAACCATATTCCGCGATAGCTAAAACAAGTATTTTTTTTAAACAAGTTTATTAGATGTTGGTATTAAAGACGACGACTATGTATACTAATTTTTTTAGTATAGTAGTTTATTTTAAGAGTCCATTGTCTTCATATATAATTATTTAACAAATGTAACAAAATAT
Source organism: Pieris melete (assembly GCA_963693345.1). Taxonomy (NCBI): domain Eukaryota; kingdom Metazoa; phylum Arthropoda; class Insecta; order Lepidoptera; family Pieridae; genus Pieris; species Pieris melete. Next base: position 246,964 of record CAVNZK010000325.1, on the reverse strand, counting down.
TGTAAACCTATTTTAAAAGAGTAAGTGTGGAGTTTCTTGCCCATTATTCTACCACACGACACTACCTTTTGGAAGGGGCAACTAGAATCTTCTTTGTATTTTTGACGTTCAAAAGTGCTACTTGCCTATTCAATTGAGGCCCAGACCTGACAGGTTACAGGGCTGTTTTTATTGTTAATTTTGTTAGAATAAATGCTAATTTCACAACAATACAAAACATTTTTATCATTTTGTCAGGATGCGTTGTCGGCCCATTTTTTATCTGCAATAATTGTCGTTGAACGAACGGTTCTTGTACGAGTAATACAATTAGGTCTAGTTTATGGTTAAATTGTTAATAATTTTTAGACACCTAAATGAAAATTGTGGTCCAATTTAGTTTATTTTCCACCTTCCTAACTACAACCTCGATTTAGCTTAGCACTTAAGACTAATATACACTAACACTAATTCAAGTTTCGTTCGTTTCAATATTCCCACTAGGCTCGTGGTGTCAAGAGAATTCAGAATATCCTCGACATTCACGTGATGGTAGAGTTTTCTTCGTGGGCTTCAGCAGCCTTTATGGTGTGGTGACTGGTGACGTCCTCTACTGAATAAGGTCCAGAAGGAGGTCGTCAATCGTCATTACCATTTACCAGTGCTGTATTAATTTAAAGGACATTTTATTTAATACTTTTCTAGACATTATACTGAAATAATATGACTAATTCAAATATTAGTCATTACAAAAATTTGTCATCTTTGACGCAAAGGAATAACGAATATGAAAAAGGTTACCTTATATCTTTCAGCGAAATTGTAACGCCAGCGCGTTTTAAACGTATGAAGCGCCATCTCTGGTCAGTGGTGGATACGATTTTATTCCCGAATTTGTGAACAAAGTTTACCTCGATATACGCGTCTAATATATATCTAATATATATACGAGTGTTTTAAGTTACAAGTTGTACTTGTATCTCTTCGAAGAATTTTTGATAAATTGGGTTCGCGTTTTTTGTAAATTTACAAAACATTATCGGTTCGAAGAAGCTTGCCTCTATTGAATTAAATCGTGATATCATTTTCTTATTTAAAAACACACAACACTGAGGTGGTTTTTTGGGCGCTGAAATGGCATTTCAATTAACTTCATTGGGAAAAATTGCTTTGACATACTAGCAAAGTTACGACACGAATGAAACTCGTAAGTCGTGGTAACGGAATCTCATGGCATAAAACAAAAATAAAATAAAATAGAATTTATATCGCAATGTCAATTCATGGATAATAGCATTGCCAGTAAATAAAAATTAACTATTATAAGGGGAATAATTTGAAGTCATGCAGGCTTACTTAAGAATTTATTGAAATGTCTTAATAAACAATGTAAACTAGTATCAAGAAAGTTCAGTTCTAGGCTTAAATAAATGTAACACAAACTTATATCACTTATATACTATAATATCTTTTAAGATACCTCAATCAGCAATTAGAACCGTTCAATAATTAATACTATGCCATTGTAATTAATAATGCAAGTAATAAATACATTTTAGTTTGATTTTTATTAGATGTTGGTAGATAGTAAACACAAAAGACCCCGCGCTTTGTATTTGAGAGCTAAATGAATATGTCAGTGTGACATTTCAAAATGGTGATGGTAGTACCAATTTCAGCCGACGGCCAAGAAAAGTATGTGGCACTGTAACAGGGCCTGGTGAGACGCCATCTTCTTTTATCATCATCGATTAAACAGAATTAAATATAACATTTTGTGTAGGCTCTAGGTACTGAAGAATACTGTTTTGAGAATATTTAACAAAAAATAACATAAAAATCGGTCCAGAAGAATATGGTTACAAACGTTGTGACACGAGAATTTTGGCTTGGCAAAAAAGAGAGGTTTGAGAAGAGTTTGGTCCATGTGGATTGTATTATATATCTAAGTATATAGATAGGATTTTTAAATGGTTCCAGCACAAAAATACTTTATTCCTGTTTATTTCTAATCCATAAAGTATTCAATTGGCCCATGAGGTTTTGGGATCCAATCATTTGAACTAACTACAAATACAATTTTCCTTTAAAAAAAATAGTGGCTTTTCAGAGCTGGTTCTTTCAACGAATATTAGTATTGTAAAGAAAATGCCAGCATTAAAGGTACACTGCCACAGGGACAATTATTAAATATGTTTTAATTAGAAGGATAAGAATACTAGTGCAAATCTCATTTGAGGTCGTAGGTTCGATCCCCGGCTGTCACCAATGGACTTACTATGTGCGCATGTAACATTCTCTCGTACGAAGGAAAATCGTGAGAAAACCGTCTTGCCTTAGACTTAAAAATTCGGTGTGTGTCAGACACATCAGGCTGATCATCTATTTGCCTATAAAGGGCCGTTCATGTATTACGTAAGCATATTTACTGCAATTTATCCCCCCACTCCCCACCCCTACGTCTTGTCAGAAAATGTAAGAAAAGCTCTCAAAAATGATAGTACATAAACGTATTAATTTTTTGTTCGTCGAAAATGTGTTTCGTTTTCAAGCATATACAATCTGTGGGTAATATATGTAAAAACTAAAAGTAAATAATTACTGTTGACGTAATCACCAATTAAGTAAATCAAAGGCCCTAAGACAAATGATTGTGAAACTTAAATTTGAGGCCCAGACCAAAAAAGGTTGTAGCGCCACCGATTTTTCTTACATTAGTGAATAAATATCTAAGATTAAATTTGATAAAAATAAATAATAGATAAAAATTGCATAATCACGAAAGAAGAGATTTCTGCAACCGGGATTGAAGGCCCGACCACGGCATTATTACCACTGAGTCAACTATTTTAAGGTGTTTAATAAACCTTATATGAGGTCACGCGTGCCTTCGCATTGGCAACGTGTTAAATGAGATCCACTTTGAATTTTTATAAAAGAAAACATACTAAAGATACAATCTCACCATTTAGCTATTCCATACATATTTTCGTCGTTAAGATTCATTTGATTGAAGAATATGTGATGTTAGTCAATATTAATTTTGTTTAAGCTATCTGATGCTTAAGGAGTTAGAATATCCATAGCGAACACCTGCATCATGAGCACACCCCACACAACCTCACTTTCACACCATCACAACTGAGCGTTTCTTAAGGCAGTTTTTGCCCCCCCATTTGGAACCAGCTGCCCACTGATTCCGAATAAATTCGACATAGGGTGGACCAATCCTTGAAAGATCGGCAACGCGCTTGCCGTCTGGCAATGTGTCCATGGGCGGCTGTATCACTGAACATCAGGTGAGCCTTCTGCCCATTTGCCACCTATTGCATTAAAAAAAACACAACACAGCCGAATTAGGTATTAAGTTCTTAGTATTTAATATTTTATATTGATTTTTCCATTTCGTAAATGAATCTTTTTGCATATTACTAGCTGAGGGAGCGTTTCTAGTATTACGTAACGTATTTTGGGAGGGGGGGGGTCCTTTTGTATGACGTTACTATGCGGGGCGGGGATTAAATTACGCGTTATTAATATTTTTTTCGACTTACACCACATAATAGTAACTAAAGAGTCACTAGGTGGTTACGAAACGTTTTACTATACTTGGGTACAGTACTGTACTTGGGTACTGAAAAACGTTAAGGCGAGTTACATGGGGGGGGGGTCAATAATCTCCAAAAATTGCGTTACGTAATACTTGAACGCTCCCTGATTCAGCAAAGGTCGTTTTGCCATGTATATTATTTCTAGGAAAATAACTACACTTCTGGCCACATCTATTGGCCCACCTTGCATTTTCAGTTTATTTTGGTCCTATTTAAAAATTTATATTAGGTCGAGTAAAAAGTTTTTATGCAGTTTTGAACCTGATACATTTTACCATCTTTTTCGATCGTATTGTTTTAAATTTGAATTTAGAACACCACACCACATGGAGATACGCCTAACAAGTCGGGTATGCGCCTTGATGAAGTCAGTTGATTTTTGAATAAAAAACGTGTTTTATCAAATAAAGGTTTAATTTAATAACGCGTGTTGCCGCCATGGGCATCTACGACAGCTCTCATACGATTAGGCATAGAGTTTATCAACCGCTCTATGAAATTTTGAGGGATCATCTCCCATTCCTCTTCTATGGCAGTTTTCAATTCCTGCATCGTCTGGGCAACTGGCTGACGAGCCCTAACACGTATTTTTAGCTCGTCCCACATGTGCTCAATGGGGTTCATATCTGGGCTTCTGGCTGGCCATTCCATAACTGCGATGTTCACATCCCGAAGGTATTCTCTGACGATGCCGGCCGTATGGGCTCTTGCATTATCATGCATAAAAAGGACATTTGGGCCCTCATATTCCGCGTATGGCATCACGTGAGGTTCTAAGCACTCAAGAATGTACCTTTCAGCATTTAATGTTGGCAGCCGTGGTCCCGTTACAACCTCAAGTTGAGTTTTGCCGCTCGCGGATATACCGCCCCAGACAGTCCATGAGCCACCGCCATAAGCAACCCTCTCTTCAAAGCAGCATTGTGCAAAACGCTCTCCCTTACGTCGGTAGACCTTCTTCCTTCCATCATTGCCATGTAACGCAATTTTAGACTCATCAGAAAAGAGTACACCGTTCCAATGCTGCTGAGTCCAATTTCAGTGTGAGCGCGCGAAATGAAGGCGCGCTATTCGGTGGGCTCGCGTTCGTTTTGGGCCATTAGCTGGCTTGTGTGGTACCATATCGCGTTCTTTTAATCTTCTCCGAACAGTTCGAGCGCTCACATTTACTTCATGGAAGTCGCGAAGCTGGTTTTGTATCTCAATGGAGGTAAGGTGACGATTTTTCAAGCTGGTCGTCACGATGAATTGATCCTGCCTTTCAGTTGTCGACCCAAAATCGTGGCCTTCCTTGGCGACGAACAAAGCCGCCAGTCTCTAGGTATCTCCGATAAACGTTTCGGACCGCAGATCGACTTAAATTAAGTTGATCACTCACATTTCTTTGGCTGTGTCCGGCCCGGATAAGTGCCACAGCTTGGGCGGCGACTTCAGGCGAAGTATCCATAGATTATTGATAGAACCTCATCTTAATGTTAAGAATAAGTAATGTTTGTTGCAAAACCAAAGAGAAAAATCACACTTTCAAGAATTAAATCCAACTAAACCAATAAAATTAAGTTTTCTTAGTATTCGAATGTTTGATATCAATGAGCAGGCTCCAAATTGTCTTTTGTTTCTTTAAATTCTGTGTTCGAAATTAAAAAAAAAATATATTGAGTGCAATCATGAATGTGCCGGGTTCAAAACTGCATAAAAACTTTTTACTCGACCTAATATAAATTTTTAGGTAGGACCAAAAGAAACTGAAAATGCAAGGTGGGCCAATAGATGTGTCCAGAAGTGTATTTACTGTAATCTACAAAGTAATAATATAAATAATTATTAAAATCAAAATCAAAACAAATTTAAAATTTAGGTTAAGAAAATTGGTTGTAATACTTGATTGTAAAAATAAATTTTCTTTACTATAATTTATTGTCTGTCTTATAATATATTTTTGCTATAATAAAAAAAGGCGTTGATGGGTCACAATTAAGGGTTGTTTGTATTTTTGTATGCTGTACCATAAAAAAATAAAAACAAAGTTTTGACTAAAAAAATAAAAATAAAAATTTTGGGGTGGGAACTCCCTTAACATTTAGGGGGATGAAAAATAGATAGTGTCGTTTCTCAGACTTGCTGAATATGCATACAAATTTCATAGGAAACGGTACGTTTCGAAGGAGTATGGGAACGACTATTGTGTGACACGACAATGTTTTGTATATTATGTATTCCATCTTTATCTATGTATTAAGTATAAATGTTTTTTGTAGTATATAATTTATATTATCTGTAGGAATATAACAAAACCAAGATAGGAGTTCAGACACCTCATTCGAATTCTTTGCGATTATAACGGATTAAACAGTACTAATCCGGAGCAGAAAAAATAAAGCATTGTTTTGCTGGATTTTTTTATTTGAATTTTTGGCAAAATTTATGTTTACCATAATTATCATATATTTTAGAAAAGAAAGCTTGTAACATATACTGTAGATATAGTACTGGGTGGCGCAAAGCGTATTTTGGTGAAAGACGGGAACATCTTTAAGTCTTTCACCAAAATACGCTGCAGGGTCCATCTGGAAATGCCCAATTGCGTGGCACATCGCCTCGGTGATGTTTCTGGACACTCTTCCACATCTTCGCGCACAGCATCGATATTTTCAGCTGAACGGCCTGTTCTTGGTCTCCCAGACTTAGGTCTATCCAATGTTGAGAAAGTTGCTTCAAGGCGTGTGGCAAAGCGTCGGATTGTGCGACCAATCGGTGCCGGACGGTGGGGAAATCGTCGACGAAATTCATGTTGTGTTTTTATCACTGATGAATTATTCCGTAAGAACATTGACACGATTATTCCACGTTCTTAGGGAGTAAAACGGTCCATGTTTATTTTCAGTGTATTTTACATTTGTTCACTACACAATTTTCAACAACAGAATTACAGGAAATGTCATACAAAAAAAATAAACAAATTTTCTTTTGTGCCAGTAATTTTGCGCCCCCCAGTATTATGTATGATGTGGTAAACTTCAAAAAATAAATAAGGAGGGAGGGAAGAGAGAGGAAGAAAACTTCATTGGGACTGTACCTTTTTTTACTTAGCCTTTTTAGTAGCTCCATACATATGGAACATTTTGCAATGCTTAGAGATTAGTTTTTAGGGTTTCCCGTGCAATTTTTATCTCCATAAAAACCCTTCTCAGAGTTCAAGGCATAGATAAGAATAACTCGAAATGGTCCAGCCGTCTTTGAGTTTTGCGCTTAGCAACATATTTTGCTATTTTTATTATATTATAACGTACAAAATAATATATAGATATAATATAGAAAATTCACGAAAACTGCTTGGAAAACGCACTTTTTGTACTTATTCTTAATTAACAACTTATATATTGTGGAAAAGTTCCTAAACTTTTCTCATTTTTGTCGGGAACGACAATTTCATGGGTGTGTTCCACTAACCCTGGTTTAACTGAGGTAAACGGAGGTTTAACAGTCAAAATTTTACTAACAAACAAACATTTTTTTGGATACGTTGTAATTATTATTATTTTGTTATATAATTGTATAAATAGAAAACTAAAACGATATTAAAAATGGTCTCTGTGGCAGTCAGAGAGTTACAGAATCGCAAGGCAGTTAGTTTGCGCCTCAGACGCATTAAAAGAAAAAGAAAGTAATCATAAATTTAGTAAAAAAAATAGCAATATAAGTAACAAAGTCTTTGAAGATTTGTCGTTGAACGAAAGCACCAGCACTGCACTGCCACCAGAATAAGGAATCGTTAAATCGGTGGTGGTGGTTAACTAACTACAACGACTCTCATCCGTAAGGTCGTAGGTTCGATCTCCGGCTGTGCACAAATGGACTTTCTGTCTATAAGTATTTAACATTCGCTCGTACGAAGGTAAACACAGACAAAGCACGACGGCGTGTGTCAGGCACAGAAACCTGATCACCTACTTGCCTATAAGACAAACGATCATGAAGCAGATACAGAAATCTGAGGCCCAGACCTAAAAAGGTTGTAGCGCCACTGATTTATTTTTATTTATTATTTATTTACAGGTTAGCAGAAAAGGATGCAATTTATTATATTATAGTATTAATACGTATTACTAATATTTTTTAACGACCTAACCTAATGAAGTTTTTTATAAATTTGACGATTATTTAAATGATCCTAATCCTTGGGATTGATTTGCTCCAGTTAAAACAATTTGTATGACTCTAAACTTGGCGATCTTCCCCTTGACTTGCGAGCTGGTAGTAAATGTTAATTAATAATCAATTTAACTTCTTTCTGACGTTCATAAGTGTACTTGGTTATCTATATGAATAAAATTATTTAACAAATTGTATACGTTTAGTTCCTACATAGTTCCTACCCAATCTTGTCAAATAGCCTATTTATTTTTTGTTTTCAACTTAAACTTAAATTGTTTTAAGTTTAAGTTGAAAAGTTTAAACTCGGTTTAAAGGTTCAAAGTAACCCTGCGTCTCAGGTGTTGCGTTTATAAAATAAGTGACTTGTCGTTTTAACTTCGTAACTTACTTAGCAAGGTCCACACGGTTTTGTTATGTATAATAGATTCGTAGATTCTATTTCCCGCGGTCGAGGGACTGGTTAGACTGACCGAGGATCTTCTCTTTAGGTCGGAAGAGCCGCTGCCTTCTTCCTTCCACGTGTCGCGACAATCGTCGTCCATGCGTCGGGTTGTCTCTCTCTCTAAAACATGGCGAGGTAGCCAATAGCTCTCCGTGTATGCGGTGATGTTAGTTATTTCGACTATGTATTTGCGTGTTGTTCCCACTAGAATGTAAGTGCGTGCTCCTATGTCACCATGCCTCCTGCTGATAGAGGACAAATATTTGCTTTTAATTTATTTTATTACTATTAATTACTTAAGATGTCATGTGGAACATGGTGTAATGGTTGTAGCTTCTAACAAACGTTGTGTTTAGCAAAAATCTTGGCGATTAAAAAGAGTGGCGGAGAATTTAATGCCAGTTCTTCTAATCCGTTCTACGCCCTTGATTAGAGAACTGGCAGTAAATGTAAAATTAATGTATATTTATTTTTAGACGTTCATAAGTGTGCATATGATTTTTGATTTGATATTTTTTAGAAATCTGTATCGATGTATTTCCTGCTGAGTATATATTATGCTCATCCTCAGGCACTGGGGACTTGCCAGTCAGTGGTTAGACCGGCAGAGATCTTCTTTAGGTTGAAAGATACAAATATTACCCGGATACAGAAAATAATTTCTATAAAAGCGAGGCTTCAGACTGCACTGATAATTGAAATATAAAACTCCATATGAATAAATACGTCAAACTTAAAAACACAGTTTCAAAACACTTTTGAAATCTACAAATACGAAATTCACGTACTCTTCATATTAGGCGAGTGATGGGTGGGTATCGATAGCATTTATCGATGTTTTACATTTGTTCTGGACCCTCGCTTTACGCAAAAACTTGACACAAAGTTTTTACATACAGTGATTAACTTGTTAACAAGCTGCTGAATTCATTTTTACATTTAAATCTCTTTTTTTAGTGATACACACTTTTCCCGGAGATGCCTATTTAACGCCGCCCCTGTTTCACTCCTTTGCTGTTTATATTAAAAACGACACACCTAATCGTGCAGTTCGGCACCTAGAGGGGGGATGTCGACAACGAAGTGGTGAATCGTAGTCAGGACACAACGGAACATTTAATGAGCCAATTCGACTAAGAGCCTTAGGGTCCTTCATGAGATGGCAACGTACTCGCGAGGCCTCAGGCATTTAGAGTCCATGGGCGTGAGTATCACTTTACATCAGGTGAGCCTCCTGTACGTTTGCAACTTGTTCAATAAAAAAAAATGCATACGATGACCTAAAAATACAAATATATTTTATAGAATGTTTTAATTAATATCGATACCACAACATCACTATTACCACTCAAAGCCGGCCAGTGGAATAGTATTCGCAAAAAATATATTTTTAGTCAGTATTTTCTACTTGCCTATTTTGCTTAATGGCAATACGAGAGAACGGGTCCGGTTTTTAAAAATTTAACATATATTTCATACGTTACCTTACATATAAAATTCTGTTATATAAAAAGAAAGTGACTATTTATTTGTCTTATACACGACTAAATACAAACTCAAAATAACTTATATAATAATAATATAATATACATTGAAATAAATAACTAAACTTAAAATAAACTAAAATATATCATTAAAAGGAGTCCCTTTAAGCAAGGTTCCGAAGATACTGGCAGCGTTTCCCCTTTGAATATATTATATATAATTCTTTGTCCGAGGTAGCTGCCAGATCTTCGGTCTGGCAGAAAAAGAAAAAGAAAGTTGTACATTCAGATTGATTAATTATAAAAACACCGTACAATCAGCCATATAAAAATTGGCATTCAAATGTCATATTAATTATCATGATGTCATGACAACAAGAACAGTTAAGCTATTTATATAGTTGTCAAAGCTTTTGGTCTAAATACTGGCCCAAAATGGCTTGCCTTTGAAAATTGTGTTTTATTGTATATATTACATATTTACAATCAAGTATATATACTTGTATACTTCATTGTAAATATGTAGTATAGTAGATATATATAAATTAGTAGTAGTATATATAGTAGATATATATAAATTTCTTAACCTACAAAGTAATAATAAAAATTATTAAAAAGAAAATCAACACAAATTTCAAAAGTTTGGTCCCTGTGTACCTTTAACGCTGGCAACATTTCCTTGCTGTATTGCGATACTTATTCGTTGAAAGCACCAGCTCTGGGGTCACCGGTACTATCTACTAGCCGCCAACTTAAATCTTTAATAGGCGCCTGTGCACTTGAACCCCACGCCCCAAGAGTCTCTACTCCACAGGGAACAAAATCGAACTTGGAGGATAGACTTAAATTTGTCCCGTTTATTATACTCCGCCTGCTCTGCGGCCGCCCCGGTTTTTTGCTTGTCTGCAGGAGGTGAGACGGGGCAAACGTGTCCACACAAGCAGCCCACACGTAGCATCCCATGCTAATGCCCGTCTCATTTTCCCAGGGATCAAAGACATTCCATCCGGCCGCTTGCCATCGTCTCTTGCGATGTTGTATATAATTTATGTTAGCTGTATAATACATCAAAAACGAAATAAATTTGTTGAATCACGATTCAACCTTAAAACAGCTCCAAATTTTTTCTATCGTTCTTTACGACTTGTATGTACCCCAAGTAATAAAAGAAGGCACATGGCATTGGATCCCTTCAAAAATTTAAAACGTGAAAATATGCAAGATGAAAATGATTGCCTCAATTCATGTTTTTTTTTATTAAAAAAACCTTGAAACCTTCATTTTACAAATCATGATGTTTTAATTAATTTCGATGGGGTTAAAGAGACACCACCACATTATTGCATGGTACACCATTGCCGAGTAATATAAATATGTACAACAAAATTTGGAGCTGTTTTAAGGAGCCGTGATTAGACAATCCAAAATAAAATACAATTTTTGATTAAAAATATAAAAAAAAAACAAATCAATGGCGCTACAACGTCTTTAGTCTGGGCCTCAGATGGGTATCTATTTCATGATCATCAACCTAATAGGCAAGTAGGTAATCAGCATCCTGTGAGACGTCGTCGTGTTGGATACTTTTTCTCAACGTTGGAGCGAATATGAAATGCGGAAATAGAAAGTCCATTGGTGTACAGCCGGGGCTCTACGATCTCAAGGATGGGAGTAGCTGAAGCCACTAGACAAACACTGTGCTATTAAACATATATATACTAGCAGACCGGCCAAGCGTTGCTGTGGCTAAGGTTTTTGTTATATTACATAGGAGCAAACTATTCAAGGCAAACGTTAGGAGAACACCAGTCATGGGGACCACCATGTTTTTTTGGTGGTTATGCCATTACATTGTAGCTTATGTACTTTCAACACAGCGCCATCTGTTAGAATTGTAACTATCAAATAATAAACAAATATTTTGCAATAAAATAATATTGCGGGCATAAATTGAGATGTAAACTATCCTATCTTTTAAGTTGGATCAAACACGGTGCAAATTTGATTGATATCGGTTGGTAGTTTAGATATTATATATACTAGCTGACCCGGCAAGGATGGTTTTAGTTAATAAAAATAATCTACAATAATAAAAAATAGGGGTTGCATGTACATTAAAAAAATAAAAACAAAAAGTTTTGTCTAAAAAATAAAAATTTAGGGGTGGGTATCTGTTAAGTCACTCTCTTATCTTCCTGTATCATGCGTCGCACAGCACTGATGTTATCTTCAGTAGTCCCTGTCTCTGAATGGACGTCCCTCACGCGGTTCATCATTGAGATTGCTACGTCCACGCTCAAATTCGTGAAACGCTAATCGCAGCCTATCATAGTTTTGTTGTTGAGTAAGCCAACAACGAAAGTCATAATATCTCATTGATCGAAAATTTTCTCGCGTTAAATTCATTTTCACATGTAACAAGAGTATTAGATTTGCCGCCAATTCACAAAAACAAATGACAAATGAATGCAATACTACATTAGGTTACCAAAGAGTTCTAAAATTGAAATTCAAAAAGTTTATTAGCAACTTTTCTAACTGGCCAGTTCTAAACATTTTCAGTGTTACCCACGTACATATAAAAGCCGGTTCAGCTTGTATTTATTAACTAGCTGCCTCCGCGAACTTCGTTTCGCATTAATGATTACTTAGCCGGCAGGTCTGAGCCTCAGGTAAAAGGTTTTCGTAATGTACACTAAAATTGTGTAAACATTTATAGCGCCTGACAGATTTTTTTAGCAATTCATGGCCATGAAAAAAATTTATATAAGTTGAAAGAAGTTTTTTTTTTAAGTTGACGATACACAAATTGGCCAATACACAATTTTCCGGAAACGCACTTGCGAGCCTCTGGCAATGTCAGTGTCTGGGTCACTTAAAAATACATATTAATAAATGCAAGACCAAAATTTATTTATTTTATTTATTTGCTGTAGTTAACCACATCATACATAATGCTATATTTACAGTATAATGACTACACATATATAAAAAACTAATAGTATTCAAAAATAAAGTGCGTGCGTACAAAGTACACATGTCAGAAGTGAAACTTCTTTGCCAAACTAATTTTAAGTCTTGTTCATATTGTATGTTCATATGTTATAGGGAAAAAGGAAGATATGTTAGGAATTTAATGAATTTAATTGTCATTAAAATATTAAGTGTCGAAAATTAATACAAATTATAAATTTATTTCTTCGATTATTAAAACACGGCATTTTAATTTACAATTCGTAATTTGAGTTTTCAATAAATTATTTAGCATAAAATATAAAATACACATCTTTCATTAATTCTCTTTACGAATTTTAATTTCAGTGGATCGTGGATCTGTCTTGGACATCGTTACATCGGGCATCAATGAATCGTGGTCTCTATGATAAAATTTTTGACTTCCAGATTATTATTCATCTTCAAAACCCACAAATTAATAATTTAACTCTGTTATTACGACCAAACAATAATAGTATTAATATAGACATTTTAGAGTCTATTTAATATTATAATATATTTTAAAGTGAATTTGTATTCCACCAGCTTTGTTAGTTGCAGCATACGACAGAGGACCAGCAATGGACACTCGCTCATGAGGGTAAACATCGTTAGGAAACCTTTAGACAAGTGTCTTCCATCGTGAAACCCACGCCCCACAGGGGGTAAACATATATAATTTTTTTTTTTTAAAATCGGCTAAAACCTAATATAATATCTGTACAACAAGGATCTCAATAAATGAAAATAATAAAGAAAATCTTTATTAAAATTGTACTTTGATTTCAGTTTTTCAAATGTATTGAAAATTGTCTGTGCTTTGTCAATTTCCCTAGTCATTTCATCCTTAAACACTTAAAACTTAAAGTTTCATATTTAAAGATTTGTTATTTTAATTTTGTAGATATTATATTGGAAATAAAATTTTTAGTAAGAGTAACTGTAGTAACTGTAACTGAGGAGCGGAAACACTGCTTTAGACCCATGTATCAAAAGATCATGAAACAGAAATCTAAGATCAAGGTTTTCATAGTGGTATTTGCTAATAATTTTTTAACAGGCGCTTTGTCAATAAACATCATCCTAAGCGCTCTTGTTAACGACAACGGACAACGGCCCGATTTTTAAAACGGGCGACGGGCCGACGCGCAGTGTTCAAGTAAGTTGAGTGAATGTTTGTTAACGCGACGGGCTCATACCCGTTGCAACGTGACTCGACGGATGCGCGCACGTTGCCCCTCGGCGCGACGGCGGACTGTCCGATGCAGTTTACTACGTCATTTCATAGAAGTGTGTTGACGACGACGGATGTGCGCACGTTTATTTTTCTATCTACCTACCCTCTGCTGCTCTTAATATGGAGTTTACCATTGATATGGATTTATTAATTAGCCTTGTTCAGTATAGGCCTATGTTATGGGAGAAAACTATAGAAAATTACAAAAATAAACAAGCAAATATTGCGGCATGGAAAGAAATCTTCGTAATGCTAAATGAAAATTTTGAGACATTATCTGATAAATAATAATCAACGTACGTGCACTTCTCCCTTCAAATTTAATAGAACTGATATCGACAAAACCGGACGCGTTCACGTTATATTTAGCGTATCGTGTAAAAAGCTAGCCGTTTTGCGTCGGGCCGTTACCCGTTGACAAAAACGTTCGTTAACAAGAGCTCTTGCCTCTTAGACAGCCAGGCTTAACTTAATATTACAACTACACTGTCTATACAAAAATAACTGAGCCTATGTCCATGAGACATGAGCGTTAAATTCATATTTAAATCAATAATTACCTGATTATTAGTTTTCGGGAAATCCGATAAAAATCCGAAACTCTATGATATATACGCTCAAGTAATATCTAAAATGAAATACATCAGTGGCGCTACAACGTTTTTAGGTCTGGGCCTCAGAGGACTGTATCCGTTTCATGATCATTTGTAAATCAAATAGGCAAGTAGGTGATCAGCCTCCTGTACCTGACACACGACTTTTTGGGTCTATGGCAAGCCGGTTTCCTCACGATGCTTTCCTTCGTACGAGCCGTGGGGTTCAACCAGCCGAACTTGGGGTGGGGTGAACCCAGAGCTGGTGATGCTGAGTATTGTAAAGAAAATGCCAGCACCATCTGTCACAGGTACCATATTTAAATTTGTTGATTAAAGAATATTGTAAATACCGTATATTTGTGATGTTCTTTGTACACAGTACAACATTTTCCAAGTCGGTTCAACATTTATATAAACAGTTGTAATATCATTAGGGTTACCGTTGACAATAGATCGCGAAGCCGGAATTCACTAATTGGTTGGCCCTAGGCGATTTGAGTCAACGGAAGTTTAGACTTTGGAACTTGGAGACGACATTCAAATATTTTTTCCCAACTTTACGTAACTTTAAATGAGAATTTTTAACTTTTCTACAGACGTCCATATAACAAATAGTTTTATTGTGGTTTCTTGAGCCCTCTGGAAAAGAAAATGTTTAGATTAAAACACAAATTTGATTAAAAAACATTAGTTTCTACTTATGTTTTTTATCAAAGCGCTAGAAGTTATACTTCTTTTTAAAAATTTTACGTTTCGCCTTATTCTACTTTTGTAATAAACACACTAACAATAGAAAAAATATTTAATACAATAATGCGTAATAATTTTATTATTACGCAATATCTAGTTAAATAAAGTTATTTTTAATATCACATAAAAATTATTTCTTCATATATGTTGACTATGCTAAATTCAGGGTGTTGGTTTTTTGTGACGGCATATCGGTTCCGGTCTTTATTATTTTCCCCTTAAAGCGCCAAAATAAGTATAACTTCAAAAAAACACAAATGGGTAGACTGAACTATACCGAAAAGCAGATAAAAAAATTGTGTTTTTAATTTTATTTCAACTTTTGTTAATTAATAAGTTATACAGTTATTCAGTTACACTGAAAAGACATTCTTAAAGAACTTAATAAATCTGAATGTACCACTTTCTTTGCAAATAAACGATTTATTATTATTATTAATACGTGGTACGCAGCTTTCCGTTGTTTAATGTAAGTATCTTCACAGCGACTCCACTCCATCACTACTCTTAAATATCTTACTAGTGTATTTTCCTTTCGAAAAAATGGAAATATTTTTACACGTTTATCCAATACGTATTTGCTATTTTAATTTCGCAGGCGCTAAGATTTTGCCATAGAATACGAAAATATATTATTTCATCGGGCAGAAAGCCATGTGCTCAGGGCAATAGATGCTCCCTGGTATATTCGCAATAACGACCTCCATCGGAACCTTAATGTAGACGTCCACGAGCAAAGGCTCCACCAAGAAGCTATTCAACTTGACATTTGACACCACGGACCTAGTGAGAAGATTGAAAGATCGAAGGTTATTGGACACTTTATAGTTTATATTATATTAAGTGTTTTTAATAATATTATTTTTAGTAAATTAGGTTTTAAATAACTTATTTGTCTTAAGTGAGATCGTAAAGTTCTATGATGTCTCAGTGAAGACACAAATAGAAAAAGTTACCTTAAGTCTATTTCGGAAATACTTCAACTGTGTTAAATATTTGTTATTATTAAAATAGCAACGGGGGTTTTTAAAAGTTCGTTCAATGCTAAATAGAAAATCCCCTTATCACTTAGGGGTTTACGATCTAAAAACATACCGAAAATATATTTCTCTAATCAGTTTGGTTACTGAGACTACATTTTAAGATATATATATAATAAATCTATGTCCTCACCAAGTCAAGCAAGCGGCGCGGCCATCCTTTTCTTTTCTAGTTCAGGCCACTTTTGACCTTTTAACTTCGTTGTGGATAAAATTAGAAGTCTGTTACCAAACAGGGAGGCCGGGTTCCCACTACGCCGGACCGGCAGATCTGCCGAAAACCGGACACCGGACAGAGTGTTCACATTACATCGGATCCCGGAAGAAATTCAGACAGTCCTCAGTTGAATTTGGACCTGCGCGCACAATGGACGACGAAATTGTTGTGTTGTGGTGGTATCTTAATAGAAGGCAAAATAAAAGAAAACATTGGGTACACCCTATTTTACGGGAAAGATTTTCACTTGGAACATTTGAAACATTAATGGGTGAACTTAGAAGAGACGAATCAAAGTTCTTCAATTATTTTCGAATGACAGCAACCACTTTTGACGATTTACTGGGACGACTAGACATAAGAGTACGAGATACAAGTTTCAGAGAATGTATTTGCCCAGAACAAAGATTAGCCATATGTCTAAGGTAAGATTATTTTATGCACTAGATTGCGTAATAATAGTTTTGACGTAGGTACCTACTTAAGACTGTATGAATGAATGAATGTTTGCTATGTATGTTTGTTTCATGAATGTGAATATATATAATGTGTGTGTGTGGGAGGGTGTATGTATTTGATAATCATTATGAATTAAAAATGCAAACAATTATTTAAGTATTTATTTGTACTCAAACTTAAATCCCTTCAAAATCTAAGTAATCTGAGTCTTGGGAATGTATGGAACGATTACTAGATGCTGATGGCGAAGCTGGAATCGGATTCGATGTCTGAGATGAAGTTGATGGTATAGATGTTGTTGCCTGTTGATTGCTACTATTATATTGCGTAGAGTATCCAGGGTAGTGTTGATCTTGCGTAGGTATTGGCTGTTGATTGACGCTATTATGTGTGTAGTATCCAGAATACTGATCTGGTCCGGTTATCTGATTATATGAATCACGCCAATGTCCGTAATTTGGTCTCTCATAATTCCTACTTTTAATTTTTTGCAACATTGTCATGACGCTAGCTTGAAATTCTAAAGTCTCTTCGATAGTTAAAGTGTTCAAGATTGGTATAATGCCTTTGAAGAAAGATAGATGATGGTTTTCCTTTTCTGGGTTTATTCTGGAGTCCAAAAACTTTACCATCCTGTCATTTACCTCTTTATTATCAATTTTTTTTTTATCTTTAATTAAAGGTGAACGAAAATCTGATTCCATGCCTACTTCAGTCTCGGTTCTTGCTTTTTTTGAAACTGACTCATGTGGTGGTCGAGGTTCGGAGACTTTTTTCAAAAACATTAATTGCTCGTGATATAAATAATTTCGTGTCTTTTTGGTCGAAGATCCAGATTTAGACTCATCTTTTTGTTTCTTTACTGTCTTAAGCCAGTATTTATATATTTATTATATATTTATTTATTTATTTTGTAATTTTGTAAGAGAAAAAGATGGTATAAATTTTGAAAGTTACCAAAATATAGAACATAGACAAGAACAAGAAACTACACCCATGAATCGAAATGTGTCGAGTCGAGGTGGCCCTAATGCCAACGCTATACGGACATCATTTACTAATTATTTTGTTTCAGATATTGGTTCCGTTCCGTGGCAGGCAGCAGCTATAAAATAAAATTTATCAATGCATTTACATTTTATCAATAAAACATTAAAAACTCACCGTACTGTTTTCTTTCTTTTTCATCCAGTTCATCGAAGTTTGGTTTCAGTATTAAACATACTTCACGCCATGCTGCTAACTTTAAGTTTTTGTCTTTATAAACGTCTTCGGTCTTATCCCACAGAACAGGTCTCTCTTGGACAAGCGTAATTAAAGTTTCTGCTTGAATATCCATGCTAAACGTCTACTTTTACCAGAACATGCGAGCCGAATGACGTGAGTGGAACACGGGCGGGGCGAGGGGAGCACGAGCAGGGCGAGCGGGGGACAGATACCGGCACAAACTCGTTCACATTACTCCGGGCCCGGTCGTTCTACCGGCAATTCGTAGTGACAAAACGTTCGGTAGAAATGCCGGGCTCGGCAAAAATGCCGGACCCGGGATAATGTGAATAGCTTCATATAAATTGTACAGCCACTAGCTCTTCCGGCAGATTTACCGGCGCGGCAGATCTGCCGGTCCGGCGTAGTGGGAACCCGGCCGGACTGTATAAAGACGTTAGATTTCAAATTTAATTCAATACAGTGCAACCTCGATATAACAAATCGGAGAGGAACAAGAAAATATTCGTAATATCAAGTAATTCGTTGAACTGAGGTTTGTTATGTTGAGGTTAGATTGGTCTATAATTCGTTATAAAGAGGTAAAAGAATAGTTTTTAGAACACCTTTTACGTTTCTGAGCCATTTTAACTTAAATCTTTAACAATAGTGACGAGCAGAGGTGTTTATATTACTTTCCATCAAAACAACAATGATTACTTAATACTTTACAAACAAAAGCGTGTCGAAACATGTCGAGACATGAATCACATTATAAGATTAAGAGTTATATTATTGGTGGAAACTTTATATAAAGATTTTGGGTTGGCAAAATTCGTTAATTAGAGGTATGAATACTTTTTCTTGATAGTTGAAAATTCGTTATAAAGAGGTTGTACGCAAAACATGTTCGCAATGTAAAGGTATATTTTATATTGACTCTTATGGACAATTCAAGGGGATTACGAAGAATTTGTTAAATCGAGGAAGTCGTTATATTGAGGTACGTTATATAAGGGTGGACTGTATAAAGCATTAGTTTAGGAATTATAACTAGTCAACGTTTCTTAATTTTATCACTGACCGAATGATCATCAAAACTCTAAGGCACTTCAAGCAGATATAGAAGCTTCAATAATACAATTGGTGTTATAAATATGGCCACTATACGTTGTTAGGTTATTTACGTAATAACTTAATATAGAAGGTTTTAAGTGACTCAATTAAACTTGGTATTACATGGATCTCTTTCTACGGTAGAAGAACTGCGTTGCGTAGATTTTTACATGTTATGTTTTTGATATAATATTGTGTTTATATACAAAATATTAAATAAGGGCATGAGACATATGCAATTTTTGAATGCGTTTCAAATTTCAACAGTGGAATTGTGATTAAAATTTAAACTGTGTTTGTAACTACGCCCCGAGGTGGACATGACTAGCGCATTAATCGGTAATTCCCCATTGTTAAAGTAACGATAAATAGCGGCTAGCATTTGACAGTATTCCCAGTATATAATAAACTAGCCGTTTCCCGTCCGCTTCGCTGGGCGAATTAAAAATAAGAAATAAATAAAATTTTATGTTTCATTTTATTTTTCATATTTTTATTATTCTTCTTTTTAACTTCCCGCTAAAAAAAATTGAAAATTTTCGAAAATCGAGTTTTTAACAGATGTTGACGTTTTGAGGTTCTAGGAAGCCTCCCCGAATGTTTCCGCGGTGAAGTCCGTATGAATAAATTTCCATAAAAGTAAAACAGCAATAAAAAAATGAAGGAACGTTAGAATTCGAATCGAACGAAAAATTTCGCATCGAATAGTGGTAGTTTCATGTCGATACGATCAGTGGTTTTAGCGTGATTAAGCCTCAAACGAACACCATTTTCATTATATATATATAATAGAATAATAATTCAGTGGCGCTACAATATATGTAAGCAAGTAGTGGCTTCAGAGTAAGTTGGTAAATCATGAAACAGATATTAATATTTTTTACTTATGTAACTTTAATGACGTTGTGGCTTATGACATTTTCCTTTGAATAATTGTAATGTTGAGGTAAAGGAAAACTCGCCGAGTTTCTTGCCCGTTCTTCTCAGAACAAGGCCTCCTGGTAGTTTTGCGAACGGATGGCGTACTCTTGCTCTTTTGCGAATTTTGTAAACGTTTTTGACATTGATAAGCATGCGCTAAGACGCATTCTTAGTACAAGAGTACCTTTTAAAAGGCACTTGCGAGATAGTAGCCCATAGCATCAGATGAGCCTCTTGCCCGTTTGCCCCATGTTCTATATAAAACAATTACATGTTGAGAGACGTTTATAAGTAAGATTTAGTCGGATCTATCAACGTACTTCAATTTATAAGCAAACAATAGGCTGCATTCATCATCTCCCCCTAAAAGTTTCATTGTGATAAATCTAGCCCTTGCTGTTGTATTGTTCAGAAATAGACGATTTTAATAATGTCTTATGGAATTAATATATCTATTTACTTCGCGTATTGACAAGATTTTTGCGACCTATTTAACGGCTTATATTTCTGTCAATTAAGATAAAAACATAATGAGTTTAATATTTAATCCTTTCTTATGAATTATACTATATTGTATTGGTGAACACTGTATCAAAATGCGTTGGGTAGTTTTTGAGTATATCACGTTTAGATGTTCAACACATTTTAGAAGAGTATTTCGTATTAATTAACTCACTTACCACACACATTTATATATAAGTAATGATTTAATTATATATCAATTTATTTAAAAAGAAAGAATTACAAAAATACATATTCAAAAATGACAATTTGCTTTTGAATATTATATTATCGTTGTAATCAATAAATAGATTGGATTTCATTTGTATAAGTTATATTTTTTTATTCATATAGTTTTAAATTATTTATTCAATTTTGTTACTTTCAAAACAGGGATAAACAGATAGCCCAGATATGAGATATGATGAATATAGGCTTTAAATTTCAATAAAGTTAGCGTATGATATTACTTTAGTGTAACCCAAAAAAGTAAATAGTAATATATATAAGGCAGTTAAACTCAAATGTGTTGCAAAATATTTATTTTAAGAAACGACATTTAGAGTTTGCTATTTCACTAGTACTTTTATCCTATTTTGCGTACAGTTTTATATAAGACGTCAAAATCCTTTTTTCATTTATATTTCCCTGAGGTCGCAGAACCCCGGCTGTACACCAATGGACTCTATGTGAAATACGAAGGAAAACATCGTGAGGAAACCGGCTTGCCTTGGAGCGAATTCGGCGTGTTACAGGAGGCTGATCACCTACTTGCCTATAAGAGAAATGATGAACAGATACAGAAATCTGAGGCCCAGACCTAAGAAGGTCGTAGCGCTTGCTTATATATTGTAAAACCTATGTTAACCAAGTTCATATATATCCAGAATCGACTATTTACCTACAGCACAGCTAGATCTCGCAAATCCAGACTTATTGCGGACTGACTGAAGTGGCGCGAATCATTCGCGGTTGCATTCAATATCTATCTAGAGCTGATATAACATGTCTTAAAATTCAATTTAAGTTCGACCTAACATGACCTCTATATAGAACCGTGTTAAAGCAGCACAACTGTTCATCCTAGAGTAAACGCAATTTGAAAGAAGAAGAAGTTGTCGATATCTTGATAAGAGATTTTATTAATAACTCCGACGGTCCTTTATTTAACTCTTTTGAAAAAGAACGTAGGTGGATAGGGAAGTGCAAGAAATTTACGTTCAACTCTGTTCTTCTTCTAAAGTTCTGTTCTAAGGTCTGATGTAGTTTGTATTATAATCAAAACATAACGCCATCAGAATGCCATTTCAAAAACTGAACTGATTTTGAAAATCTTTTTGTTTAAGAAAAGTGACCTTCCCCTTTTTTTATGTAATAGTAGGCAAACCGGTAGGAGCCTCACCTGATGTTTAGTGATATCGCCGCCCATGGACACTCAAATCAGAAGGCTCGCAAGACGTGTGTTACCAGAACCTAAAGGGAGGATCCTAGACCAGTCAGTCACTGACTGGCTTGAAGTGTTTTTTTTTAAATCGCTGTTGGTTTGAAGGGACAGTCTTTTGGCGGAATGAGCATGGGCGTGCGAGACTTGGACCTCGCCCACGGTCCCTGGTAAAGATGGTTTAGCCTGATCGGCAGTCTCTTTTTTTTTAATAGAATCTCGCTCTTGGCGTGAAGGGCCTTCACAGCTCTTCAGCTCGGGCTGTTACGCCAGTGTCTCGTGAAGACTCACGAGAAGTCAAACTCTAAACCCCACTTTTTAAGTCATTTCTTCTTCTGGTGCCACTTTATCATCTTATCTGGTATCTTGCGCTAGGCTAAAAAGTTCCTTAGTGGATGTGATGCCAGTCCACTACGGTATACTCCGCAACCACTTCTTCTTTCTACCAATGAAGTCGCTTAGAGAGTATAAAAGACTCGGAAAAGGTTTTTGTTTTAGCAGCTCTATATATAAAAGAAATAGTAATAATTTAGGATTAAAATTTGCATCAGCACTGAGTTTTCTTTCATGGACTCCACTTGACTGGATATTTAAATAAAAGATTAAAGTATTGATGTCTAGATTTTGTTTGTCATTCGCTGTCAAAATCTCAGTCAAACACAATTTAAAGAACAAAGGAAACTCACCTGATGTTAGGTGATAGACACAAAGCCATAGGCTCCCCAGTACCTATTAAGAAAAGGTACGCTCTTTGATGGACCCTAAGTGGAATTAGTTTGGAAATACCTTTCGCCTATGGACAGTCAATGCCAGGGTGGTGGCAAGTGCGTTGCCGGCCTTTTAAGAATTGGTACGCTCTTTGATGGACCCTAAGTGGAATTAGTTTGGAAATACCTTTCGCCTATGGACAGTCAATGCCAGGGTGGTGGCAAGTGCGTTGCCGGCCTTTTAAGAATTGGTACGCTCTTTGATGGACCCTAAGTGGAATTAGTTTGGAAATACCTTTCGCCTATGGACAGTCAATGCCAGGGTGGTGGCAAGTGCGTTGCCGGCCTTTTAAGAATTGGTACGCTCTTTGATGGACCCTAAGTGGAATTAGTTTGGAAATACCTTTCGCCTATGGACAGGCAATGCCAGGGTGGTGGCAAGTGCGTTGCCGGCCTTTTAAGAATTGGTACGCTCTTCGAAGGACCCTAAGTGGAATTAGTTTGGAAATACCTTTCGCCTATGGACAGTCAATGCCAGGGTGGTGGAAAGTGCGTTGCCGGCCTTTTAAGAATTGGTACGCTCTTCGAAGGACCCTAAGTGGAATTAGTTTGGAAATACCTTTCGCCTATGGACAGTCAATGCCAGGGTGGTGGCAAGTGCGTTGCCGGCCTTTTAAGAATTGGTACGCTCTTCGAAGGACCCTAAGTGGAATTAGTTTGGAAATACCTGTCGCCAATGAACACTCAATGCCAGGGGGCTCGCGATTCCATTACCCGCCTTTAAGAATTGGTATTGGTGTTTTTTTATAATAAAATATTTTGCAAAAATTCTGAAAAATTACAGTTATTCAACACCCAAAGACGTCGAAAACGAGGAAACATTAAAACAGTCGTAATAGTGCTTTACGACTGTTCCTCGGGCAAGCGATTTTATATTTATTGTTATTGATTAAATATAAAAATACACCGCAATCAGACATTAATGCAAATTTCACATTAATTATCATAATAAGAACATTCAAGTAATTTATAAATATTGTCAAACTTATGGTCTAAACAATCTCCCATTAAATTTATAATCACTTTCCCCTTGAAAGTATCACACGGCAGTGATATAACTGCTGGGATGGTGATTGAATAGTATGATAGCCATGGCGTAACAATTTCTTTTATGCAAATAAATCGTGGTGCAGCAATGGTGGATCCCTGATTATATGAGTTTAACACTCTGAAAAAAGACATCATAAATATATGACAGCGTGTGTCGGGCACAGGCACCTGATCACTCGTTTTTATAAAAAAAAATCGAGGAAATGTCATGGAGCTATGTTAGGCACAGAAGTCCGTCTAAAACTGTTGTTAAAGGTCAGTAAACTACAAAATCGAATCGTTTTTTGCAGAGCCCTTCAAATGTTTGTGTAACTGTACAGAGGTGTTTAGGACTGGTTCTAGTTTAGAGCCATGAGAGTGACACGCGTTTGCTAAGCGCAAGCGAGAGCGATGCACTCTTGATATAGTTTAATCTTTTTTAAAAATAATTTACATAATTATTACAAAAATGTTGGCAATTTAAAAAAAAGCGGTCTTTCTCATAGATCATAATAGATGATAAAGGTCTCCTTTTATAGAGCAGGGGCAAACGAGCAGTAGGCTCACCTGATGTTAAGTGATACTGCCGCCCATAGACAAAAATATTATTTTTGGATTTTTAAGTCTATTTACCGAAAGCTAGTATATATTATAACACATTTAATTGTTTAAAACTAAGAGAAATCGCCGTTTTAATAGCCCAAACGTAATTTGTAATATGGCCGTCAGGTCATTGCCTTGTTTCATCACCGATTCGATAACCGATGCACCAGTGACCATCATTCTTAGGCTGTTTATAGACGATATTTTTTCAAAGGTTTCATTTATTTATTTCCAACACAAATATACTTCCAGTATTTACAAAGCAAAGTCAAAAATCATTTCTTCATATACGTAAGGTAACACAATGTACACTTATGAACGTCAAAAAAGAAATACACATTAATTGCTTCTAATTTTACCAAATCAAGGGCGTAGAACGGAAGAGAAGAACTGGCAATAAACGCTCCGCCTCTCTTTTTAATCGCCAAGAGTTTTTTTTACGTTTGTAATGAGCTGCAACCAATACACCATGTTCCACATGACATCTTAAGTAATAAATAATAATAAAATAAATTAAAATCTCCTTAAGTCCTCTATCAGCAGGAGGCATGGTGAAATAGGAGCACGCACTTACATTCTCGTGGGAACAACACGCAAACACATATTCGAAATAACTAACATCACCGCATACACGAATTGAAGTCCGACAGTCACCACAAGTAGCACCCGTTCACGAGTAGGACGCAAGGAGAGCTATCGGCTACCTCGCCATGTTTTAGAGAGAGAGACAACCCGACGCATGGACGCCGCCACAAGAAATGACATTTAAACGAGCATGACGATCCTTGAAATGTGAACTTGGCTACATAAGAAAATAATAATAATACCAATTATACTGAAATAATTTGATACCACATGGATCACAGTTCGTTCCCACTTTACATTATAACAGTCGTAGATGTTGCCGATCGCCCCAGAGTCTGGAAATGCAGCCGAGAGATTCAGTCGTGTTACCTATAATATATACTGGAGCAACTCATATCCAAGCACTAGGATCGTTTAAATATTTATTTATATTATAATAGGCCTTAGCAAGCAGTTTTACTTTAATGTACGAATTAAATTTATTTATTGACAAAATTTGTATCTCACTAGGGATTTTGTTTAAAAAACGTATTTGGCCTTGGAAAGAATTACTCGTTTTATGCAGCCTTCTGGTTGGTGCGCTAATTTTGTCTTTATTAAGAGTACTATAATTATGGAAGCTACTATTTTTTTAAAGATATCTATATGTTTCCGCACATACAAATCATTCTCATAAATGTATTGACTTGCCAAAGTCAATATATGTAATTCCTTACACGTCCTTCGGACTGACTCCCGTGGGGACAACCCACAGACAACATTCTTATAATATTCTTTACCTACATAGTAATAATAAAAAAAATATAAATATAAAATTAAAACTAATTTAAAAATGGTCCCTGCGATAACTTTTCGCTTTCGCTTTTTAACTTCCTCGCTGTATTGCGAAACTTATTCGTTGAGGAAAGCACCAGCTTTGGGGACACCTACCAGGCGCCAACTTAAGTCTCCAATGAGGTTGGTGCGGAAATATGTACACTCAATGCTCGAGGGTGCTCGCGAGTGCGTTGCCAGACTTTTAAGAATTGGTACGCTCTTCTTTGATAGTGGTATCACTTAACATCATCCTGCCTGTGCAATAAAAATAATACTCGTCTGTACGCGGCTTAAGACCGTTTTGTATAGCAATTAATCGATGTAGAGAAACTGATGGATCATAATAGAGAATAACAGCTACTTAAACTTGTTTAGCGATAAAAAATACGTATCTTTAAATATCTCTCAAAAGCCAGGACAAGATGAACAAGACAAAAACTAAAGCATGCAAATACAGGGCTTTTTACTAAGGCTTTTTAAGGAACAAACAAAAAGGTTAGTCGACATCACAGGAGTCCGAAGAGCTCGGACAAAGATTTAGTATTCCTATTCAAAGACTTTTGACATTTGAGACCCTTGAGAACTGGCAATAAATGTAAAATTAGAAGCAGAAGAAGCATTTCATATATTTTTTTTGACGTTCATAAATATACATTGTGTTACCTATATGATAAATGATTATGACTTTGCTAGTATCTTCGGAACCTTGCCTAAAGGGACTCCTTTTAATAATATATTTTAGGTATATAGTTAGTTATTGTTTTTTGCTATATTAATTAATGTTACCTGTAAAAATATATCGCAATCTACCGTAAGTGAGATCCATGTAAAACCATATTTAACTCAGTCTCTTAAGGGATCTACTGTCTTCAGTTATAACGTAAATAACCTAACATCGAAACGATACAGAAGACGGATCAGATGGGCGGATGACAGTACCAGAACGGCTGGCTGGAGCTGGATGCTTGTCCAGAGATAGCTGGAGTCTTCTGAAAGAGATACCTGGAGATTTTAAAGGAGGCCTTCTTGGAAACTAAACTTCTTTCAAGGCAGCTTTTGCCGCGCACCACCACTATGTGGAACCAGCTGCCCACTGGGGTATTTCCGAACCAATTTGACTTAGAAAAAAGCGTACCAATTCTTAAAAATCCGCCAACGCACTCGCAAGTCCTCTGGCATTGAGTGTCCATGGGCGGTGGTATCACTTGATGTCAGATGAGCCTCCTGCCCGTTTGCCCCTGTCCTAAAAAAATAACTACAAAAGGTACACTTTGCTTTTCCAAGAAATAAAAAGCTTTTTTATATATTTAGTTAGGAAAAGAAGAGTGTTTCTCTCTCATCAGTCTATAGCTCGTGTCTGAGCGTCGTGGTCAACAAGGAAACATCTGGAACATCCCGCAACACCTGCCCTGCGATTCTGTAACTCACTTTTAGAACTCACACAGCGGTTTTCGCATCGGCATTCTGATAAACAATAAACTACAATCTCCTACCTTTTCAGAATGCCAAATCATAAAATGACTGCTTCACAACTGATTTGAGAGCGACCGCCGATGCGAAAACCGGTGTGTGAGTTCGAAAAGTGAGTAACAGAATCGCAGGGCTGGCCATATGAATAAAAACTCTCAACCTACCGAACGGACTTTTATGCAGTTTTCACCAATGGTATGAGCTTGCAACCCAGTGCATTTAAATTTATATGTAATATATGTCAGGAATATATGTATATATGTAGTGTATGAGCAAGCTGCACTAGATGACTAAATATATGAGAGGGTGAGATGTAAGAACCTAACAACCCTACTCTAAGCCCTACAGATGTACCCTAACACAATAGTAGATAGCACCAAGAGACCTAAGGTAACAGACGGACTCCTGATCAGAGCTTCATGGTGGTGGGTCATCAGGCTCACTATGAAAGGGCTTGTCTTCGCCACTTTGAGAGGAAGAGAGAAGTGACAGAGATCTTCAGCTGTTACTTGGAACAGCCGCGTGAGCCGTGTCAGTAGTTGGTCAATGTTCAAAAGAAATCTGAATAAAATGTCAAGTCAAAAATCTTTTATTCATTTAGGTAACACAATGTACTTATGAAACTTATGAACGTCAAAAAAGAAATATACATTATATGCTTCTAATTTTTCATTTACTGCCAGTTATCAAATCAAGGGCGTAGAACGGAAGAGAAGAACTGGCAATAAACTCTTTTTTGTTGTTGCCTAATACACGTTTTTTCTCACGATTTTTGCCAATGTTAAAATAACAATAGCCAGTTTAATATTTAAGGTCTGAACCTCAGATTTCTTAACAGGCAAGTAGTTGATCAGCCTCTGATTGGGTCTAAATTCGCAAAACTAAATTTGAGTTATGTACATTTTAGCTAATAATTAGTAAATGTTATCAATTATCGCACACTTGAAGTTAAAATGAGTTTTTTTTGAGTTTGAGTTTTTCCCAAACTCATAAATTGTAATAAAACATTCTCGTTTCTGATAGGTCGACTATTATATTCTTTATAGGTAACAAAAGTGTCAGTTTTAAAATCCCTTAAATAAGTTACAGTTTTCTGTAACGTCGCCACCCTTCTAGTACCCTAATTTTATGTTATAAACCCATCTGTTAAACGATTATAGTTGGCTTGGCTTCAAACAAAGTGTTTCATTTATTTGAACATATCTACAATAACCGCCACCGAACGTAACTCGCTCAAAGCTTAAAATCTCGCTTAATAGATTTGTATTTATCTATAACAAACACATTTCTTTTTTATATGTATAAATATTTAATGAATTACTGGTTCTACCGGTGCGCGTGAGCACTTTGATAGCAAAACAAACACTTCCTCGATCGTTGCCTTAGCAAATAAACTATTTTCTTAGCTTAGACCTCCCGAAATTATTCATTTAATTATAGACATTTATTAATTCAAAAAACAGTTATATAATGGCAAGAATAACCAGCAAATTTCTAAAAGAAAAAACTGTGTTCACTTGGCATAAGCCCGTGTGGAGCAGTGTACCAGGATTGTGATTCTATCCTGAGATAATGTAAACATGTAAAAAATTGACACATAGAAAATTAAAACAAATTTAAAAATTGTCCCTGTGGCAGTGTAATAATACGGGAATTTCCGTTAATGCGATTCTTATTTGTTGAAAGCACCAGCTCTGGGGTCATTTACCAGGCGCAAACTTAAATCTTTAATTAGCACCTTTCGTGAGGTATTTAAACAATTATAATGGCCACAACATTAGAGTATAATATTTCCGTACGTAAAAAAATTCAATTGAATTCATGATTTAGTATTCTCTGTAACTTCTATTCGCTATGGAAGGCTGGTATATATTTTATTTTTTTACTTTGAAACTCTACAGAAACTAATATCAAAAAAACCGACTTAGAAAAGTGTCTGTCTAAATCACAAAAATATACAGTATTTGCAATAATCTTGGCGCTACCACATTTTTGTCTGGTCCGTTCTATATCTGTTTCATGATCATTTGTCTTATAGGCAAGTAGATGATCAACCTGTGACGCGCGACTTGGGTCTAAGGCAAGCCGGTTTCCTCACGATGTTTTCCTTGTGTACACGATGTACGAATGTTAAATGCGTATATAGAAAGTAAAATAAATAAATAATATTTTATTTTAGCTCTCAGACATTACACATGTTAAAACGAGGACTATAACATATATTCATTATTCATAAGTGTTGACAAGGATATACTATGAAAATGACTTAAAAAAATAAATTAAAAAATACCATCATTATTCCTGGAAAAAGGCTATATGTATTTCCAACTTTTTTTAAAACTAGTAGACTTGGCCAAGCGTTGCTGTGGCTAAGATTTTTGTTATATTACATTGTAGTAAACTATTCAAGAGAAACGGCAGGAGAACACCAATCCACCATGCTTTTTTGGTGGTTATGCCATTAAATTGTAGTTTATTTGAAACGTTGGTAATTATTTTGATAAGGATCAATACCTAGGTACGAATAAAGAGCCTTTTCTAGGGGTGGTATTTTAATAAAATAAAATTAATAAAGGACACTTATTGTGACGTAACTATAAAAGATAGAGACATGCTGTCGCGATATTTTTTATAGATAGTGTCCTGAAAAATTGTAATAGATCATTTTGTTCTATCATTAATAGTTTTCGCAGCGCACGCGATTGAAGGAAACATTTTTGTTTTTTTTTTTACACTTTGGGTTATATTATTTAAGTTTTAATAAGCATCCCTATTTTTGAAAATGAAACAGCCTATGTCACTCGGGAATAGTGTAGCTTGCCAACGGTGAAAGAATTTTTGAAATGGATTCAGTAGTTTCGGCGCCTATTCATTTCAAACAAACAAACAAAAAATCAAATCTTTCCTCTTTATAATATTAGTATAGATATACAGCCATGCAATGGTTCAGTAGTAAGAAATTCGAGAACTTAATAGCGTAATGCGCGGCGTAATTACCACCTAATGAGTGGGGGCAATTACTTTGAAACTCTACAGAAACTAATATCAAAAAAACAGACTTAGAAAAGTGTCTGTCTAAATCACAAAAATATGCAGTATTTGCAATAATTTTGGCGCTACCACCTTTTTAGATCTGGTCTTTTCTATATCTGTTTCATGATCATTTGTCTTATCTGGCAAGTAGATGATCAACCTGTGACGCGCGACTTGGGTCTAAGGCAAGCCGGTTTCCACACGATGTTTTCCTTGTGTGCTCGATGTACGAATGTTCAATTCGTATATAGAAAGTCCATGGGTGCACAGCCGGGGATCAAACCTACTACCTCAAGGATGGGAGTCGCACGCTGAAGCCATAATAATAATTAAGAATGAATAAATAGAAAAAAGAAACAAATTTAATATAGTATGTGTGGTAGACCTTTAATTCTGGCATTTCCTCGCTTTATTGCGATACTTATTTGTAGAAAGCACCAGCTCTGGGGTCACCTACCAGGCGCCAACTTAAATCTTTAATTAGCGCTTGAACCCCACGGCCCAAAAACACTTCAAAGGGAGCGAAACCAAAGTTGGAGGAATGTCAAAGTTGTTATTCATAAATTTTACCGATAATAGTCTCAACTCAAATCTGATTATCAAAGAAACAGTCTGCATATGTTATTAATACATACCAGGACAACATAGCTCAATACGTGGCGTTAGAACCTTTCGGAACACCTAACTGTATGTATATTAAATCTCTATAAACACACATTACACAAATTACTGCATAGACTATAGTCTAAGAGTTATGAATTCTCAGCTCTGGGTGGGCTTTAACAAAAGAGCGTGCCAATTCCTAAAAGGCCGGCAACGTACTTGGGAGCCTTCTGCCAATGTAAGAGAAAGCCGTGAAGATATTTGGAACATGCTAGAGGAGGCCTTTACCCGAGAATGGGCTTCGATAAAGGGTACTGAAGGAAGCTGGTTAATATCCCTAGATAACAAGAAAAAACCTAAGCTGTATATTGTATAATATACTTCTGTCAAGATTTTAAACGGCCTTTTATAATTTATTCTTCTCTTCTTTCATCGGCGTCTTCAATACATTTTTTAGCGAACTATGGAACCGAATCCCCCTGACCTTCCCTGGGAGAAACGACCTCCAATTGTTCAAAGTAAGAGTATACTCTTCCCTCAAGTGGAATCAATGGGTTGCTACGACTGCCCTTTTTGGGGCTTTTAGTGTGCTCGGAATTCTATATAAAAATCGTTTTTGACACACCTTCCTGAACACCAGTCAGCTCTTAGACTATAATGAGCGGTCATAGGCTGGTATAAAACCACTTTCCTCGAATGACCAGTTCTTAGTTGCGGACATATACAGCAGAGGTATGTTCATTCATTTATTACATATACTATATTTTTCTTTTATTATTATTATTTTAATTATTAACTAGCGGCCCGTCCCGGTTTCGCACGGGTTATGACATGTTTAAACATTTTTTTTTGTTCTATCATCAATAGTTTTCGCAACGGATGCGATGAAATATATTTTAAAGGCATTTTTTACACCTTGGGTAACATTATTGTAGTTTTGGTAGGGATCCATATTTCTTGCTATTAAACAGCCTATATTAATCAGTATAGCATCCAAATGGTGAAATAATTTTTAAAATCGGTCCAGTACTTTTTAAGCCAGTTCGTTACAAACATACTTACATACAAATCTATCCTGTTCATGTTAGTATATATTACTGGTGTTAGTTTTGTCAGTACAGTAGTTATTTCGTTAAATACACACATGTACTTAAACGGGATTATTTAAAAAACTACTGACGGGTTTTTATATAGTGTTCATTAATTGATAAGGAAGGTTTGGATGTATAATTTATTATTGTTTAATTAAAATTGACGTCGTTGAGAGTGTGAATTTAAATGAATAATGTGTAGGTTACACATTTAAAAAGTACTGTTATTGGTAAGAAATCTAAAGTTTCTTTAATAAAACTCCAAAATTCACAAACAATGAGATAAATAGTATTGGTGACCCCAGAGCTGGTGCTTTCCTCAACGAATAATCTCAATACAGCGAGGAATTGCCTGCGTTACAGGTATACCATTGGGACCAAACTTTTTAAATTTATTTAAATTTTATATTTATCCTGTTATTATATGTTGAGAATATTATAAATACTGTGTATTTGTGTGTATCAATTAATATTAACTACTGTCAGGAAATTCAATAGTTAAGCTGTTTGGGAAGTTCTAATCAATTCATATTTTTAGTTAAAACACAAAAGTTCGCTTACCGTTAATTTAATTCGGTTTAATTTAATTAATTTATAATAATGTGTACCAACGTAAAAATAACAAATAAATTAAAAAAAGTCTTTATGCTCATATACGAAAAATTAAATCTCCAAAATTCAATAGAAATTAAACAATTGATTGGTCTTGTAAGGAAATGAGCAAAGCTGTTTTTTGAAAGTTCGTTCGTCAAATTTTTAGTTGAAAACCATTTTAACAGTAATTAGATACAGTTATTACTAGACAGTTGAAAGTTCGCTAACCTGTCTTGGACCTGTCTTTATTTAGAAGATAGAGAGAGCATTCGAAGTTTCTAGAATTCCTATTGTATATATATTTATTTATATACACAGGCTGTCCTAACAGGTGACCCAATGAAAAAAAATATAGTGGTGCTACAGTATTTGCTAGGTCTGGGTCTCGGATAGGTATCTTGATCATTTGTGATATAGGCAAGTAGGTGATCAGAATTAATACCTGCAGTTGAGTTCCATCAGACGTCAAGGTAGAATACGAAATTCCACTGTTTCACCTCGTCGTCCGCCGTTCCACAACTGAGCGTTTCTTAAGGCAGTTTTTGCTGCGCACCACCACTATGTGGAACCAGCTGCCCACTGAAGTTTATTTATTTATTTATAGCCTTATATCAGAATACAAAAAATATATACATTATAACTTATTTTCCTAAATCTATGATAACTTATTCTGTGTGCCTACGGGCAAAGGCCTCCCCCATTGTCCTCAATTTTTCCTTATTGTAAACTAATCTCGTCCAGGTCTTTCCTGCCATTTCCACGATTTCATCGGCCCACCTCTTAAATGGCCTACCTTTGTTTCTTTTATGGCCTCTTGGTTGCCATAGTGTAACAATTTTGCTACATTTTTCTGCTCCTCTTATGGTGTGTCAAGCCCATTTCCATTTTAGTGCTTTTGTTTTATACACAACGTCAGCAAACCCTGTTTTATCTCTTAATTTTTTGTTACTCATTTTATCAATTCTTCTTTTCTTTATTATGCTTCTTTCCATGGCTCTCTGGGTTACGCTTAATCTTTCGCATTGTGCTTTGGTAAGTGCCCATGTTTGACAGCCGTATGTAAGAATTGGTAGGATGCATATGTTGAAAAGTTTTCTCTTGATGTGCATGCTTGTTTGACTATTTTTCATAACTTCTTTTAGGGACCAATATCTCTTCCATGCATTTCCAATTCTTCTGTTTATTTCCTTTGTAGTTGAATCATGGTTGGATATCGGTTGACCTAAATAAAGATATTCTGATACATAATCTATTGTGTTGTCATCAATTTTTATTACTTTGTCATTCCTGCCATTGGTCATGGCTTTAGTTTTTTGGATGTTTATTAAGAGTCCAACTTCTTTGCTAGCTGTATTCAGTTCTATGAGCATATTTTGTAATTCTTCTGCCGTATTCGCAAATACCACTATGTCGTCCGCGAATCTCAGATTTTCCCACTGAAGTATTTCTTTTCAATTGGTTCAATTCAACTTAGGATTCAAGGAAATTCTTAAAAGGTCGGCAACGCACTCGCGACCCCTCTGGCATTGAGTGTCCATGGCGTCGGTAATGCTTAACATCAATTGAGCCTCTGCTGATATGGTGATACTAGTTTGTAGCCTTGACATCCGATAGTGAAACTCAGCTGCAGGTATTAGCCCGATCAACTCCTCTGAACACTCTCCATGGTAAATGCTGTAGAAGATGCAGACAGACCCCACTCAGTATAACTGTATAAATGAAAATGAATCGCAAATGCCAAACGCAAAACTCGAAAACGGCCGGACCAATTAGAGTTTATTTATAGTCAGATAAAGGTTTTTATGGAGAGGAAAATTGCGAAAAAAATACCTAAAAACCAGTCCCTTTGGAGTGGCATAGTAAAAATATTCCATATGTCGGTATACTAAAAAGGTAGGCTAAGTAGAGGACCTCTATTTAAAACACAAAATTAACTAAAATATTTTTTATTAGAATTTAAACATGTCGGATTTCTTGTATTATGGTAACATCTTTGACGATATTTTATTTCTGCCAGTTTAACTAAAAACCATAAAGATTTACCTATACTTTCATCAGGAATCACACTACGTTTTTGTATTGGTATTTTTTGAGTTAAATCCGTAGATAGGCGCGGACTTTTTTATGTGAGACAGTTAAAATGTCAGTTCTCCCGCCATGTATATGATTAAAGAACTCTAACCTAATATCTTTGGTAAATCTGTCGAATCGCGGCCCCTCCTTAAGGTGGTACCTTAAAACTGCTCCAATTTTTCTTCTACATATTTTCATCACTCGGCAATGGTGTACCATGCAATAATGTGCTCTTTAAAAATTAATTAAAACATGATCATGATTGATGTTTTAATTAATTTTTGTTGTTATTGAAATGAATGAAAGAAGTTAAAATTTTTGGCTTTAATCTAACCTTGCCTAATGTGGACTGGGAACTGAGATAATATCACTTACATCATGCATATAATTACCAGTTAAACATTTTTTTAAGGGGTCCAAAGCCTTATTATATATGTTATTATATTATTATTTATATATATTATATTATTATTTATTACTTAAGATGCGGAAGATGGTGTAATGGTTGCAGCTCTGCACACACGTTGTCTAAAACAAAAAGAAAGTGTGTGCGTGTAACCTTTACGCGCGATGAAGTAAAACTTCTTTGGCGTTGACGGCATATATCAGTGAAATGATTAAATATTTACTTAAATAATAAATATCATATTATAATTTTGTTATTCATGTGCTTTACAAAGATTATTCAAATACAGAGGTTGATCAGCACATGTCAATATAACCTTGTTATTATAGAATGTCGCAATCGTCACAAAATTTATTACTAATTTACTTATTTTAATAGTAATAAATCAAGAAGTATATTTAGAGATGTTCAAAAAACTTTGCAAGATATTGTTTTACTATTTCAAAACTGTTGAATTTTTTTTATTCACTTTGCTATTCTGTTATACAACTTTGTTATTTTTATATAAAATAGACCAGATTTTTACGATAATTTATTTGGTATTAATTTACTTCTTCCAAAATGGTAAAATACGAAATTAAGCAAAAAACTGGCCGTATATATTCCCTCTTTAGTGGAATTTGAATTTGGTCACATGTTACTAGTAAGGATTTTCATTTAAAGTATAAAAATATTAATAATAACATGATTACAAGAATCAGTATCAAATAAAACCAGTGAATGCTATCCTAAATAAACACTACCAAGAAACTGACTTAAATCAGTTCAAATGCACCACTAGATGGCGCTGACGGTCGTATAAAAGTCGCTATCGTTGTTATTTTAAATAGCCGAAGCAACACAGACTATAGACTAAATGTATAGTTATAATATGATAATATATCGTTACAATCGTCAGAAATAAAATCTGAAATACTCCCAGTCGTGCTTAAACCTTTATTAAAAAAGATAAATAAAAGGCGATTAAAAAGAGTGGCGAAGAGTTTATTGCCAATTTTGAATTTTTATCTTCCGTTCTACGCCCTTATTTTGAGTACTGGCAGTAATGAGTAAATGTAAAATAAGAAGCATTTCATATATATTTCTGTTTTGACGATCATAAGTGTACATTGTGTTACTTAAATGAATAAATGATTTTGAATTTGAATTAGACACAAGTAGTAAAGGACGATAGGAACAAATTTGGAGCTGTTTTAAGGTGGAGCCGTGATTCGACAAATTTTTATTATTTTTTGAATAGCATTTAAATTTTACAAAAGCAGTTCTTAAAATGATTACTAACTCTGAGACATCCATTACAGATATCAATCATGGAAGCTACATACACATTGCTGCTAATTCTAGCGGCGGCGAGTTGCGGAACAGCGACAACGTTATTTAGATGTAAGTTCTGCTATTTGATACTAGATGACGCTAATATCAAGTAAATGAAATGTTAAATAGTATTTCGTCTCTTTCTGCCAAATATGTCTACGCTACGATGAAAAGCGACAAGTATTACACTGATTTATTTAATCATTAAGATTGTGTTGTGTAATTCTGTTAGAAAATATTGTAATGCTGTACTTTTATCTCACAAGACTTCTGTTTCTTGCCTGCTGTTATACTCTTTTACTATTATACAATTAATTGATAAGCGTATTGTTATATTAGTACCTATATTTTCTCATGTAAGTGAATGTTGTAATATTCTTACTGAGAAATAAATATAGTTTAGGCAGGGTACGCAAAATAAGTAACTTTTTTGGTTGATTTTTTACACCTTGTGTCCGAAAAACCCTAATATCTTACGGAACCCTATTTTTGTTCAAAATTAAATATAGTCTATATTACTCGTGGATAATGTAGCTTTCGAATGGTGAAAGAATTTTTAAAATCGGTCCAGTAGTTTATGAGCCTATTCATTACAATCAAACAAACAAACAAACAAAGTTTTCCTCTTTATAATATTAGTGTAAATATGAACTAAAAACCACAACTTTCGTCTTCGTTATTCATTATATTGTAAAAGCATATCTATTTTCAGCTGCAAGACAAGCCCCTGGAAGTATTTTTACGGTTGGCAACGGTGAACAGTGTCTAGGGTCAGACAGGTCGACTGGCGGTGTATGTTTATCCAGAAATCAATGTAACACACAGGGCGGGAAAGCTATAGGTTTCTGTGGGGTATTCGCTACGTGTTGTTCATGTGAGTACATAGAGGGCGCTGTTATACGATAATTTTATTCCAATATTTAAGTGTTTAAGTTCTTATTTAAGTTTTTCTTAACTTAAATTATGTTTTAATAACAATAATAAATCGTTTATCTACAAAGAAAGTATGGTATATTCAGATTTATAAATTAAAAAACTATATTATCGTTAATTTGAAATTGTTTATTCGTGATTGATATGTCGCAGCCAACTAGCATAATAAGCCGTTCATTTAACAGCCTAGCCTTTTAACTAAACGGCGCCGTTTGACTCGCGGCCTGAAAGATAT
This sequence comes from Pieris melete, assembly GCA_963693345.1. NCBI lineage: Eukaryota > Metazoa > Arthropoda > Insecta > Lepidoptera > Pieridae > Pieris > Pieris melete. The sequence continues at coordinate 209,263 of CAVNZK010000325.1, read as the reverse complement.
TCAGCCGTAGCGTTTGTAACAACATTTATTAAATGATAAATGATTTATTTCTGTAAGTAGGTTTTTACAAACACTTTTACACGTCAAACATTTTTTTTTTAAACTAGATGAGATTAAACTGGCTAGCTAATACTAAGGCCATTCGTACAATCGTGTGACAGAAATAAAACGCTGATATATCTGACATAAGAAATTCTTTATTTAATATATTTAAAATATAACTTAATAGGGTTCTTACCCTGTCTTAGTGTAACTACACTCTTCCATACAATTTTTAATAAAATTTGGAAAATATCATCAAATTTGCTGTGGTAAACATTTTGAAATACGTCGCCATTATTGGGAGTTGCGAGTGGGGTGGAGGAAGAAGGGGTAGGGTTATCAGCCCCAACCACTTCTACGCGCCGGAAACAGTAATTATTTTTTTTTTTAATCAATATAAATATTACCTTCACCTAACCTAACCTTTTTTATGGTTTGTTTTTTTACCTGGGGAAATCCGATTACGGTTGACGTGATATTAATAGGTTTTTTGGACATCTCAAGCCCTGCGGGAAATGGCGCCCCTCCACCCTTGCGTACTTTACGTGCAGTAGCACAGGCATTTTACGTTTTTACGTGTTTAAAAATAAATATAGCTTAACAGCTATAATTATACCAATAATTTATGGTGGCTCTGCTTTTGCATTGTTGTCTATTTTCTTTATATGGGTTTTCATTAATGGCTCTAATTTTGCGAATATTTCTAGGAACTTTCGATTTTGCTTTGTTTTCCTTTTGTACAATAGCATCTAGTAGCATCTTTCATGGGAACACGATGTGTTCTACATCGCTTTTGCGAATATACTAATCCATTTTCTTCAGCGAATGCCTCACACTGCTCTTTAGTACAGAAATTTTTCCTACTTTTAGCCAAATTCCACATCATGACCTTCTTCAGTACAGAGGTGACCTTCGACAACAGGCCCATCGTCCTCAAAGTCACCTACAAAAGCCGATCGTCTACCAATCATAGAACTCGTAGACGGTTCTGAATCACTTCCACTATTTCCAGCAGCCATCACAAGTTGTGATCGCGAGAAATCAGTGTCCAGTATGTATGCCAAGGTCGTACAGAGAAACAATTCAATCAAAGTCCAAAAATATAGCCAAGTTTCCAAAAATCCAAATAAAATAAACGCAGAAGCAAATTCATGTAAACTTGAAAGTAACAGAATGAATCTGTCAGTGTAATTTCTTTCAAAATGATGGTTTGCGTTTCGTTTCACAATATGTAATACACGCTACTTGAAGTATTATAATAATTAATAGAAAAGTATATAATGTACGTTTCGTGTAACGAATTCAAATATAATACACGATATTATATTTAATTTTTTTTATACTTAGACGAAACTCCGGTAGTCAAAATTACTTGGAGGGGTTCCAATCAAGGTCCCCCGAGATACCTACATATTACATAATCAGTATCATCTAACGTGTATCTAAATCCAACTCTTAGTTATTTACCGACGCTATATTGACGGTGGCAGAAAGTGGAACTAAACTGAAATAAACATGAAAGGCATGTAATAAATTGTCATTGATTCAAGTCATTTGCCTGGCTGAACATCTTTCAGGCCGCTAGTTAAACGGCTTGGCTGTTAATAGAACGGCTAGTTAAGCTAGTTGGCTGCGACAGATATACTATGACATATTAAATGTATGGTGGTCATAGGTTTATTATATATTTATACGTATATTAATTGAATCTGTCCTACATCAAGTTGATATATTTTTCATTGGTTGCATTGGTCTGGCTGTTGTTTATAGAGCTACCTAGCCATCTCGGTACAATCAAATTTTATTTCGAATTATTTATTTAAGATAAATCTCTATACTATGACATATTAGATTAATAGTGACATATATTTATTATGTATTTAATCTGTTCTACATAAGTTTGATATATTTTATAGTATTTTTTTGTTTCACGTGAAGTTTTTTAAAGGTATTTTTTAATCTTTCTTTCTTTTGATCTTCCGAAATTGTATTAAAAAACGTATAGCTATTGAAAGTTATGGAATATAAATCTGATTATAAAACAATCAAAGTACAAAAAGAATACTTCTATAGAAATGTCTAGTATTTAAAACTCGAAACAGCTTATTAAATATTTGCCAACATAAAATCTTAAATCACCTATGGTCACTCAATGCTCACGAGTGCGGCCTTTTAAGAATTGGCACGCTCTTGAAGGACCCTAAGTCCACAAAGTAAAGTGCCTTAAATATCTCGGTTGTACAATTTTATTTTATTTTTAGTAAACGCTTGCGACATAAGAACGAACACAAAAGTAGCTGTATTCATAAACCCTCCATTGAATCGGGAATCCTCAGGACTGGAATGTTCTTATAACGTGGAAATTAATAATAATAACGTATGTCAAATACGAATTGACTTCGAGACGTTTAACCTGGCTCCACCAACTACCGTAAGTATGATAACAGATTGACTGAAAGTTCGTAAGCTGATACATTACGTATTAGTACCGTCATCCGTTCAGTACGCACGCGTTTTTTGTGTTCTTTCAGTTTTAAATTTCATAATTTCAAAATGTCTAGACGTAGTTGCTTCGGTTGTGGTGAAGAAAGGGAGGATATATCTCCGATTCAAATATATTCGGACTCCAAAAACGTAAACAAAAAAAGAGGGGCCAGACCAAAATCAGCAGATGAGTCGTTTGAGAGAACAGATTGCGATTTTATTTTATTGTCAGAGTTCCGGGATTTTACATTTGAGGTTCTAAAGCAATTGGATAACCAAGCGAAGGCACTTAAGCATATGGAGGAAGTATGTTTGTCCACACAATCGGAGTTGAAGGAACTCAAAATGCAATATCTCGAGCTTCAAGAAAAAAGAGGGCAGGACATCGCAGCGTCACATCATGAGCGTGAATATATCTGTGCGTGTTGTGCTTCGCAAAGTGTTGGTATAAATACAAAACATAACGAAGATAAGTTAGCATATGCAGAAGTAATTTGTAATAACATCAAAAAAAAGGGTAGCAAGACTACCCACAAAAATCTCAATAAAAAAGAGGACAGGAAACCTGCGTTGCTAAGCGAAGTGGCTGGCGATTTGAGAGTTAGTAACCAAACTACGAGTCTGATTCCCAGTGCTTCGCAAACAGTACTCAATGATAGAAATCCTGAGATACTTCGTGGAAGAAATGTGGAATCATTAGAAATACGGGCTACTCAAAGAAAGAAGCAGCTTCATATCTGGCGATTGAGTTTAGATACTACGGAGGAAAAATTGACATCTTATATAAAAAAAATATGTGGCATGGAAGTGGACGTTAAGGTTATTAAAATTAAGTCCAAAAAAGCAAAGGAATATGCCTCCTTTATTGTAACGGTATCGGACTCGGTATATGAAAAGTTATATTCACCGGAAGTCATATCCCGTGAACGGCCATAGCCCGTGAACACCGAGTGCAGTCAATGGTTTTGGTTTCGGAAGCCAAAAAATAAAACAGAGGAAACTGTGTAGGTTTTCTTTTTATTATCAAAATGCTAGGGGCTTGCGAACCAAGTTAAATAAAGTTATACGGGATATTGAAGCACTAAACGTCGATATAGTGGCCATAACAGAAACGCGATGTAATGACTCTATTAAAGATGCGGAAATAGTGCCCGCGAGGTATCAAATTCTAAGATGCGACCGGACGGATGGAAGAAAACAAGGTGGCATGTTTCTAGTGGCCACGCGTGAACTGCGGTTGCGACGTGTGAAAAAACCGAGTGATATCAACGTCGATCAGTGTTCCTTTGAATTAGTTTGCGCGTCAGTTCACCAAAAGGACAAATGTTTATTCTTATGTTGTGCGGTGTATTTACCGCCGAATACGTGTGATACAGAATATATGTTATTTTTCCGAATAATTGAATTATTGTGTGTTAAATATAAAAATGTATTATTATTAGGGGATTTTAACTTAAATTCAAGTAGTGTAAATGTTAAACAATATTATGAATTTTTCTTGTCGTTCTGTGAATTCACTCAAGTAAGCCGGGTGTTTAATTGTGATGGGAGACAGCTGGATTTAGTTTTGTGCTCGTCGGGTATGAGGAACGGGGTGTGTGTTTATGAAGCGGACGATTCATTGGTACCGGTGGATTCATATCACCCACCGCTGTTCGTGGAGGCACAACTCTCATTAGACCGCATCACACTGTCTGCACAGCCCACGAGGAAACATGCCGTAAGTGAAAATAGACCAAAATGGAATTTTTATAAAGCTAATTTTCATAATTTATATTCCTCTATAGCAGTCGCCGATTGGAGTGCTGTTTTTGATACGCGTGACCCAGACGGGGCCTTAAAGGCTTTTTATAGTATTTTTAATGAGGTTATTAATAATTGTGTTCCTAGAAAACGGTTCAAGCCTAGTAATTATAGTAATTATCGTAAATATTGCTATCCTGAATGGTATACTAAGGAAATTATAAGTGACCTGCAGCTAAAAGCAAAATTACACAAGAAATATACTGAAAGTCTTGATGGTTGTGGTGTGCAACCCAAGTGTACTCCAAGAACTGGGTCTCTTCGACCTATGGGATATGTGCGACGGCGAAGGCCTAGGTTATTTGCGATATTGGTATCGCAAATAACCTAGGCCTTGCCCTTGGGGGCAAGAACCAGTCTGTTGCAGAGATCCCCATTATCAAAGACGTTGCGCCTACTGAATGCTGTCTCCGACACTATCGACATATTTATATGTTCGCAGAGAGATTTCACAGTAGCGATGTTGTGTATATTATGTGTTTTATATATGTACCTACTTTATTATATTTAATGTTTCACGACATTATCGTATTGGCATAGTCTGTAAGGATAATGTTTGTATTTCTAGAATAAAATAAATAAATAAATAAATTACGACACGCTACCAGTAATAAATTAATTAATTTAGTTATTTGGTTAAGAAAATGATAAATACTGTAAATAAATTTGATTAAAGTTTTTATATTTCAAGTGACCTGTTTAATAAGTAATTGTTTTTAACAGTCAATTAACATAAAAACCTTCATCAAGAATCACTCTATCTGTAAATGTATCAAAATCCGTTCGGTAGTTGATGAGATAATTATGTTTATATAGACGCGGCGATAGATATGTAGCTTGCAATCTTCTGCTGCTGCGTCTATACGCAAAATACCAAAAAAATACTGAACGGATTTTAATACATATAGTTATTATAGTATATAAATAATAGATAGATCTCTTGATGAAGATTTTAGTGTATATACCTATTATCTTTATGGTTTAATGTTAATTGACTTAAATAATTAATGTTAAAATTGTTGGGGACAAATTAAGAGCTATATGAATGAAAAATATATTATTAATGATATATAGTGTATGTTTGTGAATAAATCCACGGCGCTTACCCCGGCAAGTAGCTGGTGATCAGCCTTCTGTGTTCTTTGTCCTATTTCTTTACGTTTTCGTGTGTAAAATATGGGTAAATTTGTTAATTCCAGGTGGAAACAGTGGAAAATGTGACACATCGGCCTGGTTACACCTGTAGAAACGATATATTCCAAGTGACGAACCTACACGCAAACTCCGACATCCTACCACCACTATGTGGCGATAATAATGCACAACATAGTATGTATATATTGATAATTTAAGCACAATGTTCTAAAGCTTTCGTTAAAGACTTTTAAATGCAAAACTTTTTTGTAGATATTGACGTCTTCTATAAAACTGTAGTGAATTGGTATTTCGTAATTTTTTTGTGGGTTACCTTTTCTCTTATTTTTGAAGTTCTACAGTCTATGTTCATCATAATGGTGAGAGAATTAATCCAGCATGTGTTTGTTACATTAAATCCTCCACTCTGTCTCCATCCGACTCTTACTGACTCCACTGCCTCTGCTACCCAAAAAGTGTCTTTGTCTCCGAAATGAGAATTTTCCAGCGCTCCTTGTCTTGTGCTACCTCCCGCCAACTTCTGGTTTTCAGCTGCAGCCTCCTTTCTTCTATCAGAGGAAAGACTCTTTTTGCGGTTGATTATTTTCCTGCTCTGCTGGCCGCGCCGCCATCTTGTGTGCTCCTCCGAGGTGAGACAGGGCTCCCCTGTCCACACAAATAGCATCTATACCCCATCCCATCAGTAGGAATTTTACACTTCAAAAAATACACAGCAGCCGTTTGGAATTACTTTGAAATCTTCTGTATTTTTTCAGTGTATGTCCGCGTGAACGCGTCCACTAACAGCAGATCCATCCGTTTGAACTTCAAAATTGCTGACAGAAACACACAACCAAATCTTCCTCAAGCGACCTGGAAGATCAAAGTCACCCAGCTGGAGTGCTTCAACACTTTGGGGTAATTCTTTTAAGCTCTCAGATATAATATTCAAACACACACTTATCAAACATGAATGACAGGAGACAGGACAAACTTGACGCTTTGGGGGACTTTTTGGAGGAAGAGAAACGGGCAGGAGACACCCATGGACACCCTTGCAAATGCCGGCCTTTTAATTAGAACAAGGGCCAAGCCGCCCATGGCCACTCTCAATGCCAGAAGGCTCCCGAGTGCGTTGCCGGCGTTTTAGTTTTATAGAACAGGGAGCTAAGAGAATCACCTGATGTTAAGTGATACTCAATGCCAAAGGGCTCGCGAGTGTGTTGCCGGGCTTTTTATAAAAAAATTATGTTTTATATATCTTGATTATTCCTAATTCAAAATTGTGCCATAAACAATATCTTCCTGTCTTCAGCTGTTTATATTATATATGTATATGTAAAAATTCATTTTTTTAGCAAATACCGAGATGGTTTCCTTGAAGCAATAACATCTTCTCTACCAGCCACGCCCTTCAGTTCTTCAGCTGATAGGGACGAGTATTTAATAGGTAAGAAATTATATATACTGGGTATAGGTGCTCTACTTGCACAGATTGAACATCTTTACTTGACAGTTGTCATTATGTCTTTGACAGTTGGCAGTTGATATTAATTTCTTTTAATATCATCAAAATATAACAAAAACAATACTTGCTTTAATTTTTCCTGAAAAAAAAATTATTTCGCTTTTACTACTTTGTTCCCCGGGGCAAGCGATATACATATATTACATAAAGTACTCCCTGGATTAATTACCCCTAAATTAGAGGGGGAAAACACACACTGGCACTGTCTCAAATATTAAAGGAAAAAGCAACCTGTTACCGACAAACTTAATTTATTTTAGCGCCACCTGGTTGTCTGCAGTACTACCCAGACCGAACAGGATTCTTTGAATCATTTAATTACAACCGCGGCGCTGGACCATACATCGCCAATCTTGCGTATGCGACGTGCTTCAAACGTACTTCTGATGTCTGTGGGATTAAGTAAGTGGATATACACACTTGTGTGAAGAAAAGATTTGATAAGAAAGTGCATTTGTACACTGGGGTCTGGGCCTACGGAGTCTAGAAGGGATCTGCCAACATAACTATATTTCGCATTCCTACAGTGTTGGCTACTAGCCACTAGCTAGGCGCTCGCATGTGCGCATTTAACATTCGCTCGTACGAAGGAAAACAGCGTGAGGTGCTTAATCGTGCCTTAGTACCAAAAAGTCGGTGTGAGTCAGGCACAGCTGATAACCTACTTGCTTATAAGACAAATGATCATGAAACAGATACAGAAATCTGAGGACCAGACCTAAAAAGGTTGTAGCGCCACTGATTTATTTTATTTTGTTCCTACAGCTAACTTAAATTATTAATGAATGACGTAATAGCAGACGGCTCACGTGCCCGCCTTTTAAGTAACATCACTTAACCTGATGTTAAGTGATACCGCCGCCCACACTCAAATCAAACTTTCACCAAAATCGGCGCAGTAGTTTTTGAGTTATATTCAAAACAAGATATTTTCCCAAAATCCAGATTAACAGCTGCTAGCTTCGAAATGGCATACCGGACGGAAGACAACATGTACTTGGACACTGACTGTCAGATGAATCCAGTAACCCAAGGTTCCAGTCAGTCTGAAGACTACCTTTTCATTCCTGAAGCGGAAACTGCTGACGGCCTTAGGGGTTCCAAGTATTGTGGCCTGAGCGCTTCCAACCAAATTATTGCATGTAAGTGTTTAGGCGAACGGACAGCCCCGGATTTAAGGAAAAAAATCTGAAGCTCCTCCCACAAAAGATACTTTAATAATAAAATAATTTTTACTTGGTTTGGAAAATAATTTGAGGCCTGGCCAATCCTCTGCAAAGACTGCAGGTAGTCCGGACGAAGTTTCCATTTTGATAATATCTGGTTTCACTGATACATTTATCGGACTTTTTGACTGAAAATTCCATTTTTGGAAATAATTTGGGGTTAGGGGTCTCCAATCCTTTTTTTGCTGCCAGACTTCTGAGTCCGAATGAAGTCTCCAGTTCGATTTCCGAGATAATAATTAAATAACCGTAAAATGGTTAATTTTGCTGGATATTATAAAATAAACTATTGCTAATTTTTTTGTAGTTCGTGTATATATATATATATATAAAATAAATAATGTAACATACTATGTTAATTGGGTCATATTGTTTGCAGCGACACCCCCTGGACCGATATATGTGCACTTCCACAGCGACAATTTGGTGACCAATGATGTGCCCGAGGCCGGCTACAGGTTTAATTACAACGTTCTAAACAATTGTTATCTTAGAACGAACACTTTCCACTAGGTGGCGCTGATGTCAAAAATAGCATTTTTAGTTTAAATTATTGTGAAAGGGTTTTAGGGACTAAACAATTAATAATGTCCTGTTTGGTTAATGAATTAATAATGGCGCAGTTAAAACAATAGTTAATTTTAATTAAAGTGTAGTACTCAATTTTAATGTAATGTTCTCCATAATATAATGATGATGGAATTAATAATTTATTCACAATTTATTTGTGGTTAATATTACATTGAATTATTTATTTATGATGTGCATTTATTAAATAATTTTATATATATTGAGTGTGTTTATTTTAAATATCTTCTTTCCTTATTATTATTTAAAAATTATTGAATGTCAGGGTTTTTTAAATCATACAAGCTAACCGACTTTCCATGGCATAGTAACAAGGACAGAAATCTGTAGGCACCATGATTAATTACAATAAAAACAAACGTATATCATATATATTTATTAAAATAAACTTATATTATACAAATAAATGCATAATTAATAACTAAATGACTTAATTGTAACAAAAACCCACAAAATTTTATTTTAAAAAATAGCGCCATATATTCATAGCAGTTTTGTTCCGCGGTCCCAAAGTTACATCTGCGCTACAGATATTAAACATCGAACTTGCATACAAAAACGTCTAAATCGCTATTGGAAATCACAGAATAAGGCCGCAGTTTATTATTTCAACAAGTTTTGATTTTTATAAATTTAATTATACAGTAAATAGTTTTTTTATTCATGGTAAAGGTTTAACAATTGTAAAAAAACAAATAAAATATATTTACGTATTAATATGATAAAATATCTCTGAATACTCGTCTTGAAAGTTGTTATTATGAAATTGAGTTCTTCATATATCTTTATAATGGAGTTTTGTTTGAATAATTTGCAAATGAAAGGGAAAAATAAATCGTTGTTTTATAGTTTATTCTTTACATACAGATATTATATAATTTTTATCAGGTTTTTGTTACTTATTTTGGCTATAATAATATTTACATAACGCCAAACAGTCATTAACCGTAAATCCTATCATAAAGACATATTTTTGTCTGCTAGCATATATAACATTTGCTTCTCAATACATTTTTGTGTCTATTTCAGACAACGTAATTAAAACAGACATATTTATGTCCGTTTTGACTTTAAGACCGTGATGTCGATATAACTATGATTACAAAGAATACATCCATTTTCATACTTATAAATCGTCTAATTATAAAAATATAAAACGGAAATTTTTAGTTTCAATAAGACATTACAATATCTATACAAACTAAAAATATTAATAATCTTCTATTTTAAGCATCGAAGCAGCAATTTTTGTTTAAATAAACAATAGACACATGTGTATAAATGGAAAATTTAGTTTTTATATTCATCAACAGATGGCGTTGTACTCACGGATAGTAAGTTTAAAACGCGATAGCGAATCATAACAAGGATATAGCCCTTGTATCAATACCGAAGTCGTGCCGCCCTGAATCCACAGGGTTTGATTAAACATACCACCCGAAGGGGGACAGCCCCGAACGGGTCTACGCACACCGCTAACGAGGGATTGTGTTACAGGATTTACATCCAAATTGAAAAGCCCTCCTCCATACTAAGGGCTACATTAGTAATTCTTTGAATACAGTAATATAACTTATTTCGTACAGTATATGTTCCCATATAATTCTTAAACTACAAAAAATCACAAATAGTCGATGTTACAGTCTTACACTATCAAAATTTATTTAAAAAAAGTGAGCATTTATGTAAAAAAATTATAATAATTTAGTTTTATTCAATAAAAATAACCAAAGTGTGAACATTAATTTTTTTTCTTCTAAAAAAAGTACTTATAAGTATAAGTACTAAATTAAAATTCAACTCAAAGGTGGAAAAAATACTTTAGTATTTCAAATCATATGAAAAATAGTATATATCCAGCTGAAAAATTGTTTTTAGATTCATTTGAATAATTCCATATATTATAATGTTAAATCATTAATATTGATGTTTTAAAAGTGCAAAATATTATGTGTACTATCTAGTATAAAATAATAATATATTGTTACAAATTTCCTGATAATGTTAATTAAAATCCAGATTTTGATAAAACTTCCAGATATTAAAATTTATCATAGATGAAAATCTAATCGTGTTTTAAAATTGCAAAAAAAATACTAGCTGATATAAATTATCCAGTGGCAAAAAATTCCAGCCAGAGAAATTCCAGAATATTCCAAATTATCTATAGAACGGTGGTCCCCTGCTAACTGTATACGTCGACAGTGGTATACCCTTCGACCCATAAATCGGTTCTGGTGCATTTTCATATTCAACATCATAGTAGATTCCGGTTTGGTTCTGGAAAAAAATACAATGACTTTTAACTTCTTCTCACTTCCATAACTCCTAAATTATTATCGCCATCTACTGCTGGGAAATTGCAACTTCACTGGACTTTGTAGAAAAGAAACGAGAAAAAAGAGACCAGTAGAAAATCGAGTTGTCCATACATAATTATATTAATAACAACAAGCACACACACACACACACACACACTTGCGCACATACACACACAAACACGCATAGAATAAGTTCATAGAATTTTCAGAGAAACTATGAGAATTAAATTTTATTTAATTTTTTACCAGCTTTGCTTCTTAGCTGGGTTTTGTTTTGTACTTTTTTCAAACAACAGTCTCAATCTAATATATTAAATTCTTCTGTCACGGGGTGCGTAATCGAACTCCTCCGAAACGGCTCGACCGATTTTGATGAAATTTTTTGTGCTTATCCAATATCTATGAGAATCGGCCAACATCTATTTTTCATCCCCCTAAATGTTAGGGGTAGTCCACCCCTACATTTTTATTTTTTAGACAAAATTTTTAATTTCTATTTTTTTATGATACAGCATTAAAAAATACATACAACGCCTAATTTTCACCCCTCTACGATCAACCCCTATTTTTTATTATACATAGCAAAACGGCGTTTGCCGGATCAGCTAGTAGTATATAAAATTCTTCTGTCACGGGGTGCGTAATCGAACTCCTCCGAAACGGCTCGACCGATTCTCATGAAATTTTGTGTGCTTATCCGGTATCTATGAGAATTGGCCAACATCATCATCCCCCTAAATATTAGGGGTAGTCCACCCCTAATTTTATTTTTTATTTTTTTTCACAAAATCATTAATTTCTATTTTTTTATGATACAACATTAAAAAATACATACAACCCCTAACTTTCACCCCTCTACTATCAACCCCTATTTTTTATTATACATGGCAAAACGACGTTTGCCGGATCAGCTAGTATTGTATAAATAAGGGAAGTAGCGAGTCAACACAAGTGTCTGACAACTTACGGGGGCTGTCTCAACTCATGTATTTAATGTAAACAATTTAAGACACAATAATCATTTTTGTTTTATTATTTTTTTGTCGATGTAAAGTGACCTGGTAGTTCAATTCTTCGCTCCAAGGACAAATGTTCCTGTATATGTGTGAGATGTTAAGTGGCTCGCAAGTGCGCTGTGTGCCTTTTAAGAATCGGTAGGCTCTTTTCTTGAAGGATTTATTGTTGCAAGGTCATTTGGCAAAATCAAGGTGTTTAGATTTTATTATTTCGTAATAATTAAACCATGAAATAATTTAATTAATTTACAATTGGTGGTTATTTCGGCTTAAAAGATAGACACATGAAACAGAACGGACAGGACCTACTGAAAAGAGATGTATAGGACGACGGAAGAGATGGACTGGATTGACAAAGAGAAATGGAAAAGTATGGATGAGCCTTTCATAATCTGTTCCCGAATTTAATGTTAGGCATGTCTTAGTTTCTTTAACCCCCAAACCCCCTTTTATACTTACATGCATACTCCTGGCGCGGGACTTGGGCCTTGGGACCAAAAGATCGGCGCGATCTTGTACGTGACTCGACGCGTCGGAGCTGGACTCTGACGCCATGTGGTTAGTGTAACCTGAAATTTATATTAATTTAGAATTAGGAAAATAGCAAAAAAATCGTACAAATTTTTAAAGTATCTTAAAAATATTATCAATTCAATTATATATTTGGTTGGTCTACTCTTAGATTTAAGTGTAACTAATTAGTATTTGAAGTACCCTCGTAACAATTTTTGAAGTGAAACGTCTTTTGGCGCATGAAGGTAAATTTTTACGCAAACGTCACGAAGATGTGCAGCGATTTTGTCGAAGAAAAGGGAGAGAGCGATTTAGACCGATACATATCAATATCATTATTATTTTATTAAGTAACTAAATTACCATTCACCTTTTTTGCTAATTTTAGAAAATGTGGACACAACTTATCAATTATGATAATAATGAATTTGTTACATTATTTGGTAATTGTTACCATATTTATGGTGGTATTTCTATATACATAACGACAACTAATTTTAGTTCTGGTTTTTAATAAGCCTTATTATTCATTAATATAGAAAGGCTGACAAAATTAAATTATGGGATTTAGACAACTTAATTACTCAATAATTAATTTACAAAAAAGTTTCACTTCTGACATGTGTACTTTGTACACACGCACTTTTTTTTGCCAAAAAGTGTGAATGTATATATATAACATATATATATATATATATACAATATTATACATACCATACAGATTGTGATGAGAAGCAGAATTAATCCTTGAATTGACTGTATTCATCGTCCCGTGTAAACCCATTCTGAAAAATAAACAATTTTCAAATAAATTCGTATTTTGTTACGATTTCGATAATAAATATTTAAAAAAATGCTATTTCTTTCTTTCTCCTAAGTCTTTTGGAAGCTACCTCCGATTGATTTAAAATAGTGCATTCTCCTCAGTCAAAGGCCGGCAACATACACACTAAAATCGGTTCCTATGGCCTGCAATGACTTATGCTTATAGGTTCATTTGCTCTCTTAATTAAAACAAATCCAAGCCATTTTTTTATGTATGTTTTAAGTGCGTTACAATAAAACTTCCAATGTATTAAATACCTTTTTCCTATTGTTAGTGACGCTTTTTCTACAAATGTAGAATACATTTTTTGAAAAGGTTTTTTATCTTGTTACGCATTACAGAAGTATTACTTCTTTGGCGTAACACACAGTACACACACGTTTTTGTGTTTATTCATAAATGTCTACATATGACACACGATTTAAAAAAAATTAAAGATAAAATAAAATTTTAAATGTTTGATGTACTTTAATGCTGCACAATTAAACTTTTTATTTTAATTTTTTTTTTATTGTTTGTGTCCCCAAACATAATAATAAACTAAGTGAGTAGTTGTTGTACCCTGAGGTTCAAACCCCGGCTGTGCACCAATGGACTTTTACGAAGGAAAACATCGTGAGGAATCGCGCCTAGACCCAACACGACAGTGTGTCAGGTACAGGACCTTTTGCCTATTAGATTGACAAATTATCATGAAACAGATACAGCATGAGGTCCCGACCTAAAAAGGTTGTAACGCCACTAGTGGACTTAAAAAAATTAAATCGTTTTTAAATAATTTTATTTTTATTTGTGTCCTCAATAATTGTACATGAGTTACAAATTACCTGGGCAATGGTACTGGCGGCAAGGTGGGGTATCCGAACATAGCTGAAGAGGGCCGTGTCGCCATTTGGACTGGCTCTGGTTGCTGAAAAAAAAAAAAATGAAAAGTTAATTTTTTTTTCACTTTTCATGAAAAACAAAAATAAATAATTTGTAAAAATTAAAATCTAATATATTACATTCTTTTGTCATAATGATCGTTCCCATACTCCTCCGAAACGGCTCGACCGATTCTTTATGCATATTCAGTAAGTCTGAGAATCGGTTACTATCTTTCAAACCGCTAAGTGATTTATGATCCAGTATACAAAAATACATACAACCCTTAATTTTCACCCCTCTACGATCAACCCCCATTTTTTATTATATTATATAGTTGTTGTTATTGAACTAAAAAAATGTTTCCTAGAAATAATATCCATGGCAAAACAACGTTTGCCGGGTCAACTAGTATTAAGTTTAAAAAAAAACCTAAACTAACTCAAAGCTCTTTGAGCTTTTTATTTTTCAAAAGAGGCCTCGCGTTGCAACACGGTTTTTTTTTTTTTAAATTTATGTTCAAAAAACGTATATAGAGAAAATCTTTTGTGCGTATATTTATAAATAAACTCTTAAGCAGCTGGAACTATTTTGATAAATTTTAAAGCGGTTTCGAAAATGTTTTGGATTTACAATTAGATAACTTTTGTATCTAAGACCTGTGTACGAACAGGACGTGTGTCGGGTCTGCGAAAGTTAAAAAAATATCATGAATATAAAAATATAATCTTACTATCACCAAAATATTTAATTTCCATAAAATGTAAGAAACAAAAAAAAAAGTTTTTTTTTGCACTTACAGCATAGTGATTGGCTTGAGCCATCGCTTCAGCAATTTGAGCCCAACGCATTCTCTCTTCCAGTGTCACCTGAAAAAATAGATAGATATTGATAGAAAACAAAACAGCTCTCTTTAAGCAGTTTCAAAAGTCTATTCGGCCTATATAATCTTCTTAAAAGGCCGGCAACCCTCTCGCGAGCCCTTTGGCATTGAGAGTTTCCATGGGCGGCGTATCACTTAACATCAGGCGATTCCCTTTTTCTCCTTTTCTATATATTAAAAGTTATTTCTGAGACCGTTAACTTTTATATAAATAGGTATATTCTAACTGAAAAGTGCAAATTTCATAAAAATCAGTTCAGTAGTCTGAGATATCCATGCATGATGAATAAATAATGTTTACGGGTATTAAATATTTATAACACAAGAGATCCTATTTTGTTTTAATTATCTTCATTAATCACTATTTCTATATTGCCCCATTGCCCCAAAACGCAACGACCCATGAATCATCGTCAAGCTAAAATCGGGTGGTAAACTCTAGAGCTCAGAATAAATTTGTATATTTTCACTATAACTATTCAAGATAGTACATTTTTTAGGTTGGATTTAGAAATACGTCGCCAGAATTTGATGATACTGATTATGTATGTATGTATGTAGGACCTTGATTTGAACCCCTACAAGTAATCTTGGCTGCCGGAAGTAGAAAAAAAAAATTTAATATTGTGTTAAAAAAACGTATATTTTATACTTTTCAAGCAGGGTGTATTTCAGAACAACGCAAACCGCCATTTTGAATATAGATATTAACAGAAATGACACTGACGGATTCATTCCGTTACTTTCTAGTTTACGTGAATGTGCTTTTGCGTTTATTTTATTTGGAGTGTTTGGAAACTTGGCTATATTTTTGGACTTTGTTTGAAATGTTTTTCTGTACGACCTTGGCATACATACTGGACACTGATTTCTCGCGATCACAGCTTGTGATGGCTGCTGGCAATAGTGGATGAGGACATGATCCGGAATTTAAGCTGTCTACGAGTTCTATGCTTGGTAGAAGACCGGCTTTTGTGGATGACTTTGAGGTTGATGGGCCCGTTGTCGATCGTCACCTCTGTACTGAAGTGGTCATGATGTGGAATTTGACAAAATTAATAAAAATTTCAGTACTAATGAGCAGTGGCATTCGCTGAAGAAAACGGATTAGTGCATTCGCAAAAGCAATGTAGAACACATCGTGTTATCATGGAAATCGCTAAATCAGCGAATAAAACATTTTGTTCATGGTGTTGTACGAAAGGTAATCGCAAAGCGAAATCGAAAGTTCCCAGAAATACAGGAAATTTTTTCGTAAATATTAAAATACATTTAGTAGTGTTCTATTTTTTATATACACATTCGCAAAATTGGAGCTACAACACAGCCATTAATGAAGAAAATAGACAACAATGCAAAAGCCACCATAAATTATTGGTATAATTATTGCAGGGAAACTATAGTTATTTATCAAATGGATAAAAATCAAAAGGATAGATTGGTAGCTCAAGGAAGATGGTCCAGATTGTTGAGTCAAAATTTGGGAAACGAAAATACAATAGAGGTAATTGTTTTATAGCACTATTAATTCATATTTGTTCGAGCGAATGTTAAATGCGCACATAGAAAGAAAGTAGTGCACAGCCGGATCGAACCTACGATCTCAGGGATGAGAGTCGCACGCTGAAGCCACTAGGCCAACAATGCTTGGTTAAGTTAAGTCCGCCTTTATGACAACATCGATTCAGTCAACCTCAACCGTTGTTATCTATTCTACCGCTAGAGTGTTATTTAAAGCCTGTAGGCGCGGTGGGAGAGCAACAAAGCACAGGTATTTTATTCAATGCCTGTGCTTTGAAGGGGCTGCATATCACACATCTAAAAAATCTACTACGATATATTGAGGGCCATACCAATGACCCATTTGGTATGGTAATATGATAGAAGGCAGCCACTTACACAAAAACATGTATAAGTTGGCACTACTATCCATACCGACTTCTGGAAAGCATATGTTTGTTTGTCAATAAATATAAAAAAAACCCTTTACGAATCTAATTAAAGCTATGAAATATGTTTATAAATAATATACTTCGCTGACCTGCCGAGTTACTGTTTATTTAGCTACACTGCTTTTGTTTTTCTTTTATTTGTTGTTAAAATATCGCTTTTGCTACGGAGAATCGCTTGAAATCAAAATGTTTTAAATATTTATAATAATATTAATATATTTAATATTTGTAATATTTATATTTAGTCGGGCGACGTATATCTAAATCATTACCAATTTTTTTATGTCACTAATAGTATATTTCATCATGGTCGAATAGTAATGAAAATAATTTACATATAAATGGCTACCATTTTAAAAATACTTAACTTAGATTTTTATTATTATTTTTCTACGGCTACCCTACTCCATCATTCCACATCAGCTTGGTACATACCTGATAAGGCGGTTGGCCCACTGGGGGCGTCTTCACAGTGTTGGCCGTCATATAGTTGAACACGGGCGACCCCATACCCATTGCCTTCTGTTCGCGGCTCCATTTGCGGCTGAAATTCAATTTAAATATTTATTCATGGACGGTCTCCAGCATCTGTAGTCTTCCCAGGTCAGAATCAGATGCTATTGGAAGAGGTGTTGGCCTAGTGGCTTCAGCGTGTTCCTGATCCCTAAGAAGAACCACGGCTGTGCACAAATAGACTTTTAACGTTCGCTCGTACGAAGAAGAGAGAAGAGAAAAACATCGTGAGAAATCGTGCTTTAACAATACGGCGGTGAGTCACAGGAGGCCGATCACCTCCTTGCCTATATAACAAATGATCATGAAACAGATATCCGTCTGAGGCCCAGACCTAAAAAAGTAGTTTGAGGTCTAGGTCATCATTGCTCTTTTTTTTACATTTTTTTATAAGATATTGTCTGTCGATAGGACCTAGTCGCTGCCAACTCGAATCATTTGACACTTCATCATCCAGATAGGCATCCATGAACAGCCGAAAACCTAAACACTTTGCCAAGCAAGCTAGACTGGAATACGTTCACCGGTTTTTTAGGTCTCTGTATCCCCACCTCTCCTACTCACCTCCAAGCAGTAAGAGCAGCTAGGGTAAGGGCAATGACAAGTGCGGCTGCGAGGGACGCGCCCACTGCCACGCCCACGACTTCACCGTCAACTTCACAGGAGGATCCGTAGTAACCGCTGGAACAGCTAAAATTAAAAAAATACTGTGTTAAAGGGTGAATGTTTCAAGTTTACCGGTTTTCAGAGTAGACTTTACGAATCGGTTTTTAAATAAATAACCGGCTTTTTTAATCTTTACTAATCTGAATTTACAATTCACCAGTTATATATTTAATCATAGGAACTTCCCATTACAGGTTATTTTTTCAAAATTTAATTATGCCGTTCTTTTAATACCGGTTTTTATCTCACCTACAGTACGGCTGTCCATTATTATAGCGACAGACACCGCGCTCGTTGCAATGCGACGAGCTGCACTCGCGACAATCTCGACCTGACCGGGTTACGGTCACTGCAGGGTCAAGTGTTGTCTCAGGACAGGTACATCTGAAAATAACCATTTTTAAAATCTACCACACTATATAGTGAGAATAGTTTTCCAATTATAGTGAGAATAGTTTTCCAATTATCGTGACCATGCGTTTGAATTGTGTAATTATTAATTATAATTAACTATTGTAATGTTTATAAATATTCCTAAAAAACAATGTCATTCCTTAAAACTTTTTTATAGTGTATATTATACACTAATACTCACTTAAAAGCGCCCCATGTGTTAGTGCAAGAGGCCAATTTGTGGCAATCATTCAGCTCCGGTGCTGAACATTCATCCACATCTGAAATTTTTATTTAATTTATTTATTAGAAAATTATTTTGCATCAAATGGCAAGCAGCCGGATGAGATATCGTTAATCCCTTGGAAGTTGGGAATGGCTTTGATATGGGATGCTACTTGTGTGAACACGTTTTCGCCCTCTCACCTCCGTCGGACAAGCAAAATAAGCTGGGGCTTGGAGTAGAAACTCTTGGGCCGTGGGGTTCAAGTGCACAGGCGCTAATAAAAGATTTAAATTGGCGTCTGGTATTTATTACTATTATTAGTAAATAAGGTTTTAAATAAATTATTAGTTAGGCTAGATCATAATGTTCAATGTCTCAGTAAAGTCACATACCTTCGAGCGGTAGGACACTACCCGCAGGCGAATCGACCCATAGCGCTGAAGTACCCACATTATTCGATCGACGACGTATAACACCCAGTATGTGTTTTTGTATGTCTGTCGCGACAGCCGCACGGAGTGTCTCCCCTGTTTCTTGCATCTGAAAGTTATTACTTATGACCTCCTATTTAACAAACCAGACACATGTTACACAAACAACACGCCTATTTAACAAACATACGCATGTTTAAAAAACAACACCCCGTTTTAACAAACCATACAGGTATTTAACAAACCATACATACATTAAACAAACCATACACATATTTAACATATCATACACCTATTTTACAAACGATACACCTATTTAACAAACTATATTGTTTATAAAAAAATCACCCTATACGATAATAAAACCTCACTTACCAATATTGTATAGTTGACAAATACTTGATTTTCTTCTCCCTTGTGTATGGCATTAACTGAACCCGACACAAAGTCATCCGAAAATGGAGTCATCGAAAATGCCGAGTCGATCTTAAAAAAAAGTAAAATGGAGGTTAGGCCCTAATTTATTTGAGCAGTATTGAAGAAGTATTCTTGGAATTAATAGATCCTGAGCAACATGCCAACTCAAATGGTCAATGGTAACTGAATGGATCGGCCCAAAAGGACAAAAGGCAGACCAAAAGAGCGATGGACGAGATTGGAAGGAGTTTCTTAACCATCTCCTTTCTAAGGTCATGATGACTACTTTAATTTAGAATGCCACACTGAACCAAGATGTCTGCGACTGCGGCCAGCTCTCCTTCTAGCTGCCACTTTGCCACTCTGTCATTGAAAGGATAGATGGCAAAAATGTGAAGACGACGGCAGAAATAAAATATGGTTCTCCCCTTGGAGTTGCAGCAGGCCTACTTCCGGACAGGAGCCGCATATTAGAGTAATAGAAGTGTATATATATTTTTGTATATTATGTGTCAATAAGGTGGATGAATAAATGTTTATTATTATTATTACTTACTGCTCTGACTGCTTCATAGCTTAGTTGTTGGTAGGGCTCCGAATCTTTGTCCATCAGCTTTACATCCCAGATTACCTGTATTAATAAATTTAAAAAGTTTCACATCCTGTATAACGCATGACCATGACACATATCGCGTCAACTTAAAAACTAAATAACCCCTTTGACAATTCTTTGTTTTTAATTTATTTTATTATTATTAATTACTTAAGATGTCATGTGGAACATGATATAATGGTTGCAGCTCCTTACAAACATTGTGTAAAACAAAAAAACTAGGCGATTAAAAAGAGTGGCGGAGAGTTTATTGCCAGTTCTTCTCTTCCCTTGATTCTCAAATCACGACTGTACATTTAAAATTAGAAGCATTTAATATTTCTTTTTTAACGCTCATTATTGTACATTGTGTTACCTAAACTTTGATTTAATTGACTTCCACCATGTGGAACCAGCTCCCCACTGAAGTATTTCCGAACCAATTTGACTTCCGATTTTTATGTCCAACACTCGAAAAAGGAATCTGGCATTCGACCCTCGTGCCTCAGAAGACTGATCACGTACTTGCCTTTTAAGAAACCGAAATCTAAGGCCCAGACCTAAAAGGCTGTTGCGTCACTGGCTTATTTCAGTGAATGCATAGTACAGTTGATAATTTTGTTAATAAACCAATTATTTATGTTAGTGCCGTGAACTTTAGACATGACATTTGGATAGGTGTGACTAAGATTTTTCATTAAATCCTCTATTTGATAGGGTCAGAGGCCAAGGACCTGTTGAACCTACCTTTCTATCATACAATCGATCCACCCTTAGTTCCATTAATAAAGAGACCACACGGCGACATGGGTCACGATGTATTCTTCGTGCATAACCAGGTCTGCATTGGCAGCTGGAAATACCTGTATAGGAATTCGTACATAAAAAAAACGTATATTTGAAACCGCCACTAGTTAGAATTTTTGGTCAGTTCTTTTAGTTTAACAAGAACTGAGAAAGGACAAAGGCTACTTTTTACGTAAACGTATTTTTTTTTTAAAGAACCTTAAAACCTATTGATATACCAAAAATTGGCCTTGTATAGCTAATATATAAAATTCTCGTGTGTCAATGTTCGTTCCCATACTCTTCCGAAACGACTCCACCGATTCTTATGAAATTTTTAATGTATATTCAGTAACTCTGAGAATCGGATCTCCATTTTAAGTTTTTAGATATATTTTTTTTTTGATACATCATACAAAGATACATACAACTCTAATTTTCACCTCTCTACGATCAGCCCTTATTTTTTATTTGTTAATTAAAACTTATTGATTGAAGTTGAGGTTTATTTAGAGAAAATTTACAGAAAACCCGAAAAGATTTTATTTCGGAAAACCGAAGTCTCTGGGGTTGCATAGCAAAATGTTCGATGTTGGTATGTACTAAAGACGTACGCTAAGTAAATCACATTAAGGAGAAACGAAGTTCGCGGGGGCAGCTAGTAATCTATATAAAAATTAATCTCAAAATATGTGGCTAGGCGCAAAACTCGAAGATTGATGCAGGCGCAATTCGAGTAAATTTTATTAAATGAGGAATTAAACTGAGGAAGGTTTTTATGGAGAGAAGTTCGCTGTACGTAGCAGTAGCAATGACATATGTTGGTATGTTACTAAAAAGGTAGGCTAAGTACAATAAGGCGAAACGAAGTTCGTGGGGGCAGCTTATATTATGAAATAATTCCTACCAGCTTCCGTCCTACACTTCTCGTTCTGCGCCTGATCACAAGTGGAGTCATCGCCAACGATGCATGTATCGATTCTGAAAAAAAAAAACAATAATATAAATAGATTTAGGATCTGGGATTAAAATTATTCCACCATTAGAACCCTACTATGATGAACATAGGCTATATATTAAATTAAAAAGTTAAGGTATGAAATTACGATAGTGTAACCCGAAAAGGACCAATAAAGATTATGTGGAAAGTATTGATAATAGAGCAATGTACTTCAGTTTTATAGAAGACATCAATATATATAAAAAAGTCTAACAAAGAAATTAAATTACGATAGTGTAAGGTGTAAACATCAATAAACATTCCCATATGCTGCGAACTATTGACAATAGATCAATGTATTACAGTTTCATAGAAGCCATCAATATCTATATATGTATATAAAAATGAAACCCGTTTTCCGTTGTCACGACATAACATGAATACGGCTTGACCGATTTGTCTGGATTGTTTTTTGTTGTGTTTGTAATTGTCAGGAGAAGGTTCTTATAAAAGAAAAAATTACGCGGAAACTTAAAAAATTTAAGAATACTTAACAACCATACAATTCGAACTTTTTGATGTAACCTTATGGTGTTTGAGATAACATTGACAGAATGCGTGCTGCAAATATCGTCAAAGAGGATGTAAGACAAATGAATATCGTTTAAAATAAATGCTTCGATCGGAGTTATTATATTGATAATATAATAATATGCGAGCCAGAAAAACAAACAAAGAATGTTGTATAACATAAAGCATTAGAATAATAAACACTTTTCTGAAATATTTTTTAATTAATTATACCAATTTGAAATCAATATTCATAGTTAAGACAGGACAACGTCTGTCGGGTCCGCTAGTCTACAATAAAACGAACAAAGGAAATAAAAAAGTACTACACAAAGCTCACCTAACAGTTGGCTGTGGCCGTCTGAACGTCTGTGGCCGATGGACTGGTCTCCGTATCGGTGCCTGCACATCATCAGCTGGTACGGCCACACCTGTCCCCAATGGCGTGGCCGTTTGGGGTGGTACTGTCACTATTTATTGATAATAAATTTGCAAATTAAATGAGCAGATAATGATATGAATGATTGAACAGTGTTGGCCTAGTGGCTTCAGCGTGCGACTCTCATTCTGAGGACGTAGGTTCAATCCCTGCCTGTGCACCAAATTGTGTGCATTTAACATTCGCTCGAACGGTGACGGAAAACAGTGCGGGATAGGATTGAGATGGGTTTAAGATAGGATCGAGATAATTTCGACATAGGAGTGATGTTTTCGATATAGGACCGTGATGGGTTCGAGATAGAGTGAGAGAGAAGCGAGATAGGATCAAGATAGGTTCAAGATAGGAGCGAGACGGGAGGGTAATACACATAATTAAACATATAAACCCCCTTGTAGATAAATTAAACAATATTTAAATAATTGTTTATTAAACTCACCAGTCTGCTGTTGCGGTTGCTGCACCTTCGTGGGACTTATACTGGTGCTCGTGTCAAATAGGTTGAGGTAAGTCCTCTTCCCATCGATCGACACAAATCCTTGCTCACCCGAGGGCGATACTATGATGTCATCGTTGTGTATGTTAATATTCTCTATATGTACTGAAATTCAAGATTCGACTTTACTACCTAACATTGAGGTGATATTCAGAAACAAAACTTAACGCTGAATGTACGTCAAAAACGTAATGGATTTTGATAAAGTTCGCGCTAAGTCTGAATCCTACCCCAAGGGTTGGAGCGCCTGTTATTTTCAAGCAGCATAAACAGCAGCAACATAAATTATATCAATAAGACATTTGCAGGCATTATCCACACATCTCTACAGTTTCTAGAACATACTCAAACTCAAACTCAAAATATCTTTATTCAAGTGGGTAACCAAGTACACTTTTGAATCGTCAAGTTAAATTAATCGTAAATTTACATTTACTACCAGTTCGCAAGTCAAGGGCGTAGAGCGGGTAAGAAGAACTGGCAAGAAACTTTCCGCCACTCTTTTTAATCGCCAAGTATTGTCATACAAATTGTTTGAACTGGAGCAATTCAATACCAAGGATTAGGATCATTTAAGTAGGCCTCAAATTTATAAAAAGCTTTGTTGATTAATTTTCGTTTAACGAGGGCTTTGAATTTATTTAGTGATAATTCTCTAATTTCGCTTGGGAGTTTGTTGTAAAAACGAATACAATTTCCATATAAGGAGTGGTATATCATCGTTAAAGCAGCGTTCGTAAGAATCTGCAAGTCCGACTACCACGACATTCTTTTCATTTGGGTTAATACAGCCTATACCACAAATAACGTGACTATCTATTGGTAAAATATTTATCAAGTAGATCCAGAAATTATCCCCCACAACCTCACAAACGTTACCTGGATAAATTAGTTGTAAATTTCAAAAGAACTCACCTGAACCTTTCTCCCCCGGTCCTTGAATAGCTGACACAGTAACGTCAAATATCTCTCCATATCCCGGGAGATGTTCTGGGGCTGTGATGACGGGGGCGTCTCGATGCCTTGTTCCGTGAGGTTTGAAGTCCGTGTCATCCAGAACTATTCCTGGCCTCGGACGGTACGGCTGGTAGGGGATACCTTGGGATGCTGTAAGTATTTTACGTATATTAATAATGTGAAAAAAAATTTCTAGTTCTAGAAGTTTCTAGAAGTATAAAATATTTAAATAAAAAAGGGCAACTGGCAGCCCCATTGCTTTTAAGCGATCTTTTCCAGGCAAGCAATATCTTTAAAAAACAAAGAACAGGGCACATCAATTACGATTTCAGTTAGATCAGTTAGAAGGAAAGTTAGGGATACGATGTGGACAGTTAATGCAGAGATTTAAAGGAAGACAGAGAAGGAGCTAAGCGTACAAAGACGGGAAGTGATTTCCAAAGACTCACTACAGAGGCATTCGCCATAAAAAAGGAAGAGTTATGTGATGGGATTTCAAGGATATAGTTTTCGGAACGGCATAGGCTGGAGCTATGGCCTCCCATAAATTTGAAATCGTTCTGGAGGTAAGGAGTTTTAGGATTGAACAGGATGGACCATAAGAGATGGAGAACGTGAGCATCACGCTGACGCGCTTACTGAACGCAGAGATGTGGTCGTACTTAAACCGAATATGAAATGGATACAGAAATAGGAGACGGTCCAATTTCAAAGCAATTCCTCATTTAGATCAAAAGAGCAAGAATCAGCGTTTAATAATGGCAGAAGGAGAGGTTATGCCAGGTTTTAGTAAGGGGAAGAAAGTTACTAAGACGTCGAAGGTTAGAGATTATAGATATTTAAAAGAACCGGAAAGAAAACATTGGTGCACAGCTGAGGTCGTCCACAACTTTGTAGGATGGGTCACGGCTGTGCAGCAATGGATTTTCTGTCTCTGTGTGAATTAAACACTGGCTCCTACGTGCCCAAAAAGACGACGACGACGGCGTGTCTCAGGCACAGATGGCCGATCTACTTGTCTATTAAGAGAAATAAGAGATGACTAAACAAATGTGGCCAAGACTAAGAGTTGTACCTGTTTTTTATTTGAAATACGTTGCCGGCCTCATAAATACGCTCTTCAACAACCCTTGTTTTATAGAACACGGAGCAAACAGGCAGATGGCTAATCTGATGCTAAGTGATAGGAGTTCCCATAGGCACTCAAAACCAAGGGGTTGGCGAGTCCAATAAGAATTGGAACGATTTTTGACGGACCCTTAGTCGAATTTCTCCAGACATACTTCATTAGCTGGTTTCATATGGTACGCGGCAAAAGTCGGAAATATATTTTTAGATATAAAAACAAATTCTTACTTGCTATTGGCTGAGTATTGATCGAAGTCTTCTCAATTACAGCATCCGTTTTCGTAGTAACACCTAGAGTTGTACCACCAAGTGCTTCAGTAGAAGAAGTCGATGTAGCTTCAATGGAAACTTCAGTAATGGACGGTTGTATAACATCAAAATCATGCTTCATTTCTTTATCTGTTACATCCTTTATAGCAGTCACTTCCTTTTTGTCTGTTACTTCTGTTTTGTCCGTCACTTTCTTTTTATCTGTCACTTCGATTTCGTCTGAGACTTCTTTTTTGTCTGTGACTTTCTTTTTGTCTGTGACTTCCTTTTTGTTTGTGATTTCCTTTTTATCTATGACTTCCTCTTTATATGTATTATCCGTATGATTTATAATCTCTTCAAGCTTTTCAGTTGTCGTTTTAACTGTGGTTGCTTCGGTAACCTCAATTGGTTTTTTTGTAGTTTCCAGAACTTCTGTTGTCTTCTCTATTAGTGCTTCTGTTGACTTTTCTATTGTTTTCGCTGTAGTAAATTCCGTGGTAGTATCAGTGACATTCTTTTCTGTAGTGAATTCTATTGGTATTACATTTTCTATTTCAGGTTTGTCTTCTAGTACAGGTGGTTTATATATTGGTAGACCGGGATTGGGTCGTCTATTCGGCGGACGTGGTCGTCTTTGCCAGGGCGGAATGGGTCTATGGAACGGTCTAGGCGGGATTTGTTCTACAGGAGGTCTTTCAAACGGGTACGGTGGTGGTGTCTTCGTCGGTACGAATGAGTGTGTTACAGTATCAAACTCTGGTAGAGGCACTTCAGATATTCTAGGCGGGCCACGATTATTAATTCTGGACGCCATCGGTCGCGGTCTACCGTTCAGTAACTGCGAATTCGCCTGCACATTTACATTACCATTTAGCAGTTTAACTATGCCAGTGATTATATTTTGTATTTCTGTGTTTTGTCGCCCTTCCTCCCTAAGGATTGGTTGCACAGTAGCTTTCACTTTGGGCTCCGTAGGTGTCAGTGCACGCCCCTTCGGAGCCCTTTTCGCTTCCCCCGGAAACTTAAAGTCTAATTTATCACCAAACCCAGATGACAGCAACATAGCTGCGTCATCGTTGTAATAATCTATAGTTTTCGTTGGGGTAATATCGTAGTATTTGCGTTTATTGTGAACTACTTCGTTGTCGATTTCGTTGTTGTTCAAAGCTATTTCGTCTGTGTTAATTGATCTAGGGTTCCTGCTAGCCTCAACTGGTGTCAAGTCTTCTTCGAGTTTCACGCTAGGCTCTATTCTGAACGCGAGGTTTTCTGGCTCTGTTCTAAGTACGTCTTGAGGTGATTTGTCGTTGTGTGCTGATTTTGGTGACAGTTGAGATATGGTGTACATTTCGTAACCTGAAAAGAGAGATCTATTAAACCATGTGAAATATAAAACATACATAAAACATAAGTGGAAAGGTGGGGGCACGCTCGCATGGGCCATGATAAATGATACCGATTCTCTTGGACACTCTCAATGCCAGAGGGCTCGCGAGTGCGTTTCCGACCTTTTTTTTGTATAACAGGGGAAACCCATTAAGCAGCGAGAGCAACTGGGGAATGGGAGCTTGTTGACGCTGGACAGTGCGAGCCGAATGTACAGCAAAAAGGTTATGTTTTTGTTTTTCTCATGTAAGTGACATGTTTTTAATGAAAATAAACTTTAACCCTAATCGTCCCTGTAACAGAATCACCCCACAGCAATTGGAAAATAATAATATTAATTTTATTAATTGCTTATTAACAGCTCGCTAGCGCATCGTGGGGTAAAAACAAACCACACATCGTAGACGCACTGTAAAAGCGAGAAAGCCCCATCAACATCATGTACCTATCAGTGAACTGAACACAAATAGTATGATTAGCAAGACTAAGAAGAGAATTGAAGCCTAACGCAAAGTTTTATCTTAAAAGATATTTCTATAATCGCGTGTTTGCCAACTTGCATCTTTACGACTGACTGATCATGTTAACTGTTTGTTTGGTGAAAGTCGCAGTTTCCTCATACCCCCGTCATGAAGTTTTCTAAGCTTGAAGCTTGGTTATATAATACATGAAACGGAATAATTCATTTATTTCCAACAAATATACAGTATTTTCAATTTTCTTAACCTACATAGTAATAATAATTAAAAATAATAAATAGAAAATGTGGCAATGTACCATTAATATGACATTTCCTTCATTGCGATACTTATTCGTTGAGCAAGGAAAGCAACTATGGGTTCACCTAGCAAGCGCCAAATTAAACCTTTAATTAGCACTTGAGCCCCACGGCCCAAGAGTCTTTTACGTGTTTGATTTTTATGTAAAATAATGTCAAATATTTGCGCGTGCGTTCAGTTTTATATATGCATATATTTATTTATAAATCGTTGCCAACGTTCAAACACTGATACATTGGTATTTGGTACAAGAAAAATGAATATTTTTTAGTGTGCAGCACTTAAATACACAAACAATATCCACGAAGAGAAAAAAATATAAGAAAACTAATGATAAACATTAAACGCACATCAATTCTTAAGTGTGAAGGGAGAAACTATGGATTTCCAGACCTGCTGCTTTATCAGAATACTCAATCTGGACATCGGTGAGTTTTAACCGAAACACGTTCTCCGGAAAGGAGGGACAAATTAAATAATAGGATGCCTGGGGTATCTAGAGAGAAATTTAAATTTTGAATAAAGGTTGGTGCATTCGGCATTCTCCAATGACAACATCTTGATTCACCAGCCTGGTTTCATGTGTTGGCAACTTTTTCGAGATGCCACTGGAGAAATTTATGTTATTAATATTAAACTAGCTAATTTACTAAAGCACTTGCTAGAATTAACTTAAGCTAGGCTAGAGTAAGGTCCAAGGCGGGTTCAAGAGTGCAATAATCGTGGAGTTTCCACGCGAACTGGCACAATACAGCGGAATTCTCTCATCGCTTCCGTAACAATTACTGGGAATCTAATTGGCTAGCGGTAATTGTTCCGTGACATAACGTTGGTTTTACTGCGCTTAGGATAGCGGCACCCTTCATCTGGTGTTACAAACGCTAATCTTTTTTTTAAGAGGTCACCTGGAGGGTCTACGTGAGGTGTTGGCCTAGATAGAGGCTTCAGCGTGCGACTCTCATCTCTGAGGTCGTAGAACCCCTGGCTGTGCACCAATCGACTGTCTTTCTTTGTGTAACACTCGCTCGTACGCAGGAAAACATCGCGTGGAATCGTGCCTTAGACCCAACACGACGGCGAGTGTCAGGCACAGGAGGCTGACCGCCTACTTGTCTATTAGATTGACAAATCATGAAACAGATACAGAAATCGGAGGCTCAGACCAAAAAAAGGTTGTAGTGCCACTTATTTATTTTGAGGGTCCGAGGGATTGAGGCTCCGACAAAATTCTGCCCCTTCTAAATCTTTAACTGCCTTAGAGATACCATACATCAAATCAAAATCACTTATTCATATAAGTAACACAATGTACACTTACGAACGTCTAAAAAAAATATATAAAATGCTTCTAATTTTACATTTACTGCCAGTTCTCAAATCAAGGGCGTAGAACGGAAGAGAAGAACTGGCAATAAACTCCACTCTATTTAATTGCCAAGTTTTTTGATTTACATAATGTTTGCAGGAGCTGCAAGCATTACACCAAGTTCCACATGACATCTTAAGTAATAAACAATAATAAAATAAATTACAAACAAAGATTTGTTCTCTATCAGCAGGAGACACGGTGAAATAGGAGCACGCAAATAGTCGAAATAACTAACATCACCGCATACACGAATTCAAGTTCGACAAGTAGCGACGTTCACAAGTTAGTAACAAATATCTAAAGATAGAAATTCGAGTGTCTATTGTACTTGCTTAATTAACGAAAGTATTTCGTGTTTCAAATCATTACTTAAGACTGTTAAGCTTCCAATGTTTAATTGAACACATCTGGTTTTCTAGTTTTTTCCAGTCTATTGAATGGGCGCGGTGTGTACAGTTAATTCCGTTAGACGTGGTATTTCTTGATAGGAAATTTATTAGCTATTTTTACGGTATATGTGTTAGATTGCTAACCAGTGGACTGTGACATGTGTAATATATATATATGTATATATATATGTGGTCAGGAGTATCTGTAAATTATAGTACAGGGGGCAAATGGTCTGCCCTTAGGTTAAGTGATGCGGTCCATGGACACTCAGCCCTTGAATTCGCAGTAAATGTAAAATTAATATGTTTAGGAAAAACACCTTTTGCATGGCCATTATGGTTTACAATAATTTAATTAAAAAATAAAAGATCTTCCGACTAGAGTCTTTAAAAATCGACTTTTGGAAAAAAAATATTATTCAATAAATTATTATTTGCGTGAGACACTGTAGATGATATAACTTTAATAGCGTATGATATGATATGATATGATATGTAAGACACAAATAATATAAAAATTTATCAATTCACATGACTAATAATGTAAAATGTAAGATTCCTTTAAAGACAAATAAGCGCGCCATTATGTGTGGAATATCGAACTTACGATTGTACCACCATACACATTTTTGTACCATATTCTTGCAATAAATTGTTATTATATTTCTTTATTGACGTTCAAAAGGGTACATCGTGTTACTTAAATGAATAAATGAATTTGACTTCGATTTTTTCGGGTCCCTTAAAAATAACTCATCCTTGGCGAATGCTTTGGTTTGAGGCTACGAAATTCACTTCTTCCTTCTCTATTTTTCTTTAAATCTCTACTGTACAAGCATATCCATATTGTAACTTTTGTATTCGCTGTTTACATATGTTTTAATTTGTTTGGGATGGTGGGATACAATAAATTGGAAACCAGACGGGACTTACAGTTGGCCTACTACGTACTGAAAGTCGTGAGTCGTGGGGTGTTGTGTGCAACCCAAGTGTACTCCAAGAACTGGGTTTCTTAGTACCGATGGGAATGTGCGATGGCGAAGGCCTAGGTTATTTGCGATACCAAGGGCAAGAACCAGTCTGTTGCACAGGGGGCCTACCATGAACTTTCTTAAAACAATCCTTTTGTGATGCAGCGGAGTTTAGGTACCTAAAGTCAATAGCATTTTTTCGTACCATGACCGCCTATAAGCTGAAACGTATTAGCATCGCAAGACCGAATGAAAGAACGATAATTTTGTTTATGGTTTCTGAGTACGTTTAGAAATTTAACTTTCAAACTTACTTCGACAGATGTTTCTATGAAAATAAATAAAATATAAAATTATTTTAAATATATCAACGATCACAATATGCTATTATGTCTTAATATATATATTTATTTTATATAAAACTATTCTTTTGACATATTTTAAACGGAAAGTTCTCTGGTGCTATGACAGTTGACACTTATTATTTTTAAACGTTACTTTCAAATTTTAATAGGAGCTTTCAATATTTTGGTGTTTACAAAATTTCGGTTTTAGAAATATTATATATTTACAAATTGTTTAACTTATAAAATAATGGTATGGGGTAAGTATTGTTCACAAATTTGTTTATTAAAAATAAATCCCTATAACGAAGTGAATTACTGATATAAAACGCTTTGCAAAAGATATTACAAATCAACTTATTACTCTAAAAACATAAGTAACTATAATAAAAATTAATTCCTTCAAATTCTACAAACTCAATTTATACGTTAACTAATTCATATAATATAAATAAATATACTTTCTTTACAGGAAAGTAAGTAGTGGTAGTGACTACAACCTTCCATCTCCACTACAAAACTTCGATGTATGCACAATGCAAAATGTTTTCTATCAAATGAAAGATTATTATTATGACGAACCACCAAACTATTCCAATAAAGGTTAATAACAGTACATTACAATGTTTAAAACTATGTTTACCTGGGTCAACAAGTATCTTCCTCAAAGACAAGACACGACGATTAGGTTAAAAGACGAGTTAACATAACCTGGAATAAATCCTGGAGCAATAAAGAAACCCTTAAATCAGAATTTTAAAACTTAAGAAAAAATAATGGACTCATATTTAATACCTTGTCTGACATATGGCTTCCAGACATGGATTTACAATAACTACGAACGATGGAAAGGAGTCTACTAAACATACAAAGACAACATCGGATGAGAAATACAGAAATAAGGAAAACAACAAAAATAGCTTTAGACAAAAATGTAATCGATCGGGTCTTACTGCTCGCATGGACAAGGAAAAATGGACACAAAGGGTAACCTGGTGAGAACCAACAAAAAGATTAAGAGGTAGACCAAAGTAAAACTGGATTGTTGAAATAAAAAGTAAAGCTGGTGAAAACTGGACCACCAACGCAAAAGACAGACAGATGTGGAGCAAAATGGAGGAGGCCTTTACCCGTAGAGGGGTCCATAACGATTTAATGATACTTTATAATGAATTATAAAAATGAATTTTGTTTTTGATTCTTATTAATTTATTTATCATTTCAAACTTATATACATTGAAGTTATTAATTATGATTGGAATATAATTTAAAGATTATAAATAATAATATTGTATTTTTTAATGCATGCACATATAATGTAATAATTAATCATATGATATACTTGTTTAATATGTTATTCATTATGGAAATAAAGAGGCTATAATA
This sequence comes from Pieris melete, assembly GCA_963693345.1. NCBI lineage: Eukaryota > Metazoa > Arthropoda > Insecta > Lepidoptera > Pieridae > Pieris > Pieris melete. The sequence continues at coordinate 176,653 of CAVNZK010000325.1, read as the reverse complement.
ATAATAATAATTTTCTTTACAGCTTAACCTGACAAAATTGCTAAATTGAGACTACATATATGAATAAATGTTTATAACCAATTGAACATTGCCTGAAGACATCTTTTTCTATCTTGATGGAGTCATCCTAACATAATAAATACTATTATTATAATATTTTTAAATGGCTTATTATTTAGACATTATAAATTTAAAAATACCTATGTTTTTTTAAACAACAAAGAGCGGAGGAGAATAATACAATTCATGAACATAGTGAGGAAAAATTTTATTATAATAAATATCTACTAGTAATATGGCATTCTTATTTATTGTAAAATATGATATTATATTGGGGGTTTATGTTTTTGTTAGATATGCATAAATAATTAATTGAATATTATTGAATAATGTGCAATTATTTGTAGGTACACTGAAATCTTCAATGAATCAAAGTCAATAATCTATAGTAAATTATAAACTCAATATCTACGAAGTCGGTAGTCGGAAGGGCATTGCCGTCTTGTTTCTCATCTCCGTCTATATTTTAATAATTTATTTATAATCACACTCTAAACTCAAAATATCGGAAATATAAAAAATATATTTATTTTTTTCCTATATTAGCCATAGTAGATAAATCTTATTATTTTAACTTTATTTACAAGTTTTAATGCAAATATTGAATTTTATAGGTTCTAAACTATTATTTGGACATTTCGATACAAAAAAGGTGAACAAAAAGTAACTTTTTTAGAATCGCTTATTCTGTCATAGTTGGAAGGCGCAACTGTCAAATTTCGGTTCAGCCGAGCGGTCATGGTACGGATTTTCATACAAATTGAACGAACGAAATCTGATAATCGCTAAGGTCACGTGGGAACATAAACTGTCTCGTTTTTTCGATGTCATGGTACGAATTAGCGATGCATCTCAGTTGTAGGTTGTCAATAGGCTCGCAATAAGAGTTCATGGTAGGCCCCCAGCTCCCCGTTATCAAAGACGTTGCACCTACTGAATGCTGTCTCCGACACTATCGACATATTTATATGTTCGCAGAGTGAATTCACAGTAGCGATATTGTGTATATTATGTGTTTAATATTATATATGTACCTCTTTTATTATATTTTATTTAATGTTTCTCGATATTATCGTATTGGCATAGTCTGTAAGGATAATGTATGTATTTCTGGAATAAATAAATAAATATGTCTTATATAAGTTTTCACTTCTTGCGCTTACCAAATCTAATTTTTTTCTAACATTGGTTGCCTGGAAGAGATCACTCGAAAGCGATAAAAGGCCGCCAGTTGCCCTTCTTTTCATTTAATTATGTCAATTGTATTATATTTCTGTATGCCACGAAGTGTTAATAAATAACAATGTTGATTGGTCTGTTATGCTATAAGCAGTGTTGGCCTAGTGACTTCAGCGTGCGACTCTCTTTCTGAGGTCGCAGAACCGCGGCTGCGCACCAATGGACTTTCTTTGTGGGCATTAAACATTCGCTCGTACGAAGGAAAAAATCGTGAGGAATCGTGCCTTAGACACAAACAGTCGACGGTGTGTGTCAGGCACAGGAGGCTAATCACCTACTTGCCTATAACACACATGACGAACAGATACAGAAATCTTTGGCCCTGACCTAAAAAGGTTGTAGCATCACTGATTTAATGTTACTCGCTCGTCATATCAACATCAGATAAGCCTCCAGACCGTACCCTGTTCTATATTTTTATTATTTCGACTATGTGTTTGCGTATTGTTCCTACGAGAATGTAAGTGCGTGCTCCTATTTCACCATGCCTCCTGCTGATAGAGTACAAATCTTTGTTTTCAATTTGTTATTATTATAATTATTTAAGATGTCATGTGGAACATGGTTTAATGGTTGTAGCTCCTTACAAACGTTGTGTAAAAAAAAAACATGGCGATTAAAAAGAGTGGCGGAGAGTTTATTGCCAGTTCTTCTCTTCCGTTCTACGCCCTTCATTTGAGAACCGGCACTAAATATAAAATTAGAAGCATTAATATTATGTATTTCTTTACAGACAAGTCATAAGTGTACAAAGTGTTACCAATATGAATAAATGATTTTTGAATTTGAATATAACAACTGTTAGGTTCCATTTCGAAGGCACCAGGTATTGGTGGTACTACATATATACCAAAGGTCTTCGGCCAATACCAAATCTCGTAAACCAACATACAAATATACATTATAGGTAAATGAAAGTAGTGAAAGTGTTTCTAATTTCACCGAGTATGGACTTTGATCTGTGGACTAAGTCAGTGGCTTCACCTTCCATGAGGTCGTAGAACCCCGGCTGTTCACTGTTCTCTATGTTTAACACTCGCTCGCATCGTATTACCGGCATTAGACCCACGTGCCTCTGAAGGCTGATCACCTTTGACTTACAGTAGCTTAACAGTCGCACGAAGGAAATCATCGTAATGTCGGCGTTAGACCCAATCAGGTACAACTAACACCTACCTCTCTCATGAAACTGAGTCCTAAGAGGCCCAGACCTAAACGGTTGTAGCGCCATTGCTTTTTTAAAAGTTTAAACCTGCGTAATTTAATTTTTTTGTACGACTTTTTTGTCTTCTATAAAACTGTAGGATATTGCTCTATTTTCAATCGTTTCCACAGCATATAGGAACTTTTATTGGTATTTTCTTTACACTTTCGTAATTTCATACTCTAACTTTTTTGAAATATATAGCCTGTGTTTATCATACTAGTGTTCTAATGGTGGTCTTTGTATTATTTTAAATGTTGAAATTATCTAAATATAATAATAATAGATAAAGGACATTCACATTGCCAGACAGCTCGTAAGTGCGTTGCCGGCCTTTTTACGCCGTAAAGCGTACGCTCTTTTCTTGAAGGACCGTAAGTAGAATTATTTTTTATTTTAACCCTTCAGTTAAACTCTACTACAAAGATAGGTTTACAATTTTTTAGCTACATAGTAAGAACAATATAAATTAAAAATTAATAAAAAGAAAATTAAAACATATTTAAAGAGTTTGGTCCGTGTGACAGTGTACCTTTAACGCTGGCAGCATTTCCTCGCTGTATTTACTTATTTGTTAAATTGAGCTGAACAAATATTTTTTTTTATTTAAAATAGATAGATTTTAAGAAGTAGTAGGAAATTGTTAACGAAACACAGTAGGTACGTAAATTTTCAAAATGAAAACCTGAAATACAAATTCCAAATAATTTCAATAAATTTTCGAATAGTCATCTTAATAATCAAATCACGTTGGGAAACACGGATCTAGCTGTTTTTACGAAAGCGCTCAAGGCTTGTAATCAATGATAGGTCGTTGACATATTATGTATGACGTTATTGACAGCGTTCAGAGCGATTAAACTAAACCCTAAAAAGAATTGCGCCATAAATTTTGACAGTTATATGATTATTAAAAAAAAAATGAGCTTTCTTGACCTCAGATTGCATTTTTCATCTATTATTTATAGAAACTTCTCTTTAAGGACCTTCTGGATCCAGCATGCAACGATAACACATCTCAAATGCTTCTAAGCGCCAGCGGGTATGTCAAATTGTCCAAGCCTCACAGCCCAGAACAATTGGCCATATATGACCCTCTACATATACATTGCCTATTTCAAGATAATATATAGAAACATATATATATTGTAGCTACTATTACTGTGACCACACCACACGACCTTGAGACACGCACGAATGACCACAAAATCTATTTATGTATGAAATACAATGGTGTTCATTTAGTGTCGGTAATTTGTTTGCTGCGCACTCATCCAGGCCCCTGTGGTAACGTCCTGTCCACACTAGCAAGGGTTTATTAATTCACCACCAACAATCAACTTTTTTTTTTAAAATGGAATCTCGCCTTTTGGCTGTAAGGGCCTTTACAGCTCAGTTTGGGTTGTTTTGGCGAGCATAACTCGGCCGGAATGGGCGCTTTTCCCTCTACTAGCGCAAGGGCGCCTGCGAGACTTGGACCTCGGCTTGGGCCGTCGCGGGGTGGTCAATGGCCTGAAGGGCAGGACGGAAACTCACTGGAGTGAGCGAAGTAATCCCCTAATCTATTTTTTATTATTATCGGCAGCGCGGCTTTTAATTAGTCGTTTGCTACGGTGAAAGGATCATCCGGATCCGTTAGGACGTGTCGGGGCCTCCTACGCGCCTTTTTTGTCGGGAAGGGGTTTTAAGACTTTGAAGAGGCCTGGTAGGGCGCAGCACCCTGACCTCGGACACATAGCAATAACCACTTACCGTAAGCGACTTGTATGATTGCTAAAACCGCCCAGATGCGGCATTTCAACCGCCATTTTACGCCCATCTTGACTAACACATCACATCGAACCTGAAACAGAAGAAACCCACATAAATACCGTTTTAACAATTAACCACATTAATAAAATATTACAAACGATAATTTATATCTTTAAAGTCCATAGTCCATAAACAGTTCATAAGCAGTTCATAAATAAGCGTCTTTCCTCCAACTTCGATTTTGTTCCCTTTGGAGTAGACTCTTGGGCCGTGGGGTTCAAGTGCACAGGCACTAATTAATAAGTTAGCAACTGGTAGGTGAACCCAGAGCTGGTGCTTACAACGAATACAGGGAGGAAATGCCAGCATTAACACAGGGACCATTTTTAAATTTATTTTAATTTTCTATTAGTTTTTATATAATAAACATTTTGAATAGGCTTAATTTCCAAAACTTAATTATGAATAATGAACTTTATTTTATTTTATAATACTACAAACTGTAATTATTTTATTTTTATCTTACACACTGTTTCATCGTTTTTTTTTATTATTACGCTTTCGATATTTGTAAATATGTGAGGAACATGTCATACTAACTTTTTTTAGTATAGTAGTTTTATTCTAGGAGTACATTGTCTTCGCATATAATTATTAAACTAATGTATATACATACAATATATTGTAAATATATTGTAAACCTATAAAATTAACTACCTGTAAAATTGCATATAAGAGTAAGCGTGGAGTTTCTCGCCCGTTCTTCTCCACACGAAACTACCTTTTCTAAGGAGCAACTAGAATCATCTTTGTATTTTATTTACGTTCAAAAGTGCCATTTTAGCTGGTCTAATTGGAATTAATGATTTGACTTTAGACTTTTAATTTATAACTTTTAATATAAGGTAAAATACAATGTAACATTTATGGACCATCACATGCTGGCGTTTTCATTTTGGTTTGTCCAGGGTCCCAGGCCTCCGCCATCCGGTTCCACTCGAATCTGTCGTGGGCCAGGCGCAGCCAGGTAACCACGACAACGGTGGTGATATCTAGCCTATTGCTCATTTCGGGTGATCGTTGAAATGTTTGTATTTTTTTTATTATTTCGGCTGTGGCACAACGTCCATTACTTTTTTTTAAAGTGATTAACTCATTTGAGACTTGAAAATGTGGTTGTGTGACAAATAAGAGCTCCAGGTTTTTTTCTCTCTATTTAATGGTTTTTAAATGATATATTTTCCCCAAAATCAATATACTTCTACTGTTGACAGTTTGACTGTATCTGCAATTTGTCAAGTGTCAATAATAGTCTCCACTAATATTATAAAGAGGAAAGATTTCATTGTATTGAATGGGAAAACTGAGATTGAAAAATTCTTTCTTGATTAGAACCCTACTATGATGAACATAGGCTATATATACTTTACACTAGTATAAAATTTGGATAGTGTCACTCAAGAAAAGACAAATTAAGATTCCTATATGCTGCGAAAACTATTAACAATAGAGCGATGTACTACAGTTTTATAGAAGACATCAATATCTATGACTTTCTAGAATCTTTTCTGTGATATATTTCTAATACGATACGGGTTCATTGTGATTATTATTTGATAATCTTTATAATCTAGAAATCTCTTAAATAATACTTCATTGCCATAATACACATATATACTACATATACTTTGAGAATGAAGTCAAAAGTTACACAAACGGATGTGACTCACGCGAGTGTCACAATTTCATAACATGACACAAATGAGAGAAAGTAAAACCAACCGTAACAACTACGAGCCGTTGTATAGAATTGAATTTTTTCAACGAAATTAGTTTTTCCGGATAAATTATGCTAACGCTGTAATCTCTGTCTCTCAGCTTTAGTTAATTTTATTTATTTATTAAAGTTCACCACATAATGCTACATCTCTCAAATGTACAATCTACAGTATATGTTATCTACACTAATATTATAAAGAGGAAAACTTTGTTTGTTTGTTTGTTTGTTTGATTGTAATGAATAGGCTCATAAACTACTGGACCGATTTTAAAAATTCTTTCACCATTCGAAAGCTACATTATCCACGAGTAATATAGGCTATATTTAATTTTGAACAAAAATAGGGTTCCGTAAGATATTAGGGTTTTTCGGACACAAGGTGTAAAAAATCAACCAAAAAAGTTACTTATTTTGCGTACCCTGCCTTAAACTATTAAAGATAGAACCAAAATGTTCTAAGTAATTGTAGATCTTATAAATATCTACAAAAAAGTCCGCGACACACTATACCTATCTATGTCGAGTGAGGCACAATAACCATAAATGACATGGCAAAACGGCGTTTGCCGGATCAGCTAGTGGAATATAAAAATATAATTAAAACCCTAGATCTTACCAATAATAACGACCAATAATTACTAGTGTTTAAAACTCGAAACGGTTTTTATGAAATTATTCGTCCACGCAAAAAATCTTTAGGCAATTTTTTAATTCTCTTCCACAAATCCCCTGTCCAAGTTTTTTTTTATAACTAGGGGCAAACGGGCAAGATAGACACTTTCAGAGGTCTCTTAAGTTGCCTTCTAATAATTGGTACACTCTTTATGGCACCTAAGTCGAATTGGTTCGGAAATGCTTCAATGGGCTGGTTTTACTTAGTGGTGCGTGGTAAGTGCCTTTAAACGCTCAGTTGTGGAAGGTACGTCGAGGTGATACGTTAGAATTTTTACGTCCGATTATGAAACTCAGCTACAGGCTTTTACTAGAAATTGCGTAACAGATGGAAACCCCACCTTCACTCAAGGTTTTTCGTTTTGGCAACATTTATCACCAGGCCTGACTTCGCACGGGCGTGACGCAAATGCCTTGAACCTTCCTCATGAATCATTCTAGATATTGGTAGAAACCGAAATAAATTCTGTGCTGTACTTGGCTGAACTCTTGTAGGCATGATGAAGCTTTAGAACATGTCTCTCATCAAAGCAGCTTCCGTAAGAAACTGCAAACCCCACTACCATGACAGTCTTTTCATTCGGGTTCAGCCAAAAATGACTGTCTCTTGCTAAAAGAATTTTCAAAGATCCAGAAACTACAGCCACACAAACTTCACTTGGACTAAAACTCACCTGAACCAAGTGTTATTTCTTTTATACTAGCTGACCAGGCAAATATTAGCAATAGTAATGATATCAGTAAGACTTGCAGGCATTATCAAACTCTACTTCTAGAATATCTCTTCTTCGTAGGCTACTTTTACGACGGGGATAAAGACAGGCGTGTTCTTATTATTGAATACCAAAGTTCCTGGCCGCGTTTGTGAGGTCAAACGAGAGTTGAATATTAAAATAGTTACCGTTTGTTACGTATCGAGAAACACGTATCGAATAATAATTAACTATAGACAGAATTGCAGTAATATTTATATTTATTGGAGTCCTTATGTACTTATATATACTAGCTGACCCTGCAACCGTCATTTTGCCACCTATATTAATTCTAGGAAAAAAAATTTTAGTTCAATAAAAATAACTATCTACTGTACTGAAAAATAGGGGTTGATGGTAGAGGGGTGATAATTGAGGGTTGTCATCATAAAAAAGTTATGTCTAATAATTAAAATGTAGGGGTGGGACCACCCTTATAACATTTAGGGGGATGAAAAATAGATGTTGTCCGTATCAGTATGGGAACGAACATTGTGTCACGAGAATTTTATATATTAGATATATTTTAATGTATTTTAATTGTAGAATTATCGGTGTAGTGTGTGTTGTGTAGTTCTACCATATTATGTACTGTTAAGATAGAATAATTATGTGGGAAATAAGTATTATACATTTTTATTTAAATAATTTGCAGATTTTTTAAAAATATATTTTTCACACCTTGGGTTATATTATTGCATTTTTATTGAGGATATCAATTTTGTTTGAAAATGTATACAGCCTATGTCAGTCAATGAAAATGCAGCTTTCTAACGGCGCAAGAATTTTCGGAATCGGTCCAGTAGTTTTTGTGTGAAAACATTACATACATAAAAAACACATATGTTTCCTCTTTATAATACACGTGAGAAAATGACATGAGAACTTAAGAAGACGCTAGACCAGATCCAAGCAACTTCCTCAGCAGTTGCAGATGAGGCAGAGAGCCGGAAAGACTTGGAGAGAGGAGAAAGACTCAGTGTGGACGCCCACGTGGACGTAGACTCATTCGGTTCTTGAAGTTCAGATACCTAAGAGAAGTTAGCTAGTACCTACTCAGTTACGAAATTGTAAATTCCAGTAACGTCACCTACATATGTCGCTAATGCGTCACGGCCTATTACAGTGTTGCAATAAACATAGAAAGAATAGAATGTTGAACATAATATTATTTTCAAGTTGTAAAGGTATACAGGGAAATAATAAACGGCTATAAAGAGTCTTTTCTTCAACTTTAATTTTGTTCACTTTGGATTTGACTCTTGGGTTCAAGTGCACAGATAATTAAAGATTTAAGTTGGCACCTGGTGGATGACCCCAGAGCTGGTGCTTTCAACGAATAAGTATCTTAATCCAGCGAGGAAATGGCAGCAATATAAGCCATTTTTAAATTTGTTTAAATTTATTATTTATCCTATATAATTATTACTTTGTAGGTTAAACATATTTAAAAGTCTGTATATCTACGTGTTGGAAAGAAATATTTATATTTTAAATGAAATTAGGTATATTAAAATAATAAATTGATTTGTCTGAAGGACAAAATGCCAAAAACGGCTCCATTTGAAAAGGAAAAAATTACTGATGACAAATTTCCACGAATGGGGCTTCGAAGAGCTTCCACATACACCGTATTCTCCAAATTTGGCCACCTGACACCTCAAGAGAATGCTCACTGGACAGGGCGCTGGTGAAGAGGTAATCACCGTTTAGATACAAATTAAATCTAATACAGTGCAAACTCTTTATAATAAATATTTTTTTCGTTATAGCGAGGTTTCGTTATAAGGAGTGAAGAGTTCATGTATTTGTATTGTATTAAACCAAATAAATTTAAGTCACGTTTACGTTATAGAGAGTTTTTCGTTAAAACCAAGGAAGTTATAAAGACTACACTGTATATAAAATTCTCGTATCATGGGGTTTGTAATTAAACTCTCACGAAATGGCTCGTGAAAGTCTGCGAATCGGACAACATATATTTTTCATCGCTCTAAATGTTAGGGGCTATAATAAGGGGATGATAGTCCCACACCAGTGGGGCCTAGTACACGTATCTATTTTATTATGTATATTAAAGTATTTTCTATCTTTCAGATAAACCTTTATCTACAATCACTCAACTTTTCACAGCCTCTGTCTTCTGTGGCTCAAACACACATACACGAGACATTTCGTGCCTTTCCCACCCTATGTATAATTGATAAATACCAACACTAGGCCAGCAAGGGCACGCGCTTGCAACCCAAATACCACAAAACCTGTTCCCACCTGCACATGTTCTCGAGACGAACCATTATGTCACTTATGAACTCCGAAAATATATAAAAATTGGGTGTGGCTCTGTCATGGACAGGTTGTGTTCTACGTGAATAATTGTATGGTATTTATTTATACGCTGCCCCGCCAACTTCGTTTATCATTAATGCCTAGTCTACCTTTTTAGTACATATACCAACATGGCTCATTTAACAATGCTACCCCAGAGACTGTTACGGAATGAAAACTTTTTATATTAGGTATTTCTTTGATTTTTCTCTATATATATATTATATAGAGTTCAAGTTATAAGTTCTTATTTGTCCTTTGTCCTCTTTAAACCCACACTGCTCACGTATTATCCCATGACGAATAATAATAAAGCCCGTTTAATTTCCCATCATGACAAAAAGCACATAATATACAGCTTAGATTTTTTTCATTTTATATATTTTTTTCTAGTTATCCTAGCTACCTTCATTACCGTCGATTGGAGGAACCCTTCACGGCCTTCTCCAGCTTTTTCCAACTGACTCTGTCTATTGTTTTCTTTCTCCATTCGCTAACGCTTCTATTTCTTCTATCCATCTTTTTTGGGGCGCCCCCTTCTTCTTTTCCTGGAATCTTTCCATACATTCTTTATCTTCTTTTTAGTCCGCCCAATGCCACTTCTGTTTTAGGCCATAATGTAAGGCATTCTTCTTATTTTTCACTTTTAATTTAAGTACGCTTCTTTCCATTGCTTTCTGGCATGCTACTAGTTTGGTTTTTATTCAGGTTAAGTCCACGTTTGGCAGCCGTATGACGAATAAAATAATTAAATTCACCTCTGAACACAATCAACAATTTATGTATTCATTATAACGGTGTGAGCAGGTGGAGCGACCTAGAAAACCCAGTCATGTTGTATCGTATTAACCTGTTACAAAAAGCCTAGTAGATAGAGCCCTAGGGTCAGCCGTTCTTCCCGACATACAATATACTTTGTATACAATTTCTAGGCTCTGGTCCTCAATAGGAGTTTCCTGCAGCGGCATAGCTACTTCTAGAAAAGCCGGCAACGCAATATGTGTGGTTCTTTCATGAATTTATCATATTAACCTGTTAGCTACAACCCCTAGGTTCAGCCCGTCCTTCCAGACTTCTTCGTATGCAATTTTGAGGCTCTGTTGTTCAATAAGGGATTCATGGAGGCATGTATTCTTGAAAAGCTGGCAACGTAATAAGTGGTATTTTATAGCTGTTCCTATCATATAAAATTTATGATATCCTTCACCATACAGGCGAGTGTTCACCATATTGGTGGTGTTGTAGGATGTCTGAGTTGGGGGTATATTTTATTTTTGCTCCGAGACATCACATATTAAAATAAAGAATATAATATGTTATAGAAAGGATATGCACGTAAGTGACATGAGAACTTAAGACTCTTCTTATTAGATCCAACTTCCTCAGTAGCCCTCAATATCGCAACACACTCACCAGGGGACTCTTTGTGAAGTCGCATGGGTCGGTCAAGCTTCCGCGAAAAAAGAATGTAAATACAGGTTGTCTAGGAAATATATTAAATTTGCACTGCTCTTGTACTTTTTTCTTTCTCAACTGATGAAAAAATAAAATATGTTTATTAAAGAACATAAGATACATGTATCACTTATTCCACGTCATTAAATTTGAATTTGTAGGCATCCCTACTCATCGGCAAACAAGACAGAGGGTGTAGGCCGAGAGAAAAATCCGGCGTAAAAAACTCTCGGTACTCTTTTACAATATCAAATCATCAAACAACACTTATTTTAAAACAAATATCGCAAATTAATTAGAAGTAGCCTGTCTAGCACCTAGTCCCATGCCATTTTATCAACTAGATAATCATTGACTTTATAGTAAGCCTTTTTACACAGCTTTTCTTTAATACATTTCTTAAATTTATTGAAAGGCAGTGATAAAAGAGCCTCTGGGATTTTATTAAAGAAGAGTATCCCTTTTCCCAAAAAAGAATTACTAACTTTAGATAGTCTAGTACGGGGAAATTGCAGCCTGCTGCATGCTAAGTGATACCGCCGCCCATGGACACTCACATTGCCAAAGGACTCGTAACCGGCCTTTTCTTGAAGGACCCTAAGTCGAATTGGTTAAATACTTTTGGGCAACTGGTTCCGCACAGTGGTGGTGGCGAAAACGAAAGAGAAACGCTCAGTTATGAATACAAAAATTTAAATTTTAACTCGTAGTTAGCGTAAAACGATTTCCCATATTTGTTAATTCGCCACTGATGAACATTAAACGTTTGACAGTTACGAAACACAACAATTTTGTATTGTCCGGACAGACTAATACAAAAAATTAGAATACCTGTAAGCCGTTCCCGAGTTATAAGTGTTCGGACAAAGTTAATCTCCAATATGAGACTTTCATACCCGTAGGTTCGATCCCTGGCTGTGCACCAATGGACTTTCGTTCTATGTGCGCATTCTCTCGAACGGTGGAGGAAAACATCGCGAGGATGGACTTGCCTTAGACCCAAAACGTCGACTGCGTGTGTCAGGCACAGGAGGCTGATCACCTGCTTATCTATTGGATTGACATATCATGAAACAGATACAGAAATCTGAGGCCCAGAAAAAGTTGTGTGTCACTGCGTCCTTTAATACATATAGAAAGACTGTTGCAATTTGCACCCAAGAACCATAAAGTTTGCATCACTGGACAATTAATTTAAATATTTATTCGATATTTAGCGCATTTTAAAGTCGGTTTAATTTTAACAGTTTATTAATATTTACAAACCCGGCGAACTTCGTTTTTATAGTAACATACCAACATTTGGAATTGCTGTACTTACCCCATAGAGTTTGCTTTTACCGAATATAAATTGGTTTTTAGATTTTTCTATCTATAAAAAACTTAAATTCAAGGATTAAATAAAACTCGAATTGGTCCAGCCGTCTTCGAGTTTTGCGCATAGCAACATATATTGCGATTAATTTTTGTTTACAATATTTTTTAAACAAAAATATACGACAATACGACGAACAATGTTTGATCATAAAAATCCTTTCATTTCAAATATATTATTGACATATTTTTCAAAAACCTGTAGTCCTCGGCCGATTTTACTTAACTCTGTTTAGCTGTATAGTATAAGCTTTTTCTAGAAACAATAATTAAGGAAAAATACTTATAATCTTGGGTCTCAGATTTTTGTATCTGTTCCATGATCATTTATACTTATGCGCCTGACACACGTCGATCTAATGCTTTTCTGTCGAGTGTAAGCGCACATAGAAAGTCCATACGTGCATAGCCAGGGTTTAAACCTAAGACCTTCGAGATGGGGCTCACATGCTAAAGCCCTAGGCAACATTTCTACTGCCTAATATTGTTAGAATTACATAAAGCAGTAGTCAATTTCCTACGTGAATATGTTAGTAAGCAAATTTCTCGTTAAAAAATTTGTTTTAACCGTTTTGGAAATTGGAATCCAATTAGAATCTCTTTACAGAACTTTTGTAAAATATAGTTATATGCGGTTTTATTATCCCGTAAGTTTGAGAGTTTACTAAGTAGAACCGTCAGTGGTGATATTGAAGTTTCACTTTTAAAATTTAACCAAAAAAACAAAAGAATCCACTTAGATCAACTTTCTTCCGTCTAACTAAGTCAAATGCGTAACCAATTAAAAGTTAATGGTTTTAAACTTATTAAATCGATGTTTATAGTATAATATAAGGAATACTCACATGTAACTATGTAAAATTTCATCTAAAGCATATGAAAAGTATGTTAATAATGTAAAAAACGTATCACATTTTCTCACAAACTTTCACCACGAGTTCCGCTTGCACAATTGTTACAAACTTATAAACAAACTTAATTTGACACAATTATTTGTTGTTAATGTTTATTATGTTATTATATATTTAAATAGTTTATAATTATTGATTTATTGACATTTTAAACACATCCGCCATGTTGACCGGCGCACGCATACGAAACTAACAGAGACTGATTTTAAAATGAATGTTATGCTGTCGGAAAGAGACAAATCATAGACGATGCGTTGGAGTAATAAGGATAGACATAGGGTGCCGTGTAGCGGTAATTTTTTTCTCCGTTCAACTTTCTAAAAACTATGACGTTACATATAGGTATGTTTTCTTTGAAAAAATATTTCTTTACGGAAATATAGACATTAAATTTCAAAATCACCATTTATTTTTAATAATATCTGAATACCAAGAGGTGTACTCAATATAGTTTTACTTTTACGTTTGTGGCAAAAATATTTAAGAAGTCATTATATTATTTTTGATAAACTTTTTTATAAAAACTTTTTCACTCAGATTAATTATGAATTAATAGTTAAATATAAGCTATACATGAGAAATCAAGCCATAATTACATACATTATTCAAAGTTATTATAATTGGCATTGTAAAGATACGTCTATCGTAGATATCTGTTTTTGAGGAACGTTAAATAATTAATAAAAATAAAAAAATTGGATAGAAGCACAGAATAATAATTTTGACAAACAGTTAACAGATATATCTTTTTCGTGACTTTTTAACGAATTAATCAAAGGAGGTTACAATGCGATTACGACTTTAGTTTTTTAATTAAAGGGAAGTTTACACATATAATACCTACTACTAAATGCTTACTTATAAATTTAATATAATTTAGCTGTAACTACAAATGTCCCTATAATTAATGCACTAAAAAGTATCAATATTTTTATTTCTATTGATTGCTTTTAGGCAAAACATTTATTTATTCGGGGCTTGAAGATCATGTTATGCCAAAATACATTAGTACATAGTATATAATCTAGTAAGTACACAAAAAAGATAGGTTATTATCATTTCATTCTCTTTTTTAATTTTATTCATGGATAATACTGAATTTTATTTTACTCATTTTATTTGATTTGATTGTAATAAAAAAAAAGGTATGAAGATCTCCCGGCTAACTAAACATAGGTCTTGCAGGAAACTGATTTTCAACCTAATTTAATAATTATAAATGAAATTTATTGTATAATTATTACTTATTAGCGGACCCGATATACGTTGTCCTGCATTATATTTCAAGCGATTAGTATATTTAACAAAATATGATAGTACCGACTGCAGCTCCATCTGCTGGGCTGATTTGTGAATCTAAACTACCCAGGGCGTCACCCAAACGCATACAAAAAAAAAAGGGTGCGTGTATTTATGTACGCGCGTAAGAAGTTATACTTCTTTGGCTTTATCAAAAATAGTTTGGCTGTGCGATAAGATGACAACTCTTTTTTTGTATTCAATTTAGTGCACTTACATTGATTCATCAATTGTTTTTTGTCTCTTGTCCTTATATTTGCTAGATTAAATCAGAAAAATTACTTATTTTGATTAAACAATGTGGTCATTTTTTAAATCAAAATATTACTCGATAGTAATTATACATACGGATAGTTAACCTCAATAATTGTATTGAAGCACTTAGGAAGGTTGATGAGCTCAGTTTTTTCACAAATATTAAATAGTATTGGTTTAAATATTCAATTTAAATCACTTCTGATTATAATTCAAAAAGCATCGCTAAATTTCTTTGAAAAAATAATTAAAACTCCTTTATTTGTTTAAAAGGTAAATGACAAATGTCATTATGGTCATTTAAAATTCTTGGCATACGAACCTCACGCATATTCTATTTCTTTTTACTTGTAGATTGTCTTATTCCTATCTCGCTCGCGCACGCTATAATCACACTCCTAATTTTGTGTCACAGGTGCGCGCGCATTGTAAAATTTCACTCTCATAAATTTTTCATAACGCGCCTAAAGAAGTATAACTTCAAAAATCATTGAAATCGGTCCAGCCGTTTAAGGAGTGTTCAGTGACATACACACGTTCAGCAGAATTATATGTATAAAGATATTATATACCTACATATTCACTCATACATAGTTTCTTCTTGTCTTCCTTTCTAAAAGTGGTTTGATGTAGTGTGCTGATCTAGTTATGAGTATAGTCTATAAGATATTTTACCTTTTTTAAATAAATTTATTGATTATTATTTTATATGTATTTTATCAATATAATAAATCCGATCGAAGCTTTTGTTTTAAACGATATTCATTTTTCTTACATCCTCTTTGCCGATATTTGCAGCACGCATAATGTCAATGTTATATCAAACACCATAAGGTAACACCAAAAAAGTTTGATTTGTACGGTGGTTAAGTATTCTTAAATGTTCTAATTTTCCGCGCAATTTTCTTATTTTTTTTTTATAAGAATCTTCTCCTGACAATCACAAACACAACAAAAAAAGAATTAGGAAAGTCGGTCCAGCCGTTCACGCGCGATGCCGTGAGCAAGGGAAATAGGGATTCATTTTTATATATATAGATTGGTGGATCTTAAATATACAAACACAAAAAAATATAGCAATTATATTTAAACCGTTCAAGTCGTATACGTTTATATTACATTAATTTCACCAACCTTGGATATGGCTCGTTGGTCTAGGGGTATGATTCTCGCTTCGGGTGCGAGAGGTCCCGGGTTCAAATCCCGGACGAGCCCACTTGACGAACATTTTGAACAAGACTTATGTTTTATATTTAACTAACTTCGATAATATGACCTTCTCAATATGTAGAAGTAATTGAAATATCAAGAACAGCATAAGAAATAATAAAATTTCTAGTTACAAATTTAACTTATTAATGAAGTACTGTTTGCGCTAAAACGGTGTCAGTCAAAAAGGATGACAATTGTCAATTTTGACTTTGACACACGAACCGGAGATGGTAGGTGTCATTCCGGCATGATTGCGCAGGGATAGTAAAATTTTCACCGCCGTCGCGTGCGTACTTAAGATATACCGCAAACCGTACCGTATTTATTTATATTCACAATTTTAAGGATTCAGTGCTTGGAGTGGGGTGCTAGTCTTAGGCTGATCGATTGTTGGATTCCTTTTACTATACTGACACGCGA
This sequence comes from Pieris melete, assembly GCA_963693345.1. Taxonomy (NCBI): domain Eukaryota; kingdom Metazoa; phylum Arthropoda; class Insecta; order Lepidoptera; family Pieridae; genus Pieris; species Pieris melete. The sequence continues at coordinate 159,940 of CAVNZK010000325.1, read as the reverse complement.
CATCCGAACCAGCGCATATTATTTTACCGAGGGAAGAGAGCATCCTGGATACATCTTCCGGATACCCAGGCCCACACATCTTTTTTGGTCCTTCTCGAGCCGTATATGTATCAATCTTAGGTAGCCTAACTAGGCATATTATTTTCGTATTTTTTTTCAATTTTGTTCATTAGGTGAAATTGACGGTAGGCATTTTCTTACCTGTATAACGACAAATTTAATATAGATTTTTTAAATATTATATCCCTACTAATATTATAAATGCGAAAGTAACTCTGTCTGTCTGTTACCTTTTCACGCCTAAACCGCTGAACCGATTTTGATGAATTTTGGTATAGAGATAGATGGAACCTTGGGAAAGGACATAGGGTACTTTTTATCCCGATCCCGATCCCGGAATTATACGGGTGAAAACGCGGGGTGCAGTTATCGCGTTAGTATCGCATAATTCAAATACTCCTAGCCAGCTTTTAGAATACTTTCTGCCTGACATGTCCATCAGGCCCATCGGCCTATACACTAAAAATGTGTGAGTGTGACGATGCATGGTGTGGTGTGGCGGGGCTGGCGGGCGCGGGCGCGCTGCGCGGCGCGGCGGCAAAGACGTGCGGGGGACGCTGATGGCTCGGTGGGAGGAGTGTAGATCACAAAGTATGCCTACCCGAACGGGCAGACACATGAGGGCAGACGTCGTTGGCGGACGCATGCGATATCTACAATTTTGAGCTGCAACGTATTCGCTTTCTTTACGTTTTCATTGGTGTTTAGGGTTTCTTGGATAAGCATTTTGTGTTATTTACTTAGTTGTTTTGGTTGTTATTATTAGTTTAGCATAAGTTAGTAGTAGGTAGAATTATTATTATTATTCATTTTTTAGGATAGGTATAAAATTGTAGTAGATTAGTAGGCAGGTTTTTTTAAGTTTTTTCACATTTAGTAAGTAGTTACGGTACCTAAGAAGGTCAGCATAGTTTTTATTGAGTATTAATAGGTAAGTAATGTTGTTTTGTGAATAAAATAGTTCCAGTAGTTTCGCATATAATTTTATCGATTCATTTTGTTTTTATTCCATGTGGATAGTATATTTTTTTTAACATTTAGTTTTAGTTTAGCAATTCGTTTTGTTTTTGTTTTATTTCATGTGTATAAGTACCTACCTTAAGTATAGTTTCGTACTCAGTACCTTTAACTAAATTTTTTTGTCAGCTAAAGAATTTTTTTTTGCATAAGTACTTACCTGTTTTTATTACTTTAGGTAGGTAACTGGTTAAGTAATATGCCTCGCAAGCGTAAATCTAATTTAGCGCGTAGCTCTAAAAGAGCTCGAACTGCGCAAGTAGCTAGATCCCAAGAATCTGAGGAGCAGACTCAGGCCCGGCAGATTTTAGATGCTGAGCGACACGCAACGCAAAGAGCTGCCGAGACCTATGAACAAACTCAGGCCCGGCAGATTTTAGATGCTGAGCGACACGCAACGCAAAGAGCTGCCGAGACTATGAACAAACTCAGGCCCGGCAGATTTTAGATGCTGAGCGACACGCAACGCAAAGAGCTGCCGAGACCTATGAACAAACTCAGGCCCGGCAGATTTTAGATGCTGAGCGACACGCAACGCAAAGAGCTGCCGAGACCTATGAACAAACTCAGGCCCGGCAGATTTTAGATGCTGAGCGACACGCAACGCAAAGAGCTGCCGAGACCTATGAACAAACTCAGGCCCGGCAGATTTTAGATGCTGAGCGACACGCAACGCAAAGAGCTGCCGAGACCTATGAACAGACTCAGGCCCGGCAGATTTTAGATGCTGAGCGACACGCAACGCAAAGAGCTGCCGAAACCTATGAACAGACTCAGGCCCGGCAGATTTTAGATGCTGAGCGACACGCAACGCAAAGAGCTGCCGAAACCTATGAACAAACTCAGGCCCGGCAGATTTTAGATGCTGAGCGACACGCAACGCAAAGAGCTGCCGAGACCTATGAACAAACTCAGGCCCGGCAGATTTTAGATGCTGAGCGACACGCAACGCAAAGAGCTGCCGAGACCTATGAACAGACTCAGGCCCGGCAGATTTTAGATGCTGAGCGACACGCAACGCAAAGAGCTGCCGAGACCTATGAACAGACTCAGGCCCGGCAGATTTTAGATGCTGAGCGACACGCAACGCAAAGAGCTGCCGAGACCTATGAACAAACTCAGGCCCGGCAGATTTTAGATGCTGTAGATTTTAGATTTTAGAAGTTAAGTCAGGGATCAGGGTCAGGAAAAGTCTACCTATGTTAATCTCAATAATTCAATGTGCCGGCTTCATTAGAATCGTTTCATTATAGTTTCAGAGCCTATTCAGTCCAAACAAATTTACACGAAGTAGTAGTTCTACGCAGACGAAGTCGCGGGTAACAGCTAGTGTATTTATAAATCTATTATACGTATTTCTACTCTGTCTACTTACATCACTTTTTTCTAAAAATTGTACCACAGTTAACGTTCGTAATAAATCTGTTTATTGTTGAATTTAATCGAATTGTTGATATTTCATTTTATTTTCTTATTTTTATACAGTTGATTTTGAATAACTATACTAACGCATGTCACTCGAACGGAAATTACAGTCATCGTCTACTTATCGCGAGGCATATGACAAAATATTCATTGAATAACTGGAAAAGGATTGTATTTCTCCTATAGTAGATCGGTGCGACAATATAGGATACATTATTCCACATCACGGCGTAATTCGTGAGTCATCTATAAGCACCAAACTCAAAGTCAGAATGGTGCTAGATTCCAGCGCGAAGACTGATAAAAATATGTCAATTAATGATATTTTACATGTCGGTCCTAACTTACAGCCTGACTTATTAGCAGTTCTACTTCGGTTTAGAACGTTCCCTATCGCATTTTGCGCTGACGTTATTGATCGCAGTAATTATTGTAGTTCCGATTCGATTCCCGAAGCAGTTGAAGTATCCTCTCAACTTATTAAAATGTTTTCAGCTGGTGGGTTTGATCTCTTAAAATAGTCAAGTAATTCTGAGAAGTTACTTTCTTTACCTTCCAATCATTTGCACCCGCAAGCAGTTAATTTTGACTCTAATGAGTGTCATAAAGTTTTAGGTGTGAAATACGAAAAAATAAAAAATAGGTACGAATCCAATAAAATACTTCGTTGCTTTTTAGTCTGTTTAAAATACTGAAACAGTTTTTAATAATACTTATAATAACTAGATGCCGCTTAATCGTAGTATTTTCCTTACCTATTTACCTACCTCGATGTTAATATTATAATTAAATAACATTTAAATTTTAATTTAATACTACAAATTTCCTATTGACAGAGATAATATTTTGATAGCCGTAATTATTATCATATTAGTTCAGAATATACGAAAATTTTATTGGAAAACAACATAAATATTTTTCGATTTATTTTTACTGTTATATGAAACATTTTTAAATAAACATAGGTCATTTATATTAAACGCAATCGAAAAGTGCAATATTTAAAAGAACATTGTCCCTCTTAGTTCACCATGTTGTAACTAGATGTCATTTGCCCAAAATAAAGCAAAATATGTGAAGTATTATGATACAAATAAAAATGTTCCTTAAATTCATATGATTCACTATGGGAACATTAAATTCAAGTTAGTCGCATTATACGCCAGGTGTTTTGTAACTTGCATACCCCGGACCCCCGGCACCCCTCCAAACAAAACTTAACGACATTTTGTCCTTGTGAAACTATTTTAGTTTCTGTTTAACTTTTGTTTATTAAAACTTGTTTGGTACGATGTAAGTTTCCATATACTAAACTCGGCTGTTTTGCGTGAATGATTTTACGAGGTATTGTCTTATTAATTTGTTAAAAAACTGGATTTCACAATGTCTGGACCAAGTGCCAGTAATATACCAAATATGGCATCAATTAATGATGTCAGTGCTTTATTTCAAACAGCTAAAAAGTATGAAGAATTAAATGTAATCGGCACGGGTGAGTGCAATTTATTTTGTTTATTATAACCTTTTTAACAGCCATGTGCCGGCAACTCACGCGCATTTTTTTTATTTAGTAAACAATGCTTTAATAAACTTTAGTTTAAAGGAATATAGGAAGTTTAGATAATTTAATCATATAAAAGAATGATACATTAGTTTTTAAATATGTTGACTACCTGCTTCTATGATCTATTACTTAAATTTAATTATACAATAATGTTAACAACAAAAATATTTTAAATTACTGTTTATTTATTGAAGTTCACCACATCATATATATATATATATGCAATATCTACAGTATATAGCTATGTTACAACCTATATTTTCTAAAATACATGACAATTTTTGTATACATAAATGTTACAATATATAAAAAATATAACTCTTCCAATTTCAAATTTTACTATTTTACTAGTAAAAAAAATACTAGTAATATAGTGGATTCATTCATCAGATAGGCACTTACCAATGCTTTATTTAAAATTGATTAGCCCACTGTTTCATGACCTTATACATTCATAATTATGAACGACTTCTAAATTGTAACATTTCTTTAATAAAAAGTCCATTAATACTTTCAGCTTTTTTTGTATATCATATGTTTAAACTATTTAAATATTGCTTTTGGATGACTTCTGTGATTACTGAATGTTATATTCATATGAAACTATACTTAACTTCAAATCTAAATTTCAGGTGCATATGGAACAGTATACAAGGCACGTGATCTTCACAATGGTGGTCAAATAGTTGCTATGAAGAAAGTTAAAGTTGCATTAACTGAAGACGGAATACCATTATCAACGTTAAGAGAGATTGCGCTATTGAGACAATTGGAAGCTTATCGACATCCTAATATTGTCAGGTATAATTATGACTGTCAATTAAAGTTACCATGTGGAAGTCCTAAAGCATCAAAACTGCTTTAAAATTCTATAAAGTAGGAACTGGAATAAGTGTCTGCCATACTTTTCCATAAAAATTGTTGTATTTTAAAACAGCCAACATACTGTGAACGCATTTCCAGAGTAAATTTTTATGCTTTTCGACTTCTGGCCCTGGCAAAAGGAACCCCTGATGGCCTTAGTGAATTCCCACTTTATCTATGGCAGGTGTATTTCATTATTTAAAGCTTTATTAATCCATACAACAATTGGTTTGTTTACATTTCTTAATATTAGTATTAGTTGTGTTAGTATGAGTTTAAAAAAAAATTAAGTTAGATTTATTTTATTGGTCTAGCCCCTTTAAGAGTAAAAGCCTCCTCCATATTTTTCCATTTTTCTTTGTCTTGAGCAAAATTCATCCAGTTTTCCCCCCCACGCCAGCTCTATAATGTCATCTGTCCATCTTTTCTTTTGTTGTCTTATAGATCTATTTCCAGTAGGTCCAGGCCACGGCAGGTGTATAGCATTAATATGGGAGGAGTCTGTGGAGGCTAAGGCTATAATTTGTCTTCATCTGTTCTCTTTTCGTTTTTCAACTTATCATTATTATTCAGTATTTTTAAGCCATTTCACCCTCATTACAGGTTACTCGACGTCTGCCATGGTGGTCAGTCGTTGGAACGTGAGAGTCAGCTGGCACTGTTCCTGGTTTTTGAACATGTTGAGCAGGATTTGGAGTCGTATTTGAAGAAGGCACCTGGACCACTCGGGGATAATAGGATTAGGGTACGTTACGATGTTTTCCTTCATAAGAGCTAATATTCAATGCGCACAGGGAAAGTCCATTGGTGCACACCCGGAATTCTATGACCTCAGGGTTGAGAGTTGATAATTTCCTGTATTTTCAGAGCATGTCCTATGATATACTGTCAGGGACGGACTTCCTTCATTCGCATCGCATAGTCCATCGGGATCTGAAGCCCCACAATCTTCTGGTGACATCATCAGGTCGTGTCAAGCTTGCGGATTTTGGTCTAGCTAAGACATACGACACGGATATGAAGCTTACTAGCGTGGTAAGGTTTTTGTGATTAGTTAAAAACCAAAGAATATAGAATTTACACACACACATATGCCAACGCTTTTTAACAAGATGGCGTCGGCCCTGTTACATTACATGCTAGTAAACAAGTGATATTTACGTGTTGATTGTCATTTTGACACACTCACACACTTATGTTGCCATGTATAACCTTCTGTTTTAAATGAGGTGTAAATGCGCTTACGCAACCCGAGGACTGTGAAGTTGGGTCTACTCCAGCCTTTTGCTATTCAAGGTAGCGAGACTAACCACTAAATACATCTCACCCCCAAACACCCTTAAAAAAGGCTCTCAGGGTTCAAGGAGGGTTGAATGCCTTGGCGATCCAATGTTAATTTATTTTATAAACTGCACAAATGCAGCAGCAATGCAACTGTACAAATGCAGGACACACCTTAATAATAATGTATTTAGCAATAGTATATCGCTGGCTCCTGGCTTGAAGAAAACAAAATGATAACATAATAAATTACATCAACGGGTAATTTTTAAAAACATTTCACTGAGGTTTAAAGTATATACTTATAATAATTAGAAAATATATAAGAGATTGTATGCCTATAAGTTCTTATGAGCATAATCAATTTGTGGATTGTAGCTGAATGCCGCCTAGTTCTTAAAACGATGTGTGTAATGGTGAATGTGGTAAATCACAGAACAGTTTTTTTCTTATGTCACTTTAATGACGTTGTGGTTAATATGACATTTTCTTTTGAATAATGAAGAGGGAGGGTAAAACTTGTTGAGTTTCTTGCGTTCTTCTCAGAACAAGGCCTCCTGGCAGGTTTGATCACACATTACACAAGACTTCATTACTTACACTGCTTTTTTTATATTATTATTTTCTACTAAGTATTAATACATTCTTTTTTTTGCGACTGAGGCGCAAACTAGCTGATGTGGTCTAATTATTTTTATATATCTGTCATTATATTTTTTATTTAATTTTTTTCTTTGATTATTGTTATTTTGTGTGTTTTTTGTTTGTAATAAATGATATGTTATGTCTTGCTTTTTCGCGAATTTTGTAAACGTTTTTGGCATTCATAAACATGCCCTATGACGCATCTAAATTGTATAAACGTATTTTGATTTGATTTGAAACTGTTGCCTATCTCTGTGCCATAAGCCACTATAATATATAATAAGCCGCTGCGAGCGTTCCGCGCTAGATACCAGTGCACGCCTTTGCGATTTTTTAACTCTATTCTCAGCGAGACTTTGCCAATGTTCAGCGTTAGCACGTGCTGGTGAGATTCTGTCTGTATTTTCAGCAACGCGCTGCGAACGTTCCGCGCTAGATTCCCTGGCATGCGATTGCGATATATACTGTTACTGACTTGCGAAACGATCTGAATTTTCAGAAGAAGATTCTCTTATGCGATGTATTTTTGCTTACCTCGCTTGCGAACTATCTAATATATAAAATTCTTCTGTCACGGGGTGCGTAATCGAACTCCTCCGAAACGGCTCGACCGATTTTGATGAAATTTTTTGTGCTTATCCGGTATCTATGAGTATCGGCCAACATCTATTTTTCATCCCCCTAAATGTTAGGAGTAGTCCACCCTTAAATTTTATTTTTTAGACAAAATTTTTAATTTCTATTTTTTTATTATACAGCATTAAAAAATACATACAATCCCTAATTTTCATCGCTCTACGATCAACCCCTATTTTTATTTATAAATGATGGCAAAACGACGTTTGCCGCCGGATCAGCTAGTTTATTTATATAAATGTTTGAAAGTAATTTATAAGTAGTTCTAAAACGAACTTTTTAAGTGCAAGGTTGACATATGAACGTAGTTCTAATGAGAACTTTTGGTAATAAGCACTTAGTAGGTCTGAAAATAATTAAAAACGTGAATTATGTTTGGTGGCGATTTTGTATGGAGATGTCTAAATAAAACACTTTGTTTGAAGCTGGGTAACAACTGGCTTTAATGGTTTAAAATTAAGCTTTAATTCAACTTTTTGGACATTATCGATACAAGAATATTGTATTACAATTTATGAGACATCCGTGGGTTTCTGTTTCCATGTGTGCGACGATGGCTAACATGGCTAACTTTGCGTTTCTATTTATTTACTATAATATATGTTTCGCAGCCAACTAGCTTAATTAGCCGTTCATTTAACAGCCTAACCTTTCTACAAACGGCGCCGACTAAACTAGACATTTAATAAACTGGCTGGCTAAGGCTTAGGCCATTTGTACGATAGAGTTATTTTATGGCAGAAAAGAATCAAATAAACATAGTCATATATTAAAAAAAATATTTCTTCAAAATGTCTCAACATTGGTTACGTATGCGTAGATAGCCCATTGCGCGAATGTCTAGCTATTTCATAGATGTGCCCCTCTCCTGCTCTCCGGCGCGTCATTTTGCGAATGGAATATCCTTTATTATTATATAATAATATAATAATTATTTTAATTTAAAAAAAGCAATTTATTGGTATTTAAATATTCTTGCTTGAGACATTCATTTATTTTCAAAATATAAAATTTTTTTATATTTTATATTTTTTACAGCGACTGACTCTCATACCTGAGGTCTTAGGTTCGATCCCCGGCTGTGCACCAATGGACCTATGTGCGCAATTAACATTTGCTCGAACGATGAAAGAAAACATCGTGAGGAAACCGACATGTCTTAGACCCAAAAAAGTCGACGGCGTATGTCAGGCACTGGAGGCTGATCACCTACTTGCCTATTAGATTTAAAAATTATCATGAAACAGATTCAAAAATCTGAGGCCCGGACCTAAAGAGGTTGTAGTGCCACTGATTTATTTGATCGGAATTTCTATTAAATTTTAAAATGTTTAAAAGCAGTTATAGTGACATAACTACAATAGTTAGACTTATAGGCAATTTTTTTTAACACCTTGGATATCATTATTGTAGTTTTTAGTAGGGATCCTATTTTTTCTTGCGATTAATATAGCCTCTAATAATCAGTGATAATGTAGCAATCAAATGGTGAAAGAATTTTTTAAATCGGTCCAGTACTTTTGAGCCAATTCATCACAAAGATACATTCAAATCTTTTCTCTGTATAATATTAGTATAGATAATATTTCAATTTTTTCAGGTGGTCACACTGTGGTATAGGCCGCCGGAAGTGCTTTTAGGTATTTCGTATAATACGGCTGTAGATGTGTGGTCATGCGCGTGTGTCCTCGCGCAATTGCACACGCGGTCGCCTTTGTTACCTGGAACGTGTGATTCGGATCAATTGCATTGCATTTTCAAGTGAGTTTGTAAAAAAAATCTATTTACGTAAGTGTAGAAAAACCTTTTTTTAACGTTTTACTGTGGTTTTTTTTTTGTTTATGAAATCGTCATATGTCAAGGAATCTGTCAAGTAATTACAAAAAAAAATTGCGGATATATTTACAAAAAAAATGGAGTTATATTTGACTTTTTTATTATGATGGTTCCGAAGACAATTATTTTGGTTATGATACTGTCATCTGTCAAGTATTTCAATAAAGAAAATAACGGATACTAGTTATTTTTACTTTTTTGACGTGTATTCATATTGTGATGCTTCTAAAGTGAATATAATGTATAATAAAATGTTTTTGTTACTGAAACTGTCATCTGTCAAATTTTTGAAATAAAAATTAGCTTGATACAAAAGTTATTTATTAAATTTTTGACGTGAAAATATAAATAATATTATGATGCTTCTGAAGAGAACGTGATGTTAAGTGTTAGCGCTGCCCATGGAATTAGGGCTCGCGAGTACGTTGCCGGCCTTTGTCATAGCAACCATCTTTTTCAAGTTGACATAATTTTTTAATAGAACGGGTTGGGAAACAGGTTGGAGACGCACCTGAAAAGTCATACAAGCCCATGGACACTCAACGCCTGAAGGCTCGCGATTACGTCGCCAGCCTTTCTCATAGACTGCACTTGGCCCTAACGTAAATGACACTGATGTATTATTAATAAATTTCAGATTAATAGGCCGGCCGCCTAAACATGAATGGCCGGATAATGTGTCGATAATGGCTGATAGCTTTCCCGACTACCCTCCTTTGGACTTAGCGATTGTGTTACCTAGGATACACTTGCAGGCTCTAGATCTTATTCAGGTTAGTATTGGGGTATGGGACATTGCATAAAAAGCTAAGAGTTGTGAGGTGAATATTTGGGGCATGGGATATTGCACGAATAGTTTTATGGGATATCTGGATCCGAGTGAAGACGGAATAATCTATGATTCCATTTGAAATCTTAGTGGATGGGGCATGGGGCAAAGGATAAAATTACTTTTAAACTCATTCGTTTAGGATATAAGCGAAGTAATTTTTAAATTTAGTCATATAACGTCTGGCTGGGGTATGGGGCAAAGATATACAGCCTTAGAAACGAGTCGTCTGACGGTATAAGACTTAAATATATAATAATAATATTTCATAGATACTTGGTGTCCAAATATATGGGGCGAAGTGGGGCAAGGGACAAAACCCTTTGACAGCACAGAAATTAGTTTGCTAATTTTAATTTTGTTTTCCAGAGAATGCTTGTCTTTGACCCTGCGAAGCGGCTAACAGCACTGGACTGCTTGGAACATCCCTACTTCACTGACGAGCCACTCACCTAAAATCCATCAAAAAGTATTAAAAAGACGTCCGAAATACGTACGATTTAAAAAAAACCTTCCATCCGAAAATGCATTATAAAAAATTATATTATAAAAATCATAATAAAATACGTTTATACAAAAAATATATGTCAAAAACAATCGATGTTGATATAAGGAGGTCTATCTCGAATTAGCATAAAAATTAAAAATGGCTGCCATAACAATAAACTATGTACATGTGGCATAGTGTCTATAGAACCTATTCAGATTATTTGCAATTCTATTTTTAAAAGTTTAAAAAAATCCCGACAAAACGCCTCAAACAAGATGGCGTCGCGCCCTAAAGAAGTTAATATTCCTTTACAAAACAGTCTCCGACGAAAACCTCCTAGAAGATAAGTTTTGTGCACGTGACGTATTATTTTTTGAATAATGATTATTTACAAGTTGTACTCACTACACTTACGTATTACTGTCAGATAGTCCATTCAAAATAATTAGACATATTAATAAATACAACAGCAGTGTTGGCCTAGTGGGTAAAGCGTGTCTCTCATCCCTGAGATCGTAGAACCCCGACTGTGCGCCAAAGGACTCTCTATAACATTTAATACAATAATTTTGACAAATTTATAAAAGGCTTTATTGATTAATTGACGTTTAACGAGAGCTTAGCATTTATTTTTTTATACATGGTAAGCTTTTTCGTTGATTAAAATGATTAAATATGGTGCCACCTCGCATGTTTCTAATGATTGTTATCTGACCTGCAACATCAACAGATTTTGTTAAATAATAATATTAATCCATACCTCTCTCTCTCTTTAATCGACAGCTCATGTTTGAGCGTCGTGGTCAGTAAAGATGCATCTGGACTATCTGTTTCCATCGGTTTCTATCCAACGCCTCTCTTTTGACTGTGTATCAGGACGATAAGTCTTTCACTTGATCGGTCCATCTGGTTGGTTGACTACCACGTGATCTTTTGGCTTCTGTGTTACCAACCACGATCAATAATACAATTCGTCGGCATCTGGTAGACAGGCCAGTTTGTATGCGGAGTTGGGTCAGAATCGATGTATTGGTGCTCTTCGCAGTCCACGGTATTCATTATTCTGAGCATTCGCCTCCAGCACCACATCTCAAAGGCATAGATACTTTCTACTAGCCTAAGTTGATTTATTAATATGTATATGTTTATATATATAAATGTCTAAATATCCAATTCTAAAAAAAAAAAAAACTACACAATTTTGGTTAATATTTCGTGACAATTGAAAGAGCGTGACTTACCCACCATTATTGTTTCCTATCTACCTTTAATTAGATTTAATTGACATAATAATTCGTTTAGTATTAAGATTTAAAGAAAAGACTATTTATCAATTGAAGTTATGTATTATTCTAAATCACAAAAGAAAAAATCAATCCTATAAAAAACTGTATTCTTTAAATGTGTAAAACTTATATCAATATAAGACAATACTAGTATTAAGATTTCAAATGAATAAAAATTTTTTTTCTTGTTTTGTGTTTTACTATTTTGCCTTTAGGGCAAGTTTGGGATTTCGTCCTACCCTTGTTTGACTAACATTATAACGTAACGAAAAGTAAAAATTAGATTGTTTTGATAATAGACAATAAATAATGACTGATGTAAGTTAAGTTATTTAAATATTGTAGGTAACGAAAGGTTACACAACAATATATTTTATAAGCAGCATTTTTTGGAAACAAACACCAACCCCATGCTATCATACACGCATATCATAATGATTCATTAACAATCTTAAACCTGCAGCTGAGTTTCATCAGCATCATCACCAATACCATCCGTATCACCTCGACGAGCGTTCCTAAAGGCAGTTTTTGCCGCGCACCACCACTGTGGAACCAGCTACCCAATCAAGTATTCCCGAACCGATTTAACTTATAGTCTATGAATATGAATTTCTAAAAGCCGGCAACAAACTGGCATATGGAAACTGTATATGCAAAATAAATAGTAACATACATAAAATGTGTATGCAATTATGATACTTCAATTTCTTTTAAAGGTGGTTAGATAGTAAAACTCGCAAATAAAATATTTATCTTTAAATAAATTTATTATAAGTTAAATACAAGGTCATATAAAAAATTATAAAATATCACAAAATAGTTTTTATCACTATTAACAATATTCAGCAGTGGTAAACTAGTTGTTTCAGGATCAGAGTCATTACAGTTCAATCCATTTGATGCATACTTAACATTCGCATGATCTAGGAAAACATGCCAACTTACATGGTAACTATGTTTTATACATACATATTTGTATATAGGAAAGGAGTGATGTTTTATAAAGCAACAGTAGAGTTATCGTTAGACCAAACATACTGTACAGCAGACTACAACTAGAGAGATTTGCTATATTAGATTCAAGTCAAGAGGTATGCTGAGTATTTCCATTAATGTTAAAAATGTATTGGTTCAGAAATGACGGTCATACCATATACTTTCTGAGCTTGGATAGACATCCGTTTGATTAAAATAAGCTTAGTTTTTCTATCTATACTTATAATTGTGATAATAGTGCTATTTAATATAATTTATAACTTCATCAATTATTTCTATTATGTAAGATTCAAGTTATTTTGTGTGATGATTGACGTTATTCTTATAGTCTAGGGAATGGAGTGTTTAAAGGAGTTGTAGTTTCTTAAGTCAGTGTTTGCTAGCCACGCACCACCGCTGTGAACTAGATGCCCACTGAAGTATTTTCAAACCAATTCAACTTAGGGTCCTTCAAGAAAAGAGCGTACACATTCTTGTCTTGACTATTTATTTAAATCATAGATTTTCTTAGCACTATGGTTAAATTATACATATTGTATTGTGTTAAGTTGTGTTCTCAGATTTAATACAAATTTATCCAATATTCGAGTTACCTATTTTTATATAGATATTTAAGCTTTTGATTCTTGTAACAAATTTGTCACTCCTTATTATCAGTCTTATCATTGTGAAACTTGAAAACTCTTTCAAAATTCACTGTATTTTGGTTGTACACACTATGATCTGGTGAATCTCCCCAACTTAGTGGTGTTATTCGTTTATTGGGGGTCCCAGGTTTTACGGCTGTTTCTGATTGCTCACTGGATAGTTCCGGGTTTGATGACCCTTCAAAGGACTCATTCAAAAAATCCATCATTCGTTCTTTATACAACTCGGAACTTGTCTCTGGAGTTTTCGCTTTTTCATTCTTCAAATAGAAACCATTTTTATTATGGGCAAGAAAAATCCTATTAAGTTTAGGGTGAAATTTTCCTCCCTGTGTTCCTTTTATCTTTGTCACGACTTCGACACAATCTCCGCGTTTATCCTCAACATTATACGTGTTTTTCATACCTTTATATGAGATTTTTATACTTAAAATCGACAAGATCAGCTCTAATATCGTAGCAATCAAAATATTCACAAACAAAACATTATTTGTAAACAATTTAGTTTGTTCCTCGGTAACATCTCGATTAATTACCAAGTGGGTTTCATTTTTATTCAGTATATCGGTGTGTTTTAACACAAAGACTTCTCTCTCGCCATTATTAGTTAATCCCCATGTTATAATCAAACAAATGGCTAATAAACACGATAAAAACGCAACAACAGACGCTATGAAAAACAATGCTATATTTTTATCAATGTACCACTTCACAGAAGACAAAATTGCAGTCAATCCAGCTGTCAACGCGAATATTGACACTAAACTTGGCGCCATCACTAACAGATATGAATTATCGTTGTTTGTGGAATTCTTGAAGTTAGATGTGTTAGTAAATTCTGAATTTTCGTTTGGTATGATTAATGTTAAGCTTGTTAATATTAGTAATGTTATCGCCAGAACAATGTGAATCCAAGCAAAGCCAGACACGGTCGACGCAGAATACCGACGTTCCGATGGATACAAGTTCCTTGGATCTGGTTTCGTTTTCACTTTTATTGTATACACGTCTTCCATTTCTGTCACTAATTATTAACAAATAAATATACTATTTAAAACATAAAAATGATAATTAAAACTTTTAAATACTTTTCAAACGGTTTTCCTTAACAAATTTTGCGTTGTTTTTGTATTAACTCGATGCGTGCGGTCCTATCAAGTGCTGTATAACGACTGACTTGAAGTTGGATATAGTGAAAACAAATATGAATGTAACGTAAAAAATATGGTATGATGTTAGCTACATAATATATAAAACCGCCCATGGAATAAAGATAAGTGGGAAATTTTTTAAATACCCATATATTCCGGTTTTAAATGGTTAACCCATTTTCATCTTTTATGATTGGCAATATATTTGCTACTTAGACTTCTTTATACACGTACAATAAGCCTTAAACAGCTGTTTATATTATGATTGCCTATCTTATTTATTTATCACACCCGTCACAATTTAAAATAAATTAAAGTGACAGAACTTAAAGTTCAAAGGCTTTGAAGTTATAAAAATTACAAATGAATCTTAAAGAAATACTTAATTATTACAGACAAAAATTAAATTTACTTAAATCAATCAAACTTGTTATAACATTGTGACGTGGTTACCGCTTTGGTTCGTTTATTTACACTTACGCCCATCTAAGTATGTTGAAACTTTTATCTTAACATTTGAAATACCTGATAATATTCTACCATATTATAACCGTTATTGTCGAGATACAATAGAAATTGAACCCTATTAAAAAGGTCTAACAATCTATTTTAAATAAAAAAAGTTTCAATCAAATAAAAATAATAATAATGATATCATTCCGTTGTGATTTTGAAGAATTTAAAGACAACTTCCAAAGAAAGATTACGATGTACTTATTAAGAATAAATTAGTTTAGTAATAGTATATATCACATTTAATTGTCACAATTAATTAATTATTAAAAAGAAATGGTCAATGAACCCATGACCATGCGATGTAATGACAATGTTTACCAGTAATACCGTTATAAAGCGTTTTGGCCGACTTCAAAAGCAGGCGGTTATTAGTTTGACGTTCGTACGTACGACGTAGATATGCAAAACAAAACTGCAACTGCAAAATAAAACTTAAAACGTGTGATATTATTGAAATTTGATATTTTTTGTTTATGTTGCCTAATATGTGTGCTAAGTTTTGCTAATAAGTGTATGTTTGTATGTATGTCCACGTTTGTATATTGTATGTAATATTTGTAAAATTTTTATCAATGTAATTTTATATAGTGTAAGTAATAAAGTATTTTTATACAATAAAATGACTTATTTATTTGTAAACTATTAATAATTACAAAACACATCAATTTTATAATAACGCAATTTGTTAATTCGTTACTCCTATTATGAAATCATTTAAAGATTCAATTACATTAGATCTTCCATCGTTTTCCAACAAAGGACGTAAATAGAGACGGATATATAAAAGTGTGGCGAATGAAACCTTCGCGCTCTAACCTCTTTGGTAATATATTTACATTATAGCCTGTGTTATTATTGTTTGATGTAAAAAAAGGCGGCGGTTAGCTTTTTGCTAATTATTGTCCCACGATATTGTGGGAAATTTGTATTTAAGATAAAACGATTTTTAAGAGTACCACATAACATTATATTATTATTAAATAGTTTTATATATGGAAAATACATACCTTTTTATATCCGGTTCAAGTGTACAGGCGCTAATTAAATATTTAAATTGGCGTCTCGTAGATAGATACCTATTACCGGTGACGGCAGAGCTGGTGCTTTCAATATGATTGAAAGCTGTTTATTTTATTAAAAATATAAATTTGTTAAATTATAGGTATTATGGTTTGATTTGCACTAAGTCCTTCCACTTTAGGTTAACGAAATTCTAGCTATACTACATTTGAGCTGTTTAGGTGTGTAGGACTTCCTCTTGGCTGCACTTTCAATGCGTAAATCAAATCAAAACATGTGGAGAATACCTACCAATAAACCCCGACTTCCTTGTCTCTCAAACCACGCAGCACCACGACTTCTCCACCGCCTTGCATTTTAAAAACTGTAAGGTTTAACAAACTTTCTTTTACAATTACAAAATCATTTAACAATATTCTTAATCAAGACATTACAACAACAAATCACTCTTTATATATACAAACAAGTTAACACTAACTAATTGAACAACAAAATTTCAAAGCAATGAATGCAACACAATCTTTTATCACATAATATTGTCACAATCTATTTTTTTTGCACCAATTGTCTCCTGAATAGTTCCATTGTACGGTTTCTTTTATGAGGACAGGCTTCAAGAATAGAAACAGAAAGAGCAACGCATGCAGAAAGCGCTCGTTTGGAAATTCTAACAAATACTTTTCCTCAAGTGAAAAAAATCCAATTGCCACTTAAACATAACATAACTTACACGAAACTTCAACAGATAGAGGACTATGCAAGTGAAGTCGGGTTAAAAGCAACTCGCAATTTCACTACTTGTACTTGTTTAATGAAAAACGCTTTTACCGGATTTAAGTTATGTATTATTATAAATTTACAATTATTTGACATAATTTTAAATTTATCCGACGTTTCGCGTGCTTTGCGTGCGTTTGAGCGTCAAAAAAGTATGCGGAAAATTTAGTGTTTAAAAGAGTACCAACCAAGTATTTATTATCTAAAAAATAATTACACCATGTTTTCATATTTAATAATGTTTCAAGGTATTTTTGTTCTACAATATACTTTTTGAACTACTGTATTAAATTTACAGTAGACATATGCTTTATATTCATATTTATTTTAGAAACAACGTTGTAAAACACTCGAAATTCTGTTCTTTTTTATGTACAAATTATGAACAAACTTTCATTAACTCGCTATAAATTAAAATCTTTTATGTTAGCAATTACATAATATATATTTTTGTATAAGTTAAAGTAATTTAAAAGTCGCTGTTTCTAATTACACGCGGATAAGATAACTTATCTCAGTCATGACGTGTTTAAATCTTTCAATTACACTATGTATGTATATAAAAAATATTAATCATTGTTTGTGGTATCTATGTATGATTTTTATTTGCCAAATGCTATAAAAATGATTTATGATGATGCAGTTGTCTAAAGAGGTTTTATATGAAGTTTATACTGGCCAGATATTTTTATAATTTTAGAACAAAATATCAAAATCTTACCTTAGTGTAAAGTTCTTTTGTAGTCATGGTGGTGTGTCAAGTCACTATTTAGGAAAGATTATTAGGAGATTTCACACTGCCCTGCTGCCTAGCTTTTCAGATCTGCCTGATCGCGTGCCCAATAGGTTACTATATATAATAAAAAAAACTAGTACAGTCAAGCCTGGTTAAGTGAGAGTTGAAGGGAGCACAATCTCACTCTCGCTTATGACGTACGCAGCGATTTAAAGTCGCAGCAAGTACGAATGTAGTAAATATTATGTAATATGATAAAATTACGTGCATAATGTGCACAAACATATATTATGTACATATAGGTATATTTTATTTAATCTAGATCTTATTTAAAAAGTTAAGAATGAGCCATAAACGATGTTAAAATTGTACTTTTTTTGTCATTAATTGTTACTGTATCTGTGTATCTGTTATGCATGTATGTATTTTTATGGTAGCTAGAGTTCCTCCTAAATAATATAAATAAATAAAGCTCGACTGTCGCTTATAGAGGTATAAATAAGTAGCACTCTCATTTACTGAGGTCCGTGAGGGAAAAACGACTCTCTCTTACAGAGGTTACTGTTTATCGCTAATAGAGGTTTTGGGAACTTAAAATGACGGGTTCCGGCTATAAGATACTCTCACTTATAGAGTTTTCTCACTTATCCAGTTCTCACTTACCCAGGTTTGACTGTACAAGTTATCAAAGTAAGATAAATATACTTTGTTAATAATTCCCATCAGTTGTATGAGCTCAAATAAATTGCTAAATTTATTTATAACTTATAAATATATAGATAACCATCTATAATACATGCATCTTTGCCCCATCTCCCACTATGATTCTGATAACAGATGCCACGGGAAACGAAGAAAATAGAAACCTTGAAGCGGTCCGACGTCAAACGTCTTCAAGGACAAGCTCGACGCCACGACTTTTGGACTCTCCTAACCCAGCTTCACTTAGTAACCAAAAATTTGTGACGGCTGCAAAATCCCGACGGAAATCAAGGCAGAAAAAGGTATCAAGGCGTACCAGAGCCAGAACAGTCAGTACCAGAACGATAGGTACACAGACCCCCCGTCTTAACGTCACCGTTTAATATGTTTAACAAGATAATACAAAGGACGTGTTACCCGGGCACCGGGCACACGGGCCCATGATGTTGTTTTATTGAACAAATATAAGATATTAATTTTATAATGTCGCATTTTTATTTCTCCTAAACCCTACTCAGAAAATCAAAGAACAATATATCTCTAAATCACGAAGTGGAAAGCTTTCCATGCAGTCATGAATTCATAAAATATTAAACAATTACATAAAAGCTAATATTTGACACAGAATTTACTTCAGCATTTAAAATCGTTTTTAGGAACGCTTCGTACATGGATAGGTACAATAGATTTACATAAATAATTGATTTATTTTTACATATATGAACACAGCGTCATAATCATTTAATTATGAATTTAAAAGGATTGTTTGAAAAGCGCATAGAGCTGCAGTATTGCTTCAGATTGATTAAATTTTTCTATTATGTAATTGATCTGGAATTTATAAAAAACTTATGCACTGTAATTGTTATAATTTAACTATTTCAAATTTCTTGGTATGTGTCACCACATGCCGTGTGCATTCGTAAAATTAATTAATTAATTTATTGTTATTCGATAACTTATCCGATATTTTATTACTTATTCTGCTATTCGGAGTGGAGAAAAATCCATCAAAAAAGACATAACTAACATCGGTCCAGCCGATCTCGAGTTATAAGTGTTGTAACAAACACGACTTTCATAATTCATTTATATATATAGATATGTTGATGAACGTTTATCGTGAGTAAGACATTATTCCACGACAACAGGCTCAATGATTATTGTATCTATGTTAAATCTCAGTTAGGTGGTGTTGTTCAAACAGTGGTAGACATGACTAACTTAATACAATATTAAAATATGTATTTCTGGTTTTCCTTTTTCAAATGTGGAGCCTTGATCAATGTGATTGTTTAATAATTTATTGTTTCTATAAAGTTTGTTTCTTTAAACATTTGATCTTTCGTATTTCGTACACATATATATATATGTGTTACTTTATACCTAGTTTTTCTTGTTGTCATTGTGAATATTTGTATACCGGAATCAATCACAGAAAATAATTTTTAAAAGTGTCAAACAATTGTTTTCATTGTATATTATTTTGATTAAATATGTACAACAACAACTGTTTTATTTCAAAATACTAAAGTACACTATTGTTATATTTCTAAACTTATCTTGATTCTACATACCATATAAATATGGCTAAGTTAAGATGACCGCGCGTAGGCGCGCGGTTGGATTTAGGAAATATAAAAAATTGTATACTATTTACTAGTAACGCTCACCTATCAGCATCATCAACTCTCGCGCCAGCTTTATGGAGACCCAATACAGCGGCAGAGCCTGCTGATGGACTCACATCGATGCTATGTGCTGCTTACATAGCATCGATGTGCGTCCATTAGCGTCTCTAACATCCACTCTAGCGTCGCCTTCTTTTACTAGAGCTCGTAAAACTTCCACAGCTGCACCACGGCTCTGAATTTTTTTTTACAATATTGCATTTGATTAGTTAATAAAAAGTGATATTAATGATAGATATGATTTTCAATTATATTTGTGTCCGTATTAAGAACTAGAAAATAAGAAAGTGACTTACTCGTTGAATTTGTATCATCAAAAATGTCAAATGTCGCAAAAATTTGATACCTGATGGTCAATAGCAGCTGGAGCTCTAGTTAGGTTGTTTTAAATCAATTAATTATTTATGTGTATATTTTTATGTGACACTAAAGTATATATACATCTTTAGAAAAAAAAAACTTATAGTGATACATATATATAATACTACCCTGATTATATTATATTGATTGAAAAAAAATTACTACATGCAAATTATAAAAAAAATATATTTTTTTAAATATTAATTAAACATACTCTGGACTGAAATTTGCTTGGCAACCCATATCTACTATATAAAAATAAGTCGGGTTTTCCTTCCTGACGCTATAACTCCAGAACGCACGAACCGATTTCCACGGTTTTGCATTCGTTGGAAAGGTGTCGGGCTCCGAGAGGTTTACAGCTTATATATAGTTTATATATTTATATAAAGAAAATTCAGGAAAAATTTCAACAGAAAAGCGGGATCACCAAACGAAATGTTACATAAAACGAAGCCATCTGGTGGCGAAATGGAGTTCGCCGAGTTTGCTAGTGGATTATATTTATTGACATATTAAATTAAATATAAAATACGTTTCATTAAATAAGCATCTCGGTGAAGGTCGTTGTAGGTATATCGGGATCTTATACTATTAGTCTATGGGCATATAATAGAATGGGAACGGGGCGTGGACGGAGCCTCAATAATAGGCAACCTATTTAAAAAAAATAAGAAGTCGGTCTATCAATTTAAGTTTCGTTGTCCGCATTAAAATACTAGTGCGTAAACTCTTGTTGAGGCTCACTCGCCTACGTAATTAAACAATTGATGGCAAATTATGAAGCAAAAATATAAGAGTGGATGTTTGCCTCGCATTAGATTGATCCAGTAGTAACGCAGTTGGTTCTATTATATTATTATCAAAGATTTATTATAGATTTTAAAGCAGGGACCATCTTTTATTTATATTCTATTTTTACAGTAACTCAATACGTACTAATACAATAGAAAAATATGTATTATAAACATTAAACTAAAAACATAATATAAACAAAACGAGAAAACATAAAACCTAAATATAACTATATATATATAACTAATTATAAATAATGCAATACTTGTGAATTCGGCCAGTGGGCAACTAAATATTATATCCGTCTGAGCCTGAGCAATAGCATTCAGAGTGTGCAAGACCTGGTGCATTTTGTTCAATTTGGCAGTCCCGACGACGGCGAAAATATTTCTTATCAACCTAATTGTTATAATTTATATATTTTGCATTTGGACTTGAGCGAAAAAAAATAGCGTACATGTTAATTTAAATCTAATTATAGTTTAAGCAATAGAAAGGAGAAAAATCTTGTTCAGCTAATTGTTTTGCGCAGTATATATAAGTTCTAGAAAAAGGCTGTAGTCGGAAGAGCTCGATAATTCAAACAGCATAATGTCTAACATAGACATAAATGTAACCCAACGAAGTGGGCACGGGTCAAAGGTTTTTGTATTATTAAAGTAGTTAAACATAAAGTTGCAGCGTTGGCCTAGTGGCTTCTGCATGTGACTCTAATCGCTGAGATCGTAGGTTCGATCCCTTGCCGTGCACTTGGCCGAGTACTTGCCTATAGGACAAATGATGATAAAACAGATACATAAATCTGAGGCCCACAGCTAAAAACGTTGTAGCGTCAATGATTTATTTTGACGTAATTAAGTGATTATCTCTGTTATAATAACAGTTTTTCAAATAAACTAACACCCACATGTTGGGAAGACATGATCCAAAGATTCGCTTCGTTTGTGACAGCCTGTTTGTATTAAATTAGCAGACATTTGCCAGTTATCATTTTATAATTTCAACGGATATGTCATTTAAATACTTTGTATTAAGGCTTTAAGTAACGGTAATAACCGGTTGATAAAGCTATAAAAACAATTACCGGAATTAATCTTCTTAATTATTATTTTAATTTAATTTATCAACTAGAACATTATTCAGTGAGTTCAAAGTACGCTCATGCGTTTGATGATATTATGTTCAAGATACTGATCTTGGAAGCAGCAGGTTTCATCGCAATTGAATAGTTCTGATAACATAGGTTTGAGCATCATCAGCGAGCGTCCAAAATAAGGTGGATAAGAAGATGGCCCTAGAAATATGGTTTTGGAGGCGGATGCTCAGGGTTCCCTTGAAACGGAAATGGACAATTTTGTCAATACTCAGACAACTAGAAGTGATGACAAGTATTTCTACTTTCTTCTGAGCTTCTTTGGCAATATAGCACGCAGAGGTCCCAATAACCCAGAGAAGCTTGTGGTGACCGGTAGAGTGGAAGGCACCAGACCTCGAGGTCCATTCCTTACTAGCTGGACAGACCAAGTTAATTAGCTAACAGGCCTTAGTACACAGGCGCTGAGGCTTGCCGGAGTGAAGTGGCAATGGAGGGAGAGTATCAACTCTGAATTGTTTGAGTATTAAAACGTCATTTGCTTAACCTTTTTATTTTTTATTATATAGTTTAGTTTCTATAATTTCTTAATCGATATATTCTTTTTTCTCTTCGTGTTTGTCATATTTGCCTATAAGTGATTGATACATTAAATATTGTATTTTATTATTTTATTGCGTTGGCAAGCTTTTGTAAGCTAATAAATAAATGTAAGGAGTATACCTACTCACGCATTCTTAAATATTGAGTATTCGTCTTCTTTAATCACCGGAGATGATGCTGGAGAGATGTCGTTGTCATAATCAATATCAAAATAATATATGCACCAATCCCATTTTAAATAAAGGTTTACCGACATAATTACGTTTGAACCTAATAATTTTTACATTTTATCAGTTCACAGGTGAACTGTAGAAATCACAAAAATCTTAACACGATATCTTTCACTTGACATACATAGCTTAGAGGTCGTACGGATTTTGATAGCTTATCACATGTGCACTATTGCATTTTAGTAACAATCAACGAGATAGAAGCCTTATTTTTAGAAGTAAATATATAAAGAATATTTTTATACATACGCCGTATTTCCTAAGATATATTGCAGCACTTTAAACAATATTTGCTTGGATAGCTAATTATTTGTAAGACCACTGCACGGCCAGTAATGACCTTATTTCAGTGTCAAGTATATGTATATAGGATACTTCGGTTACAATTACGACTGGTAGTTTGATTATTACGAAGTTTAGAAAGAAAGAAAGGAAACGTACGTATACATAATAAAAAGGATTATTGTAATGTACACTTATAGGTATAATACCAATATGATAAAAATTAATTTGATTTTCTAATTAAAGCAGCGGTTAATAACTACTTAATAACTTCTTTGAGCCTCTATAATTTAAAAATATAAATTCCTTATAATTTAGTCTAAATACACTAAAATATATCTCCTTTAAATTCCAATTTTATAAGGCAACTAGTAGACTCGGCCAAGCGTTGCTGTGGCTAAGGTTTTTGTTACAGATGTTAAATAGTATCTTATGTGAACGTTGGTACTTTCAACACAGCGCGGCGCCATCTGTTAGAATTGTGATTTGTGACTGTCAAATAATATCAGACAAATAATTAGCAATAAATTAAAATTGCGACTATAATTTGAGATTTAAACTATCCTATCTCTCAAGTTGGATCGAACTGCACACGGTGTGCAAATTTGATTGATATCGGTTCGGTAGTTTAGGAGTCCATTGAGGACAAACATTGTGACACGAGATTTATATATATTAAGATTAAACATTGCTGAAAAGACTGAGTTTCTTGGCTTTTCCGATCTATTAATTTAGGGATGACAAAGAGATATTACTGAAAAATTTAGATGATGTACATTTTTTTTAATAATAATAATAATTCTCTTCTTCTTTTCCTCTGTGATCTTTATAATATGTTTTTACTACAGTATATTTCGGAGTTCGGTATGCCTCTTTGCAAAGGTCTCCTTTAACCCTTTCCACTGTTCTTTATCCTTTGCGATTCTTCTCTCCGGTTGTAGCCTGCTGTTTATTTGAGTTCGTCCTCCCATCTTTTGCGTGGACGGCGTCTTCTTTGTTTTCCGTCTTTAGGGTACCATTCCGTCAATATTTTGCTCCATTTTTCGTGGGGGCTCCGTAGCATATGACCGGTCCATCTCCAATTCATTTGGTATATCTTAATGAGAATCTCTGTCACACTTATTCTAGCTCTTATGCATGTGTTTCTTTGTTTGTCCAATTTTGCTTTCCAAATTTACAATGCGCTAAAGAAGTTTTTTTCATATCTAAGCCGTGACGTAAAGTAAGGGACGATTTTACTTTGAATTATTATACAATATAAACATGTTTATAATGAACGTCAATCATTTCTGCCAGATGGAATGTCTTTGATCCCTTGGAAAATGGGACGGGCTTTAGTATGGGATGCTACCTGTGTAGACACCTTTGCCCCATCTCATCTCCTTCGGACAAGCCAAAAAGCTGGCGCGGCCGCAGAGCAGGCAGAAAATAACAAACGGCACAAATATAAGAGTCTTTCCTCCAACTTCGATTTTGTTCCCTTTGGAGTAGAGACTCTTGGGCCGTGGGGTTCAAGTGCAAAGGCGCTTATTAAATATTTGAGTTGGCGCCTGGTAGATAGTACCGGTGACCGCAGAGCTGGCACTTTCCTGGCTCAAAGAATAAGTATCGCAATACAGCGAGGAAATGCTGCCAGCGTTAAAGGTACACTGCCACAGGGGCCAAACTTTTTAAATTTGTTTTAATTTTCATTTTATTTATTTTTAATTATTTTTATTATTACTTTATAGTTTAAGAAAATTGTAAATACTGTATTTGTATAAATAAATAACTAATTACAAAGTTCTTCATAAAAAACAAAATGAACGTCATAGCAACAATGTATGAAATCTATTAGATTTTTCAAATATTTAACAGTGAACATGTAATATTTGTACAATTTACTTAAGATTCGATTTAGTCACGTCGCTTGGTGCAAAGCGAGCGGTCACGATGCATTCATGATTCAATTATATTAAATGCTTAAGGTTGTATAAATATTTAAATTTTAAACTATACAGTACCGGATCTCGAATCTCAAAAAATATTGAAATCGTATATATGTATAACTATACATATAGTGACTGTTAATTCGGTCTTAGTTTAAACTATAATTGTCGTTTATACGTAATCGATAAATACGGATTCAATATCGTAGATGAATGAAAAGGATGAAAAACGGTCAGATGGATTGTATAGAAAATTATACGATTGGTAGAAATTACGACTAGTATTAAGATGTCCGTAGATTTTTTTTAAAGTATACCACATCATACATAAGTTACAATCTATCTATTCTTATATATACATGACAATTACGGTGAACATAAATTTCACAAAAAAAATACCCTTAAAATATACTTACAACTTCCACTTACTTCCAACGTTTTAGTTTTTATGTTAAGTTCTTTAGAGAGAGCTGTAGTGTGCTTTAAGATTTCTCTAGCGAAGGCTACGTGTGTAATGGCTTTGACTCCGCGCTCCGGCTCCGACTTATAAATTGTATTCTAATTTTAGGGATAAATGCAACACATACATACAATATCTCTCCAAGTTTGATTTTGTTCCCTTTGGACTCAAGACGCTTGGGCCGTGGAGTTAAAGTACACAGGCGCTAATTAAAGATTTAAGTTGGTACCAGCCCTCCGATTCTAAAACTCACTTTTCGAACTCACACACCGGTTTTCGCATCGGCGGTCGCTCTCAAATCAGTCGTGAAGCAGTCATTTTATGATTTGGCATTCTGAAAAGATGGGAGCTTATCGTTTATTGTTTTTACAGAATCGCAGGGCTGGTAGATAGTACCATTGACCCCAGAGCTGGTGCTTTTCTCAACGAATAAGTATCGCAATACAACGAGGAATCGCCAGCGTTTAAACACTGCCATAGGGACCAAACTTTTCGAATTTGTTTTAATTTTCTATTTATCAATTAACGTTTTGTCGTACTAGCCACTTAGACCTCAAATATCTCCTCAATGGATAGGAATTCCACATTCAATTTAATACAGCTATTTACTCGTGCATTTGTTTTGTGAAAACCATGACCAACCAACCAGATAGCAATGGTACATACTTTGATTAATTAAGTATATTCATTCTATTAAAAAAGTCTACTTTTTGTTCCTCTCATACAAAACGCTAATTTCATATGTACCTACCCAATTTCATATGGACCTAATGAGTATATATTTGTGTGTTGGAAATATATATCTCTTCCGTATCAATTTAGTTTCAACAATGTAGTTTTCCTTGCTAGTTGGAAATTTTTATGCTCTAACATAATTGATGTGACGTCATATTTTCTTGTATCTTTTAAGGATATGTTGTTTTAGGACTTAAAAATAAAAAATTTGAGCTTCATGCATTGCAAATGGCGAACTTGGCATACGCAAGTATGTCATGACATATTTAGCCTCGTTTTTACAAATAAATTGGAAAACCACGTTCAGTGTACAGGCTAACATTTTCAATCACGATTTCATATAAAATTTATTTCGTCATAGGTACATTCAAGGATTTCACTTTTGGGTGATGCCAATTTCTGAGTTTCTTTTTTGTGTAAAACAGGTTCAAGCTCACCGATGTCTAGAGGGATGGATATACATAGTTGCTCCCCTCACACTATAGAATGGATTTTTGTTTAGTTTTTTGTAATTTGATTTTTTTTCTTTGATTAGTAATTGTTTTTTTTTGTAATGTTTGTTTTGTTTAATAATAGGTTATGATCTCTATATGTATGTAATGTTTGCCTTTAAGTGCTCGTCACATAAAAAATTGTATTTTGTGTTTGTTTTTACCAATGTGTCAGTGTGCCGAGAGTTGGCAAGCTTTTTCTCAATAAACAAAATACAGGTTTGAAATCCCGCAACACAAAAATGGGGTTTGGGTCAGAAACATTTCTGCATCTATTTTATTGATTTTTTATCCTACCGAAACGATTATTTCAACAGAAATTATAACTAGGACATAGTAGAAGGGAGATAGATTTGGTTTTGTTTCATCCTAGTGTTGAATGCCTTGGCGAACCCCGATCTTAAAGGCGTGTGGAGAGCTGATGTATTTTTAGTGGATACGGTCTCGCTTCCCCACTGAGTATCAGAGGGCTTTGAGTGTAGACCCAGCCCCACAGACCCCGCGTCAAGCTCGACTTTCATATCGCTTGCCTGCGCAAACGCATTTTCATCTCTTTAAAAAAAACAATGGTTTACTATCAAACTGTAGAAACGACAAAACATAGTTCAGTTATTTGCAAGAAAACTGCTGCTATCTTCTAGATAGATAGATCTGCTAGATAATGAAGCGCGAAGGCAAACAATAACATGATCATACAAAAATTTGCGCATCAAGAATGTGGTGTACCACATTCTTGATGTGGTGGCGTTGACGTAAATGATTACAATTAATTAAGATAACATAATCAAATACCATCATAATTTAAATAATCATTTTTGGCATTTTGTTTCATATTATCTAATTGCTAAAATTCTTCCACGTTGGTCGAAATATATAAACATTATATACATTTATTTTAATTCACAATATCTCCGTGACTTAAAAGTGACGTGAAATAAAAGAACATTTTTATAATTTGTCTCAATCTAAAATTACGAACTATTGAGCAAAACACTCCCCGAGTTTCGTGGCTATTGTATTAGTTTCACGTTTAGGTCGTAGAAAGTTTACTCATACAGGAAAAATCTTAAAACTTTTCATTCAACACAGTAAACCCACCGTACGCGTCGAGCTACCATCGCCTACTATCGTAGTTTCTCATTATTATCTGACTTATTTGTATTGTTTTTCATGATAATGGTAATCAGTGCCACTTGGCACTTTGTTGCTTGACGTGACCTGACGTATCTACCTGGTCTTTGGTCGGTCTTTACTTATGAAATAGTGTTATTGTGTTTTCGCGTAAGTAATGCATGTAGCAATTTACATTAAAAATTTGCACCGCTTGTCGCTTCTATGTTATCTTCACGGATCGAATCTATGGAGAGTAGTGATTTAGTTACAAGGTTATGATAAGATCCATCTGAGATAGTTTATATAATGGTTATTTAGTTTTTTAATTTGAGTGACCTCGTTTGATTTGATGCGCGATTTTTTCATGTTAGGGTTGTCGTGATGGTATTGTAATTAAAGCTCAGAATCCATGCATAAATGAAGAGGTTACATTAAAGTTAATTAAGAGATTGTTAGCGATATGTATTAAGTCCCCACGCACACAATAGAAAAATCTTAATTATACTATGTTTGAAACTGACGCTCTGATATAATTTTACATATAGTGTTTTTATGCTGCCGCTGAACATTAGACTTATTATTAGAGATTAGATTAGGCACTACGATAATCCAATAAAGTATATAGTAAATTGTACTGTTATGTCAACCATTTTTTAAGTTGGGCCTCAGATTTCTGTGTCTGTTTCATGATCCTTTGTCATGTCTTGATCCTGTGCTTGACACACGCCGTCGACTTTTTTTGGTCTAAATTTTCCTTCACCGTTCGAATGAATATTTAATACGCATTTAGAAAGTCCATTGTTGCAAGGGATCGAACCTATGGCCTCAGGAATGAGAGTCGCAGGCTGAAGGCACTAGGTCAACACTGCTCTTTTGTGTCACTGTTATGTCAAGTACAAATAATGAATCGTAAAAAAAACTGATTAGATTGTAAAATGGCATGTCGCATCTTTTAAAAAAAGTATGAAGGCTTGGTGTTGGTTTATAATCAGTATTCACGAAACATTTTGCTCACCTATAGTTGTGGTTATTTTTCAAAATCGTCAGTCCACTTACGCCTAATTGTAAATCAAAAATGACTTAGGATTTTGTTCAAGACATTTTTCAAGACAATCACCTAAAGTGAAGTCGTTTCGAGGACGTCTCATTATGTCATTTATTTAAATGTCCACGAAATGCTCACTTGTGATTGTTATTTAAAAATATAACGTCGATTTGTGTACATTAGTTCTGGTCAGGATTTCAATTTAGTTTTCTTGAACTTTTAGTAGTGTGTATCTATTTTTGAATTGCAAATTCTATTTGGATATAAGTGTCGGTATGTCTGTTTACATACCTAATATGCCCAGTACATATTCCTATATTAATACAGAGAGTTTTCACAATGAGTGGAACTCATTGCCCAATTTAATCTTCCCTAAAGAGTGTAATACGGGTTCATTCCAGCAGCGGCTAAACAGGCATCTCCTGAATAGTCGGGCCCTCCAATCGGCAACATCTCACAAATATAAATAAAGACATTTCTTGCAATTGCCTTCAACGAACGAATATTTGATCTATCCTCAACATATTCAATCAGTCCCCTGTTACATGGGACATTTCGAATAACAATGAAATTACATTTATTAAATAGAATAAAGATGTTATTGTTTATGATGTAATCTTGGCTTTATAGAATTACATTTTCTTATATGTTCGTGTTCGGTTTCTTCCTATTTCTTTAAACATTTAATACACCTTGAGCACTATCATCACGCATCTATCAAAACACTTGTCACGTACTGTTCGTCCAGATTAGCATGATTTATCATTTACGTCTTGTCTGAATTTCCTAACGGCCTTAGATATTTTAGTATAATCTGTAGTATGTGTATATTAATCTTATGTTAAAAAACCTTTGGAATATATATACTAGTTATTTGTTGGGTACTTTGAAATCATCTAGGAGAAAACAAATGAAGTATATTTTTTATGAGGCACCTGTAGCTGTGCTTTAGAGGTTTAGACATAAGAGATTTTGCTGACTTTGATGAATGAATTCAGGTATAATTAGTGTTGTACGAGGTATCCTCTATCTATGTGTGCATTTAACACACGCTCGTACGTTGAATGAAACCGCACCAAAAGGGCACCGTAGGCTGGTCACCTACTTGTCTATTTAGAAATACTTGTGTATACAGAAATACTTGTAGATCCATCATTAGTAGTTGTCCAGTTGCTTATAAGTTTTGACTTTGATTTGAAGTCCTTTATTAAATCCTGAGACACTTCAATAACTGTGTATGTATCTTAAAGCTGTATATCATTGATCAGGCATGTAAAGCTTTTTATCTTTGTCTGTCTTTCAATTAAAGCGTGCATACTGTCGCCTTCACTTTGTGAATGACCCACTATTAGAAAGCGATGGCTAATAGCTATACACTTTAAACTACCTAACATATACATTAAGAAATAAATCCTATTTCTATTTTGGCCTCCACAGTTGTCTGACTAAAACCGGTAATCATTGTCACCTTCACCACCCGTAACTTCTATAAACTTAAAATGATAGCTGGAAATTTCAATTGCACCTCTCTTTGCTGTCTGTTGATACCATCAAAATCAATCACCTTGGCGAGATCCCAGAATTAATATTGTAAAATTATACAAATAATGTTTCCGTTTATAATAAAAAGTACTCACGCTTCCGTGAGGTACATACATTAAGACACTTTTGAAGATCAGATGCTGATGTAAGGATTTCATTATTTTGTAATACTGATTTTTTTATCTTTTGTTTTCATTTTTCTAGCTTTCTCTTTTTTTAAATGCTCTTCATGCTTTTCTTTATCTGCCTGTAGAACTTGCTTGTTATTTTCATAAATGTGACATTGTTCACAAATATCTTTTTTGGGTTTATAAAACCTATATATAGATATTGTCTCACGGTAGTCCATAAACCATTCGATTCATGAACAGTTTTGGGAAGGATAAAAAGCCTTCCAGATAATTTTTACTTGATTTTTGGCGAGTGTAATGCGACTCTACAGGAGAAAATGCTTCAACGTGATCTATAACACTGTGAACGTTATCGGATGGATTATATGTTCATCCAAAGACCACGCTGATCTGATTTAATAAATCCATTACCTTTATCGGACTTTTCTAAATCTGTATAAGCAAAATCAAAACTAATAGAAAGGGTTCTCAAAAACATAGTTTTGTAAACCGATATTTTTGTGGTCTCAATATTATCTCCTTCACTCCTTTTTTTTATCGACGATATTTTTTTCTCTTTTATTCCAGCTTTTATAACATATCTTGCCAAAAAACCCATTGTCTTCGGAGGTCCAATAATCCAAAACATTCTGTTAATTTCTCACTGCATTTTTTCCGACAAGTTGAGGGGCAAGAAGTTTTCATAATTCTCGTAGCATGTACTCTTCCGTTTCTACTGACATATTCCAATCCTCTATTAAGCTTATATTTCCTCTCCTTATCCTTACATTTTTTATGAAAACTCTTAGCCTTTCTTTTTCTTTTTTGGGAAATGGAAATGGGCTTTTGGCGTTATTGGACGATGAGTATGTGATAACATTAATGTCAGAAATTAACAGGAGATGAGAAAAAGAATTATACGGCGATGGTACTGGAGTAATATCACAATAAGTTTCTATAATGCTATTCTGGATGGGCGAATTACCTGGAGTGTTCTCTATGACTGATGGCGATCGATCTCCTTTTTGAGTTCAGTTATCAACATTCGATACCCAAGGCGAAGAGCAAAGAATATAATCTAGGAATAATATGCAAGCATTAGAAGGGATATTCTGCGATACTTCCTTGCTATCATTCTAATCAATATCATCAAGTATTGATAGCTCCTCTTCCATAAAATTTGCATCCGGTGGCAATGGAGACTCTAAAATAAACAACAATTAAAAACACAAGAATTCATATTTTTATATTTAACGTGCCAATATCAAGTTATAAAATTTACATATAAAAAAATATATTATACCACAATTAAACCAAATATATCAAAAATTGAATTAATACATTATTATAGCCAGATAAATCAAGTGTCTTCTTTATAAAGTTTGTTCGTTGTAAACAGGTGTAAATATAGTTGTATCAGTATACGGCGTACTAAGCAACGTGTAACAATTATCAAACAAAAATGGCAAAATCACACTATTTGTAACATAAATAAAGTATATTGAAATGTAACTTACCATATTCATCCCTGTTTTGCATTATATCACCGATTCCTGAGATATTGCTAATTGTATCATTAGTATTATTCACCTTATTATTGAGAAAATTAAAAAAAATTCGCGCCCTCGCCGTCATTTATCGTATACTGAGCCATAATATACTTGTATCAATGCGTCCCTCCTCACGCCCCGCGAATACTGATACAATTTTATTTGGATCAGTATACAATGTACGATTTTAACTGATGTTGAAATTGATTTAGTATACGTGAAATTATCTCGGTAATTATAGGTCTTTTTAAAAAAAAAATAACAATAACATTAAGATCATGGTTTATTATGTACTTTTGTATAAAAAAAACAAAATACCTAAATTTGTTAGTTGACTCAGTATACTTAGGAGGTGTCGATATCATGTACATATCAGGGCTTGTACACGAAATACTTGAAGCAAAACCTTTTTTGACAAACCGATTTTGGGGAACCGATTTTTCCAAACACCATATGTCCTTTCCACCACATTTCTGCTTCGTATTTGAGATTCCTTATAAAGATGTTCTGCTGGAGTCTTGGGTTTTGAAGTGGAGTTAGTAGGTAGTATCTATAGTAATAAATATTTTTGGTTGTAGCTAATATTTAAAAAAAAGTTACAAAAGTTGATGAAAAGATGAAACCTGCAAGAAGTCATATATGATAGACATCACTTTGTGTAAAAGTGACTCCAAAGCTTCTTTTGTTAACCTAAATGTGAATTCGCATTCAGGCTCTGGGATATATCATATAATTAATTCTTGTCTTCTTATTATCTCTTCGCACTGAAGTACGTTGTCTTCTATCAGCTTCAGAATTACTATCCCAATCGGATAATTGCATTAAAACTTCCAAATCACTATCACTAGAACTGGAAGATGACGAAGATGAATAAATTTTCCCAAAGAATATTAAGTTAGATCGCAATCCCAAACCCAAATCATACGAGTTTCAGCGATAGCAATCCGAGATTGATTTGGCCAATCGAAGCAACTGTCAAAATGGACAGATAGGTTGTTGGCATGAGCAAACATTCATTTTCATACAGAGTGCAATCTTCAATCTCTTATCCGCCCTCTGAACGATTGGTTGAATAATTAGATTGGTATCTCAGTCCATGAATTGAATATTGGCATGCTTTTCTTTAGAAATGGATTTATTGTCAGTCTATGACAGCTAAAATTGAATTGAGATTGCATATTGGTTTTGGCCGTAAAACAGCAGTAACCACAAAAAGTTGTATTCTAGAATTCAAGTTCTAATCGCAGTGCGTAATAAATCCACTAGGTGGCGCTGAAATAAATACAATACATATTTGGGATTAATATGTTAATTGAATACTAAAAACTAAATTTACTATCATTTCATTTGTACTAAACTTCTTAAATAACTCTCACTTCCTTAACGAGAATAATGCTTTATTTTAATTTTCTTAAAGAAGTATGTAAATATAATATGCCAATAAAAGTCTGTATTTCATTTCATAATTAGAAAATTACCGAATGAGATTACATAAACTTTTTTAATATATTATTCACTATGGAACTAAAGAGGCTATAATAATTATAATAATAATCGAGGCACCGCTGTTCATAACAGAATCCACCTCTGACCATAGATGGCGCCACATGTAATGTGAAACGCGCTTACGAAGTATTGGCGCTACAAGATATAAGAAAACTATTATCAAATTTTAAATGTCCTCCTGCAAATTAACATTAGTTAAAATAAATTTTTGTACTGATCTAATCGCGATGCGATCTAATCAGTTGTAATGAATAGTGATTACTGATTACTTTCACTTTATTAAACCGAGTGAAGTTTGGTCTCAGAAGCCTAAAATTTTTTAAATTATTAATAGAGCCATGAGGGGTCTAAAAACGCCTACAAAAAAAGGTAAAGGTGGCTGGCCACTTTATTTCTTTCGTCGGACGTGAAGGACCACGCTTTCCCCGGTAAAGACGGTTTTTTCCCTAATCTGGTTTTAAGTTTGCTTTGCCGCTCGGGCGGCTATTAATCTGTTTTTAAGGGTGATTGGAACATCCGGATCCGTTAAATAGACTCGGCGCCTGCTACGGGCCTACGCCTGCTAAGTTCTGAGATTTATAGTATCCACCACTCAACAGAGATGGCGCTTTATGAATTTAAAACTCAGTATCATTGTATTTCGCTGCAAGATATAAGAAAACCTTTTTCATTTAATCATTAAACGTTAAATCTTATCACATACAGCCATTTTAGCAATGACTGATAATCGCGTTGCGATCAGTCTTATAA
This sequence comes from Pieris melete, assembly GCA_963693345.1. Lineage (NCBI taxonomy): Eukaryota > Metazoa > Arthropoda > Insecta > Lepidoptera > Pieridae > Pieris > Pieris melete. The sequence goes on along the minus strand of CAVNZK010000325.1, from coordinate 125,175 downwards.
TGTCTAGAAAATTATTAAATAAAATGTCCTTTAAATTAATTGATTTAATACAGCATTGGTAAATGCCAAATGGTAATGTCGAACTCCTCCGGGACCTTAATGTAGAGGACGTCACCACAAAAAAGACCTTGCTGGAGCCCACGAACAAAAACTACCATCACGTGAATTTCGTGGCTATTCAAACTCAAACTCAAAATATCTTTATTCAAGTGTAAATTTACATTTACTACCAGTTCACAAGTCAAGGGCGTAGAGCGGGTAAGAAGAACTGCCCTGCGATTCTGTAACTCGCTTCACACACTCTCAGCGCTGATTTTTGCTGTCAAATCGTTCGTTACAATTTGGTATTCTGATAAACAATAACCGCGACAAAAGCGCCGCTCAAATGAGATTGTTCACATTTGGAACTAAAATTTGGCACTGCTACACTTACGCTCCAAAATTGTTGGTATTTGGTATTCTGATACATACCATTTGACATCTCATCTCATTTAAATGTTCATTTTGTACGTCAAATTAAAAGTTGCTCTTCCCTCGCTGAAATCGTCATTTACCAGTGAGTTAGCCAGTTTTAGCGAAGTTAAAACTTGTTTTATGTGAAAAAACAAGGACAGTCTATATGTATCTTAAGGTAAGTTTATAAAATAATATTTATAATACAGCATTATTTTACGAAAAAAACATTAAGCATTAAGCTTCGTGAAATAGAACTTTGTTATTGCTATAGAAGGCCCGTTTCCACTTTAAAAGTTTAAACCTCTATTTCAAGAAATAAATGATGTAAACCATTAAAAAATTCTTAATATAATATCTATAGATGGCGAAGAAAATGTAGGCCCGAAACGCCCAATTGGTTTCTCGGCGTTGGTTACTATCGCTTTTTTCCAATACTCAAGAAATTATATGGTATTGACGAAACCTAGAACATATGCTGCTGAGATGAACGAAGAGTCTAGTAAATAGATGATCTAAGGTAAACATTTTGATTATTTTAGCATTAAAAATATCACTTTGATCCTAGAACCAATTTTTCGATCCAGTCTTGATCATGTCTTGTCTCCAGCAGAGATAAGTCAAACAGAAAACGATAAATAAGTTAAGATAGGTAAATTTTGTAATATATTTGTATTTTTCTACTATACTAAAATTATAAATCTAATAATTTCAGAGATCGCCAAATGTTTAAAATATAATTTCCTGAAAGAAAAAAAAAACATTCTGCCTTTGAAGAAGAAGAATATTGTACATTTGTATCATACGACAAGGCCCCTGGATATAAAAAGACACAATAGTGCAGACATTTTCAAATTATTGAATTTCGACTACTTATCCTTCAATTTATAATAAATGATAACACAGTACAATTTCGGTTCCTATATTTTTATAAAATATATTGATATAACATTAAGGTTTTGGATAAAAACATTATTCGGCTTTTTTTAGGTTTAGGAATAACTTTAGTTCTCATAAGAATTAAAATTCACTTACTGAGAAACATATATTTAACTAAAACTAAGATTAAAAGTATGAAATACCATCATTACATACATGATGGTTTAAGTACTTATTAAGCTTTTTTTAAATTTATCGTTCATAACTATTACTTTTTACAAACTAATTAGGAAATATATTAAGATAAATATATTTGTCTACAAAATAAAGTAGATGTTATTGATTAGCTCTAAGTGAGGCTGGGTTTGAATTAGTTTTTATTATACTTAAGTTTGTTTTACTGAAAGTTATTTTGTAGTGTGTTAAAAGTTTACTATAATCATTAAATTAAATGTGTAAGTTATTATATTGTTCTTTTATTAACCTATAAAGTAACATGGCTTATATATTTTTCATTTTAGCTTAGCTATGTATTTAACTCGGTTACTACGTTTTCTATAGGCAGTCATATAATAAGTGGTAGATTTAATTAATCATTTTATTAATATAAAAATATTATTAAAATGATATGAAAAATTACATATTTTGACTAAACAATGTGATCATTTTTTTGAGATGCAGGTACTTATTAAAATGCTCACTTCTCTGTTATATCGCTCCAAGCCTTCATTTTCTCCTTATTAGTATTCGTGCTTAAATCTTTGTTCTCAATTATTGATATGTATATGAATAATTGAGAGCCTGATAGAGTCGTAGAATATTTCTAAAAAGTTGCAGTAACAAACGCAATAAACAAAAGCAAAGAATAACCGTTCATGTTTCAGTTTTACTCAACAATAATACTCGATAATAATAATACATACGGATAGTTAACTCAATTCTATTGAAGCACTTAGGAAGGTTGATGAGCACAGTTTTTTCACAAATATTTTCTAATATTAATTAGTATTGATATAAATATTCAATTTAAATCACTTCTAATTATAATTCAGACGCACATATACAATTCGCACTTGTATAATGAAAATAACTAGCTAATTAGGTATGTTTCGTAACATTTAACTAAGTAACAATAGGTCTTTGTGAAAAAGCATTGCTAAATTTCTTTGAAAAAATAATTAAAACACCCTTATTTGTTTAAAAGGTAAATGTCATTCAAAATTCTTGGCATAGCTGCTAACTTCACGCATATTCTATTTCTTTTTACTTGTAGATTGTCTTATTACCATCTCGCTCGCGCACGCTCCGCGCCGACTATAATCACACTGATAATTTTGTGTCACGGTGCGCGCGCATCGTAAAATTTCACTCTCATAATTTTTCATAACGCGCCTAAAGAAGTATTATGTACTTCAAAAAGAAAAGCTGGTGATAACTGGTGAAAACTGGATCAAGCAAAAAACAGACAGATGTGGAGCAAAATGGATTGTTAAGAATAAACAGCAAATTCAAATTTAAAGAAAGCGGTGCGATCGTGCGGCGTACAAAACGAAAACCATATCGCGGCTCATCAATAATGCAACAAATGGCCGCTCAATCATTTTCTTTAATGTGGACTCATCGTCGTGTACCTCCATAGGATGGACATATTATAGGCGAGTGATGAGATATGCGCCTAGTAACAATTAGGATGGGTATATTGAGCAACCATTAATATAAAATGAGAATCCGGCGCAACCAACAATAATGGCACCTATAAATTACGATATTAAATATATATATCTGTACTGGATGAGCATTATAGCATATGAAAATCCTTATTAGTAAGACCTGCCCATCAAATTTGATTTCAACTGACTCAGAGGGTTTTCAAGAAACCAAGTTATTGATTTTTACCTTGCGATTCAAACGTCTTATTTTAAGTATTTCGTCGCAGCCTATAGGTACCTATAGGTACGGATATATTTTGTTGAATTTCCTCTACACTCCAATCTACAGGGACCCCGCGAACTAGACCCATTCTTGGTTCGCTAAAAGTAGGAATGAAGGCTTCTAACTTTTTTGTTTCCAAAAGATTGCAGTTAAGAAAATTATTGGCGTCTTTACAATCGGAAAAACCAACTACGCTCCAGTTTCTTTTCTGTAATCTTTACGCGCGATTGAAGTTCTTTGGCGTTGACCGCATATATCACTGAAATTATTTAATATTAATCTAAATAATAAATATAATATTATAATTTAATTATATTTATTATTCATTTACTAAGATTATTCAAATACGAAGGTTAGATCAGCACATGTCAATATAACCTTGTTATTGAATATTATAGAATTTCACATTCGTCAGAAAATTTATTATCAATTTACTTATTTTAAAAGTAATAAATCAATAAGAATATTTAGAGATTTTTAAAAAACTTCCCATTTAAAATATTTTTTTTTAAACTGTTGAATTTTTTTTAATTCACTTTGCTATTCTCCTGTACAACTTTGCTATTTTATATAAAATAGTCCAGAGTTTTAGGATAATTAATTTGGTATTAATTTACTTCTTCCAAAATGGTAAAATACGAAATTAACCTAAAAAACTTGTCGTATGACATAACAAAAAAAAGCAAACTAGGATGGGAACCTTCCCTTTTTAGTGGAATTTTAATTTGGTCACATGTTACTAGTATGGATTTTCATTTTAAATATACTAATAATGACATAATTACAAGAATCAGTATCAAATAAAACGAGTGTATGCTATCCTAAATAAACACTACCAAGAAACTGACTTAAATCAGTTCAAATGCACCACTAGATGGCGCTGACTGACTTATAAATGCCGCTATCGTTGTTATTTTTAAATAGCGGAAACTACACAGACTACTCCCTAGGGCCGTTTAAAGAAGTTTTACTTCAAAAAATATACATAAATCGCAACTCCAGAGACCAGATCAACACTGTACTAAATACTAATTCAAAACGGAACTTATTTTAGTATCGACTAAAAATTGTTGTCTCATGTTAGATGAAAAGTTATTACTAGGTTTTTTTTTCAATGTGTGATGAATCAAATGCTTATCAGTATTCAGATTTCAGTATGGCATTAGTTAATTACTGTAAAAAGTTCACAGAAAGTGTTAAGTCCTTACTTTTCAAGTTAATTCACTGTTGTTAAATTATTGAACCAATATAATAAAAAATATTTCTATTTTCTCGGTTCTTACTGAATGATTCTGAAATAATGGAGTGTAATCCTGTCATATATTGGTCGTTAATATTCAGCAAAGAATTAGCTGTTTTAATTTCAAGAATGTATCTATAAAACGGTAAATAAAACAACAAAGTGTATGAAAATCAGCATGCACTTTTATTATACACTGTTACAGTGTCATCAGCTATGTTATCAACAAAACAGTCTTACATGTTTTACCCATAGATCAAAGACCCACAATCTTAAACCAAAAAATAAACAAATATTCAAAAGTGGTAATAAAACGAAAGACAAACTTTCACTTCCTACTTACTTATTTTTTATTTTAAGTGGTAGGTTTATTTCTAACACTCGTGAACATGGCTGCGATAGTGTATTAGCACCCGCATAAAAGAATCCAAAAACTGGACTAGACATTATTTCAATAAAAAGTTAGCCTAATAGGACCATAGAATATATATATATATATATTTGTACCTATGTACAAAGAACTCTAAGAGCAAACCTACTACTTACTTTAACCAGTCTTATTTATATCACATCAGTGTAACATCACAGGTTTACTTACATAATTATCTATTGCCTGCCTTAAACTTACTATAAAAAATATATAATAACAGGGTACTTAGATATCAAAATTACGTTTCCTGTAAGTTCTGTGCTATTCTAAATTCAATGCTGTCTTGTAATAAGAGTTGACATAATTACTTATTATTTTTGAAGTGAAACTTCTTTGTCGGGGTTGGAAAAAAATTTAGTGTAACATTTTTTCGTTACGCGTCACATTTTTCGGTTACGTGCCATGTTGCTTTTTGAAGTCAAACTTCGTTATCGGCGTTAGAATGAATTTTTTATCGACGTATGGGAGAAATTTTGTAGCAAAATAACGATAATAATGATAGTAATAATTCTATTACAATTAATGAAATTCTGTAATAATCTTAGTAGTAATAAGATAAAATGAAATAATTGTATTTGTATTCATGTCTATGATAATAAAAGCCTTATGTTAAACTTTATTTAACCAATTTCGTTAAGTTGCATATAGTATATCATTTTTCGAAAAATAAGGTCATAAAGAAGTTTCACTTCTTACGTGTGTACACCTAGTACACGCACACATTTTTTTTTCAATTAATTCCATTATCCTCTTTTTGTTTTAAGCCAAAGGTTGTTTGTCGGTATATGCTTTAAGCAATTGTTGAGAAAAGTTTTGATCTTTGTAGCGCCTTGATCGATCCACATTAAAATTATTCCCCCAAGATTCCTGAAGGACTTTAAGGCCATAAAAGTCATTGTGTAAAAGTTCTTTTACACGATACGGCTTTCCTGTTTTCTTCGCAGTACAAAATAAAGTAGCATATTGCTGTGGGCAATAAATAGGACCAGATTAGGACCGGAAAAATAAATGGTATTCGATTTAAAAAAAAGGATTTTCAATTAAAAAGATTTAAATAGGACAGGAACAGTGGTATTATTCCATTCCCGGTACTTTTAGTGCAGCCTATGTATGATATAAGAATTACATATAATACAAAAATCCAGCTTATCCTCTGCGTTTTAGCTAGTAAAATTAAATTAAAATATGTATCACCACCGTGAAAAAAACGTCTACCACGAAGTTTCCCGCGCTTTGATTAAATGAAAATATGAATTAAAAACGAAATATTTGCATTCCCATAACAGAAATCAAAAAATGCGCTGAGTTTATGGAAATTATCTTAAAAAATATACAATACTTAATAATTATATACTAATATTGAATATAGAAAAATACTAAATAGTTATTATAGTGAGACATTTAAAAGTAAGTAGAATTATTAAAATATAATTTCTACTCTTCTTAGTTAGCTTATAGGTTGTCAATGTTCTGGCGTTTTCGTTTCCCGCCAAAAGGCTCAGTTAATGCCTACATTCTTGCACAGGTAGCGCTATTCCAAATGAAAAAAAATGTTGTTTAGATTTCACATACCTAGATAGCGTTTTCCACATTTTCCTCTTAACTTTATAATTAAATCCTTATATTTTCTATAACATTCAATATAAACCAAATCTATTTATTAATAAAAAATATAAAAATCGTTCCCAATCGGCCATTTAGTTTACAATAATGTGATTTGAGCGCATGTTTTTCTGACGAATGTGTTCAAGTTTTTAGTTAAGTTTGTTGGAGGGTCCGTAGCTACAGCCTCGGCTGTATGCTATGGACCCTCCAAACCTCTTGCGGTGATGGCAAGATCTAGCCGCTCTAAGTAAGACTTTTTTATGTTTTTTTTTAATCTTATTTATTTTATAAGTCATACATCTAATGATTAAGGCGGCTTAAAAATATAAAAACGTTGATTAAAGTTTAAGTATTACTCTAACAGTTTACTAGTTAACGAGCATTTTTATAGTATTCAGATTCAATGAATCTATAATAAAACTTATAAATCTATCACTAAATTCGGCAGTGAACCCTGAACTTAATATTTGATGAAGAAAGAAGAGAAAGTCGCCAGTAGAACATCGAGTGTCCTCAAGGAAATCCAACCTAGCTTTTTCGTTGATTTTACACTCGAGAACTAAATATAGGAGGTCCTCTTCTCTCTCACATAGTGTGCAATTTGGGTCGTCTCTTTTTTTCATAATAAAATTAAACTTGTCAAGTGGCATGTTATAAGAACGGGTTCGGAAGCAAATAACTAAATCATTTCTATTGAGAACTCTTGAGTAAAACCAAGGCTCGCGAGGAGGTTCGACCACAAGGTTCTGTACCAGATGCCTTTGTCCTGAAGGCATTCATTAAAATAAGATTTAAATTTCATAAAATTGTCATTTTTAATTGTCGGGGGATGTTCTGTTGAGCTTTGGATGCAAGAGAGTCCACAAACTCGTTAACCCTGACACCCACGTGTGAAGGAATCTATTGTAGACAAACTTCAACCCCGTTACGTATCAATTTATTGATAGACTTCAATGTTTTATAACAAGAAAAAGATTAAGCGAGACTTCGGTCTCAACACTGTGGTGGTAGCTGATTTGACCTTCTTTTGGACAAAAATCTTGAAGAAAACAATAAATAAGTATCTGTCTCCGCGAACTGCGTTTAGAAATATATATATATATATATTGGATTATATATATATATAGGTATAAAGATATATATATATATATATATCTTTACTTAGCCTACCTTTAGTAGCTACATACTACCTAATATATAACATTTTAAAGGTTTTTAGGGTTTTCCAATTTTTCTCTGTATAAAAACATTATTCCGAGTTCAAAGAATAAATATTTAAGAAAAATATCGAATTGGTCCGTAATCCGAGAGCAGTGTTGGCCTAGTAGCTTCAGCGTGCACTATTCGCTCGAACGGTAAAGGAAAACATGTACATGAAATACGAAATATCGAATTGGTTGATTCTGTATACACACAGCATATATCATAATATTTCTCCTAAAATTGATAGATTTAATTATTAGATTAAACGAGATTAAGTTCATTTCCATTTTGATTATTCTTAAACGTTAATTTGTGTTTATAATCTATTGTTTATTTTTAATTTAAAAAAAAACCATGAAAACTATAATATTTAGGGAGTTTATTTTGAAATTAATTCAAAAATTAGGAAAAAAACGATTTATGATGCTAAAAAATAATCGTTTTTTTATGCAGACTGTATTATTGTATTTTTTGTGTCTTTTTATTAAAATTTATTTGAAAACTCTTGATTAGCAACATAAACCATTTATAGCAACTTGATAAAGAATTAGTATGCGTATACTAGTGTACACACGTAAGAAGTGAAACTTCTTTATGACCTTTGTTTTACGAAACATGATATAGATATATAGTCTAGTCGACTATATGCAGCTTTACAGAAATTGGTTAAATAAAGTTAACTTAGATAAAGTTTAAATATAAATGAAATAGTTCCGCTTAGATAGAATAGATGGCGCTGTAATCGCCTCAACTTCATACTTATCTTAACCAGCTAGGACGTTGTCATTTCCGCAGTCATAGTGTCTTCACCAGGAAGAGCTTCCTACAATGCTGTATGTTTTTCTTCTCGGCACATAATATCGGTTTTATTGTTATGTAAAACCGTCATATTGACGTGCCTCCGGAAAACATACAGCATTGTATAATGAAGACGTGTTTGTTATCTGCTGGTGGATGTATAAAGTACAGTATAAAACACAACGCTATGATGATTATGAAGAATTAAAGGCTTTAGCTAAAGCCGTTATTGTTTATATAACTATTTTATTCACTTGCCGATATTCTTAATCAAAGCATAAGTTTTAGCAATAATTATTATTCTTAGTTACGGTATAAATATAACTATATTCATTGAGATGTACAATTAACATAATAACATAAACTTCCTATCATCACAACAAGGTATTTATATAATTACGATGGTGCAAATGTATTAAAGAAAGAGTGATGAGTTTTCTCTACGAGAGTCTATCTCGCGGCAGTAATGATTAAAGAATGTATGTACTCGTATTTGAAGATTTCCAATTACCCCGTGTAATAAAAAATTTCATCTAGTGGTTGAATTTTGACCAAATTATTTTGCTGTTGCTGGATATAAAAATATTGTTTAAATTTTTTACTTGAGATCTTCTTGTACCTATTACTCAAAGCTATTTTTTTTTTAAAGACAGTTCACACCAATTGACCTAGTCCCATGCTAAGCTGGTGAAGCTTGTGTTATGGGTACTAGGCAACAGATATACATACATATTATAGAAAGATAGACATATAATTACATATTTAAACATTAAAGACCCAAGCACAACACCAAATGCTCATCACATCAATGTTCGTCCCAGCCGAGAATCGAACCTGGGACCCATGGATTCGCAGTCAGGGGTACTAACCACTAGACCAATGAGTCGTCAGGACTAACTGAAGTCTCACTAAAGCGATAGGGCACATGTTTTATCGTGGTGTTCAGAAAGTTTCCATGTTGACTGGCGTCTTGAGTGTCTGTCTTAGATTCGAATACCGGTGTTAAATAAATGTTACCACCATCATCCACGAATTGCTCGTCAGTAATTTCTAATAAAGTGAACCCTGCGGCCCAATGCTAAATGCAATACTGTGGCTGTTCTGCGAGCCGTATCGAATAAAGTGTCCCTAGGAGGGTTGGAAGAAAGCCAGTCTAGTACTATTCGCGGCTCCCACGTGACGGATGATTTCACGACTTTTGGTTTAGCTACTCCTAATACCCTGAGGGTGTGTTTAGTAATAAAATTTGAAAATGTTTGTTTTTCTACATGGGGACCACAAAAAGTTAAAATTGCCGATTTGCGAACAAGGATGGTTGATACCGATAGGATAAATTTCTGTTTTGGCTTTCTGTACTGTCTAAGTGTTTGTTTTGTAATATTATGTATGTTAGCTGTAAGATTACTTATAAATAAAGAAATAAATAAATTTTCTTTTAGAAAAAGTGATATTATTTTTTTTGCAATATCGGCTGTTTGAGGGGATTTTGGGTTCACTTGAGAGTTGTCACACCATGACAGCCCTCTTTTGATTGCGGGTAAATAAGTGGACAGGTGGAGTGACCAACTCTTCAAAAGTAGATCTTTTTCCAGTGTGGACCAGTCTTTTATTTGGGCACCCCACCCCCAATTTCCCAAACTTTTAGGGTCAATGCTTGTATTTGTGGAGGAGACAGTGCAATTGTCGTATCAAGGAGTGTCTGCGATAGGTGTTGAATTTCGTGGGGGTGATCTAGAGACCTGGATTTCAGGTCCTACAGCCAGAAACCTCGCGGCCAATCTGAAGCAACTATCAGATAGGTTCCCGTCGCCCGGTTTAGGTGTGCTAAAACTCAGGGATTTGGAGGGGGAAACACCCATGCTAGAGGAAGAAGGTGCCACTACGCAGCCTTTTTTCCCCTTTATAATCTGTCTGCTATGATCACCCTGGTAGGTAATGTACCGACAGAGTTATGTTGAATTTGTCCGTCAGGTGCAATAGTTTGAAGGTTAGTGTAAGTAACCCTATCGATTTCGTTCCACCTTCTGTTTGAATGTATGCAATCAGAGTTTCATTTGTCCGATTGTATTAACACGTGTGTGTTTTGTAATATTTTTACATTTATTTTTATTGCGGCTATCACTGCATATAAGTCCTTTTTGTTGCAGTGCCACGTTTTCTGTTGGTATGACCATTTTCCTGACAAGGTTCTCGTCAAGGAGATGTGGCCCCCCCAACCCCAATCCGAGGCGTCCGTCGCTAGCAAGTGGGTTGCAGGTTCTTTGTGTATAGGCGTCGTCTGATGAGCAGCTCCGAGCCACCACATCAGTTCCTGTCCTACAATCTGAGGCAGCAGTTGACCTTGACGGGGTCGGATCTTGTTGAATTGTCGCAGAAAGATTTGTACCTGGCGACCGTGAAGCCGACGGGGCACGAAAAAGTTTGCGAAGTTTCGGTGGTACCTGATTTGATGATTTGAAGAAAACAATAAATAAATAGCTGTCCCCGCGAACTGCGTTTAGAAATATAATTATCTTTACTTAGCCTACCTTTAGTAGCTACATACTACCTAATACATGGAACATTTTAAATATTTAAGAATCTAATAATTCTCTCTATAAAAACATTTTTCACAGTTCAAAGAATACATATTTAAGAAAAATATCTTATTGGTCCGCAATCCGAGAGCAGTGTTGGCCTAGTACCTTTAGCGAGCGCCTCTCATCCCTGGGGTCGTAGGGTCGATCTCCGTGCACTATTCGCTGGAACGGTGAAGAAAACATCGTGAGGAAACCGGCTTGCCTTGGATCCAAAAAGTCGACGGCTTGTGTCAGTCACGGAAGGCTGATTACCTACTTGCGTATTAGATTGACAAATCTGAGACCTAAAAAAGGTTGTAATGCCACTGATTTATTTTTCATCGAATTCGTCCAGCCATCTTCAAGTTCTGCGCTGATATATAGCTAAAAAAAAATTATGATTGTATGAAAAACAATTTATATACATGTACATATAAATATTAAGATTTCAAATAGAATATATTTAATTATATGTACCATTGCAGCTTTCGCACTTTTGCCATCTTATAGGTAGTTGATTTAACCCTTAACCAAAAGCCATTCGGACGGGAATCAATAAAATCTTTGAAGGCGGTTTCGAATGCCAATCAGATTTGAACTTTTGCCTTGCAAGAAGTTATCCAAATTTAGAAAAAAAATCTTAATCTGTTGGAGGAGACCACAACCAAAGAGGAGATACTTGAGGTCGAAGGGGCCAGTATGACTAAACGTCAATTTCATATGTAAGGACCTAGGCGTGTGACTCGCACACGAGGATGATTACGCCTATAAGATAAAAAAAAATAAAATAAAAAATAAAACATGTTTATTATGGAACATAAGATACATGTATCACTTATTCCACGTCTTTAAATTTGAATTTGGAGCCATCCCTACTCATCGGCAAAGACGACAAGGGTGTAGGCCGAGAGAAAAAGCCGGAGTAAAAAACTCTCGGTACTCTTTTAAAATAAGACAAATGATCATGAAACAATACAGAAATCTGAGGCCCAGACCTAAAAAGGTTGTAGCGCTAATGTTTTTTTATTTTATTTTTTAGTTATTTATATACGTTTAAAATTATTTTCTTAATCTACAAAGCAATGCGGCCTACGCTTGCAACGTGCTTTGTCGAGTGGGCGTACAGAGTGGAGCGAATAGGCGGTCCAGGTTTTATTGGTGGGTGTCTAGGTACGCAGTTTTTTTTACTCAAGTTTTTAATATCATATTGTGAATCTGATATGATGTCACGTGAGTCTCTAGAGAATAAGTAAGCAGTCAGGTACAAAGGAGTGATCACCTACTTGCCTATTATTAAGCCTTTCTTCTAACTTCCAACCTTAACAAGAATATCACTCCTCTTTTTCGGAGATTATACCTTTCCTTTTGTTTTTGGCTCGACACAGACGTGTCGGGCGGAGCAGCTAGTCTTAGCGCGAATCAAGATGTCCTGCTGCTTTTTTAGGGAGTACGTTATACAAGATATTTTAAAAGGACGCTATATTAACGCTTATAGATTCTATAAAATTTGAAATAGGCCTTAAAAATAAATAAGAACAGCGTTCGCATGTACGTATGTAAATTCGTATGTACGAAATAGCGCCAAAATGGAAAAAGTCTGTTATTGCTCTATTAGCTCGGACTAGCGAGTTGCGCTCTCACCACAGCTGATAATGTGTACTTAAATTGAATTGAACCCTCCTTAGTTGGAACACATTTCACTTTAATAATAAAAAAGTTATTTTAAAGCATTGTTTTGTTAGGAGAATAATGCTTTATTTTAATTTTCTTAAAGAAGTATGTAAATATAATATGCCAATAAAAGTCTGTATTTCATTTCATAATTAGAAAATTACCGAATGAGATTACATAAACTTTTTTAATATATTATTCACTATGGAACTAAAGAGGCTATAATAATTATAATAATAATCGAGGCACCGCTGTTCATAACAGAATCCACCTCTGACCAGAGATGGCGCCACATGTAATGTGAAACGCGCTTACAAAGTATTGGCGCTATAAGATATAAGAAAACTATTATCAAATTTTAAATGTCCTCCTGCAAATTAACATTAGTTAAAATAAATTTTTGTACTGATCTAATCGCGATGCGATCTAATCAGTTGTAATGAATAGTGATTACTGATTACTTTCACTTTATTAAACCGAGTGAAGTTTGGTGGCGACTGGCGATTGTTGAAGTTGAACTTTAAAATAAGTCTCAGGGTGAGATCTATAGAGCGGACTTAGACTTTGCTCTGACTTAACTATCGAGCTAAGACACAGTCGGTATTTATAGAGCAAACTGCGAATCTCTCCGAGTGTTGGCTTAGCTTAACCTCAAGTCCACGAAATCGACGACTTACCAAAAACTTTGACTATAAGCCTAACAAAAATAATGGCCTAAAATTTGCTTTACCATTATATCTTTTACTGGACTTTTTATTTTTGTCGGTTTTTAATGAACGGTGTTGCCATTTTGTATCGGAGTTCCATAGACTTTGGGAAAAATAGAATTTGAATTCAAAGAAATTATAAATGATCTTGATAAATACCTATGAAATGCATGAATTAAAATAATTACACATTATTATGGTATTTATTGTTGTTTATTTATATTATTTATGTAATTGTTCAAACCCCATTTTTGAGAAATGTTAAAAATAACTGGTGTGATTTTGTATGTCACCTGGCAGCCCTGGCATATTATAGTGACAACGAAATTCAAACTATAACCTAACCGATGTCTCTCGCTTCACATCTGTTATTTTCGTTTCCCTGAATCTTCTACCATTTATTACCTGACTACCCTAAAAAATTTGAGATAGGAGTGGAACATATGAAATTAAAAAATCTGTTAGAAATAGAATTTCTTCAACAAAAATATAAATTAGTATTAGAAATATGTATTACACTTAAAAAAAGAATCAGCAAATAAATGATTAAAATGAAACAAGTTTTGTTTTGATATTCTTTATTACCAAACAAATTACCTAGTTAAATTGTGCAATCACAGATTGCCGGAATGCTAGATACAGGTCTAGGAGATCTTTCATTGTTTCTGTGTTACTCAACTTCTGCTGTCAGCAAGATCACCATCATCATAAGCATCGCCTCTCTGTATACCTATATTATGCAATACAGCACAAGCTATAATTATATATAACTAGTATTTGTCAATTTTGACTGTAGTCCCAGCTGTAAACATGGAAATTTCCTTTTTCACACTCCGAAAAACCTTTAAAAAATATGCCTAGTTCTTATTTGAGAATAATTATAAATATTGTCAGCTCTTGTCATTGGATTTAAAAGTGTTGTTAAAATGAAGTTAAGTGCTGGATAACCGATGTCACCTACTAAAACAGGCATTTTCTAAATATCCTGCTGTCGTGTGAACTGCCAGGCCACCTAGTCACTATAGCAAATATTTCCATATCAGGCCCTATTATTGCTTGCACATTTACAGAAAAATACCCTTTTTTATTTCTGTATGCTTCAGAGTAAGCGACCTTTATATGACCTTTCACTAGTACAAATAGTGATGGCGCACAGCGCCCCACCTCACAATTATTATTTGAAAATACGCCTGATATAAAACTTGCGCAATGTCGCAACATACTCCCGGCCGTTAAAACTTTTTCAACATTCTTCATTTATTCTTCTTGTTGGAACTTGCACAGCCGTACCAATGACCGAGTTATGCATCCGCTGCTGGTTTTAATCTCTGCCACCCTGGCCACTTCATCTAAGCCATTTATCAGCCGCTGCACTTGACCTAACTTCCAGCAGAGAGGAGCAGTATTGTCCTCGGCTATCAGCGCTATGTCTCCAATATTAAGCTTGGCAGAGTTCTCTCTCCATTTATTGCGCTGTTGCAATAACACCACGTACTCCTTTTGCCATCGTCTCCAAAAGTGCTGTCTTAATTGCTCAATTCTCTGGTATCTTTATAAGTGCCTAAACTTGAATTCACCAAGACCTTTAGAAGGCACTGAGGTTAATGGTCGTCCAATAAGAAAGTGTCCTGGGGAAAGGGTGAAAAGGTCATTGGGAGAAGATGACAAGGAACACAAGAGACGGCTGTATAATAATGAAACAACGGTGGACGTTGACAGACTAACTTTAATTCAATGACAATCATACATAGACCCACAAATCAGTCCTTTCTTTATAACAAACTAGATGTCACTAGTAGTATATAAACATTATTTTTATACATATTTAACAGGCTGTTCAGGGTTGCCTGTACTTGTGGAAATAAAGTTGATATTTTCTCAAAAGTAAGATGACAGTTTCCCATAACTCACCGTATATGGTTCTTAGCCGTTTTTACCCCACTTTCCCAAATATCACCGAAAAGAAAAGCCGGAATGAAATGAAATTTAATAGATTGTTGACTTGCAAAGTCAAACAGAGAATCTTTATTTTATTTGATAAATGAACCTAATTCTCGCGCTGCAGCTACAAAATTGGTACCGTTAACAGAAAATAATTCCGTGGGTTTTCCTCGACGAGCAATAAAACGACGAAGTGCCATTATATATGCATCTTTAGTTAAGTCACTAACAGCCTCTAAATGTATACATTTGAAACGCAAGCAAACAAATATATATCAATACTCGCTTTAACGAAAATATTAAAAACAAAGTCAATTTAAGCTTCTTCTTAATGTAATGTTTAATAATAAAATATAAAATCTTTATTATTGTGTTATGTACTATTTAATAACCTATAGATATAGAATATATATGCTTCTTGTTATGTTTATATGATCGGAACAATTTTAAAGAACCCAAACGGGTTTATTTAGTTATGCGCCCGCGTAGATAGTAGGCATTTGCCAGAAATCAGGGCTTAGGTACAGCAAAAATGCGATCGTCTCTCTAGACAAATAACAAAGTGAACTCAGACCCAATGCAAAAGGTTTTCGGAGAAATCAAACAATACGGCAACAACAACTTCGTTTATCTTTGGCAGTTTGATCTTTGATCAAATTTTTTTTGATCTTGACGACTCATTGGTCTAGTGGTTAGTACCCCTGACTGCGAATCCATGGGTCCCGGGTTCGATCCCCGGCTGAGAAGAACATATATGTGATGAGCATTTGGTGTTGTGCATAGGTCTTGGGTGTTTAAATATGTGTTTATATGTCTATCTATCTATAATATGTATGTATATCCGTTGCCTAGTACCAATAACACAAGCTTCACCAGCTTAGCATGGGACTAGGTCAATTGGTGTGAATTGTCTAAAAAAACAAAAAAAAAAGTTTTAACAAAAAAATCATTAAAATTTGGTATTTAATATCACAACAGTAATAGGTACATTAATTAACGTTATTTTAATCGGGATCAATTTCCATATCAAGGAGTTATAAAAAACAAACTCGTAAGTATTAACGGGTGGCGCCTTTATTAAACAATGTAACAAAATTTTTAATTCATTTATTTATTTATTTTTTATTTAACTGCCAAAGATAATAGAAGTGACATTTTTTTTTTTGAGAAATAAAGTCTTTAAATCTAAACCTAAAGATAAACGAAGTTACGTGGCCAAGCGATATGCAGATATTGTTCTGTGTTTGTTCCATTAATATTGGTTAATTAGTTATTCTAGATCTTGGTAAATTACGAATTATTTTGTATTCCTGGGTATTGAACCGCACTAATAAGATTAAAAATTGAATTGAAGAAAATATTTACTATATTTATACTAGGTACTATAATTTTTTTTATTTAACAAATATGTCCCGTAACATTGAATGAAAATATTTTTATACAAAAATAGAGATTGCCAGAAGCAAATGTCTGATAATTTTTTTCTGTAAAATATTGTTTACAAAAAAGATAATTTCTAACGATAGAAACTATGGTGCTTAAATAATAAATTGTATTTGAAGAAATATTAAAAAAAAAAGAGACAGCGTTTGATTGACAACAATATCACATCACGTGTTTTCATACGACAAATACCACTACCAAAGAAAAACTGCTTTGATATTGTTTACTATCTTGACATATAAAACTCAAGCTCATATACTTCCATGAGTATTATTTCACACGTATTCATATCACACGAAATCCTCACTTGATAAATGCACGAAACATTATTCCAAAAAATCTTATAAAAATATACCTTACCCTCTTACAAATAACCTTTACCCTCTTCGCCAGGACCATTTACTTATTTATATTAGTAATAGTTTTGTACATAGATAAATAAGCTACATTACCAGCTAAGCACCTTCAAACTTAACACTGAGCACTGCTTTCGCGTTTGCACAGACAGACGACTTGATTCCGAATACAAACAAGAGGCAACACCTGTAAAAGTCATTAAACTCGATAATTATATAAGTAGTTCGATCGTCCTTGTGTTAAAGTCCATATACAGGATGATATAAGGATCTAATTACTTACAAGAGTTCTGAAACGATTCAAGGAGCCGTTACTTAAACATGTTTAATTTGATTTATTTATTTATAAGTTCTAAAAAATTTACATGCTTAAGAAAATATGACGTTACAAATTTTACAAGAACATCAATTACATTAGAACATAGAAATACAATTTACATATAAGCAAGGAACAAAAATATTGGCAAAAATGCACATTTCAATTAAATCTAAATAAAGATTTAAAGCCGATTAAATTATTTAATCGATTCAGCGATTTTAGCAAAATAAAGTGGAAAGTGATTTTGTGATATAAGCTAAAACTCTGGCAGCGTATCCGGTGCGTTGAATATTTTTTTTTGTAGAATCGTTAGTATAGTTTTTTGTTATTTGTTACATCTCAAAATGTTCTTCTAATATGTAATAATTCTAAAAAATATTTATAATTAATAAACCTTTAGTTTTCAATCATATATTTTAGGATACATATTATAGAGCCTGATAAAAACTAAAGATAAGTGTAGGCGTTTTTACTAAAATGTAGATAAAAAAAATATAAATATAAATTTACACGGTTGTACCAAATTTGAAAAAGATCTTTCAACTTCTAAAATTCATAAAAACTTCTAGAAACGAAGTAATAATAATATATATATATATATAAATAGATATCATATAATTTTTTTAGTTTATAATGTTTATATATATGCCATGTAAAATTGTCTAGTTACAAAACTTTAGTATGTGGGCTAAACCAATAAAGCGTAAGCAAGAAACATTCTTCACATGAGAAATCCTTTGTCTTTGGTAAGTATTATGTTGTAACAAATACGATGTATTGCTTTCGGAAATTAAAATCGAATGAAGGACGAATTTAAAAACAACAATTAACAAATAAATATGTATGTCTATTTTGGAATGTCTAATGATCTAAATATATTCTTTATTGTCATTATGTAAAAGTACCGAACTTTGTGTAGAGTCGCTTCTTCTAATGTTTTGTCACAGTATAAATATTTATTATTTATAATAATTACTGTTTATAAAAATGGTAAGTAGGTACGTACGTATGTTTTAAATCTGAATATTAATTTCTGATACAGTATCGTATTTCTTTACTTTTCTTTATTATAGGTACGTATACATAAATCACAAAGATGTATATGTATATTTTTACCAAAAAGTTCTTAATTTATTTCTCATTGATGCATATGCTAATTAATATTAATAAGTGCTCTTATATTGCTAAGGTTTTCTTACGTACACAAACTATTATAATAACAACCTTTGTAAGCATACGTGATGTTCACATTATTCAATAAATTTTTCATTCACAAGCGACACACGAACATTCTCACAATAATAGCGTAAGAAAATCTAATAAATGATAACAAATATAAATACTTAATGTTTATGATTTTTTCTTATACGAGTATCTTGAACTATGAGGAACATAGTACTTGCTTCTTACTTTGAAAAAACCATCACAGGGTTCATCAAAAATCCTTCCTTATATAAACTAGCCGTTTCCCGTCCGCTTCGCTGGGCGAATTAAAAATAAGAAATAAATAAAATTTTAAAACATTCATCCATCTTTACAAAATATACACACATTTAAAATTTTATACATAAATAATTTAAAATAAATAGGTTTTTTTTTCAAAGGAGAGTATAGTCCTCCTCCAATTATCTCTAACTTATTAAAACAAATGATTTAAATATTACAGAACGTAAAACAATATAAAAAAGCATTGTCCAAATTTTTTTTTTTTAGGAATATACTAGAACAGGTTCAATCCAAAAAAACGCGTTATTTCTTTGTCACTATTGTGATCGAAAGAGGATTGAAGTCATTATTATCACAAATAGATCTGTCTTGTCGTAAAAAATCTGTTATACACAGAGTAGTAAAATAGTGTCTTAACATTATAGAGCAAGATCCCAGGGCCGCCAGACGTCACGTATTTTCTGATGGATGAAATGTGGACGATTGGGTAGTGTTAGTATGTACTATGATCGTATGCCTACCTGCTAGCTTGGTCAAACGGCCAATTTCCAGGTATCAGGTAATCAAGGTACACAAAAACATTACTTACTTCACGTAAATTCTCATGGCTGATTTTTATATATGTTTTCGAGTGTATAGTTAAAAATAAATTGTCAATACTCCCAGACACTTTCCGTCGGCCATATTGCTTGACAGACGCTTTAAGGGTCTCAAAATAATTAGTCAACTTCACGTAAATTCTGACGCTCCATTTTTATATATGTTCATCCGACAACTATTTTAAAAGCTTTGACAAGAAGACAGACCGATCCAAGGGGCCAATCATCCCCTAAACTAAATTTTAATATCTCTGTGAGTGGGAGAGCATTATCTACGCGCATGAGACTGAGTGAGACCGACTGTCCATCAGATTTCACGAAAGAGTTGAAAAACATCCATTTCAAACAGTCTCTTGTTGAATTTTTTACAACACACTGGGCTACTGATGAGATGATTCCATTCATTGGTAATAATCAAATTTTTATTAATTTTCGACAATGCCACTCTTTCACCGTAATTAACAATAAAGTTATGTCTGAAATCCATGAAGATTTATCGTGTTCCGAGCATGAGGAAGCCGATACAAAGATCGTATACCATGTTTGCAACATCGATGCTCAGGCTAATTTTGTGATACGATGTTCAGATACTGATATAGCAGCGATAATGCTGGGAAATATGCATCATTTTAAAAATAATGATTCTCGAGTTTGGATTTTGATCGGCATTGGTAACAAGCAGAGATATGTTGACTTTAATGCTATCTACGAACAATTAGGACCGTCGTTGTATCGAAGTTTACCAACATTCCATGCTATCACAGGATGTGATTTTAATCCAGCATTATTCAAAAAGGGCAAGCAAAAGCCGTTTAATATTTTGAAGAAAAATGAAGAGTACCAACAAGTATTTCACCGTTTTGGTACGTTGGATTTTGTTGGTGATGTAGATGAAGAAGAACGTGTATTCAACACAATACAAACATTTATCTGTGATGTTTACAACATTACTGGAATAATTGATGTAGATGCTGCCAGACTACAGTTGTTTATTAATACATACGTGGTATCTGATATAAATGAAGAAATTAATCGAAATAATTTAAGAAACTTCGATGCCAATAACTTACCACCTTGTAAAAGTGAGCTTTGGCAACAGTTTCGACGGGCTAGCTATATCGCTAGTCTTTGGACCAATGCAAGTATGAAGATGATAAATATTTTCAACCCCGAAAACAATGGCTGGACACTACAAGATGGTAAACATGATTTTCATTGGTTCGATGGAGATCAATTTCCGGGTTTTGTCAGTGAGTCGCTGGAAGAACAATCAGGTAAATTATTTTCGTTTCTCATATTATTTGTATCTTTTTAGTTTTTTCAGACCTTCATTGTTTAACTTGTTTTTTACAGAGGAAGAAAAAAAGGATGATGCTGATGATGACGATCACGATTTAGATATTCAATTCCAAGATTGGCTGGATGATTAATTATCTAATTTCAACGATGATGATAATGAAGATTAAAAGCCACTGTTAAGAAATATTGAAGAATTAATATTTTTCCACTTTGTTTCCAAATTTCCAATAAATAATTAATTTAAAAAATTGCTGCTATTTAAATATAAGTGGTATTTTAAAAAAATATTTTTTAGTTCTAATTAATAAATTGAAAAAAAAAAATTAAAAATGTCGGCTAACTGTAGTATTATTTATTATGTCAATTTTTTTTTCTTATTTTTGTTGCTATAATTTACTTGTCAACAAAAGTTCTAAAAGTTATAAAATATCTGTTCAAGTAATTTTCATGGCCTTAACAGCGCAGTCGGTCTCACTCAGTCTCATGCGCGTAGATAATGCTCTCCCACTCACAGAGATATTAAAATTTAGTTTAGGGGATGATTGGCCCCTTGGATCGGTCTGTCTTCTTGTCAAAGCTTTTAAAATAGTTGTCGGATGAACATATATAAGAATGGAGCGTCAGAATTTACGTGAAGTTGACTAAATATTTTGAGACCCTTAAAGCGTCTGTAAAGCAATATGGCCGACGGAAAGTGTCTGGGAGTATTGACAATTTATTTTTAACTATACACTAGAAAACATATATAAAAATCAGCCATGAGAATTTACGTGAAGTAAGTAATGTTTTTGTGTACCTTGATTACCTGATACCTGGAAATTGGCCGTTTGACCAAGCTAGCAGGTAGGCATACGATCATAGTACACACTAACACTACTCAAACGTCCACATTTCATCCATCAGAAAATACGTGACGTCTGGCGGCCCTGGGATCTTGGACTATTAGGTAGGTGAAGAGAACACATATCTTATACTTGGTGACCTTTACGTATTTGTAACTTGTGTAAGTCGTGTCGCAGTGATGTTAATGCGTGTATATTCTTGTCATTAGCACCATATTACAATTCAACTCTCATTTTATGTAAACAAATAGTGTTTGGTTTCGTTGACAGTGACCAGCCTAACTACTATGAAACCGAAGGTCATGTTTGAACTGTTGACTCTGAATTTTACCCCGAGAGAAAAATAAATTAAAAGTCTTAGACATAACATTTATTACTAACGAAAACACACACACACACTAACAATAATCAAAGAAAAAAAAGTAATGAGAGATATAAAAAAATGTTTTTCTCTTTCGGTTCGTTTCAAGTGTGTAATGCGTGTGTGCTGTGGCTGTAATTGGCCCTGGCTCAGCAATATGCTAAGGAGCAGACTGTTCCACAGCGCTGGTCATTCTGCCAGAGACCACAGCAGCTAGTTTGCACCTCGGTCGCAAAAAAAGACAGAAAAGAAATGTTATTATAATAATAATAAATATTAGTAAAAGTTAGCAGTGTAAGTAATGAAGTCTTGTGTAAAGGTGTAAGTAAATAAAATAAAATTAAAAGTTAAAAATAAGAATAATTGTTAAGAAATAGACATGAAACTGCATTTACGTTTGATCCCAGTTTACAAACGAACCTAAAGGTAAGATTCAGAAACGTCACCACTAAGATTTCAAAATAATATACGTCAGAATCAATTAATTTTTTAACATTCGGAAGTTAACCTAACAGCTCTCAACACATCTGCTCATAGTCTAGCTGACTGATTGCAAGATAAAACACTTAGCGCTTAATCTCTGAATATGTAATTTCACTTACTCTAAGTTACATGAAGTATTCACATCAGCGCAGAAAATTAGAACTTTAGTGACGATTCATAACAGTTACAAGACTTAGTAATAAAATAAAAAATATAATAATTTTAGATAAACGATCTTATCTCACTCTCTTTTTAAGCGGTAACACTATAGTGTATTTATTTACACTGTATTTTAATTAAATAAACACTTAAATAATAATTAAGTTTAGATTACCGACCAGTTTTAGCTTTAATTAAATAATACCGCAGTTTGTGCTTATTTCAGTTGCGACATTAATTTATTATTGTCACCAAATTATTAAATTTGTTATTGCAAAAAACGACACAGTTACGACTTACGACGTAAAAAGTGGTTTAAATAATTAACTTAGGATCCTCTAAACTTATAAAAAACTAATTAATGTGATATACATTGATTCATGAAATTCTTGCCCATGTCAGAAATGACGCAGCTTTGGCATAACTAAAAGTGCTTTTGAGAGCAGTGTTGGCCTAGTGGCTTCAGCGTGCGACTCTCATCCCTGAGATCGCAGGTTCGATCCCCGGCTGTGTACCAATGGACTGTCTTTCTATGTGCGCATTTAACATTTGCTCAAACGGTGAAGGAAAACATCGTGAGGAAACCGACATGTCTTAGACCCAAAAAGTCGACGGCGTGTGTCATGTCATTAAAAGTGCTTTTACGTTTATGGCCGGCCGGCCAGTTTACCTAACTGTATGTGTACTTTTCAAGGTTTCATAAGGAAACGTAAGGGTTAAAGGGTTTTCATATAATTTGGTGATGTACTTGACTAACGTTCGTCATTTAATTTATAATTGTTTAGTCAAGCCACATTTCATATATCTAATTGAAATATGGGGTACAGCATGCAAAAACGAAATTTCTAACATACAAACACTACAAAATAAATTTATGAAAGCACTATTTAGATAAGTACAATTTTTTAACACAATTATAAAATCTACCAAGAAATCAAAATTATGACGATTAATCAACTATATGTTTATAGCACCTGTATTTTAACTAAAAAAATTAAATAACTCTCTCCATAGTAGCATATCATTTTAAAAAATCAAACATCCAATCCTCGTCGAGCGAGCGCTTGTTTATCTTGCCGAACCCGCGTACAAATTAGTATTTGAAGAAGTCTATTAAGTATGAGGGTGTGCAATTATTTAATCAATTACCGTCTTAAATTCGTACCTAATATTAGCGCGTTTAACCAATTCAAAAGGGCATTAAAGATACATATCAGAATGAGCCTAGTAGACTAAAACTGGGACGGCTGATGGCGACGTGTATCTCGTTCGTATATACATATTCAGTTTTTCATGTAAATAAAATACATTTTTTTTTGTAATGAGAAATAAAGTTCTTTAAACATAATCATAACTTGACTTACTCATTAAAAAAGTCACAACACACACGTTTAAACCAGAGGTTTTTTTTAAAATACGCGTCAGTAACAAAATCTTCGACTTATGTATGCTGTATCATTTGCTTAAGTCAAAAATTTAAAATATGTGTTCACGTTTGTTTGCTCACAAACATTTGAAATTGTGATATCATTGGCATTAAACACTGTTTACTGTTTAAATTAGCAAGTATATATTAAATAATTACATTTGAGGTAACACTTAATTTAATATGGAATTTTAAGAATACATTAACGGATTTGTGGGAACCGAAAAATAGATATTGTACATTTTTTTAATCAACTTTAGATTTTACTGTTGATTAAGATTGTGGTTTGAAAACTTTACCAAGACATATGTCAAACATAAATTCCAAAACTGAATAATAATAAATATTTGCATGTAGAAGTTTTAGAAATAAAGCACGACACGAAGATGACACTGCACAAAATTGATATTTTCGCAAAAAGAAAATCGTATCGTATTTCCATACGCTTTGTGTAGTTTACTACGCAAATTATATTTATACGATACATCCATACAAAAAATGATTTATAAATCTTCAACAGTGCCTAATATTACACCTACTAAAACTAAGGAAACTTTATGGATACTGTTAATAAAGATAACATAACCGCAACTTGTCATTGTACGAAAAAATTGTATGAAATTAATTGTATGAAAAAACTGAACACGTAATTAGTTTAGTAAAACGTTTTTCTTTTCAATACAAAGAGGTATATTTAAGGTAAAAATTTATATGTGTTGGTTAAGGTTAAAATAAATCAGTGGCGCTACGACCTTTTTGGGTCTAAGGTATGCCGGTTTCCTCACGATGTTTACCTTCACCGTTCGAGCGAATGATAAATGTGCCCATAGAAAATAAGTCCATTGGTGCACAGCCGGGGATCGAATCTACGACCTCAAGGATGAGAGTCGCACGCCAAAGCCACTAGGCCAACACTGCTCTTTAAACAAACTTAATAAACAATATTAACCGTACAAGTACATTCTCTACTATCATAAAATCAAGTAAATCCGACGCGTATACTATAAATTCGAAAGTATGGATCGTTTTATTACGCTTTGATTATTTTCCATAATAAATTACTTATTGGGTCAATATTCCACACAAACTACTTAAATAACATAAAGTTCATTACTCCATATAATATTTCTATATCATAAGAGATGGGAACTTTAACATGTTAATTTACTTGTGCATTTTTACAATTCAATCATAAGTAGAATGTGTTTCTTAAAGAGTTGCACCAGTTGGTACACTGCCTCACATACGACATTTGATCTTAGATATCGTATGCAATTTTATTTTCACGGTGAAAACCGTGCCATAACGGGTATTCTATCATTTCTATCTGCGCGGCAGCCTTCAATTATCGTTCTGGTTTCATTTTCAATAATAATACTGTAGCATGCCAGCCACATACTTTCAAACAAACAGCTTGTATCCTCCACAATATTTAACTTTCAAATCATGTTTTTACAAATAACAGTATTAAGACGATGAATACTGGCAAATCAGCTCCTGAGAAAGGACATAAAGCCGTTTCAAATATTTATGGCTCGAAAGTTTTTATTTTGGTTTTGTGCTGTAATTATGTAAATTTTTCTAAAATAATAAAGGTAATTGCCAAATCACAACTCTTACCAATATTAATAATAAAAATAATATAATGCATGGCTCGTAGTTTAACAAAATTACAAATTCTTCACTTTTAGGTGAGTTATTAGCCACAAATACATTGTTAGTTTGATTTCGCAAGTTCTTGCAAACTTTAACACCTGGGTTCAAGATTTTTTTTACGATCAGCTTTATGGTTGGCCATTTGCCTGTACATAGACTATAACTACATTATGGTTAAATGGTACGAATCGTATTTTACATTCTCAAACCCATCACATTTACTGAATAAAGTAAAGTAGGTACACAAATAACATTTAATTAAGTGGCTTCCTCGTCCTTAACGATTTAAAATAATAAATGGACCTGTGTAGTCAACTCCAACAGGCAACAGCTAAAAAAGGGTAATCTGGGGTAATCCGCTGTTCTGGGAGATTTCCCATTTTTGGTTGAAGAGTTTGCCCACGCATTCGCATGCAAAAACCGCATCTATTAACTACCCGTTGAGCAAGACGACGCCCGTTAACTGGCCAGACAACCTCTCTCACAGCTATTAGTAGGAATAAAGGACCAGCATGCATATGCTTTAAATGCTCTCGCTCAAAATATAATATAGTAAAGTGGTTCAAGTGGTCAAGAAATGAAGATAAAGATAAAATTTTACCTTTGCTATTCAACTGTTTACCTTTATTTATATTTTCGTAAATTAAAACATCCTGACTTTAAAGCATACAGCCTGTTCAGATTTCATCATTTGAACATCACCTAACTGCTGACATGGATCACGTGTGTTCCAAATCATAGCAGCTGAGGTTGCGCGATACACTAACAGCTGACTATTTAAAATATAATTTCTACTGTTCGTTGTTAGCTTAAGGGGGTCTGTGATCTGTCGTTCATATAATATTTTTGTTTCTCGCCAAAACGCCCAGTTAATGCCTACAATCTGTAAACACGCTACACAGGTGGCGCTATTTCAAATGAAAAGTTGTAGTCTAGATTTCACATGCCTAGATAGCGTTTTCCACATTTCATCTTAACTTTTTAAATTTTATCCTTATATTTTCTATAACATACAATATAAACCAAATCAATTTATCGATAAAAAATATAAAAGTCGTTCCCAATCGGCCATTTAATTTACAAAAACGTGATTTGAACGCGTGTTTTTTGAGGGATATGTTCAAGTTTTTAGTAAGAGCTGTTGGAGGGTCCGTGGTTACAGCCGTAAGCGGTGTTGGCGAGATAGCCGCTCTAAGTACTCGCCACCAATATGTTTGTCGCGAATAAGCAATCATTACTATATAGACTTTAATGTTGTCATACACGAAAAAAGATTAAGCGAGACTTCGTTCTCAACACCTCGGTGGTAGCCGATTTGACCCTCTTTTGGACAAAAATCTTGAAGAAAACAATAAATAAGTAGCTGACACGCGAACTGAGTTTAGAAATATATATAATAATATATCTTTACTTAGCCTACCTTTAGTATTAAGTATTTTTCTCTCTATATTTTTATATAACATTCTTCAGAGTTCAAAGAATACATATTTAAGAAAAATATCGAATTGGTCCGCAATCCGAGAGTAGTGTTGGCCTAGTAGCTTTAGCGAGCGCCTCTCATCCATGAGGTCGTAGGGTCGATCTCCGTGCACTATTCGCTCGAACGGTGAAGGAAAACATCGTGAGGAAACCGGCTTGCCTTGGAAACAAAAAGTCAACCGCTTGTCTCAGTCACTGAAGGTTTATTACCTACTTGCCTATTAGATTGACAAATGACAATGGAACAGATTAAAAAATCGGAAACCTGAAAAAGGTTGTAGTGCCACTGATTTATTTTTTATATTCATCGAATTGGTCCAGCCATCTTAAAGTTTTGCGCTGATATATATAGTTACAATTAATTTATGATTTAACGAAATACAATTTATATACATGTATAAATATTAAGATTTCAAATAGAATATATTTAATTAGTCAAAGTATATGTATCATTGGTATTTACGCACTTTTGCCATCTTATAGGTAGTTGATTGATTCCTTAACCAAAAGCCATTCGGACGGGAACCAAATAACATATTTGAAGGCAATTTCGAATGCGCCACATCTGAGTTGAACTTTTACCTTGCAAGAAGTTATCCAAATTTCGAAAAAAAATGGTAATCTGTTGGAGGAGACCACGACCAAAGAGGAGATACTTGAGGTCGAAGGGGCCAGTGTGACAAAACGTCGATTTCATATGTAAGGACCTAATATATAATTTCTGACATTATTCTACATTAGAATATGCCATTATTCAAATATCCTGCCACAATCCTACAACAAGAAACGGTTCCAACCATGCCATCACAAATGCAGGCATTGTGACCGGCCCATTTCCCCTTTAACTTTTATTATTATAGTATAAGATCTCTTGCCCAAGGTACAAGAAACGCAAATGAGGATGACAATTTAAATGGTGGAAAGACCAGGTTAAGTAAACAGCATAGCAGAGTGGCACAGTGTGGACAGAATTGGCGTCATTTGGAAATGATAGTAAGTAAACTACATAAATAATTATGTTTAGTACCAATTCTTAAAAAGCCTAGCCATTGCAAGCGAGCCTGACAATATGAGGGTCCATGGGCACTATAACTTAACATCAGGTGAGCTTCCTGCTTTGCGACCTGTTATATAAAAAAAGTATTTGGGTGGGGCAATTGAAATTTATGAGACCTCCTTCAGACCTCCTTACCAATAGTGATACCTGGCTTGCCGAAGTTGTGTCACCTACCTAAAAGACGACAGGATACTGAAAGTATCGAACTTGTCTACAAGTAGGTAAAAGCTTGATACAGGCCGTTCTCGCTGGATAAAGCTGAAGTACTGTTTATAGTTAGCTTAAGGTGGTCTGTGGTCCATAATATATTTTTGTTTCCCGCCAAAAGGCTCAGTTAATCCCTACATCGCCACCTGTGTAAGAACACAGGTGGCGCTTTTCCAAATGAAAAAAATTTTTGTTTAGATTTCACATATCTAGATAGCGTTTTCCACATTTTCCTCTTAACTTTATAAATAAATCCTTATATTTTCTATAACATTCAATATAAACCAAATCTATTTATTGATAAGAAATATAAAAATCGTTCCCAATCGGCCATTTAGTTTACAATAATGTGATTTGAACGCATGTTTTTCTGACGAATGTGTTCAAGTTTTTAGTTAAGTTTGTTGGAGGGTCCGTAGCTACAGCCTCGGCTGTATGCTATGGACCCTCCAAACCTCTTGCGGTGATGGCAAGATCTAGCCCGCTCTAAGTAAGACTTTTTTATGTTTTTTTTAAATTCTTATTTATTTTATAAGCGATACATCTAATGATTAAGGCGGCTTAAAAATATAAAAACGTTTATTAAAGTTTAAGTATTACTCTAACAGTTTACTAGTTAACGAGCATTTTTATAGTATTCAGATTCAATTAATCTATAATAAAACTTATAAACCTATCACTAAATTCGGCAGTGAACCCTGAACTTAATATTTGATGAAGAAAGAAGAGAAAGTCGCCAGTAGAACATCGAGTTTCCTCAAGGAAATCCAACCTAGCTTCTCGTTGATTTTACACTCGAGAACTAAATGTAGGAGGTCCTCTTCTCTCTCACATAGTGTGCAATTTGGGTCGTCTCTTTTTTTCATAATAAAATTAAACTAGTCAAGTGGCATGTGATAAGTACGGGTTCGGAAGCAAATAACTAAATCATTTCTATTGAGAACTCTTGAGTAAAACCAAGGCTCGCGAGGAGGTTCGTCCACAATGGTTCTGTACCAGATGCCTTTGTCTTGAAGGCATTCATTAAAATAAGATTTAAATTTCATAAAATTGTCATTTTTAATTCTCGGGGGATGTTCTGTTGAGCTTTGGATGCAAAAGAGGCCACAAACTCGTTAACCCTGACACCCACGTGTGAAGGAATCTATTGTAGACAAACTTCAACCCCGTTACGTATCAATTTATTGATAGACTTCAATGTTTTATAACAAGAAAAAGATTAAGCGAGACTTCGGTCTCAACACTGTGGTGGTAGCTGATTTGACCTTCTTTTGGACAAAAATCTTGAAGAAAACAATAAATAAGTATCTGTCTCCGCGAACTGCGTTTAGAAATATATATATATATATATATCTTTACTTAGCCTACCTTTAGTAGCTACATACTACCTAATATATAACATTTTAAAGGTTTTTAGGGTTTTCCAATTTTTCTCTGTATAAAAACAATATTCAGAGTTCAAAGAATAAATATTTAAGAAAAATATCGAATTGGTCCGTAATCCGAGAGCAGTGTTGGCCTAGTAGCTTCAGCGTGCACTATTCGCTCGAACGGTAAAGGAAAACATGTACATGAAATACGAAATATCGAATTGGTTGATTCTGTATACACACAGCATATATCATATTTCTCCTAAAATTGATAGATTTAATTATTAGATTAAACGAGATTAAGTTCATTTCCATTTTGATTATTCTTAAACGTTAATTTGTGTTTATAATCTATTGTTTATTTTTAATTTAAAAAAAAACCATGAAAACTATAATATTTAGGGAGTTTATTTTGAAATTAATTCAAAAATTAGGAAAAAAACGATTTATGATGCTAAAAAATAATCGTTTTTTTATGCAGACTGTATTATTGTATTTTTTGTGTCTTTTTATTAAAATTTATTTGAAAACTCTTGATTAGCAACATAAACCATTTATAGCAACTTGATAAAGAATTAGTATGCGTATACTAGTGTACACACGTAAGAAGTGAAACTTCTTTATGACCTTTGTTTTACGAAACATGATATAGATATATAGTCTAGTCGACTATATGCAGCTTTACAGAAATTGGTTAAATAAAGTTAACTTAGATAAAGTTTAAAAATAGTATGTATATTTCTGTCTCATTCTTTCTTGGCTTCATCCTACACATTTCTATATTTGTGTCTCTTACCTGTCGCTTTCTCACTCTCTCCCACGCCAAATCCTATTAATTTATGTGTCTGTCTCTTTTTAATGACATAACCGATGCTGTGGAACTTGAAAATTATATAAGGACTAGAATAGCGGAGAATAAGGCGAAGAAACAGCAAAGTCGGGTGGATAACGAAATGGCAGCAAATTACGGTTAGTTTCATTTTGATAAACTTGACAAGACGTCAGTAGTATTAAATGTGTCTTCTGTCTGATTTATTTATATTATTCCTTACCCAATTTTTTTAGTCGTTTACTTAGAAACGTATCTTAGACCTCGCTCGCACTGCATAACTTTTTACATTTGATTTTCATTCTTATTTACGTATTAGAACTTGCTTCTTGCTACTTCCGACTCGTCCATAAATATTATGAGGATATTTCCGGAGTAGTTTTCGCCCGGGCCCGGCGAAAGACGCTAAGACCTAGATTTAAGCAAATAAAGTCACTATTTAGGAAAGATTATTAGGAGATTTCACACTGCCCTGCTGCCTAGCTTTTCAGATCTGCCTGATCGCGTGCCCAATAGGTTACTATATATATTAAAAAAACTAGTACAGTCAAGCCTGGATAAGCGAGAGTTGAAGGGAGCACAATCTCACTCTCGCTTATGACGTACGCAGCGATTTAAAGTCGCAGCAAGTACGAATGTAGTAAATATTATGTAATATGATAAAATTACGTGCATAATGTGCACAAACATATATTATGTAAATATAGGTATATTTTATTTAATCTAGATCTTATTTAAAAAGTTAAGAATGAGCCATAAAATAACAGATGTTAAAATTGTACTTTTTTGTCATTAATTGTTACTGTATCTGTGTATCTGTTACGCATGTATGTATTTTTATGGTAGCTAGAGTTCCTCCTAAATAATATCTATATATATAATAAAACTAAGTCGATAAAATGTGCGTGCCGATAAAACTTAAAAAGGAGTCCCGACACGATAACGGGACTTATGTGGTGTGATAGCCCTTTATCTCCCCTCGAACAAGAAAGTTCCCGTTTTAATCTAAAGGGCATGTTTTTAAAGATATAAGGGACTTTCCGACCTTCAACTTGGAAATTAAGTGCAGTGGCGCCATATGTTATCGAATATTTGAACTTCGTTCAGGACAACGATTGTTTGGGTTGCATTTCCAAAAGCGTTGCGAGCAATTGTAGCTTGTGTAGTAGTGACACGACATTTAAAATTCCAATTTCAATTAAGTCTTAAATTTAATTTGTTGCTATAATAAAGTTATTAAATTTTGTGTATTTATACGTCATAAGCTAACTTATATTTTGGAGTTAAAGCGACATAATTTTAGTTATCCAAATTAGTTCTCAAAACATTAAAAAATTTAGGTTTTTAAATTTCGCGCTTTTACTACAAATGCTACCGCTATAGAACCTTTTATTATGGCGGACGATAATGACCAGAATACTCTAGAAGGTGTGAGAGAGAAAATATTTTCAAATTTTCTCGAATATTCTAGAGCCTAGCTCTCTGAATATATAAGAGCCCGGTGTCGCTCACCAGAGTTAGTTTAATTTGAACAGCGAAACGAGCGATTTCAAAACGAAATGAATAATAAAACAAGCTAAAATTATCATCTGGGATGAATGCACCACGGCCCATAAAAAAATTATAGAAGCCATGGACAGAACATTACAATTGCGAAAAAACTCTGAAATATTGGGAGGAGCTCTACTCATACTCTCAGGAGATTTTCGACAAACACTTCCAGTTATTCCCAAGTCAACATCAGCAGACGAGATCAATGCATGCTTGAAAAAATCACATCTCTGGCCACAAGTACAAATACTGCAATTAACAAAAAACATGAGAGTTGAATTATCAAGAGATGAAACAACAGCACATTTTGCTAAAATACTTTTACAAATCGGCGAAGGTACATATCCTACTGACCAAACGACCGGCCTCATTGAACTTAATAGTGATTTCTGTAATATAGCCACAACGAAGACGAACTAATCGACAAAATTTATCCAAATATTATTCAGAACTATACTAATGCAGAGTGGTTCTTTCAAAGAGCAATTTTGGCCACTAGAAATAATATTGTTGACGATATCAATTTTAATATTCTAAAGAAAATACCTGGTGAAGAGAAAATATATAAATCGATCGACACGATGATATCCATTGAAGAAAGTGTCAACTTCCCCACTGAATTTCTAAACTCTTTACAAGTACCAGGAATGCCATTACACTGCCTTCGTCTGAAAATTGTAACTCCAATCATACTACTCAGAAATCTCAACTCCCCAAAATTATGTAATGGAACTAGAATGATCGTAAAACAGCTATCGAATAATATCATTGAAGCTGAACTCATTTCTGGAAAGACCAAAGGACAGACAGTATTTATACCTAGAACACCTCTGATCTCTTCGGAATTGCCATTTCAATTTAAAAGACTGCAGTTTCCAATAAAATTAGCCTTTAGTTTTACAATTAACAAAGCGCAAGGACAAACTTTAAAATATTGTGGCATTAACCTCAAAGAACCCTGATTTTTTTTTACTTTTTACGTCATAG
Organism: Pieris melete; assembly: GCA_963693345.1. Classification (NCBI taxonomy): domain Eukaryota; kingdom Metazoa; phylum Arthropoda; class Insecta; order Lepidoptera; family Pieridae; genus Pieris; species Pieris melete. Next base: position 91,889 of record CAVNZK010000325.1, on the reverse strand, counting down.
TTTATTTTTTTATTTCGACTCTACCACGTCATCTCATATCAACTCCCGGGCGAAGCCGGGTTTTTAAGCTAGTAAATAAATAAAGCTCGACTGTCGCTTATAGAGGTATAAATAAGTAGCACTTTCATTTACTGAGCTCCGTGAGGGAAAAACGACTCTCTCTTACAGAGGTTTCTGTTTATCGCTAATAGAGGTTTTGGGAACTTAAAATGACGGGTTCCGGCACGTTCAGTGTACAGGCTAACATTTTCAATCACGATTTCATATAAAATTTATTTCGTCATAGGTACATTCAAGGATTTCACTTTTGGGTGATGCCAATTTCTGAGTTTCTTTTTTGTGTAAAACAGGTTCAAGCTCACCGATGTCCAGAGGTCTGGATATACATAGTTGCTCCCCTCACACTATAGAATGGATTTTTGTTTAGTTTTTTGTAATGTGATTTTTTTCTTTGATTAGTAATTGTTTTTTTTTGTAATGTTTGTTTTGTTTAATAATAGGTTATGATCTCTATATGTATGTTATGTTTGCCTTTAAGTGCTCGTCACATAAAAAATTGTATTTTGTGTTTGTTTTTACCAATGTGTCAGTGTGCCGAGAGTTGGCAAGCTTTTTCTCAATAAACAAAATACAGGTTTGAAATCCCGCAACACAAAAATGGGGTTTGGGTCAGAAACATTTCTGCATCTATTTTATTGATTTTTTATCCTACCGAAACGATTATTTCAACAGAAATTATAACTAGGACATAGTAGAAGGGAGATAGATTTGGTTTTGTTTCATCCTAGGGTTGAATGCCTTGGCGAACCACGATCTTAAAGGCGTGTGGAGAGCTGATGTATTTTTAGTGGATACGGTCTCGCTTCCCCACTGAGTATCAGAGGGCTTTGAGTGTAGACCCAGCCCCACAGACCCCGCGTCAAGCTCGACATTCATATCGCTTGCCTGCGCAAACGCATTTTCATCTCTTTAAAAAAAAACAATGGTTTACTATCAAACTGTAGAAACGACAAAACATAGTTCAGTTATTTGCAAGAAAACTGCTGCTATCTTCTAGATAGATAGATCTGCTAGATAATGATGCTGAAAACGGTCGTATATAGAAAAACTCAAGAACAAACAGACGCAACATATACATATAATATTAAACACATAATATACACAATATCGCTACTGTGAATTCACTCTGCGAACATATAAATATGTCGATAGTGTCAGAGACAGCATTCAGTAGGCGCAACGTTTTTGATACTTGTTTTCTCCTAATTACTAATCAACTGCACTTATCACTAATCAAAGTGAATACAGGCCTTAAGACATACTCACACTGAAGACACGATAAGTAAAAGAGACTGTCCTATAAAGACATTATGCAATAAATAACGTAACTAAAGAATAGATTCATTCTTAAAAATAACTAAAATATGTATTTAAATCATTAATTTCGTATTATTTCAAGGTTATAAGTTTGTTGTTTGGTGTGTTACTAGAAACTGAAGCTAAAACTTGATTACCGTGACGTTTCGAGTGATAGTGGTCAGCGAGAACTGAAATACGACACTTTATATTAAATACCTCATTACTGAACGAATGTTCACGCGGTGAAAAAATAACTGTGCGATAATTTTTTGTCATAACTGTGCGATAAAGCAATTACAGGAAGTTTGAAGGCGGCAACTTCGTAAATTGTTTGGTGTACGTCGCCCCAAACTTTTTGCAGTGGAATATAAATTTGTTTTTGTTTTAAAATAACTCAATTCCACAACGTTGTGTTATTTTTAATTAGCAATTTGTGGTCTGAATTTTTTTGTTCATGAATTTATGTTTTTAAAATGTGTTTTTGTTTAGAATTGTTATATTCGGGGTTTTAGAATAAGAATAAATTTAGAATACTAAACGACCATTTTGATTTTTTTTTAAACTTTGAAGCTATAGTTAAATTTTGCTCTCTTCTACTAACAACTATTAACTATGTTTTATGTTTGTGCTTAAATGTGTATTGGCACTCTTTTTGACTTATATGTATGTGTGACTTATGTGTAATTATGTAAATATTATTGTTAGAAACACTAATAGAAAATTACTAAGTAATTGCATTACCAAAATCTTATATACATTTTACAATCTTCAAACAAGTCGACCTCTTTCTTAGAATAACTTGAAATAAATCCTAAAAGAAAAATATAGCAAATGGTTATTAAGTTGACGCTCAATCGCCAGATTATTATCTAGATATAGCTTCAATAAACAGATATTGGTGATTCATAAAAACAGTGATACAATCTCCACTGTCATCCCATATCTGAGGTCTGATACGATCAAATGGGCCAAGATGTTGCCGGGACAACTATTTCCCGCGTGATGCGTGATATTCTGAGTATATGATTTCTTTTTTAATATAAAATTACGTGAAATAAACAATTGCGAATCGCGAATTGCAGTCACCGTGTTGTGTTGGATTTAGATTTGAGAATTAATATAAATTTGGAAGCATATAGTTTTTTACTGACGTTCATAAGTGTTAAGTTATGAATAATGTTTTGACTTTGTGATTTATTTATATTGCAGAGATATTTTCATAGTTTAGTACACAGAATATTTGACCTTGATTGACTACTAATCAGGCTTTTACTATCACATTGATGCCATCACGCTAAAGGCAACTGTGCTTAGGACACCTCATGTAGGATCGTTAATTGAACTGAGTGAGAAAGATGTCTAATCAGTGTCTCTATATGTTAGGGAAACGGTGACTTGATATTGCGACGATCGCGTATACGTAAATTAAAAAACGTTATTAGTCCGGTCAATTTAGACATCCAAGGTTACAATAATTCGCACTTGGCTGAATATTGGTAGGATTGCTCAATACACTATTATAAAGGAAATGTGAAAAGTCCTCATCGATCCGGCACGTGCAAAAAAATTTACACCGGGTCAAAGATCACAAAAATGGGTTTTTCGCGATTTTCAGCAAAATGCTAAGTTTTATCATAAAATTAGTTTAGACAAAAATTGTAGATCAGATAATTATCTATAAAAAATGTTGTAATACTTTTTTCCTAAGAGCCACCGTTTTTGAGATATAACGATTCAAAAAGTTGAAAGAGTTGTAATCGTCATAACGTCACGGCACCTTTGGTAGTGTACTTAGCGCTTTTTTTTTTAATGTGGTTTCCCCAGTAGGCCTATTCCACTGATCTTTTATGATTCTGTTTAATTTGAAACTATTGAATACCTGTAAAAAGTATTACGACATTTTTTATAGATAATTATCTGATCTACAATTTTTGTGTAACTAATTTTATGATAAAACTTAGTATTTTAGTGAAAATCGCGAAAAACCCATTTTTGTGATCTTTGACCCGGAGTAAATTTTTTTGCACGTGCCGGATCGATGAGGACTTTTCACATTTCCTTTATAATAGTGTATTGAGCAATCCTACCAATATTCAGCCAAGTGCGAATTATTGTAACCTTACCCCTATTTTTTAGTCTAATTTGACCGGATTATATTTATTGAACAAATATATTTTTACAATCATGATGAATTTATTGTATTAGACTTTCAATATATAAAGCAAATAGTGTCGTCAGTCTCCAAGTTAGGAAGTTAGGGTTTCGGTCATTTTAAACATGAAACTATAAAAATAGCTTTTTCAACTCCACTCAGCCGAAATCTTAGCAATTAGTGGTAGTGGGTACTTTGCATGCTACAAAGTCTAAGAGAAAAACTCAGTTACAGGAAATTCAGCAGGTTTTGATAAAGCTTACCAAACTCGTGCCTTGCGTCGCGGTAACTGCATTTAGTACTTTGTGATAAAATAGTTTTAGTACAAAAATTTACCACGGAAACGACAATGTATGTACAATGCAATGTTTTTAAAATAGAGTAACGTTATAGCTTTAATTCAAAGTTTTAGTGTCACAGGAATGAGGTTAGTAAGTCAAATTTTAGCATGACTTTAACTTTAAATTAGGGTTATAAAAGCTTTCGCATTCCTGCTTCCAGAATTTTCTTGGAGACTTCCTATAATAATATTCTTAATATTTTTGTGTCCAAGACTACCATAAATATGAAGCGTTTACATGAAAAATAAAAATAAAATATGTTATTATGGAATATAAGATACAGGTATCAATTATTCCACGTCATTAAATTTGAATCGGTAGACATCCCTACTCATCGGCAAAGGAGACAGAGGGTGTAGGCCGAGAGAAACAGCCAGCGTAAAAAACTATCTGTACTCTTTTAAAACAGCAAATCATCAAACAACACTTATTTTAAAACAATTATCGCAAATTAATTAGAAGTAGCCTATCTAACACTAGTCCCAGGCCCTTTTATCAACTAGATAATCATTATTGATTACCATAGATTGACCAGGTAGATCTACCTGGTTAAACCTAGGTGAATGACAGGTCACCGTGATTTTTGGTTGTCAGATATGAAGTTTTACTTTACTATAAGACGCAAGCGTCAATATGAATCACACGCATAATTACTAATATCAATATAAAACTTCGTCGAGGTGATTACGAAATTGCTGTCTACCTTTCAACTTTGGTATTAGTAAGATATAATTTTGATGAAAATGAGCGAGTATTATAGAAATAAGTATGTCATCATTCACAATACTGAATTTTATTAAAAACATTTAAAATGAGTCCAATGAGTTCCATTTATAGTACAATGTCAATAAAATTTATTAAAACGCATTGTACCGCACGTACTATTAACAAGAATATTTTTTAATATTTTTCAATGAGATTAAATGAAATTAACTGATGTAGTTCTTCTACATCAGTTAATTTCATGAAATATTTGTATAGAGATGCGTTGCGTTATATAATCGTAATAGAAATGTAAAATAAGATCTTTTTAGTGTTTCGTATGCAAAATACTTTTACTTCAATAAATAAAATACGCAATCAATATAATATTGAGTTTTCTATGACGACAGACTGTGCCTTCAACATGGACAAAATATTTCAACGCTGTAAATCGAGAGAACGTGAAGGTCAATCAACCATTTGTCATATAAATCTTCCACACTTAAGACGGCTCTAGCTATCCTGACTGCTAAATCTATAGTGTTTATAGGTAGTACATCGTTTCGCATATCTCAAGTGAACGGTGAGTAAGGAAAATTGTACTGTTTTCATGTCCGGGTAATATATTAATAACTATTGATACAATATTTTCAGAGTAAATTAAAATTGTTGACAGGTGTAACTAAACCACTGTCAAAACCTCTCTACTATACGCCAGATACATGCACAAATCTCTATAAATATACTATCTGATTACTAAGTGATTGTTATAATTTGTGACAAATAGATAATTAGCCACTTATGTTATAAAAAGGAGACCGTGCTAGACCGCATAATGGTTTTAATATTCGCATTGTATTTTATTTATTTATATTTATTTATTACAGAAATATATACATTACTTTCAGGCTATGCTAATACGATAATTTCGAGAAAAATAAAATAAAATATATAACTGTAAAATATAATAAAATGTACTACTGTGAATTCACTCTGCGAACATATTAATATGTCCATTTTTATAAGTAAGTCTTTATTCAGCGCAATATAGACTTACTAATAAAAAACTTAAGACTAAGTTAAAAATTAATATAACTTTTCCAAAACTCGCGTGGCTGGAGATACTCTTGATAGTATCAGTATAGAAAAATACTAAAGCTGCCAAACATCATAAAAAGATTAAAAAAGTTAAGGAAACAACCGAGGGAAAATAAACAATGTTTTCATTACAATAATGAGTAGTACAAAAGGATAGGAAAGTAGAATCATTTTGCGACTGGAATACAAATAATTGTGGCAATAAAGATTGTCATCTGATTCAATGTCTAAATCTTGGTCTATCAAAACCACAGAGCGGTTGAAAAGCCTTTTCGAAGCCTCATACATAATTGATAAGTCTAATAAAGATTTTGCCCTACATAAGGCTGAGTAGAAGTGAGTTTTAATATACCGTTTAGATAGAGACCTCGATACTTTTCAGTATATTTTGATGAAAATCTTGTTTCTATAGTATTTTTTGGTTAAACGTGAAATATGTACAGATTTTCTGGAAAATAAATTTATTTTTCTAGGGTTATTTATTTTATATTAAGATACTTATTTTGCAATAAAATGTTGAATGTTCATCGTTGTGAATACGGTTTGAAGAAGTTTATTTAAGAGAAACACATTATATAAGCATTATACATACAATAACCACAAAAAATAACTTATATTATAAGGTCTCCCATCCTGTAGCTGGACGAGTCAAGTGCAGACTAACCTCGTAGATCTATCGATCCGCGCAACACTTGACTTTCTCGCCCGTAGACCGCCACTTAGCTACAAGCTATTTGCAGCTGCTACGTACTAAACGTCATTCATTCTAAAAGTAATCACTTTTTGTACGAAATTAAACTCTATGATATATACGTAGGGGTTATTATGTGCACATGTAGTGACAGAATACATCATTAAAAAAATTATGATATAAAAAGTTCAACAAAATGCCGAAAGGAAATGGATTATTTATGTACGTACATGTATGGCCAGGTTAAGTTCTAGTAATAATAATAATAAAATAATAATGACACCTACTACTATATAAATATTAATAGTATATAATAAAATAAACTTTTGTAACTTATCTAATTGTAGTTAAAAATGTTATTAAAGGAATTATTAAATCAAGGATAATTAGAATATTTTTACAAAAGCGTTTAAATAAAATATATTGTGGCGAATGATGAGCGTTATCGAATTTTTGAAATTGTTAAAATTATTAATTTCCCGAAGTTTTGCATGCTTTTCAGTCCATAGAGACTAACATAGCAACCCGTGTCCTATTTCATGAATGGAAATGTCAGAAGGGCTAATCCTGTTCTCAAGTAATACAATTTAGACTCCATTACATACACTTCGTATGGTATAAAACTATTAATTAATATCGGTATATAAAAACTTCAAGATTAAAAAAAGGAATATCTAAATGTACCTTTACTTTGACGACTCATTGGTCTAGTGGTTAGTACCCCTGACTGCGAATCCATGGTTCCCGGGTTCGATCCCCGGCTGAGACGAACATCGATGTGATGAGCATTTGGTGGTGTGCTTAGGTCTTGGGTGTTTAATTATGTATTTATATGTCTATCTATCTATAATATGTATGTATATCGGAAGAAAAACAAAAAAAAAACTACCAATTCCCAAATCAAGAGTGTGAAAAGAACGAGAACTGGCAAGAAACTCTCCGCTACTCTTTTCAATCACCAAGTTTTGATGTACAAGGAAATTTCCTTAATATAATGCAAGCATTACGCCATGCTTCACTTGACATATTGAAACAAAATGTCATAATAATAAATCAACAAACGCTTGGATTCAGCCTTAAACATGAAGTATTAACTATTTCGTTCCATCATAGTTAAAAGTTAAAAATACATAGAGTATTAAGCTGAGAAATAGATATTACGGGTTTATTTAAACAAAGGGTTGATTTCCAAAACCTCGCAACAATTGGCCTTTGTGCACAGTTTCCGGGGTATGTATGGAGTTTCCTTTTGTCCATATTACTGAAAGGAAATTGATTTTTTAATCTAAAATAATGTTTGGTTTTGGACAAGGGTTTTATCATTGGCAAATAATTTGAGATTACTCAGAATTTACTTTGTGTTATAAGCTATTACATATTAGGGATTTTATTTCGTAAATATCTTTATAATGGACTCATATTTATATATTATACTGATTTCTACTTGGTATTATTATTATTTATTTTATTTTATTAGAGGCGCAAACTAGCTGCTGTGGTCTCTGGCAGAATGACCAGCGCTGTGGAACTTTTTGCTCCTCAGCATAATGCTGAGCCAGGGCCAATTACAACCACAGTACACACACATTGCACACTGGAAGCGAACCGAATGGCAAAAGGGACTTTTTAATTTTTATTGTTTTTGATGTCTTATTTTATTTTTTTCTTTAAGTGTATTGTTATTTTATGTGTTTATGTGTGTGTTTTCGTTTGTAATAAATGTTATGTCTATGTCTTATGTCTATGTCTTATGTCTATGTCTTATGTCTATGTCTTATGTCTATGTCTTATGTCTATGTCTATGTCTTATGTCTATGTCTTATGTCTATGTCTTATGTCTATGTCTTATGTCTATGTCTTATGTCTATGTCTATATTAAATACATATTTAAAACTTGTATATAATTCGACTTCATTCGATAGATATTATGTTATCTCCATTCTAACATTTTACATTGAAACTACCGGCAAAAATAACCTAGCAAGCCTAAACTATATATTTACGCTCCAGTAGCACCACAGCATTTTTAGGTCTGGGGCTCATATTTCTGTATCTGTTTGCTGATCACTTGTCAAACTAATAGGCAAGAAGGTCAATCAACCACATGTGCTTGACACATTTCTGACAGTTGACATTTTGGATCTAAGGCAAGCCAGTTTTATCACGATATTTTCCTTCACCGTTCGAGCGAATGTTAAATACGCACTATAGACACAAAGTCTGCACATCCGGGGATAGAACCTACGGCTTCCAGTAGTTGCACACTGGAGACGCTAGGCCAACATGCTGCTGAGATACACCTATATGATCATCCATTTTATGGGGATTTAAATAATATTTTTAACTAGCTGGCCTGGCGAACATCGTACCGCCTAACAGTCGATTCTTTATTTTTTTAAAATACTTATTCTGCTTATATACTTATTCGGGACACCGGTCTAGCTTGTAAGATAAAATAAGAAAGTTGATAAGACAACAAATACTACATTATGTCAAAAAATAAAAATTTACCTTCCCGGAACCCCTCCACTAACATTTGAACTTTATGATATGGTATTAAAGTTCAAATTGACTTTTAAGTATTATTACGAAAATGTTGTATGGGAATATAGAAAAGTGTTGTTTTTAGACATTTTCACTCATTTTTTTAAATTTTTTTCTCCGTAAGAACCATCCTCGTACTTTAAGGAATATTTTATTAAAAAAATGAGACAAATCGGTCAAGCCGTTTTCATGTTATGTCGTGACAACGGAAAACGGGTTTCATTTTTATATATATAGATTATTGACCTGTTAAAGTTTTAACCTAGAACACTTTTTTTTATGGCTCTGACACGGTTTTGTGCCAGCGTCAAGTATAAGATTTTTATAATTCGCACTTGTAATTTGCCATCCTCGGCCTAGAACGTATTGCTACGTTCTAAACCTTCACAGTCTCCTTTCTAAGGTAGCATACTCACTGCTTGCCTTAAAAATTCGACCGTGCCCTCCATGTACAGTTTAAGCACTCGCCCGGTACCGTACAACCCTCCCAAAGGCCGAGAACAAATTTAAATTAAATTAAAACTTGCCCTCGAACCAGGAATCGAACCCGGTACCCCGGTCAACTAGCTGCCACTTAAGACCGCTAACCTAGAACTCTTAAATATTTCTATCAGGTCACCTAAACAAGTCAAGCATTAAAATTGGCCAATGACAACTATACTACGTAAATGTACCGTACAAAAGACGATAAACATATGTCAGTTCCGCTAACCCAATTGCCCCTGAATGATATGGTTTGTGAATACGATTTATTCAGTTAGTAAAGCTTCACAAAGACCACAGAATATCATTTAACCTGAAATCCACATATAATTTTAATACGTTACTATGGCTTGCAGCTAAGCTTTTTCAGGGAATCGTATCAAAGGCTAAACACGAGCTTGAAGATATTAAATCTCATAGAATAGTAATAAAACTTCTTTAACGAATATTAACTTTAATAAATTATATATTCGAATGCTTAATTTATATTCTAACTATTTATTAATATTTTGCTATTATAAAATAAATCAGTGGCGCTACAACCTCTTTAGGTCTGGGCCTCAGATTTCTGAATCTGTTTCATGATCATTTGTCAATCTAATTGGGAAGTAGGTGATTAGCCTCCACTTCCTGACACACGCTGTTGACTTTTTGGGTCTAAGACATGTCGGTTTCCTCACGATGTTTTCCTTCACCGTTCGAGCAAATATTAAATGCGCACATAGAAAGAACGTCCATTGGTGCACAGCCGTATCGAACCGACGATACCTCTCGGGTATGAGAGTAGCACGCTGAAGCTACTAGGCCAGCACTGCTTACATTTGAATATCCTTGATATCCCAATTTATCTCAGTTATCAGCACGTTTTAAAGCAGATATTAGCAAAGATCAAACAATAATGGTCTTATTTGTTTTTAGATAAGATAGAGTACACTTACAAGAATTTCCTTAAAATAAATTTCTCAACGTTCTTTACTCTACATATTTTACTAAATATTTTATTTTTCCACGTTCTTTTAAAACTTTGGAATGCTGTTAATGTAAATCAAGGTCGTCTTCTCAACATCAAGATGTTGGTGAAGATTTTTAAAGCTTTGTAACAAATATAGGTCCAGCCTTGCGATTCTGTAACTCACTTTTCGAACTCACACATCGGTTTAGTTGTTTTGTTTTTAGCGGTCCTCCTTATCAGAATGCCAAATCATAAAATGACTGCTTCACGACTGATTTGAGTGCGACCGCTGTGAAACCCGGTGTGTGAGTTCGAAAAGTGAGTTACAGAATCGCAAGGCAGTGCAGAGTGAAAAGTAAAGTATTTAGTGCTAGTGAACATTGTTATACATATATATATTATAGAAACTTTAAATATTAATATATATAAAAGAACTGTTTTAGCTTATTAAGCATATATATTTTATTATAGAATTACTAAACCATAAACTCTAAGAAAATTTTGTCAACATATTTTTCGCACGTATAAAAACCTTATGTGTGACTACATCAGTATTTACGTGATGCGTATAACAAATATAGAAAGACAAGCATAAAACATTCGTACCTATTTTCTTTACACGAAAACATTAGTTTCAATGTTTTTATTGCTGACTACAGAGACATAGACGGCATTTTAATAATCCTATACCTCGTCTAGTTCATAGCATACAGCTTCAGCAGCATACAGCTTAGCACGGATTGCTCCCTTAAGCTATATAATATAGCTTATTGAGCTGGGTCAATTCTCAGCGTAACTCTTTTTTTCGGGCTTTAGTAAAGTCTACAAATAAAAGTTGTATCAATAAAAAATATAATGGATAAAAAATGCACCATTTCCGATTATGACATCAAACGTGTGGACCCAACTAGGTCCCGAATAATTTAATTAATTTATTACAAAAGTTAACAAAGGTTAATAATGGTGAGATTGAAATATAAACTATATAGAAATAATTAGCTTCTATAAGGTAAAAACCGCCTTCGTGATAACTAGATTATAATCCACCACGGGTTTGATCTGTCCATAAATATTTGTTTCGATGAACAGAACGATTCATTTGCCTTACAATACATGACTTACAGATACTTAACAAATGAGCGCTTGCGGCAATTAAATAATACTATCTATATGTAGCCAACAATATACCTGAACAAAAGTGAAGGTATTAAAATAGCTGATTGAATTAGGCAGCGACGCGCGCGATATCGCAAGCAAGCAACCTCTTATATGAAAGTCATATTCCTAAGTATCGCACCAAGTGGTTTTGCGTAACATACTTTTTAAAAGCTCTCTAGTATATCAGTCAAATTCAGTTAAACATTCGCTTACCGTAAACCTTTACTTAATTTTTAACTCAACTTTAGTAGAGTAACTTGCGTAGGTTACGCAATATGTAATTAACTTTTATGCCACTATATAAAACAACATTTATTTACGTTTTTATTGTTCGTGAATGAAGGCTGAAGAGCTTTCGCTGCGTCATCACGAACCTGCCCTCTGTCTTTTGTATTTTATAATCTTTCTTTAGTACAAACTTATATGATTACGAGCTGTAAGATGGTTGTGGATTAAATAAAACAAAGTCATAACTGTTTAATATAATTACTGGCTTATTCACTTTTTCTTCGGCAAGAACAAAGATAACGATGTTATACCTGAAAAAAACTGCAACGTCAGAATTTTGTAAAAATATTAGCAAAAAGATTTGTATTAAATGTATTAATCATATTAAAAATCGACAATCAAATTTTGTTTCGTCAATGGGCGGCGATCGGCAGTCAATTTCCGATCTGTAGGTTGACTTCATAACCTTAATAATGTTACGTACCAATTAAGAGAGCAGCTAACGTAAAGAAGGGCACAACGCATCCCATACTGAGTAATATTGGAAACATGATATTCCCTACTAACGTTCCTGTACGACCAGACATCATTATAAAGCCAATCGCCAGCGATCTGTAATAGAAACTTATTAAAATAAACTTAAATACAAAAAAGAATGCGAATGATGGTTTAGACTAGGTTTCCCAACCTGTTTTTGTGCCATGCCCCTTAGCCTTTCTTATGCTCCCCTAAGTAACATACATAAATTTAATGGTTCACTTAAAAAACACAGTGGTTGCATGGAAGAGATCGCTCGAAAGCGATAAGGCCGCCAGTTGCTCTCCTTTTTATTTAATTATGTCAATTGTACTATATTGATGTATATGCAACGAAGTGGTAATGTAAATAATGTAAATAAATTAAACGTAAATTTAGGTTTTGGAAGAAATTACTAGAAAATTAAGTAATATTCCAAAACATATAATGATAAACGTCGAGTCCATTTTCTAATTGCCCGCCCAACGTAGGAAAACACTGGTTTAGATGAATTTTCTTAATACACTTTTTGTTTGAAACTGAAGGTTGTTTTGATGTTTTGATTTGATTTCGTTTAGCTACATTTTTTATGGTACGACATTTCCTGTTCGATTTTAGTTATTTTTGTCCGAAATAAAAATCGTATCGAATCAAAAAATATATGTTTTATATAAAATTATAAACTTAGATCTACACATCATATTTAATTCAATATAGTGCCAAAAAAGTATAACCAAGTTTTTTAAATATGTATTTGAAAAGCAATAAATAAAAACCATAATTAAGAAATAGTTATTTCATACTAATAATTCAATTGCAAAACTTAATAAGATATTTTCATAACTAAACGAACGACAAATAAAGCACACCATTACTTACAGACAACGTATAAACAATATTAAATAGCGCATCTAATTCGTCATCGTAAGTTTGAAGCTTAGTCAATTTTCATCAATTTTCATGTACTGATGAAATTTGTGCAGAATGTTTGTATATAATTATGAAACTCACCTGCCACTCGTTGGAAAATACTCCAACACCATAGTCTGTGTCAGACTTATCATTGCTCTCGCACTAGACACGACAGTGGACAAAGATACTAACTCAGTTTTTGACATTGCCCATCGCAACGCCAAAGTACACCCCACACATATCAAGCCGCAAATTACAAGAAGATTCTTCTTTCCAACATGTTTGACTAAAATACTCGTTATGATGTTAGGAAGTAGGCTGACTATACCTATTACAACTGCGTTTATATAGGTTTCAGTGCCACTTCGTACCTGAAAATAAGATATATAATATATGTATATAATATATATGTCAGAGCAATGGCGCTGGTATCAGCTGCCATTGTCATTATAATTTAATAACATCAAAGTCAAATTAGTTCAAAACCGTTAGATGGTTTATTTTATTTGTCAATATTAATAGATCAACAATTATTAATCTACTATTTGATATTGACAACAGCAGATTTATTTAATTCACGTCAGGAGACGAAGTTTAAATTTCTATGATTAAGACCGTTTACGTAAATGTCTACTAACCAAAGCTTTTTTGAAGCAATATCAATTAAATATTCGTGTTTGTGTAAGGACTTATCCATGCATTTGCGGGGTGAGGTCATGACCCTATTCGGATTCACCCATGTGTATTAAAATAAAAAAAATATTTAAATGCCTAATATCGAGGATGGCTGTCATTATTAATAGTAAGAGATTTAATTAGAGAACTAATTGAAGCGGTTGATGTTCAATTGATCACTAAACAAAACATTAATTTGATTAAAAATTTTATTGTAACATTGTTGTATACTCGTAGGTGTACACTGAATGGTTTTTAAAACCAAGTAAGAGATAGAGAATAATAAAATACATCATAATTATTAACTATAAATGTATACATTTCTTTGAATAAATCCTATGAACATCTCTCTTCGTTGTTAATTCATTCTCAGAAGCTATATGTTAAGAAATAAGCAAGGTGCTCCAATCTAGCTGAGTGGTTTGTTGCCTAGTTACTATTGATTAACTATACGTTGTAACACAATTTACTAATAATCACACGAGTTGGAGTCTTAACGTTGGAGTTTTTCTTTTTATAATAATCGGCTTTTTGACTTTAAGTATTTCATATCTTTAAGCAATTTAAAAAAAAATTATTTTAAAATTTAAAAAGCTAAAGTATATATTTTGAATCACTAATATTACACCAGACTATTACGAAAACAGACCTTTTATAGCCAACTTGAAAGCCGTATCAGGCCTAATCGTGTGGTGTTTTGTGTATGTATAACTTCTTTAGTTGTAAATACAAATAAGGCCCATAGAAGATTTTAAATACACAATCGCTACGATATTTGTGCCGCGACACGTCGATTAATTCCAAATACATGTTTTTTTAATGTTTTGTTACTGTATCCACTAAAGTATATTTTATTTACTGGCTACGTAGATAAATAAAATTGTGTTAATTATTCATCGCATGTAATTTAAATACACAAAGCCATATTTATCATTTCTTGCTTTTAATTTAATGATAAAATTCGGCAACCAAAAAAAAACAGATGTAAGATATAAAAACAGTTGTTATTAAATTAATCAAGTATGTGATACTCAAATTATCTCGTTACTAGTTTGAGCTAAATCGATACAAATTATTATAAGCTTAGAACTATTTGTATCAGATAATCTATATTTTAAGGGCTGGGCTGTATAACATGCTCACGCTTGGAATAGGATATCGTTATTAATATAATACGACTTATACAACAAATTTATATCGCACCAAAAACGTAAATTTACAAGTGTTTTGAATATATAAATGCTTATATTGTTGTTCTATATATAATAGGTGGGCATATATTTGGGTATTTATTTATAATTGAGAAATTCTATAGTTTATATAATGTCAATAGTCTGTATAATGATAATATTAAAACAAAACAGTTGCGCCTCAACTGCCTTAAGTATTTGTTTTCTATTAAGAAATAGGCAAGAGATCACCCTTCTGTGTCAAACATACGCAATCAATTGGGGTGTATGCTGGATTCCTCACGATTTTCCTTTTACGGTACGAGCAGTGATACGAAACAAAACACCCACGGAAGAACAGGCATCGATCCGTTTATTGCCCATAAGTATTTTTAGGTAGGCGAAGAACAACGCATTACTACATATACTTTATACGTGTAGTGATAAAGATATATCGGGAAAGCAGTTGAGACTAATGTGGGATCAAGATTATGCTAGCGGATAATGTTGGCAACTAAAAGCTTAAGTATAATAGATAAATAAGCGTCATTAAATATTAAGTTTACTAAGTATACTAGGTAATATAAATAATAAAAAATAACTAAAATCGGGAGTTTTTAAAACTAAAATTCTTGACTTTTGATATTGTCTAGGAATATTGTTTTTTTTACGTTTATGACATCAATTGTTTTCATTAAATAACAAAATTCTTAAAACCGTAATCAATACTTTACTAAAACTGAAGAAAAAAATTGGTTTCACTTTGCCACAAATTATCTATATTAATATCATAATATTATTTATTATTATATAATACAGATAAATAAATAATATATATTAAAAAATAATATATATGATTTATGAGCATATTTCAACAATTAAAAACGTCAAAGATATAAAAAAATACATACAGGCACACACTCAGCTACGCTAAACGTAGAGTTAGCTGCTCTCGCGCTAAGATCTCCAGTGTAAGTGTCCAGCATATCACACAAGTCTGCACCATCCCTTCTATAGTGTTCTACTATTGTTGAAAGTTGAGGAAACCATAGTCTTAAAACGTTATATCTGTAAAAAGTTAATTTAAAGCTGGAAAACTTCTGCAGTGATATTTTTTTAGAACTGAACGGAATGCTCAATGTCAGTACGTCATTCGTCGAGTGCTGTTCATAGCATGTTCTTTTAAAGGATCACTTTACAATGGAAATAATTCTAAGTAGCTGTTTTTAGTTAGAAGTTGATGGGAAAAATTACTTTACAGTAAGTACTTGTTAAATGTGAAGATTTTTTATTGGCGTACAAAGATTTTGAATTTAGTACATAATTTAGTTATTTAAACTGATTACAGTTTAATAACTAACATATTGTTTTTTAAACGACACTAACAATAGGAAAAATTTACTCTCATCATTTTTTCGCAACGCGCCAAAAGAAGTATAACTTCTAAAAACCTAAAATGTTGACTATAGCTAACTTCAGGATACGGTGTGCGCACGCATCGTAAAAATTTACTCTCGTCATTTTTTCCCAACGTGCCAAAATAAGTATAACTTCAAAAATATAATTATCTGTGAATTGTGACAATGGCAAAACTCGTAGTACCTAGTTAACTTGATGTAACACATGAAAAGCAAAATAGCCAAAATCGACTTTAATAAAGTCTTAAAAACATAGTAACATGTAATTTTCGGACAATTGAAATAGCAGTTTCTAATTTATGATGGTGATGACCATGCAAGAGGTTCAACTAGGAGGAGGAAAAACTTTCGCCAGTACATATATATATTAAATCTTATGATGAAAGATGATAGACAATTAGTAGTGCCTTTAAAGTCGAAATCGGTTTAGTAATTTTAAGTTTTTAATTTCAAAGTTTTAAATTTATTTTTGGAATTCCAAGCCTTCGTACTTACTGTTGCATAATAAAAAAGTTTATTATTTTAAATCTTATCTTATCTTATTCAGACAATAGACAATTAGTGCCTTTGAAGTTTAAGACGGTTTACTAATCTTGAGTTTGAAAATTGTAAGTTTTTAATTTAGTTTTGAAATTCTGAGAATTCGTACTTACTGTTGCATAGTAAAGAAGTTTATTGAACAAAAGAATAAAAGATAGAATAACAAGGGTTTCCGGAAAATAGGTTTAATGCTTTCAAAACCGGCAGATAGTTTGCTTTTCATACTCGCCTCCTCTGAGTTCTCAGAATAAAGCTTTGTTTTGTCTTTGAACAAATTGATATACTGAAAAAGGAAAATTAAATTGTATTACAGATTCTTAATTAAACTTTCAATTATTGTAATCGTTTCGTTATAAAATGCCATCAAAACTAACTAGTGTAAAAAACCAAGTCTCGCAACCCAGTACTGTAAGTTGATCCAAGTTGGTCAATTTATTCAGTCCCTACTTAGGGAAGTTTCTGTCTTAAGTTATTACATAATTAGTTACAACATCTTATAATTGCCATATCAATATTACAATAAAAACATTGATATCTACCGTGTCGCTTTTTTTCTCGGCTTGGCGGGCGCACTGCCGTGCCCCCATAGAATTATACAAGCACTATATTATTGCGTACACTGACATCTCATCATTCACTATAATATAAAACTCTAAGATTGTTATCCCAATTTAGCTAAATAAAATAAACATTCCATAATTATTTCTCTTAAATAGAAACTAGGACATAACAATTTCGATCATACCTTAAAACTATCAGCCGATTTTCCTGTATTTTCTTTATATACTTGAATCAAAACTGCACGTGCTTCCTCATATCGCTGTTGCGTGACAAAATATTTCGGACTTTCTGGCAGAAATGCGTATAGTATTGTCGCAAACAAGGCCCAAGTTGAAAATATTAGCAAGTACAAATTCCATATATGAAGCACTGAAAATGAATATTCTTGTTACTCTGTCAAGGAAGTTTGTCCAATTGTTTAAGCTAGAATCCGGGAGATATCGACAATCGGGCCCTTATCCATATGTCCATAACTGGTTCATAAATAACTATGACTTCATAACTTTCTTTAATAACCTAGATTTAATGAAAATTTCACTTAAAATTACCTAATTTTATAACACTGAATTTTATGATTGACGCAATAACTTTAACAAAATTCCATTATGTTAAGCAAGAACGAATATATACATTGTATATATATATATAATGAAAAAAAAATGTATTTCGATACAATTTGTAACGTCATAAAAGTGTAAGTTTCTTATGGAAGAGCTGGTAACCCTGACAAGTATTTTTACATAAAAAGTTCCCTAAACCTAACAATTGCATAACAATTTTACTTATAAGATATCATTTAATAGTTGAAATTAAACTTCAATGTAGCGTCGTTTTAAAAAAAACGTATTTAATGTAAATTTATATTATGACAGTAATATAGAGTAACTTTTTCTCTTTCAGGTAAGTGGTGACGCAAGGATTATACAATACAAAATGTAATGCTCACCAAAATATCCATTAAAAAATGTCATTGTCCAATCGAAGCTAAGTATGCCCCAGGACTTGAGAGCAACAACAACTTGTCCTAAGGCGACAAAAGATGATTGCACCAACATGACTCTATCTCTGTTTCCAGGGTGACAGAATTCTGATGTAAGGGCTAAAAGTGGACTGAATGACATTGCAAATCTGATAAAATATTATTCAAGTACTTTTTTAGAATCTCTGTATAAATATATAATTTATTAGAAACACTAACGCCCGAACCCAATAACCTATCTCAATCCATAATCCACAATCTGAGATTGTAATCTTAATCCAAATGTTGTAAAAGTGTGCCAATAACCAATCGACGGATTGTAATAGCAATCTGTCGATACACGCTATCCATGAGAGGTCGTATCGGTGTCTGTGGATAGACCTTTGTATGAAAATGACAGTTGATGAAAGCTCGATTTCAACAGTTAATTATTTTAATAGATTAACTTACACCAGTTTTTTAAATAATTAAAAAACTGTTTGTTATGATTTAAGCATACATATATGTATATTTTAATGTTATTTGTACGGTTTTATTTACTTTATTTGGCATTTTATCTGTCGCCAAAAATGGATTGTCTCCGTAGGGTTTGGTTATTGGGATGCAGATAGGAGATCGATCGACTGTCACGGTCTGATTATGGATTGATTATTGGGTTCGGGCGGTAGACATTGAGCACGCTGTGGCCTATAACTTGACGCCGGGTTTGATAACTGGCGAAATAATATCGTATATAGAGAAGTATATGTTGCGAAGAACTTAAAACAGAACTTAACAGAAAATAATGCGTTAGTATAAATTATTCGTTTAGTAAATGACGATTTAAACATACGTTTAAAATTACGTTCATAAAAAAATCTATACCTAATGCAAATCACTTGTCAATACAGACACTGAATTCATTAAAATGAAATAAAAACATAGGTTAGGTACTTATATTATAACTACATACAGATACAGTCTACATAATAACATTATTTTATTGAACAATGTTATTTTTTTATCATTTTATTACTAATGGAGAAGACTGAAAAGGACAAAACCATTTGAACTAGTGAATTAGTGTTAGTGCACGTTAGTATTAAGTGCTAAACAGCGAGTGAAAAAAATAGAACAGAAGAACAGAGTGTCTTTCCTTTAATAGAGACTGTAAGTAGTGTTATTTGACACTTTCTTATGTTAAAAATCCTTTTGAAGTAAATTAGGTTAGAGTTAAATTACTTATTAGTCTAGACTAGATCGTAATCTTCCATGATGTCTTATAATAATAAATAAATAAACCTTGAGCTTATATTAAAAATATACAAAAATGAGATACTTGCAAAAATCCTTCAAAAAATTTTGACGTTATCAAAATTTCATAGGTCTGACTGAGGCCGGAAGTAATTGAGAATATAAATAGACCCCCGAAGCCTTATAATAGAAACTTCTTGCGTCCAAATGTGTCCGTAAGGAAGCCCGCTACTACACATGACGCTATCATGCCTAAAACATATGTTATGTAAAGTATTTTTTATTGAGTTTATTTAAAACCTTTTTAGCATTTGTAGCTATTTTATTTATTACAGTTACAGTTTGATTAGTTTTAAATTCATAATAGTATAAGATCCCGCTATACAACGACCTTCACCGAGATGCTTATTTAATGAAACTTATTTTATATTTAATTTAATATGTCAATAAATTTAATCCATATGGGTTGCCTAGCAAATTTCAGTCCAGACTATGTTTAATTGGACTGTTCTTTAATATATAACAATTATTAAAATTATTTATGATGGAATTCACATCACAAGTGTACTCCAATTTTAGAGTTATTTATTCGTAGCCTCTAAACTAATGAAAAAGTCTAGAACCAACAAGAACGAAGTCCAAACACCATACAGCAAAAACATCCCCCAAAGACCGTATACTTAAACTCAATAATTTCATCCAACATTAGAGTATTTTATCTTTTCTATTTCTTTCAAGCCGGATAATTTGATTTGTCACTTTCTTTCTTCCAAAATGAAATTTATTTTCGCTTTATATTGCTGACGCTAAGGCGCGTGTGGATGGGGACAGATACTTTTCCTACCGAATGGCGTTTCTCAAGCAAATAGAGAATATAGATGAGATTGATTTACAAAGCCTCGTTAAATTAAAACATTTTAACTCAAGAAATCGTTCTGATCTTTCTATCAAATTGTATTAGCATTGTTGTGGAATGGGACATAATAGTGTACCAAAACCTATTTAGATTTTATAAAAAGGTACCTACTCAAAATAGGTTTTACTGCAATAAAAGAAAATAAATTTATCAATCCGCTAAGTTTGTTCAATCCATTGTTTTTATGAGAATGAATATTAAAATATATTATTTCAATATTTTTTCTTGTTCAGTTGATTTTAGCTCAACTCGCCGATTTTAACGGTAGTGCAACATGCAATAAAATCTGATTAAGTTGTAGTATAATTAGACGACTTAATCAAAATTAGCTTAGAATCACTTCTTAATATGCAGCTGAACGAGCAATCTTGGACCCAAGCTTCCCTACCCATCCGTTATGGTGGTTTAGGGATTCGCAAAATTTCCAGTGTCGCTTTGCCAGCCTTTCTATCTTCTGTCCATAGTTCAGCAAATCTCATAAGTAAAATTTTAAGGGCTTCCCCTTCAAACTTTGAGATTGCTGGCTTGGAAGAAGCTAGAAACGCTTTCTTAATTGCATGCCCAGGTCAAAATTTTCCATTATCTCTAAATTCACAGAGGAGCTGGGATGACATACACTGCAAACTGACTTTTGACGATCTTTTGAGTTGTAGTACAGGTTCGGCGCGTGCTAGGCTTTTGGCCGTGGGTACGCATGAGGCCGGCTACTGGCTTCACGCTTACCCATCGTCAAATACAGGAACTTTTCTTGAGCCTGACACGCTTCGAATCGCAACCTGTCTACGGCTTGGGGTTCCGGTCTGCGCTCCTCATATATGTCCCTGTGGCAGTGATGTCGACAAGTTAGGACATCACGGCCTGTCATGCCAAAAAAGTGCAGGCCGCTTCTCGAGACATGCCGCACTTAACGATATCATACGCCGTTCCCTTGCCACCGTCAACGTGCCAAGTCTACTTGAGCCGAGTGGTATTGCAAGGGACGATGGCAAGAGACCGGACGGTATGAGCTTGATTCCATGGAAGATGGGTCGGGTACTGGTATGGGATGCAACCTGTTCAGACACGCTGGCCCCTTCCCATCTACATGGAACCAACTACAGAGCTGGTGCGGCTTGTGAAGCGGCTGAAAAAAATAAAGCATGCAAATACAGGGGTCTGGGCTCAGAATATGATTTTGTCCCATTCGGTGTCGAGACCCTTGGTCCGTGGGGTCCTAGCGCTTTAAGGCTTTTTAAAGAAATTTCAAAAAGGTTAGTCGACATCACAGGAGACCGAAGATCTGGCAGCTACCTCGGACAAAGAATTAGTCTAGCAATTCAAAGGGGGAACGCTGCCAGTATCTTCGGAACCTTGCCTAAAGGGACTCCTTTTAATGATATATTTTAGTTTAAGTTAAGTTAAGTTATTTATTTCAATGTATATTATTTTATTATTAGTTCTATGTGTCTATAGTTACTACCAAATTGTTACTTTAGATTTAGATGTGTTGTTATTGAATAGTAATTAAAATAATCGATATAAGTTTAACTTCCTATTTCGGACTTCATTTAAAAATTATGATTTACGTGCGTCTCGGTAGCCTTGCTATTGCCTTTTCAGTGTTGTTCTTTCAACTCGTGTTGGTGATATGCCTTGCGATTCTGTAACATGATTTAGCATTCTGATAAGGTCCCTCCTTGTAGTTTATTGTTGATTAGAATGCCAAATTGTACAATGACTGCTTTACGACTGATTTGAGCGCGACCGCCGCTGTGAAAACCGCTGTGTGAGTTCGAAAAGTGAGTTACAGAATCGCAGGGCTGTATAACCAGTTTCAAACAGTAATTTAAAAAAAAAACAGGAAAATTAACAAAATAAGCAATATTTTCTTGTTTCTTGATTTAATATGAAGAATCGATCGCACTTAGTCTTAACTCTGAATCATATATCCTGGTTTTGTAACTGGTTCTCTCACTATACGAACAGGTACAACTATAGGTATTGCTAAAACCCTCATTATTAACGATAATTTATTAGAAAATTGAAGATTATTGAAGTAAAAATGTGACTTACTAGCTTATAGTAAGTATTACATATATAGACACGTTGATAAAACAAAAACTTTGCGATTACATTGAGTGGCCGATAGTTTATATAGTTATTTATAGTCTCGTCTGTTTCGCCCTTTTTGCGATCCCAAAGATATAGAAGAAAAAAAACTTTATTATACATATAAAGAAATAATTATATTGATTAGATTCTTTGGGTTATTAACTACCTATGATTATTATGTGTTAATTGATTTTTTTAGCCTGAGGAAAATACGCTAGTTTTGGCTTGTCATTTAAATTTTACTTCGAACATTGTTTTCTTAGAACATTTTGTATAAATAGGATAAAGTGATTCTTTTCAAGTAAAATAGTAAATTCTTAATGTTGCTTCTTAAAATAGATATTTCAGCAACACATTTGAGTTTTATTTATCATACACATAATACAAAAGTATGTATAAAGATAAAGTGCACTAGCCTCGCTAGGATTCCCTATTTCGTAGGCAGCTAGCTATTTTCTTCCATTTGACATATTAATGATTTTGAGTACTTGACTTAATAAATACTATATAATCTATATAATACTGTCTATCTATAAATTGTACAATTACGAAGTGTGATTATTAAGAAGTTCAGTGAAAAACTGTCTTACAATTCGATTGGATGTAAAGAAACTATTTTTATTTTCGCTTAAGCTAAAGTGACCCTTAAATCTTAATGTACAACTTCAAGCTCAGCCGTAAGTACTTGTATTGACGGAGGTTAGGAAATGGCTGAAGGGCTGTATCGTGGAGGCCGGTCAATCTTACGATTGGCACTTTTTTGGTCCCATGCCAAATAGGCTTGAATTTAGGACGTGTTTTTGTCAATGTAAAACAAAAAATAACGAATTTCTGGAATCGGGACAGGCTAATAAGGAAAGTAATTCTA
Source organism: Pieris melete (assembly GCA_963693345.1). NCBI lineage: Eukaryota > Metazoa > Arthropoda > Insecta > Lepidoptera > Pieridae > Pieris > Pieris melete. Next base: position 68,303 of record CAVNZK010000325.1, on the reverse strand, counting down.
GCTTGGATTTTCCTTGTATATCTTCTTTTTGTTGCGTCATTAATATTACTTTAGTTTTCTGTGCTTGGATATTTTAATGTTTTCTTGTTTAAATACTAGTTATTTACAAGTATCGCATTTAGTTATGCGTGTTACATGGGTTAATTATTTTGTTTAATATAACTAATGATATATGATTGTAATAATCACATGAACTTATGGACTGTCTGCTTTAATAAATATATTATTATTACTATTAACGCAATAACTAGAAGAAAAAACCAGGGCTACAACCTTTTAGGTCTCCGCCTCAAATTTCTGTATCTGTTTCATGATCATTTATTTATTTTATTTTAATATGCCTTCTGTGTCTGACATATGCCGTCGACTTTTTGTGTATAAGGAATGCCGATGCCTAACATTGTTTTTCTTCACCGAGCGAGTGTTAAAGACGCATATAGACAGAACGTCCGAACTTACGAACGTTGAACGCCATTAGACCAACACTATTTCAACCCAGAAATGATCTCGCAGATAGTATTTGGAAAAAAATATATAAGTTGAATATTTATGTAAAACTGTTGTGTATTATTAATTTGGAATCTCAAATATAGGTTGTAGTTTCATAGAAAACTGACGTTATTGTAGACAAAAATATGTTTCGAGACATCCAGACATCGCAAGACAGAAATCCCAAAAAAATATTAAATTAATTCGGTAAAACTATTCTAAAAACAAATACAAATTCTATAAGAGAACGCAAAACAGGAAGTGGTAAGCGTTTTAAAAGATCAAAGCGATGGTAAAACTAAAAAGTACCTAATTAATATATATATTATTTAAATAAGAGGCCATATTTACAAAAAGTTTTATTTTTTATTTTTAAGAAATTTTTATTCTTTATGTATTTGCGAGCCTTCCATGGCATCATTTGACAATATAAAAACTTTAAACCTTAGATGAATTGCTACTAAGAGTTACGATAAAATTGTTTTTGAAATGAATAGAGTGAGACTGAATTTTTTAGATTTCAGATTGACTTAATTAAAAAAAAATTGACTTAATTCACTTTTCAATAGTACAGAAAATTCGTCCAAAAAAGTCTTAACGGACATATACCATGGATAGTTGTATAGTTGTATATGTGAGATCACGATAAACACAATATCACTACGTCTTGTAAATAAGATCTCCATTTAATCAAAGGTTCCATAACCACTCATTCAGCCATATTCAATATACGTTCTCACAAACAATGCGGTTCGTTCTATAAGACCCCTCCAAGCTCACATAGATACAATTTAATAGCAACTTGTATTTGACTCAGTAAACACTGGGATAGAATTGCTTCAAGATGAACAAGTTTAAATGTACCTATGCAGATCAGTTATTAACATCAAGACTATATAATTGTGAATAAAGTCGCGAACATTTTTGTACTTTATTGCAAATAAATTATTAAAAAAAGACGAGTTAAAGCTACCGAATTATGGAGGATTTTGATTCGATTTGTTTTCGACAAGTTAGATTTACTCTAATTTTAATTTAATAGTAATATTATTTATTTTATGCTTCTAATCATAATAAACTACAAGCTCCTACCTTTTCAGAACGCCAAATCATAAAATGACTGCTTCACGACTGATTTGAGAGCGACCGCCGATGCGAAAACCGCTGTGTGAGTTCGAAAAGTGAGTTACAGAATCGCAGGGCTGAAGCTTTTTGATCGGATACCTAATATCGGACCGGTCAATTCTCAACTAGTTAAGTTTTTAATATAGATTATTTGACGTGCACCTAATATCGGGCAGATTAAATAGTTATATTTAGTTAGGTCTTATTTATTGTACTAGTGATTAATTAAAGTAATTTAAATAAATTTTGGTTTTTTTTTTGGGATTCACCGTTGGCCCTCACCTAATTCTTACGTCAATAATTTTTACATAAAAACGTCACCCATTGCGCTCTATTTACCTTAAATATAGACAATCAACAGTTCTATAGTAAAATTGTATTCTGTGTTTATTGGCCATGAAAAACATATCAAAGCAAAACTCAGCCATACTATACCATTTACGCGATACTCGTTGCAAATAGAATTCAAACTAAAATCCCACTCCCATCGACTAAATCTATAAAGCTTAGTTTACACTACGGATTTTTCCGCACAATTGCCGAATAAAGAACGTACAGCTCTTAGCAATTTTCGATAGACGATTATTTTTGGGAGCGAACCGGGTTTTTTGAGAGTCGCACAATGCTTCCCATATTTTTCGTTTGCAAAAAGTATTCCAGTCTGTTGCACGCTTCAGGGGGATTTATACGGGAAAAGTGACCGCACTTTGATGCTGTGACGCAATTAGCTCGAGTGAAAAACGGAGTTTGGATCACTGCAGTTTCCCGAATATGAGCTAAATTACGACTATGTGATGGAAAATCTTGTTACAAATTTGATGTTAAAATTGGTAGTTAAATTGGCATTATCATATTCCATTAGTCGGTATTTTCAAAGCGCAATATTTTTTCACATGAAAAGTGGTGATCTAAATGTGAATTATAAAAAGGTTTTAAAACAATAAAGACCCAGCCCAGTTGTTTTTAAAATACGTGACGTTATTAAAAGACGACGTATTTAAAAGTGATATGGCTAAAAGTCATAATCAATAATTTCACAACCGTTTAGATATATAAACAAACTAGCGGACCCCAGTGACGTTGTCCTGCGTGATATTTCAAGCGATTAGGATATTAAACAGAGTATGAAAGTACCGACTGCAGCGCCATCTGCCGGGCTTATTTGTGAATCTAAGCCATCCAGGGTTCCACCCAAACGCATAGAAAATAAACATTCAAATCGGTCCAGCCGTTGAAAAGGAGTTCAGTGACATACACACGTACAGTATAATTATATATATATATATATATATATATATGTGTGTGTGTAAGCTATCCTATCTTTTAAGTTAGATATAACTGCACACGGTGTGCAAATTTGATTGAGATCGCTTAAATAGTTTAGGAGTCCATAACGGACAATAACGTGACGCGTAATGTATATATTATTAAACCCTAAGTTGAATTGGTTCGAAAATAATACTACCTTGATTGGTGCCTTCCCTAAAGATCGGCCGTATGCGTCGCGGTATGGGCCGGCAAGTCATCCTCTCTGTGCAGTAGTGGAATGCAATTTCCAGCAATTTCCAGATTGAAAGACCTAGAGGCTGAGTTTTATCCTTTTTTAAGTTTGCATATATTCTGATAGTCGCCGATTCTACTCAGGCTTTAAAGCATTCTTGATTTCGACGCAAGACTGCTTTGCTAGAGCGTTTTAACCAAGCCTGGGAATTTCCTTCGCAGGGAATGGAATAAAAAGTTCCATATCCCGCAGGACCATCTCAGTGACCACCGTCGCGTAACCCGGTGGTGGGCGCCCAGGGGGGGCTGTTTTTATCCCGTTTAAGTCTGTGGTAGTCTCTGTTTTTAGAAGGGCTCCAGGAACGCAAATATGATTAGGTAAACCTATTGCATCAATTCGCGCTGGTTTTCTGTGAGACTTACTGCCTCGGTCGTGCCTGTCCATTTGTTTAAAAACCTGATACTACATGAATACTTTTATCATATTACATATATATGAGCAAAATAACGATAAAAACGTGTTTTACTCACCGGTTTTAGCTAATGTTGGTAAATCAACTTCACTCATTTTAACCTCTTAATGTATAATAAAATTATTTTACACGTCTTTTCACTTCAAACACAAAGTGACTGATTTAAATTTGATTATGAATAATGATATAAACAAAATATTATCTGCATTATCTTGATTTAAATGTCCAATCAAATATGAGCTATCGCTTTTGCTATATTCACATAATGTTGGAATAAGTTCGTGTACAATATAGTTCATTTTAAAATGGTTTTGTATAAATAGTAGTTTATTTTGTTAGATATATGTACTGCAAGTAAATATTGTGTGTTTGGCATGATTCAATATGGGGTGGAATAACATACAATTTTACACTTAATATACGAAGACAAATTTGATTAATTATAAAAACATAAGCACAAGTGCTTATTAAATATTAACTAACCGTCTAGTTAATAGTAGACAATATCTTTTAATCATGCACTGAATTCGCAGCGCCAGCAATGGTGCGTTGTTACAGGTTCCACGTTTTTTAAGTTATACTTCTTTAGGCGCGTATGAAAAATTATGGGAGTGAAATTTTACGATGCGCGCGCACCGTGACACAAAATAAACAGAATGAAGTTGCCCACTGTAGATGCTACGGCATTGGACATAATTTAAAAACAACCTTCGAATAATAATAAAATTTATGTTACACTTAATGTAAGACAATAATAATAAATAATAATAATTAATTATTAGTAATACAAAGAAAACGCCAAAGAAGTATAACTTCTTATGCGCGTACATAAGTACACGCACTCTTTTTTGTATTATTCGTTTATAGTACATACACATATATTGTGGTCTGGAAAGCAAAATGCAAACAGTTTAAACTCATATACCATATATATCATCATCATAATGTCCTCTCATTTTTTAAATCTATTTACATCTGTGCATTATTTTTCAATTACAAATAGCAGTTTAACCGTGTGACTGTCAGACTTGCAGTCGCGCGTTCTAATCCCGGCGGCAACATGTTGTACAGTGGCATGACCTTCATTATACAAGCACGAATACAGGCACAGTTTAAACTACTTGTCCATAAAGCAAAGAATGAAACAAATGCAATCTAATTTTCATACAGTTTGTACAGTCATATCACATTATAAAAATATTTGTATGTATCAAGTTAATTTAAAACACCATATACATACCGCTAAATTTCACAAGATATTTCGTGGCACCGTCATTATTTGCTATATATTTGTTAACCAAACAATGAAATCGTTCTTTATGTAAGCATGAGTTTTACGTTACGAATAAATGTGGTCCTATCTTCCGCCCGCAGCGTCTATGACATCTAAAAGACCTTGAGAAGTTTTTAACTAGTAAACTCAAAACTACCGCGATTTTACAATTCTCATAAAAAATCTTATTATATATAAATTACGTGTCACGTTGTTTGTCCGCGATGGACTCCTAAGCTACCGAACCGATATCAATCAAATTTGCACACTTGCACACAATTGCAGTAGTTTGATCCAACTACAAAGATAGGATAGCTTACATCTTAATTTATACCCGCATTATTATTTTATTGCAAAATATTTGTTTATTATTTGACAGTCACAATTCTAACAGATGGCGCTGTGTTGAAAGTACCAACGTTTCACATAAGCTGCAATTTAATGGCATAACCACCAAAAACGCATGGTGAATTGGTATTCTCCTGCCGTTTCTCTTGAATAGTTTACTACTATGTAATATAACAAAAATCTTAGAAACAGCAACGCTTGGCCGAGTCCACTAGTAATATTAATAAAAACTTAATTCTTGACAAATAGGTTGTGACAAAATTCATATTCAGTCCCCACACTAGGGAGTCCCTGTGTTTTGGGTAACTAGATAACAATTAGTCTGTGGTACATGGTACATATTTAAAACAGTAGGTTTAGTGTTACAACTAATCAAACACAAGTCTTAAATACATTATGTATGTAGGAATGTGTGAGTGTGTGCGCGCATGTATTTTATAGTGTAGCTAAAAGGTGATAAGCTTGTGTTGTGTCTGTGTTAGATTTTAGCACCTCGAAGTCATGTCATCGTAGTAAGGCGTTTGTAGATTCGAAATCCTATTCAGCTAGCGTAATATTTATGTGATTTATGAGTTTGTATCTGGATAGTTTAACTAGAAATTATTCCTAAGTAACATAAACAAATCCAAAATATGTCGAAAAGCTATTCAAGCCGTTCGAAGTATAACTTTGAAACATAACATTTCGATGAAACTGTTTGGATAAACTCGAAAACGCATACTTGGTGTGTATTTGGTAAAATTTATTGAAAATATAAATACGTTGGCAAATACTTAGTTTTTCTGCATTTTAGTAAGTATCACCTCATTGTTTAACAATATAGAAGAGAAGATAAATTCAAGATTTAACGACGACAACAATTTCTTCTCGGCCTTAGCGCTAAACGAGCTTTGATTTCTTTATTCTTCCAGCACACAATTTTCCTTCTTCCATTTAATTGATCCTTTTGAGGTTTCGAAAACATTTGTGACTTCGGGAAGCTTCGTAGTATAGGCTCACAGACTATAAAATATAAAGTAATTATATGATGTTAGAAAAAATAGAAGAACGGTAGTAAGCTTGAACCCTCGTCAATAGATTTTTCATGTACGCATAACACTTTCTCGTATGCAAAATAATAGTATACCTGCAGTTTTAGACCCAAAACCCTTATTTATAAGGGACGTATACACAAACTCTTCAGGGTTATTTAATATTGTGGTAAACGCCATGCAGGATGTTTCTATTAACTTCGAATGTAACCACGAGGGAATGTAGCTTTGTAAGTGCAGTTCTGCAGACTCGAGATATCAAGTTAAATTACAATTCAAATCCGAAGGGAAGTGCGCAAGTAATATGGTTTGTCAAAGACTGTAGCGTGTGTACTACAAGTTAGTTCCTAATAATTGTAATCGAGTCTAAACGTATTATTTATCGTATATTATAGCATGACTATCTCTTTAGGTAAATTTAAATTTTTTCGTGTCTGTTTCTTTATATACAAAATAGGACCATCCTTGTTTCAATTGGAAACAAACCTTATAACAAAGCTGGCTCAGGTGTAACAAACAGAAATATTTCGTATTTAAAAAATTCAACACAAAATAGACGTTGTTCTCATGTCTGATATTAAATAACTAACGATTTGATAAATGAAACAATTAATATTTAACCAAAATAACAAGAGATGCAATTTTGGAAGTTATACTTCTTTAGGCGCGTTATGAAAAATTGATGAGAGTGAAATTAAACGATGCGCGCGCACTTTTTCTTAATAAACAAAAGGAGAAGGGAGATAGATTTGGTTTTGTTTCATCCTAGGGTTGAATGCCTTGGCGAACCCCGATCTTAAAGGCGTGTGGAGAGCTGATGTATTTTTAGTGGATACGGTCTCGCTTCCCCACTGAGTATCAGAGGGCTTTGAGTGTAGACCCAGCCCCACAGACCCCGCGTCAAGCTCGACTTTCATATCGCTTGCCTGCGCAAACGCATTTTCATCTCTTTAAAATAAACAATGGTTTACTATCAAACTGTAGAAACGACAAAACATAGTTCAGTTATTTGCAAGAAAACTGCTGCTATCTTCTAGATAGATAGATCTGCTAGATAATGATGCTGAAAACGGTCGTATACAGAAAAACTCAAGAACAAACAGACGCAACATATATAGATAATTTATCTCTATCTTATTTATATTATTTAATTAACTGTGCACTTGAACACCACGGCTCAAGAGTCTCTACTCCAAACGGAACGATATGGAATTATATATAAATGTTAAAATCAACGAAAATACTAGCAATTTCTGGAATCTAAATCACATAATTTTCCTTCACCAAGAAGTTCAATATATATACATATATATGTACGACGACATCAGAGCTATCGCTCAAGCGAAGCAAATCTTGAAACACAACTGGACAACAATGGTGTGACAAAATTCTTAATCTTACTGTAATAATATAATCCCAGACAGATGTTACGCGGGGAACGTAATCGGTTTATTTAACTGAGAGTTAAACCGACGTAACTTTAACTTCTAAGATTAAATTATCAATAAGATAAAATATAACTGTGACATAATAAATATTATTAACGGGGATACAAGTTACAACATTCTAATTATCATGCATAGCACATGTCAAACAGGTGCTACGCCGAAACAAGCTGCGCATCCCCCGGCTGCATCACAAAAACAAAAACAAGACACAAACAGTTCCCCGCCAGCCAGCCTACTTGCCATATGTAAAGGGAGTTACAGATAGAATTAGCCGGATCCTAAAACGAGCTTCTATTCATACAATTTTCAAGCCGCACAAGAAGATTCCGCAATTCCTAAGACCAATCAAAAGTAACACCCCATTGCAAGATGCAGCTATATACAAACTGGATTGCGACTGTGGCCTGTCTTACATAGGGCAAACTAAACGCAATATGTCCAGCAGACACAAAGAACACATTGCAGACATAAGACGACACACAAAATCAGCAGTCTGTGAACACATACTAGATAGGCCTAATCACTACATACGCTTTAACCAACCGAAAGTACTTGCGAAAACGAAAAGATTCTTCCCAAGATTGGTACGCGAAGCCATTGAAATCAAAAAACACCCCAATTTCAATAGAGAAGCGTGATAAAACGCACGCTGTAAAGCATGCGAAACGTCGGATAAATTTAAAATTATGTCAAATAATTGGGAATTTATAATAATACATAACTTTAATCCGGTAAAAGCGTTTTTCTTTAAATGTGTAACGGTTATGTTAATCAAAGACAATACAATTTATTATTATTTTACTTATTTTAAAAGTAATAAATCGATAAGTATATTCCGAGATTTTTAAAAAACATTGCAATCTAAAATAATTTTTATAAAACTGTTGAATTTTTTTAATTCACTTTGCTAATCTCTTATACAACTTTGCTATTTTTATATAAAAAAGACCAGATTTTTGGAATAATTAATTTGGTATTAATTTACTTCTTCCAAAATGGTTAAATACGAAATTAAGCTAAAATACTGGCCGTATGTAGAAAAGAAAAGCAAAAGAAAAGCAAGCTAGAGGGAACCTTCCCTCTTTAGTATATAGACTTTAATGTTCTCAAACACGAAAAAAGATTAAGCGAGACTTCGGTCTCAACATCTCGGTGGTAGCTGATTTGATGATTTGAAGAAAACAATAAATAAATAGCTGTCCCCGCGAACTGCGTTTAGAAATATAATTATCTTTACTTAGCCTACCTTTAGTAGCTACATACTACCTAATACATGGAACATTTTAAATATTTAAGAATCTAATAATTCTCTCTATAAAAACATTTTTCACAGTTCAAAGAATACATATTTAAGAAAAATATCTTATTGGTCCGCAATCCGAGAGCAGTGTTGGCCTAGTACCTTTAGCGAGCGCCTCTCATCCCTGGGGTCGTAGGGTCGATCTCCGTGCACTATTCGCTGGAACGGTGAAGAAAACATCGTGAGGAAACCGGCTTGCCTTGGATCCAAAAAGTCGACGGCTTGTGTCAGTCACGGAAGGCTGATTACCTACTTGCGTATTAGATTGACAAATCTGAGACCTAAAAAAGGTTGTAATGCCACTGATTTATTTTTCATCGAATTCGTCCAGGCATCTTCAAGTTCTGCGCTGATATATAGCTAAAAAAAAATTATGATTATATGAAATACAATTTATATACATGTACATATAAATATTAAGATTTCAAATAGAATATATTTAATTATATGTACCATTGCAACTTTCGCACTTTTGCCATCTTATAGGTAGTTGATTTAACCCTTAACCAAAAGCCATTCGGACGGGAATCAATAAAATCTTTGAAGGCGGTTTCGAATGCCCCCCCCCCCATCAGATTTGAACTTTTGCCTTGCAAGAAGTTATCCAAATTTAGAAAAAAAATCTTAATCTGTTGGAGGAGACCACAACCAAAGAGGAGATACTTGAGGTCGAAGGGGCCAGTATGACTAAACGTCAATTTCATATGTAAGGACCTAGGCGTGTGACTCGCACACGAGGATGATTACGCCTATAAGATAAAAAAAAATAAAACATGTTTATTATGGAACATAAGATACATGTATCACTTATTCCACGTCATTAAATTTGAATTTGGAGCCATCCCTACTCATCGGCAAACAAGACAGAGGGTGTAGGCCGAGAGAAAAAGCCGGAGTAAAAAACTCTCGGTACTCTTTTAAAATAAGACAATTAATGATCATGAAACAATACAGAAATCTGAGGCCCAGACCTAAAAAGGTTGTAGCGCTAATGTTTTTTTATTTTATTTTTTAGTTATTTATATACGTTTAAAATTATTTTCTTAATCTACAAAGCAATGCGGCCTACGCTTGCAACGTGCTTTGTCGAGTGGGCGTACAGAGTGGAGCGAATAGGCGGTCCAGGTTTTATTGGTGGGTGTCTAGGTACGCAGTTTTTTTTACTCAAGTTTTTAATATCATGTTGTGAATCTGATATGATGTCACGTGAGTCTCTAGAGAATAAGTAAGCAGTCAGGTACAAAGGAGTGATCACCTACTTGCCTATTATTAAGCCTTTCTTCTAACTTCCAACCTTAACAAGAATATCACTCCTCTTTTTCGGAGATTATACCTTTCCTTTTGTTTTTGGCTCGACACAGACGTGTCGGGCGGAGCAGCTAGTCTTAGCGCGAATCAAGATGTCCTGCTGCTTTTTTAGGGAGTACGTTATACAAGATATTTTAAAAGGACGCTATATTAACGCTTATAGATTCTATAAAATTTGAAATAGGCCTTAAAAATAAATAAGAACAGCGTTCGCATGTACGTATGTAAATTCGTATGTACGAAATAGCGCCAAAATGGAAAAAGTCTGTTATTGCTCTATTAGCTCGGACTAGCGAGTTGCGCTCTCACCACAGCTGATAATGTATACTTAAATTGAATTGAACCCTCCTTAGTTGGAACACATTTCACTTTAATAATAAAAAAGTTATTTTAAAGCATTGTTTTGTTAGGAGAATAATGCTTTATTTTAATTTTCTTAAAGAAGTATGTAAATATAATATGCCAATAAAAGTCTGTATTTCATTTCATAATTAGAAAATTACCGAATGAGATTACATTAACTTTTTTAATATATTATTCACTATGGAACTAAAGAGGCTATAATAATTATAATAATAATCGAGGCACCGCTGTTCATAACAGAATCCACCTCTGACCATAGATGGCGCCACATGTAATGTGAAACGCGCTTACAAAGTATTGGCGCTAAAAGATATAAGAAAACTATTATCAAATTTTAAATGTCCTCCTGCAAATTAACATTCGGTTAAAATAAATTTTTGTACTGATCTAATCGCGATGCGATTTAATCAGTTATAATGAATAGTGATTACTGATTACTATCACTTTATTAAACCGAGTGAAGTTTGGTGGCGACTGGCGATTGTTGAAGTTGAACTTTAAAATAAGTCTCAGGGTGAGATCTATAGAGCGGACTTAGACTTTGCTCTGACTTAACTATCGAGCTAAGACACAGTCGGTATTTATAGAGCAAACTGCGAATCTCTTCGAGTGTTGGCTTAGCTTAACCTCAAGTCCACGAAATCGACGACTTACCAAAAACTTTGACTATAAGCCTAACAAAAATAATGGCCTAAAATTTGCTTTACCATTATATCTTTTACTGGACTTTTTAGTTTTTATTTTTGTCGGTTTTTAATGAACGGTGTTGCCATTTTGTATCGGAGTTCCATAGACTTTGGGAAAAATAGAATTTGAATTCAAAGAAATTATAAATGATCTTGATAAATACCTATGAAATGCATGAATTAAAATAATTACACATTATTATGGTATTTATTGTTGTTTATTTATATTATTTATGTAATTGTTCAAACCCCTTTTTGAGAAATGTTAAAAATAACTGGTGTGATTTTGTATGTCACCTGGCAGCCCTGGCATATTATAGTGACAACGAAATTCAAACTATAACCTAACCGATGTCTCTCGCTTCACAGCTGTTATTTTCGTTTCCCTGAATCTTCTACCATTTATTACCTGACTACCCTAAAAAATTTGAGATAGGAGTGGAACATATGAAATTAAAAAATCTGTTAGAAATAGAATTTCTTCAACAAAAATATAAATTAGTATTAGAAATATGTATTACACTTAAAAAAAGAATCAGCAAATAAATGATTAAAATGAAACAAGTTTTGTTTTGATATTCTTTATTACCAAACAAATTACCTAGTTAAATTGTGCAATCACAGATTGCCGGAATGCTAGATACAGGTCTAGGAGATCTTTCATTGTTTCTGTGTTACTCAACTTCTGCTGTCAGCAAGATCACCATCATCATAAGCATCGCCTCTCTGTATACCTATATTATGCAATACAGCACAAGCTATAATTATATATAACTAGTATTTGTCAATTTTGACTGTAGTCCCAGCTGTAAACATGGAAATTTCCTTTTTCACACTCCGAAAAACCTTTAAAAAATATGCCTAGTTCCTATTTGAGAATAATTATAAATATTGTCAGCTCTTGTCATTGGATTTAAAAGTGTTGTTAACATGAAGTTAAGTGCTGGATAACCGCTGTCACCTACTAAAACAGGCATTTTCTAAATATCCTGCTGTCGTGTGAACTGCCAGGCCACCTAGTCACTATAGCAAATATTTCCATATCAGGCCCTATTATTGCTTGCACATTTACAGAAAAATACCCTTTTTTATTTCTGTATGCTTCAGAGTAAGCGACCTTTATATGACCTTTCACTAGTACAAATAGTGATGGCGCACAGCGCCCCACCTCACAATTATTATTTGAAAATACGCCTGATATAAAACTTGCGCAATGTCGCAACATACTCCCGGCCGTTAAAACTTTTTCAACATTCTTCATTTATTCTTCTTGTTGGAACTTGCACAGCCGTACCAATGACCGAGTTATGCATCCGCTGCTGGTTTTAATCTCTGCCACCCTGGCCACTTCATCTAAGCTATTTATCAGCCGCTGCACTTGACCTAACTTCCAGCAGAGAGGAGCAGTATTGTCCTCGGCTATCAGCGCTATGTCTCCAATATTAAGCTTGGCAGAGTTCTCTCTCCATTTATTGCGCTGTTGCAATAACACCACGTACTCCTTTTGCCATCGTCTCCAAAAGTGCTGTCTTAATTGCTCAATTCTCTGGTATCTTTATAAGTGCCTAAACTTGAATTCACCAAGACCTTTAGAAGGCACTGAGGTTAATGGTCGTCCAATAAGAAAGTGTCCTGGGGAAAGGGTGAAAAGGTCATTGGGAGAAGATGACAAGGAACACAAGGGACGGCTGTATAATAATGAAACAACGGTGGACGTTGACAGACTAACTTTAATTCAATGACAATCATACATAGACCCACAAATCAGTCCTTTCTTTATAACAAACTAGATGTCACTAGTAGTACATAAACATTATTTTTATACATATTTAACAGGCTGTTCAGGGTTGCCTGTACTTGTGGAAATAAAGTTGATATTTTCTCAAAAGTAAGATGACAGTTTCCCATAACCGTATATGGTGCTTAGCCGTTTTTACCCCACTTTCCTAAATATCACCGAAATGAAAAGCCGGAATGAAATGAAATTTAATAGATTGTTGACTTGCAAAGTCAAACAGAGAATCTTTATTTTATTTGATAAATGAACCTAATTCTCGCGCTGCAGCTACAAAATTGGTACCGTTAACAGAAAATAATTCCGTGGGTTTTCCTCGACGAGCAATAAAACGACGAAGTGCCATTATAATATATGCATCTTTAGTTAAGTCACTAACAGCCTCTAAATGTATACATTTGAAACGCAAGCAAACAAATATATATCAATACTCGCTTTAACGAAAATATTAAAAACAAAGTCAATTTAAGCTTCTTCTTAATGTTATGTTTAATAATAAAATATAAAATCTTTATTATTGTGTTATGTACTGTTTAATAACCTATAGATATAGAATATATATGCTTCTTGTTATGTTTATATGATCGGAACAATTTTAAAGAACCCAAACGGGTTTATTTAGTTATGCGCCCGCGTAGATAGTAGGCATTTGCCAGAAATCAGGGCTTAGGTACAGCAAAAATGCGATCGTCTCTCTAGACAAATAACAAAGTGAACTCAGACCCAATGCAAAAGGTTTTCGGAGAAATCAAACAATACGGCAACAACAACTTCGTTTATCTTTGGCAGTTTGATCTTTGATCCAATTTTTTTTGATCTTGACGACTCATTGGTCTAGTGGTTAGTACCCCTGACTGCGAATCCATGGGTCCCGGGTTCGATCCCCGGCTGAGAAGAACATATATGTGATGAGCATTTGGTGTTGTGCATAGGTCTTGGGTGTTTAAATATGTGTTTATATGTCTATCTATCTACAATATGTATGTATATCCGTTGCCTAGTACCCATAACACAAGCTTCACCAGCTTAGCATGGGACTAGGTCAATTGGTGTGAATTGTCTAAAAAAACAAAAAAACAAAAAAGTTTTAACAAAAAAATCATTAAAATTTGGTATTTAATATCACAACAGTAATAGGTACATTAATTAACGTTATTTTAATCGGGATCAATTTCCATATCAAGGAGTTATAAAAAACAAACTCGTAAGTATTAACGGGTGGCGCCTTTATTAAACAATGTAACAAAATTTTTAATTCATTTATTGTTTAAACTGCCAAAGATAATAGAAGTGACATTTTTTTTTTTTGAGAAATAAAGTCTTTAAATCTAAACCTAAAGATAAACGAAGTTACGTGGCCAAGCGATATGCAGATATTGTTCTGTGTTTGTTCCATTAATATTGGTTAATTAGTTATTCTAGATCTTGGTAAATTACGAATTATTTTGTATTCCTGGGTATTGAACCGCACTAATAAGATTAAAAATTGAATTGAAGAAAATATTTACTATATTTATACTAGGTACTATAATTTTTTTTATTTAACAAATATGTCCCGTAACATTGAATGAAAATATTTTTATACAAAAATAGAGATTGCCAGAAGCAAATGTCTGATAATTTTTTTCTGTAAAATATTGTTTACAAAAAAGATAATTTCTAACGATAGAAACTATGGTGCTTAAATAATAAATTGTATTTGAAGAAATATTAAAAAAAAAAGAGAGCGTTTGATTGACAACAATATCACATCACGTGTTTTCATACGACAAATACCACTACCAAAGAAAAACTGCTTTGATATTGTTTACTATCTTGACATATAAAACTCAAGCTCATATACTTCCATGAGTATTATTTCACACGTATTCATATCACACGAAATCCTCACTTGATAAATGCACGAAACATTATTCCAAAAAATCTTATAAAAATATACCTTACCCTCTTACAAATATACTTTACCCTCTTCGCCAGGACCATTTACTTATTTATATTAGTAATAGTTTTGTACATAGATAAATAAGCTACATTACCAGCTAAGCACCTTCAAACTTAACACTGAGCACTGCTTTCACGTTTGCACAGACAGACGACTTGATTCCGAATACAAACAAGAGGCAACACCTGTAAAAGTCATTAAACTCGATAATTATATAAGTAGTTCGATCGTCCTTGTGTTAAAGTCCATATACAGGATGATATAAGGATCTAATTACTTACAAGAGTTCTGAAACGATTCAAGGAGCCGTTACTTAAACATGTTTAATTTGATTTATTTATTTATAAGTTCTAAAAAATTTACATGCTTAAGAAAATATGACGTTACAAATTTTACAAGAACATAGAAATACAATTTACATATAAGCAAGGAACAAAAATATTGGCAAAAATGCACATTTCAATTAAATCTAAATAAACATTTAAAGCCGATTAAATTATTTAATCGATTCAGCGATTTTAGCAAAATAAAGTGGAAAGTGATTTTGTGATATAAGCTAAAACTCTGGCAGCGTATCCGGTGCGTTGAATATTTTTTTTTGTAGAATCGTTAGTATAGTTTTTTTGTTATTTGTTACATCTCAAAATGTTCTTCTAATATGTAATAATTCTAAAAAATATTTATAATTAATAAACCTTTAGTTTTCAATCATATATTTTAGGATACATATTATAGAGCCTGATAAAAACTAAAGATAAGTGTAGGCGTTTTTACTAAAATGTAGATAAAAAAAATATAAATATAAATTTACACGGTTGTACCAAATTTGAAAAAGATCTTTCAACTTCTAAAATTCATAAAACTTCTAGAAACGAAGTAATAATAATATATATATATATAAATAGATATCATATAATTTTTTTAGTTTATAATGTTTATATATATGCCATGTAAAATTGTCTAGTTACAAAACTTTAGTATGTGGGCTAAACCAATAAAGCGTAAGCAAGAAACATTCTTCACATGAGAAATCCTTTGTCTTTGGTAAGTATTATGTTGTAACAAATACGATGTATTGCTTTCGGAAATTAAAATCGAATGAAGGACGAATTTAAAAACAACAATTAACAAATAAATATGTATGTCTATTTTGGAATGTCTAATGATCTAAATATATTCTTTATTGTCATTATGTAAAAGTACCGAACTTTGTGTAGAGTCGCTTCTTCTAATGTTTTGTCACAGTATAAATATTTATTATTTATAATAATTACTGTTTATAAAAATGGTAAGTAGGTACGTACGTATGTTTTAAATCTGAATATTAATTTCTGATACAGTATCGTATTTCTTTACTTTTCTTTATTATAGGTACGTATACATAAATCACAAAGATGTATATGTATATTTTTACCAAAAAGTTCTTAATTTATTTCTCATTGATGCATATGCCAATTAACATTAATAAGTGCTCTTATATTGCTAAGGTTTTCTTACGTACACAAACTATTATAATAACAACCTTTGTAAGCATACGTGATGTTCACATTATTCAATAAATTTTTCATTCACAAGCGACACACGAACATTCTCACAATAATAGCGTAAGAAAATCTAATAAATGATAACAAATATAAATACTTAATGTTTATGATTTTTTCTTATACGAGTATCTTGAACTATGAGGAACATAGTACTTGCTTCTTACTTTGAAAAAACCATCACAGGGTTCATCAAAAATCCTTCCTTATATAAACTAGCCGTTTCCCGTCCGCTTCGCTGGGCGAATTAAAAATAAGAAATAAATAAAATTTTAAAACATTCATTCATCTTTACAAAATATACACACATATAAAATTTTATACATAAATAATTTAAAATAAATAGGTTTTTTTTTCAAAGGAGAGTATAGTCCTCCTCCAATTATCTCTAACTTATTAAAACAAATGATTTAAATATTACAGAACGTAAAACAATATAAAAAAGCATTGTCCAAATTTTTTTTTTTTAGGAATATACTAGAACAGGTTCAATCCAAAAAAACGCGTTATTTCTTTGTCACTATTGTGATCGAAAGAGGATTGAAGTCATTATTATCACAAATAGATCTGTCTTGTCGTAAAAAATCTGTTATACACAGAGTAGTAAAATAGTTTCTTAACATTATAGAGCAAGATCCCAGGGCCGCCAGACGTCACGTATTTTCTGATGGATGAAATGTGGACGATTGGGTAGTGTTAGTATGTACTATGATCGTATGCCTACCTGCTAGCTTGGTCAAACGGCCAATTTCCAGGTATCAGGTAATCAAGGTACACAAAAACATTACTTACTTCACGTAAATTCTCATGGCTGATTTTTATATATGTTTTCTAGTGTATAGTTAAAAATAAATTGTCAATACTCCCAGACACTTTCCGTCGGCCATATTGCTTTACAGACGCTTTAAGGGTCTCAAAATAATTAGTGAACTTCACGTAAATTCTGACGCTCCATTTTTATATATGTTCATCCGACAACTATTTTAAAAGCTTTGACAAGAAGACAGACCGATCCAAGGGGCCAATCATCCCCTAAACTAAATTTTAATATCTCTGTGAGTGGGAGAGCATTATCTACGCGCATGAGACTGAGTGTTACGCGCTGCGACTGCGCTGTTAAGGCCATGAAAATTACATGAACAGATATTTTATAACTTTTAGAACTTTTGTTGACAAGAAAAAAAAAAAAAATTGACATATAATAAATAATACTACAGTTAGCCGACATTTTTAATTTTTTTTTTTCAATTTATTAATTAGAACTAAAAAATATTTTTTTAAAATACCACTTATATTTAAATAGCAGCAATTTTTTAAATTAATTATTTATTGGAAATTTGGAAACAAAGTGGAAAAATATTAATTCTTCAATATTTCTTAACAGTGGCTTTTAAATTGGAAATTGGCCGTTTGACCAAGCTAGCAGGTAGGCATACGATCATAGTACACACTAACACTACTCAAACGTCCATATTTCATCCATCAGAAAATACGTGACGTCTGGCGGCCCTGGGATCTTGGACTATTAGGTAGGTGAAGAGAACACATATCTTATACTTGGTGACCTTTACGTATTTGCAACTTGTGTAAGTCGTGTCGCAGTGATGTTAATGCGTGTATATTCTTGTCATTAGCACCATATTACAATTCAACTCTCATTTTATGTAAACAAATAGTGTTTGGTTTCGTTGACAGTGACCAGCCTAACTACTATGAAACCGAAGGTCATGTTTGAACTGTTGACTCTGAATTTTACCCCGAGAGAAAAATAAATTAAAAGTCTTAGACATAACATTTATTACTAACGAAAACACACACACACACTAACAATAATCAAAGAAAAAAAAGTAAGGAGAGATATAAAAAAAATGTTTTTCTCTTTCGGTTCGTTTCAAGTGTGTAATGCGTATGTGCTGTGGCTGTAATTGGCCCTGGCTCAGCAATATGCTAAGGAGCAGACTGTTCCACAGCGCTGGTCATTCTGCCAGAGACCACAGCAGCTAGTTTGCACCTCGGTCGCAAAAAAAGACAGAAAAGAAATGTTATTATAATAATAATAAATATTAGTAAAAGTTAGCAGTGTAAGTAATGAAGTCTTGTGTAAAGGTGTAAGTAAATAAAATAAAATTAAAAGTTAAAAATAAGAATAATTGTTAAGAAATAGACATGAAACTGCATTTACGTTTGATCCCAGTTTACAAACGAACCTAAAGGTAAGATTCAGAAACGTCACCACTAAGATTTCAAAATAATATACGTCAGAATCAATTAATTTTTTAACATTCGGAAGTTAACCTAACAGCTCTCAACACATCTGCTCATAGTCTAGCTGACTGATTGCAAGATAAAACACTTAGCGCTTAATCTCTGAATATGTAATTTCACTTACTCTAAGTTACATGAAGTATTCACATCAGCGCAGAAAATTAGAACTTTAGTGACGATTCATAACAGTTACAAGACTTAGTAATAAAATAAAAAATATAATAATTTTAGATAAACGATCTTATCTCACTCTCTTTTTAAGCGGTAACACTATAGTGTATTTATTTACACTGTATTTTAATTAAATAAACACTTAAATAATAATTAAGTTTAGATTACCGACCAGTTTTAGCTTTAATTAAATAATACCGCAGTTTGTGCTTATTTCAGTTGCGACATTAATTTATTATTGTCACCAAATTATTAAATTTGTTATTGCAAAAAACGACACAGTTACGACTTACGACGTAAAAAGTGGTTTAAATAATTAACTTAGGATCCTCTAAACTTATAAAAAACTAATTAATGTGATATACATTGATTCATGAAATTCTTGCCCATGTCAGAAATGACGCAGCTTTGGCATAACTAAAAGTGCTTTTGAGAGCCGTGTTGGCTTAGTGGCTTCAGCGTGCGACTCTCATCCCTGAGATCGCAGGTTCGATCCCCGGCTGTGTACCAATGGACTGTCTTTCTATGTGCGCATTTAACATTTGCTCAAACGGTGAAGGAAAACATCGTGAGGAAACCGACATGTCTTAGACCCAAAAAGTCGACGGCGTGTGTCATGTCATTAAAAGTGCTTTTACGTTTATGGCCGGCCGGCCAGTTTACCTAACTGTATGTGTACTTTTCAAGGTTTCATAAGGAAACGTAAGGGTTTTCATATAATTTGGTAATGTACTTGACTAACGTTCGTCATTTAATTTATAATTGTTTAGTCAAGCCACATTTCATATATCTAATTGAAATATGGGGTACAGCATGCAAAAACGAAATTTCTAACATACAAACACTACAAAATAAATTTATGAAAGCACTATTTAGATAAGTACAATTTTTTAACACAATTATAAAATCTACCAAGAAATCAAAATTATGACGATTAATCAACTATATGTTTATAGCACCTGTATTTTAACTAAAAAAATTAAATAACTCTCTCCATAGTAGCATATCATTTTAAAAAATCAAACATCCAATCCTCGTCGAGCGAGCGCTTGTTTATCTTGCCGAACCCGCGTACAAATTAGTATTTGAAGAAGTCTATTAAGTATGAGGGTGTGCAATTATTTAATCAATTACCGTCTTAAATTCGTACCTAATATTAGCGCGTTTAACCAATTCAAAAGGGCATTAAAGATACATGTCAGAATGAGCCTAGTAGGCTAAAACTGGGACGGCTGATGGCGACGTGTATCTCGTTCGTATATACATATTCAGTTTTTCATGTAAATAAAATACATTTTTTTTTGTAATGAGAAATAAAGTTCTTTAAACATAATCATAACTTGACTTACTCATTAAAAAAGTCACAACACACACGTTTAAACCAGAGGTTTTTTTTAAAATACGCGTCAGTAACAAAATCTTCGACTTATGTATGCTGTATCATTTGCTTAAGTCAAAAATTTAAAATATGTGTTCACGTTTGTTTGCTCACAAACATTTGAAATTGTGATATCATTGGCATTAAACACTGTTTACTGTTTAAATTAGCAAGTATATATTAAATAATTACATTTGAGGTAACACTTAATTTAATATGGAATTTTAAGAATACATTAACGGATTTGTGGGAACCGAAAAATAGATATTGTACATTTTTTTAATCAACTTTAGATTTTACTGTTGATTAAGATTGTGGTTTGAAAACTTTACCAAGACATATGTCAAACATAAATTCCAAAACTGAATAATAATAAATATTTGCATGTAGAAGTTTTATAAATAAAGCACGACACGAAGATGACACTGCACAAAATTGATATTTTCGCAAAAAGAAAATCGTATCGTGTTTCCACACGCTTTGTGTAGTTTACTACGCAAATTATATTTATACGATACATCCATACAAAAAATGATTTATAAATCTTCAACAGTGCCTAATATTACACCTACTAAAACTAAGGAAACTTTATGGATACT
Organism: Pieris melete; assembly: GCA_963693345.1. Classification (NCBI taxonomy): domain Eukaryota; kingdom Metazoa; phylum Arthropoda; class Insecta; order Lepidoptera; family Pieridae; genus Pieris; species Pieris melete. The sequence goes on along the minus strand of CAVNZK010000325.1, from coordinate 47,268 downwards.
GTTAATAAAGATAACATAAGCGCAACTTGTCATTGTACGAAAAAATTGTATGAAATTAATTGTATGAAAAAACTGAACACGTAATTAGTTTAGTAAAACGTTTTTCTTTTCAATACAAAGAGGTATATTTAAGGTAAAAATTTATATGTGTTGGTTAAGGTTAAAATAAATCAGTGGCGCTACGACCTTTTTGGGTCTAAGGTATGCCGGTTTCCTCACGATGTTTACCTTCACCGTTCGAGCGAATGATAAATGTGCCCATAGAAAATAAGTCCATTGGTGCACAGCCGGGGATCGAATCTACGACCTCAAGGATGAGAGTCGCACGCCAAAGCCACTAGGCCAACACTGCTCTTTAAACAAACTTAATAAACAATATTAACCGTACAAGTACATTCTCTACTATCATAAAATCAAGTAAATCCGACGCGTATACTATAAATTCGAAAGTATGGATCGTTTTATTACGCTTTGATTATTTTCCATAATAAATTACTTATTGGGTCAATATTCCACACAAACTACTTAAATAACATAAAGTTCATTACTCCATATAATATTTCTATATCATAAGAGATGGGAACTTTAACATGTTAATTTACTTGTGCATTTTTACAATTCAATCATAAGTAGAATGTGTTTCTTAAAGAGTTGCACCAGTTGGTACACTGCCTCACATACGACATTTGATCTTAGATATCGTATGCAATTTTATTTTCACGGTGAAAACCGTGCCATAACGGGTATTCTATCATTTCTATCTGCGCGGCAGCCTTCAATTATCGTTCTGGTTTCATTTTCAATAATAATACTGTAGCATGCCAGCCACATACTTTCAAACAAACAGCTTGTATCCTCCACAATATTTAACTTTCAAATCATGTTTTTACAAATAACAGTATTAAGACGATGAATACTGGCAAATCAGCTCCTGAGAAAGGACATAAAGCCGTTTCAAATATTTATGGCTCGAAAGTTTTTATTTTGTTTTTGTGCTGTAATTATGTAAATTTTTCTAAAATAATAAAGGTAATTGCCAAATCACAACTCTTACCAATATTAATAATAAAAATAATATAATGCATGGCTCGTAGTTTAACAAAATTACAAATTCTTCACTTTTAGGTGAGTTATTAGCCACAAATACATTGTTAGTTTGATTTCGCAAGTTCTTGCAAACTTTAACACCTGGGTTCAAGAATTTTTTTACGATCAGCTTTATGGTTGGCCATTTGCCTGTACATAGACTATAACTACATTATGGTTAAATGGTACGAATCGTATTTTACATTCTCAAACCCATCACATTTACTGAATAAAGTAAAGTAGGTACACAAATAACATTTAATTAAGTGGCTTCCTCGTCCTTAACGATTTAAAATAATAAATGGACCTGTGTAGTCAACTCCAACAGCTAAAAAAGGGTAATTTGGGGTAATCCGCTGTTCTGGGAGATTTCCCATTTTTGGTTGAAGAGTTTGCCCACGCATTCGCATGCAAAAACCGCATCTATTAACTACCCGTTGAGCAAGACGACGCCCGTTAACTGGCCAGACAACCTCTCTCACAGCTATTAGTAGGAATAAAGGACCAGCATGCATATGCTTTAAATGCTCTCGCTCAAAATATAATATAGTAAAGTGGTTCAAGTGGTCAAGAAATGAAGATAAAGATAAAATTTTACCTTTGCTATTCAACTGTTTACCTTTATTTATATTTTCGTAAATTAAAACATCCTGACTTTAAAGCATACAGCCTGTTCAGATTTCATCATTTGAACATCACCTAACTGCTGACATGGATCACGTGTGTTCCAAATCATAGCAGCTGAGGTTGCGCGATACACTAACAGCTGACTAGTTAAAATATAATTTCTACTGTTCGTTGTTAGCTTAAGGGGGTCTGTGATCTGTCGTTCATATAATATTTTTGTTTCTCGCCAAAACGCCCAGTTAATGCCTACAATCTGTAAACACGCCACACAGGTGGCGCTATTTCAAATGAAAAGTTGTAGTCTAGATTTCACATGCCTAGATAGCGTTTTCCACATTTCATCTTAACTTTTTAAATTAAATCCTTATATTTTCTATAACATACAATATAAACCAAATCAATTTATTGATAAAAAATATAAAAGTCGTTCCCAATCGGCCATTTAATTTACAAAAACGTGATTTGAACGCGTGTTTTTTTGAGGGATGTGTTCAAGTTTTAGTAAGAGCTATTGGAGGGTCCGTGGTTACAGCCGTAAGCGGTGTTGGCGAGATAGCCGCTCTAAGTACTCGCCACCAATATGTTTGTCGCGAATAAGCAATCATTACTATATAGACTTTAATGTTGTCATACACGAAAAAAGATTAAGCGAGACTTCGTTCTCAACACCTCGGTGGTAGCCGATTTGACCCTCTTTTGGACAAAAATCTTAAAGAAAACAATAAATAAGTAGCTGACCCCGCGAACTGCGTTTAGAAATATATATAATAATATATCTTTACTTAGCCTACCTTTAGTATTAAGTATTTTTCTCTCTATATTTTTATAAAACATTCTTCAGAGTTCAAAGAATACATATTTAAGAAAAATATCGAATTGGTCCGCAATCCTAGAGTAGTGTTGGCCTAGTAGCTTTAGCGAGCGCCTCTCATCCATGAGGTCGTAGGGTCGATCTCCGTGCACTATTCGCTCGAACGGTGAAGGAAAACATCGTGAGGAAACCGGCTTGCCTTGGAAACAAAAAGTCAACCGCTTGTGTCAGTCACTGAAGGTTTATTACCTACTTGCCTATTAGATTGACAAGTGACAATGGAACAGATTAAAAAATCTGAAACCTGAAAAAGGTTGTAGTGCCACTGATTTATTTTTTATATTCATCGAATTGGTCCAGCCATCTAAAAGTTTTGCGCTGATATATATAGTTACAATTAATTTATGATTTTACGAAATACAATTTATATACATGTATAAATATTAAGATTTCAAATAGAATATACTTAATTAGTCAAAGTATATGTATCATTGATATTTACGCACTTTTGCCATCTTATAGGTAGTTGATTGATTCCTTAACCAAAAGCCATTCGGACGGGAATCAATAAAATCTTTGAAGGCGGTTTCGAATGCCCATCTGAGTTGAACTTTTGCCTTGCAAGAAGTTATCCAAATTTCGAAAAAAAATGGTAATCTGTTGGAGGAGACCACAACCAAAGAGGAGATACTTGAGGTCGAAGGGGCCAGTATGACTAAACGTCAATTTCATATGTAAGGACCTAATATATAATTTCTAACATTATTCTACATTAAAATATGCCATTATTCAAATATCCTGCCACAATCCTACAACAAGAAACGGTTCCAACCATGCCATCACAAATGCGGGCAATGTGACCGGCTCATTTCCCCTTTAACTTTTATTATTATAGTATAAGATCTCGTGCCCAAGGTACAAGAAACGCAAATGAGGAAGACAATTTAAATGGTGGAAAGACCAGGTTAAGGAAACAGCATAGCAGAGTGGCACAGTGTGGACAGAATTGGCGTCATTTGGAAATGATAGTAAGTAAACTACATAAATAATTATGTTTAGTACCAATTCTTAAATAGCCTAGCCATTGCAAGCGAGCCTGACAATATGAGGGTCCATGGGCACTAAAACTTAACATCAGGTGAGCTTCCTGCTTTGCGACCTGTTATATAAAAAAAAGTATTTGGGTGGGGCAATTGAAATTTATGAGACCTCCTTCAGACCTCCTTACCAATAGTGATACCTGGCTTGCCGAAGTTTTGTCAGCTACCTAAAAGACGACAGGATACTGAAAGTATCGAACTTGTCTACTAGTAGGTAAAAGCTTGATACAGGCCGTCTCGCTGGATAAAGCTGAAGTACTGTTTATAGTTAGCTTAAGGTGGTCTGTGGTCCATAATATATTTTCGTTTCCCGCCAAAAGGCTCAGTTAATGCCTAGATTCTTACACAGGTAGCGCTATTCCAAATGAAAAAAAAATTTGTTTAGATTTCACATACCTAGATAGCGTTTTCCACATTTTCCTCTTAACTTTATAAATAAATCCTTATATTTTCTATAACATTCAATATAAACTAAATCTATTTATTGATAAAAAATATAAAAATCGTTCCCAATCGGCCATTTAGTTTACAAAAACGTGATTTGAACGCATGTTTTTCTGACGAATGTGTTCAAGTTTTTAGTTAAGTTTGTTGGAGGGTCCGTAGCTACAGCCTCGGCTGTATGCTATGGACCCTCAAACCTCTTGCGGTGATGGCAAGATCTAGCCGCTCTAAGTAAGACTGTTTTATGTTTTTTTTTATTCTTATTTATTTTATAAGTCATACATCTAATGATTAAGGCGGCTTAAAAATATAAAAACGTTGATTAAAGTTTAAGTATTACTCTAACAGTTTACTAGTTAACGAGCATTTTTATAGTATTCAGATTCAATGAATCTATAATAAAACTTATAAATCTATCACTAAATTCGGCAGTGAACCCTGAACTTAATATTTGATGAAGAAAGAAGAGAAAGTCGCCAGTAGAACATCGAGTTTCCTCAAGGAAATCCAACCTAGCTTCTCGTTGATTTTACACTCGAGAACTTTTTATGTAATAGGAGGCAAACGGGCAGGAGGCTCACCTGATGTTAAGTGATACCGCCGCCCATGGACACTCACAATGCCAGAAGGCTCGCAAGTGCGTTGCCGGCCTTTCAGGAATTGGTACGCTCTTTTCTTGAAGGACCCTAAGTCGAATTGGTTCGGAAATACTTCTGTGGGCAGCTGGTTCCACATAGTGGTGGTGCGCGGCAAAAACTGCCTTAGAAAACGCTCTGTTGTGGAACGACGGACGTCGAGGTGATACGGATGGTATTTTGTATTTTGCCTTGACGTCCGATGATGAAACTCAGCTGCAGGTATTAGACCGAACAACTCCTCTGAACACTCTCCATGGTAAATGCGGTAGAAGATGCAGAGAGATCCCACATCTCTACGCAACGCCAAGGGATCAAGCCGCACTGAAAGTGACTGGTCGTCGACGATTCGAACCGCTCTTCGTTGAATACGGTCAAGTGGAAGGAGCTGGTACTGGGGAGCTCCCGCCCAGAGGTGAGAGCAGTACTCCAGGTGGCCCGGAGTGAAGTACCGTCTCGCCTTGCTGAGCACACCAAGCTTTTTGGAGGCTAATTTAGCCTTTCCTTCCAGATGACCGCGAAACTGAACGTTATTCGATATGTCAACGCCCAGTATTCCGATGCTAGCCGAGGCTTTAAGGAGAGTGTCTTCAAAGAGGGGAGTAGCGACAAAGGGAGTTTTTTTAGCGGAAATCGCGCATACTTGTGTCTTCTTGGGGTTAAATTCTTCTGTCTGATTTATTTATATTATTCCTTACCCAATTTTTTTAGTCGTTTACTTAGAAACGTATCTTAGACCTCGCTCGCACTGCATAACTTTTTACATTTGATTTTCATACTTATTTACGTATTAGAACTTGCTTCTTGCTACTTCCGACTCGTCCATAAATATTATGAGGATATTTCCGGAGTAGTTTTCGCCCGGGCCCGGCGAAAGACGCTAAGACCTAGATTTAAGCAAATAAAGTCACTATTTAGGAAAGATTATTAGGAGATTTCACACTGCCCTGCTGCCTAGCTTTTCGGTTCTGCCTGATCGCGTGCCCAATAGGTTACTATATATAATAAAGAAAACTAGTACAGTCAAACCTGGATAAGCGAGGGTTGAAGGGAGCACAATCTCACTCTCGCTTATGACGTACGCAGCGATTTAAAGTCACAGCAAGTACGAATGTAGTAAATATTATGTAATATGATAAAATTACGTGCATAATGTGCACAAACATATATTATGTACATATAGGTATGTTTTATTTAATCTAGATCTTATTTAAAAAAGTTAAGAATGAGCCATAAATGATGTTAAAATTGTACTTTTTTTGTCATTAATTGTTACTGTATCTGTGTATCTGTTATGCATGTATGTATTTTTATGGTAGCTAGAGTTCCTCCTAAATAATATAAATAAATAAAGCTCGACTGTCGCTTATAGAGGTATAAATAAGTAGCACTCTCATTTACTGAGGTCCGTGAGGGAAAAACGACTCTCTCTTACAGAGGTTTCTGTTTATCGCTAATAGAGGTTTTGGGAACTTAAAATGACGGGTTCCGGCTATAAGATACTCTCACTTATAGAGTTTTCTCACTTATCCAGTTCTCACTTACCCAGGTTTGACTAAGATAAAAATACTTTGTTAATAATTCCCATCAGTTGTATGAGCTCAAATAAATTGCTAAATTTATTTATAACTTATAAATATATAGATAACCATCTATAATACATGCATCTTTGCCCCATCTCCCACTATGATTCTGATTACAGATGCCACGGGAAACGAAGAAAATAGAAACCTTGAAGCGGTCCGACGTCAAACGTCTTCAAGGACAAGCTCGACGCCACGACTTTTGGACTCTCAGAAGGCAGAAAAAGGTATCAAGGCGTACCAGAGCCAGAACAGTCAGTACCAGAACGATAGGTACACAGACCCCCCGTCTTAACGTCACCGTTTAATATGTTTAACAAGATAATACAAAGGACGTGTTACCCGGGCACCGGGCACACGGGCCCATGATGTTGTTTTATTGAACAAATATAAGATATTAATTTTATAATGTCGCATTTTTATTTCTCCTAAACCCTACTCAGAAAATCAAAGAACAATATATCTCTAAATCACGAAGTGGAAAGCTTTCCATGCAGTCATGAATTCATAAAATATTAAACAATTACATAAAAGCTAATATTTGACACAGAATTTACTTCAGCATTTAAAATCGTTTTTAGGAACGCTTCGTACATGGATAGGTACAATAGATTTACATAAATAATTGATTTATTTTTACATATATGAACACAGCGTCATAATCATTTAATTATGAATTTAAAAGGATTGTTTGAAAAGCGCATAGAGCTGCAGTATTGCTTCAGATTGATTAAATTTTTCTATTATGTAATTGATCTGGAATTTATAAAAAACTTATGCACTGTAATTGTTATAATTTAACTATTTCAAATTTCTTGGTATGTGTCACCACATGCCGTGTGCATTCGTAAAATTAATTAATTTATTTATTGTTATTCGATAACTTATCCGATATTTTATTACTTATTCTGCTATTCGGAGTGGAGAAAAATCCATCAAAAAAGACATAACTAACATTTGTCCAGCCGATCTCGAGTTATAAGTGTTGTAACAAACACGACTTTCATTTATATATATATAGATATGTTGATGAACGTTTATCGTGAGTAAGACATTATTCCACGACAACAGGCTCAATGATTATTGTATCTATGTTAAATCTCAGTTAGGTGGTGTTGTTCAAACAGTGGTAGACATCACTAACTTAATACAATATTAAAATATGTATTTCTGGTTTTCCTTTTTCAAATGTGGAGCCTTGATCAATGTGATTGTTTAATAATTTATTGTTTCTATAAAGTTTGTTTCTTTAAACATTTGATCTTTCGTATTTCGTACACATATATATATATGTGTTACTTTATACCTAGTTTTTCTTGTTGTCATTGTGAATATTTGTATACCGGAATCAATCACAGAAAATAATTTTTAAAAGTGTCAAACAATTGTTTTCATTGTATATTATTTTGATTAAATATGTACAACAACAACTGTTTTATTTCAAAATACTAAAGTACACTATTGTTATATTTCTAAACTTATCTTGATTCTACATACCATATAAATATGGCTAAGTTAAGATGACCGCGCGTAGGCGCGCGGTTGGATTTAGGAAATATAAAAAATTGTATACTGTAGAACTACAAAATATTGTATACTATTTACTAGTAACGCTCACCTATCAGCATCATCAACTATCGCGCCAGCTTGATGGAGACCCAATAGAGCGGCAGAGCCTGCTGATGGACTCACATCGATGCTATGTGCTGCTTACATAGCATCGATGTGCGTCCATTAGCGTCTCTAACATCCACTCTAGCGTCGCCTTCTTTTACTAGAGCTCGTAAAACTTCCAGAGCTGCACCACGGCTCTGATTTTTTTTTTACAATATTGCATTTGATTAGTTAATAAAAAGTGATATTAATGATAGATATGATTTTCAATTACATTTGTGTCCGTATTAAGAACTAGAAAATAAGAAAGTTACTTACTCGTTGAATTTGTATCATCAAAAATGTCAAATGTCGCAAAAATTTGATACCTGATGGTCAATAGCAGCTGGAGCTCTAGTTAGGTTGTTTTAAATCAATTAATTATTTATGTGTATATTTTTTATGTGACACTAAAGTATATATACATCTTTAGAAAAAAAAAACTTATAGTGATACATATATATAATACTACCCTGATTATATTATATTGATTGAAAAAAAATTACTACATGCAAATTATAAAAAAAATATATTTTTTTAAATATTAATTAAACATACTCTGGACTGAAATTTCCTTCCTGACGCTATAACTCCAGAACGCACGAACCGATTTCCACGGTTTTGCATTCGTTGGAAAGGTGTCGGGCTCCGAGAGGTTTACAGCTTATATATAGTTTATATATTTATATAAAGAAAATTCAGGAAAAATTTCAACAGAAAAGCGGGATCACCAAACGAAATGTTACATAAAACGAAGCCATCTGGTGGCGAAATGGAGTTCGCCGAGTTTGCTAGTGGATTATATTTATTGACATATTAAATTAAATATAAAATACGTTTCATTAAATAAGCATCTCGGTGAAGGTCGTTGTAGGTATATCGGGATCTTATACTATTAGTCTATGGGCATATAATAGAATGGGAACGGGGCGTCGACGGAGCCTCAATAATAGGCAACCTATTTAAAAAAAATAAGAAGTCGGTCTATCAATTTAAGTTTCGTTGTCCGCATTAAAATACTAGTGCGTAAACTCTTGTTGAGGCTCACTCGCCTACGTAATTAAACAATTGATGGCAAATTATGAAGCAAAAATATAAGAGTGGATGTTTGCCTCGCATTAGATTGATCCAGTAGTAACGCAGTTGGTTCTATTATATTATTATCAAAGATTTATTATAGATTTTAAAGCAGGGACCATCTTTTATTTATATTCTATTTTTACAGTAACTCAATACGTACTAATACAATAGAAAAATATGTATTATAAACATTAAACTAAAAACATAATATAAACAAAACGAGAAAACATAAAACCTAAAGATAACTATATATATATAACTAATTATAAATAATGCAATACTTGTGAATTCGGCCAGTGGGCAACTAAATATTATATCCGTCTGAGCCTGAGCAATAGCATTCAGAGTGTGCAAGACCTGGTGCATTTTGTTCAATTTGGCAGTCCCGACGACGGCGAAAATATTTCTTATCAACCTAATTATTATAATTTATATATTTTGCATTTGGACTTGAGCGAAAAAAAATAGCGTACATGTTAATTTAAATCTAATTATAGTTTAAGCAATAGAAAGGAGAAAAATCTTGTTCAGCTAATTGTTTTGCGCAGTATATATAAGTTCTAGAAAAAGGCTGTAGTCGGAAGAGCTCGATAATTCAAACAGCATAATGTCTAACATAGACATAAATGTAACCCAACGAAGTGGGCACGGGTCAAAGGTTTTTGTATTATTAAAGTAGTTAAACATAAAGTTGCAGCGTTGGCCTAGTGGCTTCTGCATGTGACTCTAATCGCTGAGATCGTAGGTTCGATCCCTTGCCGTGCACTTGGCCGAGTACTTGCCTATAGGACAAATGATGATAAAACAGATACATAAATCTGAGGCCCACAGCTAAAAACGTTGTAGCGTCAATGATTTATTTTGACGTAATTAAGTGATAATCTCTGTTATAATAACAGTTTTTCAAATAAACTAACACCCACATGTTGGGAAGACATGATCCAAAGATTCGCTTCGTTTGTGACAGCCTGTTTGTATTAAATTAGCAGACATTTGCCAGTTATCATTTTATAATTTCAACGGATATGTCATTTAAATACTTTGTATTAAGGCTTTAAGTAACGGTAATAACCGGTTGATAAAGCTATAAAAACAATTACCGGAATTAATCTTCTTAATTATTATTTTAATTTAATTTATCAACTAGAACATTATTCAGTGAGTTCAAAGTACGCTCATGCGTTTGATGATATTATGTTCAAGATACTGATCTTGGAAGCAGCAGGTTTCATCGCAATTGAATAGTTCTGATAACATAGGTTTGAGCATCATCAGCGAGCGTCCAAAATAAGGTGGATAAGAAGATGGCCCTAGAAATATGGTTTTGGAGGCGGATGCTCAGGGTTCCCTTGAAACGGAAATGGACAATTTTGTCAATACTCAGACAACTAGAAGTGATGACAAGTATTTCTACTTTCTTCTGAGCTTCTTTGGCAATATAGCACGCAGAGGTCCCAATAACCCAGAGAAGCTTGTGGTGACCGGTAGAGTGGAAGGCACCAGACCTCGAGGTCCATTCCTTACTAGCTGGACAGACCAAGTTAAATAGCTAACAGGCCTTAGTACACAGGCGCTGAGGCTTGCCGGAGTGAAGTGGCAATGGAGGGAGAGTATCAACTCTGAATTGTTTGAGTATTAAAACGTCATTTGCTTTTTATTTTTTATTATATAGTTTAGTTTCTATAATTTCTTAATCGATATATTCTTTTTTCTCTTCGTGTTTGTCATATTTGCCTATAAGTGATTGATACATTAAATATTGTATTTTATTATTTTATTGCGTTGGCAAGCTTTTGTAAGCTAATAAATAAATGTAAGGAGTATACCTACTCACGCATTCTTAAATATTGAGTATTCGTCTTCTTTAATCACCGGAGATGATGCTGGAGAGATGTCGTTGTCATAATCAATATCAAAATAATATATGCACCAATCCCATTTTAAATAAAGGTTTACCGACATAATTACGTTTGAACCTAATAATTTTTACATTTTATCAGTTCACAGGTGAACTGTAGAAATGACAAAAATCTTAACACGATATCTTTCACTTGACATACATAGCTTAGAGGTCGTACGGATTTTGATAGCTTATCACATGTGCACTAGTGCATTTTAGTAACAATCAACGAGATAGAAGCCTTATTTTTAGAAGTAAATATATAAAGAATATTTTTATACATACGCCGTATTTCCTAAGATATATTGCAGCACTTTAAACAATATTTGCTTGGATAGCTAATTATTTGTAAGACCACTGCACGGCCAGTAATGACCTTATTTCAGTGTCAAGTATATGTATATAGGATACTACGGTTACAATTACGACTGGTAGTTTGATTATTACGAAGTTTAGAAAGAAAGAAAGGAAACGTACGTATACATAATAAAAAGGATTATTGTAATGTACACTTATCGGTATAATACCAATATGAATAAATTAATTTGATTTTATAATTAAAGCAGCGGTTAATAACTACTTAATAACTTCTTTGAGCCTCTATAATTTAAAAATATAAATTCCTTATAATTTAGTCTAAATACACTAAAATATATCTCCTTTAAATTCCAATTTTATAAGGCAACTAGTAGACTCGGCCAAGCGTTGCTGTGGCTAAGGTTTTTGTTACAGATGGTAAATAGTATCTTATGTGAACGTTGGTACTTTCATCACAGCGCGGCGCCATCTGTTAGAATTGTGATTTGTGACTGTCAAATAATAACAGACAAATAATTAGCAATAAATTAAAATTGCGACTATAATTTGAGATTTAAACTATCATATCTCTCAAGTTGGAACGAACTGAACATGGTGTGCAAATTTGATTGATATCGGTTCGTTAGTCCATTGAGGACAAACATTGTGACACGAGATTTATATATATTAAGATTAAACATTGCTGAAAAGACTGAGTTTCTTGGCTTTTCCGATCTATTAATTTAGGGATGACAAAGAGATATTTCAGAAAAATTTAGATGATGTACATTTTTTTTTTATAATAATAATAATTCTCTTCTTCTTTTCCTCTGTGATCTTTATAATATGTTTTTACTACAGTATATTTCGGAGTTCGGTATGCCTCTTGGCAAAGGTCTCCTTTAACCCTTTCCACTGTTCTTTATCCTTTGCGATTCTTCTCTCCGGTTGTAGCCTGCTGTTTATTTGAGTTCGTCCTCCCATCTTTTGCGTGGACGGCGTCTTCTTTGTTTTCTGTCTTTAGGGTACCATTCCGTCAATATTTTGCTCCATTTTTCGTGGGGGCTCCGTAGCATATGACCGGTCCATCTCCAATTCATTTGGTATATCTTAATGAGAATCTCTGTCACACTTATTCTAGCTCTTATGCATGTGTTTCTTTGTTTGTCCAATTTTGCTTTCCAAATTTACAATGCGCTAAAGAAGTTTTTTTCATATCTAAGCCGTGACGTAAAGTAAGGGACGATTTTACTTTGAATTAATATACAATATAAACATGTTTATAATGAACGTCAATCATTTCTGCCAGATGGAATGTCTTTGATCCCTTGGAAAATGGGACGGGCTTTAGTATAGGATGCTACCATCTCATCTCCTTCGGACAAGCCAAAAAGCTGGCGCGGCCGCAGAGCAGGCAGAAAATAACAAACGGCACAAATATAAGAGTCTTTCCTCCAACTTCGATTTTGTTCCCTTTGGAGTAGAGACTCTTGGGCCGTGGGGTTCAAGTGCAAAGGCGCTTATTAAAGATTTAAGTTGGCGCCTGGTAGATAGTACCGGTGACCGCAGAGCTGGCACTTTCCTGGCTCAAAGAATAAGTCTCGCAATACAGCGAGGAAATGCTGCCAGCGTTAAAGGTACACTGCCACAGGGGCCAAACTTTTTAAATTTGTTCTAATTTTCATTTTATTTATTTTTAATTATTTTTATTATTACTTTATAGGTTAAGAAAATTGTAAATACTGTATTTCTGTAAATAAATAACTAATTACAAAGTTCTTCATAAAAAAAAAAAATGAACGTCATAGCAACAATGTATGAAATCTATTAGATTTTTCAAATGTTTAACAGTGAACATGTAATATTTGTACAATTTACTTAAGATTCGATTTAGTCACGTCGCTTGGTGCAAAGCGAGCGGTCACGATGCATTCATGATTCAATTATATTAAATGCTTAAGGTTGTATAAAATATTTAAATTTTAAACTATACAGTACCGGATCTCGAATCTCAAAAAATATTGAAATCGTATATATGTATAACTATACATATAGTGACTGTTAATTCGGTCTTAGTTTAAACTATAATTATTGTCGTTTATACGTAATCGATAAATACGGATTCAATATCGTAGATGAATGAAAAGGATGAAAAACGGTCAGATGGACTGTATAGAAAATTATACGATTGGTAGAAATTACGACTAGTATTAAGATGTCCGTAGATTTTTTTTAAAGTATACCACATCATACATAAGTTACAATCTATCTATTCTTATATATACATGACAATTACGGTGAACATAAATTTCACAAAAAAATACCCTTAAAATATACTTACAACTTCCACTTGCTTCCAACGTTTTAGTTTTTATGTTAAGTTCTTTAGAGAGAGCTTTAGTGTGCTTTAACATTTCTCTAGCGAAGGCTACGTGTGTAATGGCTTTGACTCCGCGCTCCGGCTCCAACTTATAAATTGTATTCTAATTTTAGGGATAAATGCAACACATACATACAATATCTCTCCAAGTTTGATTTTGTTCCCTTTGGACTCAAGACGCTTGGGCCGTGGAGTTAAAGTACACAGGCGCTAATTAAAGATTTAAGTTGGTACCAGCCCTGCGATTCTAAAACTCACTTTTCGAACTCACACACCGGTTTTCGCATCGGCGGTCGCTCTCAAATCAGTCGTGAAGCAGTCATTTTATGATTTGGCATTCTGAAAAGATGGGAGCTTATCGTTTATTGTTTTTACAGAATCGCAGGGCTGGTAGATAGTACCATTGACCCCAGAGCTGGTGCTTTTCTCAACGAATAAGTATCGCAATACAACGAGGAATCGCCAGCGTTTAAACACTGCCATAGGGACCAAACTTTTCGAATTTGTTTTAATTTTCTATTTATCAATTAACGTTTTGTCGTACTAGCCATTTAGACCTCAAATATCTCCTCAATGGATAGGAATTCCACATTCAATTTAATACAGCTATTTACTCGTGCATTTGTTTTGTGAAAACCATGACCAACCAACCAGATAGCAATGGTACATACTTTGATTAATTAAGTATATTCATTCTATTAAAAAAGTCTACTTTTTGTTCCTCTCATACAAAACGCTAATTTCATATGTACCTACCCAATTTCATATGGACCTAATGAGTATATATCCTTACATTTTTTATGAAAACTCTTAGCCTTTCTTTTTCTTTTTTCGCAATGGAAATGGGCTTTTGGCGTTATTGGACGATGAGTATGTGATAACATTAATGTCAGAAATTAACAGGAGATGAGAAAAAGAATTATAGGGCGATGGTACTGGAGTAATATCACAATAATTTTCTATAATGCTATTCTGGATGGGCGAATTACCTGGAGTGTTCTCTATGACTGATGGCGATCGATCTCCTTTTTGAGTTCAGTTATCAACATTCGATACCCAAGGCGAAGAGCAAAGAATATAATCTAGGAATAATATGTAAGCATTAGAAGGGATATTCTGCGATACTTCCTTGCTATCATTCTAATCAATATCATCAAGTATTGATAGCTCCTCTTCCATAAAATTTGCATCCGGTGGCAATGGAGACTCTAAAATAAACAACAATTAAAAACACAAGAATTCATATTTTTATATTTAACGTGCCAATATCAAGTTATAAAATTTACATATAAAAAAATATATTATACCACAATTAAAACAAATATATCAAAAATTGAATTAATACATTATTATAGCCAGATAAATCAAGTGTCTTCTTTATAAAGTTTGTTCGTTGTAAACAGGTGTAAATATAGTTGTATCAGTATACGGCGTACTAAGCAACGTGTAACAATTATCAAACAAAAATGGCAAAATCACACTATATGTAACATAAATAAAGTATATCAATGTAACTTACCATATTCATCCCTGTTTTGCATTATATCACCGATTCCTGAGATATTGCTAATTGTATCATTAGTATTATTCACCTTATTATTGAGAAAATTAAAAAAAATTCGCGCCCTCGCCGTCATTTATCGTATACTGAGCCATAATAATAAATAAAATAAATAAATTTTTATTTATTTATTTTATGACAGCTAAAATTGAATTGAGATTGCATATTGGTTTTGGCCGTAAAACAGCAGTAACCACAAAAAGTTGTATTCTAGAATTCAAGTTCTAATCGCAGTGCGTAACAAATCCAATAGGTGGCGCTGAAATAAATACAATACATATTTGGGATTAATATGTTAATTGAATACTAAAAACTAAATTTACTATCATTTCATTTGTACTAAACTTCTTAAATAACTCTCACTTCCTTAACGAGAATAATGCTTTATTTTAATTTTCTTAAAGAAGTATGTAAATATAATATGCCAATAAAAGTCTGTATTTCATTTCATAATTAGAAAATTACCGAATGAGATTACATTAACTTTTTTAATATATTATTCACTATGGAACTAAAGAGGCTATAATAATTATAATAATAATCGAGGCACCGCTGTTCATAACAGAATCCACCTCTGACCATAGATGGCGCCACATGTAATGTGAAACGCGCTTACAAAGTATTGGCGCTAAAAGATATAAGAAAACTATTATCAAATCAAAAATGTCCTCCTGCAAATTAACATTAGTTAAAATAAATTTTTGTACTGATTTAATCGCGATGCGATCTAATCAGTTGTAATGAATAGTGATTACTGATTACTTTCACTTTATTAAACCGAGTGAAGTTTGGTCTCAGAAGCCTAAAATTTTTTTAATTATTAATAGAGCCATGAGGGGTCTAAAAACGCCTACAAAAAAAGGTAAAGGTGGCTGGCCAGTGGCCACTTTATTTCTTTATTATGTTCTTTAATACAGAGTTAGCAAATGCGTCTTTGGAGGTAGCAAATAGAATCAATTAGGTAGAGAAATATGACGTATAGTTTGATTGCGATCGCTACTCAGTTGCGCTGCCGCCTAGAGAGTTCTCGAACATCGTACCCAGGGATATATAAGCGAGCCGGAACGCGACCGATTAGTTCAGTTTTGAATGCGATATCAAGCGAATTGACAAAGCGCGAATATAGTGGAGACAAGTGATAAAGTACGGTACGGCGTGTAATTAAAGTAATTAGTGACAGTATTTTGTGTGTGTATTTCGTGAATTTTTGTGCGTCATTTCCAGTGTTTAGTGTTAACAAATTCCTCGTAGATTTAATTGAATATAATTCCTTGAAGAGATCTACGCCGTTTTCTATCCGATCCCTTAGCTCGTAACAAATATTAATGATTCTAATTTTACATTTACTGCCAGTTCTCAAATCAAGGGGGTAGAACGGGGGAGAACAACTGGCAATAAACTCTCCGCCACTCTTTTTAATGTATATTTTGGTGAACCAGATTGATAGTATTGTTCTTAAATTTACTTATCTTACTTTCTAATTCTAGACCAGAGTGACTCTCTGTTGTCTTAGTGTCTAATTTAAATTAGATATACTATTTCTTGGAATATCTTCCAAGGTCTTACTAACTAAATCCTGTTCAATAGAAGCAGGTTGTCTAGCCAAATTCTTGGCTGTTACACAATAAATATGATAGCGAATCAGCTATCTGTCTTTTAAAATATGTATATCTATCCTTTGTCAAAAAGTAATTATTAAAACTAATGTACCTATTGGTATCAATTAGTGTATAGGGTTTGTTGGTTGCATTAGTAGTTGGTAATAAAGCTTTTCTTTAACACTATTTGTAATTTATTATTAAAATAAGTAACAAATATTTCTCGGGCGGCCTTTGTAGATCTTATTGAAGTGAATGCTCTTGACATGAGCGATGATTCCAAGGATGTTTCATTGGGCTCAAAATAAAAAGACTCTCCCTTCATTCTTATGTAGTTATTGTCTTTGACAATATTAACAGTATCAACCTCACTTTCTATAGGTCTATGAAAGATCCGATATTTTCGTGCCAAAATACCAAAACTGTTTTCGACAACGTCTGGCACGACAAAGTCGATAGTTGAAAGTTTTCTTTCTGTTGTCGTGTATAACCGCTGCTCTAGGAAAAGGCCGCATTAAATATTGTTTCAAAGCAAAACCTTCATCTCCGATTAACACTTGAGGTGTAGTGTCTTCATTTACAGGAAGAGGTTTTGGTGATTGACAGTGTTTTGCCATTTAGGTATACTCGATAAAAGATAGAATTTTCGAAGATTCCGCTATCGCTCAATCGTCCATAGTTTCAGTTTTTGTAAATTCATCACTGTTGATCGATATCAACAGTGATGAATTTATAAAATGGAAAAATAGTAAAAATAAAATAAATAAAATATATTTATAAAATAGTTTGAACCTATGTTAGGAGGGCATTTAATTGCAATATGTTTTCCGTCAATACTTCCCACAGAGTTGGGAAAGTTCTATATTTCTCTGTCACCAACTTCCGACGGCCTACATATCTCTTCTATCGGTGTTGGCATATACTTCGGTTATAGTACGTTCCATATTTCTGTGCAAATACTCTTCATAATATCACCTACCGTGCTGCGTAAAACGCGAAAAGAAAAAACAATGGTTTGATAGGAGTCACCGGTGATTAAATACCTGAAAAAATATAAAATACGATTTAAATTAAAAAATAAGATTCATAATATATGGTATAACGTCTCATTAGATTCTACACAGCTCTCTCCACGTACTCAAACACCTGCACTAGATTCTGAAAATTCACAAGATATGACATCATCATATAATCCACCACGACTACCATCAACATTGTCATCATCACAGGTTCAACCATTAGCTCAGGCCCTGCCTCCAAAATCGCCAGCTAATACACCTACGGCATCAACATCAAGAGTTTCATATCGCAATAAAAGACAATCATCAGAGATCAGAAGGAATGAAGATCATGTTGGGAGAATTTTTAAATGCAAAAAAGAAAAAAGAGCATATTGTCATCGATCATCTATTTCTAAATAGTCTAGTCGACAAGTTGAAAATGGAACTTAATAGAGATACTGCTCTTAAAATTATGTGCGATAGCTCATTGGATCCGGAATGACGTCTAGAAAAATGTGCTAAAAGCGTGTATTAGCACATAAAAAATTGCAAAAGTTATAGACAATTAAAGATGAAAAAAAAATGGCATTTAGTTTTTTGCCAATATTTGATAAACTATTAATATTTAAGAAATTTCAAATAAAGATTCTGAAAGAGGAGGAAATTTCCAATAAAAAACTCGTAACTCTCGGAACTCTATCTCCATAATTTATAATTTTAATTTAACGCTGAAAATAGGTCTGCGGGTGAAATTTTTAGGATTCGCGCGTGGCGTCAAAAGCGACTACGGCACATTAATTAATTTATTTAAGGTATTGAATATTTTTTTTTAAATTTGAAAAAATTATGGTGTGTTCTGAACACTATAATTAATTTATTCCCGTTGAAAAGTTAAAAAATTGTTAACTAACGAAATTTTCTCGAACGACCGTCTTAATTGTAAGTGAATAAAAATGTTTAAATAATGGTCGTAAAAATATTTCGCTTCGTAGAGCCTTTCTTACATACATACTTAACAAGATCGTGCCATAAAAGTTAAAAAAATATTTATACTTTGTTTATAACAATTTTTTTACTTAAACAAAAACTTAAAAATCCATGTAATGTTGTTAAAAAAATTTTTTTTTTCTAAATCATCATATAATCGTTTTTTTATTAATACAAGATATTTATTGATTTGCAAAAAAAAAAATTCCCGCCATTTGTTGATAAAATTTTTTTAAACAAATTGATTAAATCAATATTTAAAAAAAAAAATTTAACACAACTTTATTACATTAAAAATTTTATGATTTTTAAAAAAAATTTTTTCCTTAATAACAATTTTTAATTGTTTATAATCGTTTTTTTTTAATTTTCTATTGTTTAAATAATTACTTAAGAATTTTTTTTTCTAAAAATCATAATTCACAGTCCTCTATAAAGTAACAGAAAATTTTTTTTTTTAATTAACAATTCTATTGTATATTAACTTACCAATTTGTTATAAAGTTTGAAAAATATTTGAAATTTCTTAAATATTAATAGTTTATTAAATATTGGCAAAAAACTAAATGCCATTTTTTTTTCATCTTTCATTGTCTATAACTTTTGCAATTTTTTATGTGCCAATACACGCTTTTAGCACATTTTTCTAGACGTCATTCCGGATCCAATGAGCTATCGCACATAATTTTAAGAGGAGTATCTCTATTTTGTTCCATTTTCAACTTGTCGACTAGAAGACTTAAAGGCCGATTTACATTATCTTAGTGTTTAGGAGAGTGCTTTAGGATAGTACTTTAGTTGAAACATGTAAACGCTACTTGCTTTAGTACGGTTCTATTGGACTTTCAAGTTGAATCAAAATAGAATTGCTTTTTATTTTTGTTTCCCCGCGCCCGCGCACCCTGCGAGATCTTCCCTCGTTGTGTGTAAACACCTAATTTAGTAAAATCTTTAGGAGAGTGCATAAGTGCCGTGAAACGCGTGCGTGATTTTTGATTTTTAAAATGGTTGGAAGGTACAACTATCAAATTTGTGTCTGAATATGTTGTTCACGAATGTTTGTGGAACGTTAAAAACAATTTATACAAAAACAAACAGGCTAGGCATTCGGTATACACTGCCTTAAAAGAAGCTATTTTTATTTTTATTATATTTAGTTTATTTATTTCGAATAAAATCTCGTCTTCTATTTGTTACATAACTACAGTTAGTATTTTGCGTAGAATAGAGCGTATTTGCCGACGTCGTTGCGCGTTCATTGTGGCGCTGTAATGATACTCTACTGGAAGAAATGTAAACGTTCACTCAAAGCACTCTCCTAAACACTAAGATAATGTAAATCGGCCTTAAGGTACGCTACACTTTCAAAAAAATTCCCCCGCGAGAGCAAGCTATCATAAAATTGGAATTAGCCAAAATGTTTTCGAACACCGAATTACAATAAAATTGATCAACAAAAATTCTAACAAATCGCACCTCCAGTATTCTTCGATCATATCAGCTACAAACTCCAGTGTGAGTTGTGATGAGATTCGTACAACACAAAAATTCAAACTATCACCTTATCCTCTGCGTTTTAACTAGTAAAATTAAATTAAATTTCACCACCGTGAAAAAAACGTCTACCATGAACGAAGTTTCCCGCGCTTTGATTGAATGAAAATATGAATTGAAAACGAAATATGTACATTCGTTAATAAAAACCAAATAATGTGCTGAGTTTATGGAAATTATTAAAAAAAATTCTTAATAACCATATACTAATATTGAATACAGAAAAATACTAAATAGTTATTATAGTGAGACATTTAAAAGTAAGTAAAATCTATATATATAAAAATTAAACCCGTTTTCCGTTGTCACGACATAACATGAAAAAGGCTTGACCGATTTGTCTGATTTTTATTTTGTTGTGTTTGTAATTGTCAGGAAAAGGTTCTTATAACAAAGCTATAATAATATTAATCGAGGCACCGCTGTTCATAAACAGTATCCACACTGATCAGAGATGTCGCTACTTGTAATGTAAAACTCGGTAACGAGTCACTTGCGCTGAAAGATATAACAAAACTATTATTATTCATACAGTATATAATTTTACATCATAATAAATTACAGCAACAATTTTTGGAAATAACTGATTTATTCGCGTTGCGATTTTATCAGTTATAATGATTACTATCACAATTCACAAAATAAAATTGAGTAAAATTTCGTTTGGATTGTTGAATGGATGTTCAAAACATGTCTAAATGAAACAGTTTATTTGAAGCTAAGAAACATTTTTTTTTAAACTGTTGAATTTTTTTTAATTCACTTTGCTATTCTCCTGTACAACTTTGCTATTTTATATAAAATAGTCCAGAGTTTTAGGATAATTAATTTGGTATTAATTTACTTCTTCCAAAATGGTAAAATACGAAATTAACCTAAAAAACTTGTCGTATGACATAACAAAAAAAAAGCAAACTAGGATGGGAACCTTCCCTTTTTAGTGGAATTTTAATTTGGTCACATGTTACTAGTATGGATTTTCATTTTAAATATACTAATAATGACATAATTACAAGAATCAGTATCAAATAAAACGAGTGTATGCTATCCTAAATAAACACTACCAATAAACTGACTTAAATCAGTTCAAATGCACCACTAGATGGCGCTGACTGACTTATAAATGCCGCTATCGTTGTAATTTTTAAATAGCGGAAACTACACAGATTACTACTCCCTAGGGCCGTTTAAAGAAGTTTTACTTCAAAAAATATACATAAATCGCTACTCCAGATCAACACTGTACTAAATACTAATTCAAAACAGAACTTATTTTAGTATCGACTAAAAATTGTTGTCTCATGTTAGATGAAAAGTTATTACTAGGTTTTTTTTTCAATGTGTGATGAATCAAATGCTTATCAGTATGGCATTAGTTAATTACTGTAAAAAGTTCACAGAAAGTGTTAAATCCTTACTTTTCAAGTTAATTCACTGTTGTTAAATTATTGAACCAATATAATAAAAAATATTTCTATTTTCTCGGTTCTTACTGAATGATTCTGAAATAATGGAGTGTAATCCTGTCATATATTGGTCGTTAATATTCAGCAAAGAATTAGCTGTTTTAATTTCAAGAATGTATCTATAAAACGGTAAATAAAACAACAAAGTGTATGAAAATCAGCATGCACTTTTATTATACACTGTTACAGTGTCATCAGCTATGTTATCAACAAAACAGTCTTACATGTTTTACCCATAGATCAAAGACCCACAATCTTAAACCAAAAAATAAACAAATATTCAAAAGTGGTAATAAAACGAAAGACAAACTTTCACGTCCTACTTACTTATTTTTTATTTTAAGTGGTAGGTTTATTTCTAACACTCGTGAACATGGCTGCGATAGTGTATTAGCACCCGCATAAAAGAATCCAAAAACTGGACTAGACATTATTTCAATAAAAAGTTAGCCTAATAGGACCATAGAATATATATATATATATATTTGTACCTATGTACAAAGAACTCTAAGAGCAAACCTACTACTTACTTTAACCAGTCTTATTTATATCACATCAGTGTAACATCACAGGTTTACTTACATAATTATCTATTGCCTGCCTTAAACTTACTATAAAAAATATATAATATCAAAATTACGTTTCCTGTAAGTTCTGTGCTATTCTAAATTCAATGCTGTCTTGTAATAAGAGTTGACATAATTACTTATTATTTTTGAAGTGAAACTTCTTTATCGGGGTTGGAAAAAAATTTAGTGTAACATTTTTTCGTTACGCGTCACATTTTTCGGTTACGTGCCATGTTGCTCTTTGAAGTCAAACTTCGTTATCGGCGTTAGAATGAATTTTTTATCGACGTATGGGAGAAATTTTGTAGCAAAATAACGATAATAATGATAGTAATAATTCTATTACAATTAATGAAATTCTGTAATAATCTTTTACTACTGTAATAAGGTAAAATAAAATAATTGTATTTGTATTCATGTCTATGATAATAAAAGCCTTTTGTTAAACTTTATTTAACCAATTTCGCATTGCATGCATATTAATTGTAAATTAATGAAATTCTGTAATAATCTTAGTAGTAATAAGGTAAAATGAAATAATTGTATTTGTATTCATGTCTATGATAATAAAAGCCTTATGTTAAACTTTATTTAACCAATTTCGTTAAGTTGCATATAGTATATCACTTTTCGAAAAATAAGGTCATAAAGAAGTTTCACTTCTTACGTGTGTACACCTAGTACAAGCACACATTTTTTTTTTCAATTAATTCCATTATCCTCTTTTTGTTTTAAGCCAAAGGTTGTTTGTCGGTATATGCTTTAAGCAATTGTTGAGAAAAGTTTTGATCTTTGTAGCGCCTTGATCGATCCACATTAAAATTATTCCCCCAAGATTCCTGAAGGACTTTAAGGCCATAAAAGTCATTGTGTAAAAGTTCTTTTACACGATACGGCTTTCCTGTTTTCTTCGCAGTACAAAATAAAGTAGCATATTGCTGCCAAAAGGCTGCCAAAAGGCTCGGTTAATGCCTACATTCTTACACAGGTGGCGCTATTCCAAATGAAAAAAATTTTTGGTTAGATTTCACATACCTAGATAGCGTTTTCCACATTTTCCTCTTAACTTTATAATTAAATCCTTATATTTTCTATAACATACAATATAAACCAAATCTATTTATTGATAAAAAATATAAAAATCGTTCCCAATCGGCCATTTAGTTTACAAAAACGTGATTTGAACGCATGTTTTTCTGACGAATGTGTTCAAGTTTTTAGTTAAGTTTGTTGGAGGGTCCGTAGCTACAGCCTCGGCTGTATGCTATGGACCCTCAAACCTCTTGCGGTGATGGCAAGATCTAGCCGCTCTAAGTAAGACTTTTTTATGTTTTTTTTTTATTCTTATTTATTTT
Source organism: Pieris melete (assembly GCA_963693345.1). Taxonomy (NCBI): domain Eukaryota; kingdom Metazoa; phylum Arthropoda; class Insecta; order Lepidoptera; family Pieridae; genus Pieris; species Pieris melete. Next base: position 23,581 of record CAVNZK010000325.1, on the reverse strand, counting down.
ATAAGTCATACATCTAATGATTAAGGCGGCTTAAAAATATAAAAACGTTGATTAAAGTTTAAGTATTACTCTAACAGCTTACTAGTTAACGAGCATTTTTATAGTATACAGATTCAATGAATCTATAATAAAACTTATAAATCTATCACTAAATTCGGCAGTGAACCCTGAACTTAATATTTGATGAAGAAAGAAGAGAAAGTCGCCAGTAGAACATCGAGTTTCCTCAAGGAAATCCAACCTAGCTTCTCGTTGATTTTACACTCGAGAACTAAATGTAGGAGGTCCTCTTCTCTCTCACATCGTGTGCAATTTGGGTTTTTTCATAATAAAATTAAACTTGTCAAGTGGCATGTGATAAGTACGGGTTCGGAAGCAAATAACTAAATCATTTCTATTGAGAACTCTTGAGTAAAACCAAGGCTCGCGAGGAGGTTCGTCCACAATGGTTCTGTACCAGATGCCTTTGTCTTGAAGGCATTCTATTATCTGTCTCCGCGAACTGCGTTTAGAAATATATATATATATATATATATCTTTACTTAGCCTACCTTTAGTAGCTACATACTACCTAATATATAACATTTTAAAGGTTTTTAGGGTTTTGCAATTTTTCTCTGTATAAAAACAATATTCAGAGTTCAAAGAATAAATATTTAAGAAAAATATCGAATTGGTCCGTAATCCGAGAGCAGTGTTGGCCTAGTAGCTTCAGCGTGCACTATTCGCTCGAACGGTAAAGGAAAACATGTACATGAAATACGAAATATCGAATTGGTTGATTCTGTATACACACAGCATATATCATAATATTTCTCCTAAAATTGATAGATTTAATTATTAGATTAAACGAGATTAAGTTCATTTCCATTTTGATTATTCTTAAACGTTAATTTGTGTTTATAATCTATTGTTTATTTTTAATTTAAAAAAAAACCATGAAACCTATAATATTTAGGGAGTTTATTTTGAAATTAATTCAAAAATTAGGAAAAAAACGATTTATAATGCTAAAAAATAATCGTTTTTTTTATATAATTATTTAATTTTTAGTTAATTCGGTCTTAGTTTAAACTGTAATTGTCGTTTATACGTAATCGATAAATACGGATTCAATATCCAAGATGAATGAAAAGGATGAAAAACGGTCAGATGGACTGTATAGAAAATTATACGATTGGTAGAAATTACAACTAGTATTAAGATGTCCGTTGATTTTTTTAAAGTATACCACATCATACATAAGTTACAATCTATCTATTCTTATATATACATGACAATTACGGTGAACATAAATTTCACAAAAAAATATACTTACAACTTCCACTTGCTTCCAACGTTTTAGTTTTTATGTTAAGTTCTTTAGAGAGAGCTTTAGTGTGCTTTAATATTTCTCTAGCGAAGGCTACGTGTGTAATGGCTTTGACTCCGCGCTCCGGCTCCGACTTATAAATTGTATTCTAATTTTAGGGATAAATGCAACACATACATACAATATCTCTCCAAGTTTGATTTTGTTCTCTTTGGACTCAAGACGCTTGGGCCGTGGAGTTAAAGTACACAGGCGCTAATTAAAGATTTAAGTTGGTACCAGCCCCGCGATTCTAAAACTCACTTTTCGAACTCACACACCGGTTTTCGCATCGGCGGTCGCTCTCAAATCAGTCGTGAAGCAGTCATTTTATGATTTGGCATTCTGAAAAGATGGGAGCTTATCGTTTATTGTTTTTACAGAATCGCAGGGCTGGTAGATAGTACCATTGACCCCAGAGCTGGTGCTTTTAACGAATAAGTATCGCAATACAACGAGGAATCGCCAGCGTTTAAACACTGCCATAGGGACCAAACTTTTCGAATTTGTTTTAATTTTCTATTTATCAATTAACGTTTTGTCGTACTAGCCACTTTGACCTCAAATATCTCCTCAATGGATAGGAATTCCACATTCAATTTAATACAGCTATTTACTCGTGCATTTGTTTTGTGAAAACCATGACCAACCAACCAGATAGCAATGGTACATACTTTGATTAATTAAGTATATTCTATTAAGCATGTCACATTTTGAAAAATCTCACGTGAGATTGGGGGTTGGGGGAGGGGGTTGAATAAAATCTCACGACATCTCACCAGGGGGGGAGGGAGGTACAGAAAATTTAAAAAAACACCTCACGTAATTTATGGACGCCCCCTAATTTATAAAATATTATAGTAATAAACCAAAATAATCACTTATAAGATTACTCCGCACACTTGCATTTCCCACGTTGTCAATCGCGCTTTGATCAATATCATCAGCTGGTTCATCTACTTGTTGCAGTAGTTCAAAATGTTCATCTCGCATATCAATAGCAATATTGTGCAACACTGTACACATCATGTACATATCACGGCTTGTACACGAAATACTTGAAGCAAAACCTTTTTTGACGAACCGATTTTGGGGAACCGATTTTTCCAAACACCATATGTCCTTTCCACCACATTTCTGCTTCGTATTTGAGATTCCTTATAAAGATGTTCTGCTGGAGTCTTGGGTTTTGAAGTGGAGTTAGTAGGTAGTATCTATAGTAATAAATATTTTTGGTTGTAGCTAATATTTAAAAAAAAGTTACAAAAGTTGATGAAAAGATGAAACCTGCAAGAAGTCATATACGATAGACATCACTTTGTGTAAAAGTGACTCCAAAGCTTCTTTTGTTAACCTAAATGTGAATTCGCATTCAGGCTCTGGGATATAATTAATTCTTGTCTTCTTATTATGTCTTCGCACTGAAGTACGTTGTCTTCTATCAGCTTCAGAATTACTATCCCAATCGCATAATTGCATTTAAACTTCCAAATCACTATCACTAGAACTGGAAGATGACGAAGATGAATAAATTTTCCCAAAGAATATTAAGTTAGATCGCAATCCCAAACCCAAATCATACGAGTTTCAGCGATAGCAATCCGAGATTGATTTGGCCAATCGAAGCAACTGTCAAAATGGACAGATAGGTTGTTGGCATGAGTAAACATTCATTTTCATACAGAGTGCAATCTTCAATCTCTTACCCGCCCTCTGAACGATTGGTTGAATAATTAGATTGGTATCTCAGTCCATGAATTGAATATTGGCATGCTTTTCTTTAGAAATGGATTTATTGTCAGTCTATGACAGCTAAAATTGAATTGTGATTGCATATTGGTTTTGGCCGTAAAACAGCAGTAACCACAAAAAGTTGTATTCTAGAATTCAAGTTCTAATCGCACTGCGTAACAAATCCAATAGGTGGCGCTGAAAATAATTATCATATATTGCACATCATTATGTATATATATGTTATATATATATAATAAAATTTCAGGTCTCACCATAGTGTATACCAAATCTAAAAGGTGACGCTGAAATAAATACAATACATATTTGGGATTAATATGTTAATTGAATACTAAAAACTTAATCTACTATCATTTCATTTGTACTAAACTTCTTAAATAACTCTCACTTCCTTATATTATTATACGTATTGTGTCAGCAGTCACCTTTCCCCAGTCAACTATTATCTGTCAGTTTAACTTTACTCCCAGATTGATTGTACCTCAAAGCAATTTTCCCCATTGAAATTAATTGAAATGCCATTTCAGCACCCGAAAAACCACTTCAGTGGTTTTTTAAAGTGTTTTTGAATAAGAAAATGATTTCACATTTCAGTTCAATCCACGCCACCTTCTTTTGACCTATGGTTATAAAATAAATGTTTTGTAAATGTACAAAATGAAAAAAACGCGAACTTATCAAAAATGCTTCGAAGAGAAACAAGCAAACAGACTGAGGTCTGAGGTGGGAGAAAATGTTAATGTGGTGTGTGATTCCTCCAAATCTTGCTCTCATCTCAAAGCAAAATATCGCTGGCTCGGCTGCTCGCAACTCGAAACTCTTATATGGACCATCGTATATTATCAGTGCACCATTGTGCACAAGTTCAGAGATTAATAGTATCCACCACTGATCAGAGATGGCGCTTTATAAATTTGAAAAATATAAAAACGCGGTAGCATTGTTATTTCGCTGCAAGACATAAACAAAATTATTAATGAAGTAAGTACTAAGTGTGTAGAGGAGTAAATTTAAATAGAGATAATTTTTGGAATAACTGATTGGGTCGCGTAGCGATTTCGATCAGTTATTATAAATAGTGGGGGATGTGACATTCTACATAAAAAAAAATGGTAACTGTACTTATGTACGCGCGTAAGAAGTTATACTTCTTTGGCTTTCTTTATTTTTTTTGAAATATTAAATAACTAATAATAAATATTTAGCGTTAATAATTTAACAATATTTAATATTTAGTATATTGTTCAATTATTAATTAATATTAATAACAATTATTATTTATTATTTTATTATATATTTAATTTAAGAACTAGATATGTTTCATAACCTTTTAACTAAGTAACAATAGGTCTTTGTGAAAAAGCATTTTTTTTTATAAAATAGGGGGGCAAACGAGCTGCGGGACGACCAAAAAGGGCAGTCTACGCAGCCCATAGACATATGTAATTGTAGCAGTTGTAATTATTTTAAAAAAATAATTACAACTGCTTTATTTGTTTAAAAGGTACTACAAATGTCATTATGGTCAAACGTCACGCATATTCTATTTCTTTTTTCGGCGCCCATACTGAATTTTGTGTCACGGTGCACGCGCATTGTAAAATTTCACTCTCATACGTTTTTCATAACGCGCCTAAAGAAGAATAACTTCAAAAATCGATTTTTTATTAATCGATTGTTTCCTCATTTTTTAAATTAATTTCAAAATAAATACGCTAAATATTTTAATTTTCATGGTTTTTTTAATTAAAAATAGACAATAGAAATTATAAACAAAAATTAACGTTTAAGAATAATCAAAATCGAAATTAACTTAATCTCGTTTTGATAGATTTTAGGTAGTAGAGTTTTTGTAAAATTAACTGGTTTTATCATCCTTTCGATGTTTTACAAAAAAACATCAATGCATCGAGTATATCAATACAAACATTGATGTATATCGAATATCCCTAATAGTTCGAGGTCCGGGTTATAAAAGACCAGACAATGTCGGGAGGTGGCAGATGAAAAATCGAATATGATTGATTTTCAATTATAAAAATAATTGATTATTTTAAATATAAAATGTGTAGGCCGAGGCCGAGAGAAAAAGCCGGCGTAAAAAACTCTCGGTACTCTTTTAAAATAAGACAAATGATCATGAAACACATACAGAAATCTGAGGCCCAGTCCTAAAAAGGTTGTAGCGCTAATGTTTTTTTATTTTATTTTTTAGTTATTTATATACGTTTAAAATTATTTTCTTAATCTACAAAGCAATGCGGCCTACGCTTGCAACGTGCTTTGTCGAGTGGGCGTACAGAGTGGAGCGAATAGGCGGTTCAGGTTTTATTGGTGGGTGTCTAGGTACGCAGTTTTTTTTACTCAAGTTTTTAATATCATGTTGTGAATCTGATATGATGTCACGTGAGTCTCTAGAGAATAAGTAAGCAGTCAGGTACAAAGGAGTGATCACCTACTTGCCTATTATTAAGCCTTTCTTCTAACTTCCAACCTTAACAAGAATATCACTCCTCTTTTTCGGAGATTATACCTTTCCTTTTGTTTTTGGCTCGACACAGACGTGTCGGGCGGAGCAGCTAGTCTTAGCGCGAATCAAGATGTCCTGCTGCTTTTTTAGGGAGTACGTTATACAAGATATTTTAAAAGGACGCTATATTAACGCTTATAGATTCTATAAAATTTGAAATAGGCCTTAAAAATAAATAAGAACAGCGTTCGCATGTACGTATGTAAATTCGTATGTACGAAATAGCGCCAAAATGGAAAAAGTCTGTTATTGCTCTATTAGCTCCGACTAGCGAGTTGCGCTCTCACCACAGCTGATAATGTGTACTTAAATTGAATTGAACCCTCCTTAGTTGGAACACATTTCACTTTAATAATAAAAAAGTTATTTTAAAGCATTGTTTTGTTAGGAGAATAATGCTTTATTTTAATTTGCTTAAAGAATAATGTAAATATAATATGCCAATAAAAGTCTTTATTTCATTTCATAATTAGAAAATTACCGAATGAGATTACATAAACTTTTTTAATATATTATTCACTATGGAACTAAAGAGGCTATAATAATAATCGAGGCACCGCTGTTCGTAACAGAATCCACCTCTGACCAGAGATGTCGCCACATGTAATGTGAAACGCGCTTACAAAGTACGTGCACTAAAAGATATAAGAAAACTTTTATCAAATAATATATATACATTCTACCGATTACGGCGATCAATATTAAAATAAATTTTTGTACTGATCTAATCGCGATGCGATTTAATCAGTTATAATGATTACTATCACTTTATAAAACCGTGTGAAGTTTGGTGGCGACTGGCGAATGTTGAAGGGATGTTCAAACAAAATTCTAAACGAAACAGTTTATTTGAAGCTAGCCGCTAGGCCGCATGCACGCACAAGTAGTACAGGCAGAAGTGAAACTTCTTTGGCAAACAAATTTTTAAGTCTTGTTCATATTTATACAAATGTATATAAATATGAACAAGATTTTAAAACTTTAGATTTCCGAGACTAAGAGGGAGGGAAAAAGGAAGATATGTAAGGAATTTAATTGTCATTAAAAATTAAAATATTAACTTCTTTCCACTTCCACTCCTTATATGGAAATTGTATTCGTTTGTACAACTTTCCCAAGGGAAATTAGAGAATTATCACTAAATAAATTCATAGCCATCGTTGAACGTTAATTAATCAATAAAGCTTTTTATAAATGTGACGAATATTTAAATGATCCTAATCCTTGGAATTGATTTGCTCCAGTTCAAAGAATTTGTATGACAATACTTGGCGATTAAAAAGAGTGGCGGAAAGTTTCTTGCCAGTTCTTTTTACCCGCTCTACGCCCTTGACTTACGAACTTGTATTAAATTAACATTTAATTTAACTTTTTTTTGACGTTCATAATTAGTGTACTTACTTGTTTACCTATATGAATAAACATATTTTGAGTTTCAGTTTGAGTAAGTGTCGAAAATTAATACAAATAATATATTTTTTTTAATTTATATCTTCGATTATAAAAACATAATTTTTCTAATTTTTACAATTCGTCATTTAAGATTTAATAAAAATATTTTGCACAAAATATAAAATACTAATACACATTAATTCACTTTACGAAATTTTAATTTAAAAAATCTTGATCCTTTGGCGTTGCGTAGAGATGTGGGGTCACTCTGCATCTTCTACCGCATTTACCATGGAGAGTGTTCAGAGGAGTTGTTAGAATTAATACCTGCAGCTGAGTTTCGTCATTGGATGTCGAGGCAGAGTACGAAATTCCACCCATATCACCTCGACGTCCGCCGTTCCACAACTGAGCGTTTTTCAAGGCAGTTTTTGCCGCGCACCACCACTTTGTGGAACCAGCTGCCCACTGAAGTATTTCCGAACCAATTCGACTTAGGGTCCTTCAAGAAAAGAGCGTACCAATTCTTGAAAGGCCGGCAACGCACTCGCGAGCATTGAGAGTGTCCATGGGCGGCGGTATCACTTAACATCAGGTGAGCCTCCTGCCCGTTTGCCCCCTGTTCTATAAAAATAAATAGAATTTCTCTAAGGTATTCGCCCTTCTCACTCTCTCTCAATCGGTTTCTCCGTTTTCTTCGAATGCGCATATTTCATAGAAGTTTCACTTCAAAAGAAACCTGTGAGTGAAACAAGAGTTATGTTCGGGTCTTCTAAGTATTAGAAGGGGCAGATGTGATGCGCTTCACGACGTTTAGCCATCGTTGCCTATTAGAGGTCATCCCGCTGCACTCATTTGGTAAGTGAACCTCCTACGGCAGACTTGATCTCGTCAGTCCAACGCGTAGGTGACCTTCCGCACGGTGCCTTCCACCATTCCTTGGATGATAATGCTTTCTATGGACCACGCCGAGATACGCGTCCGAAGAATAAGATGGTTCTTTGCACAACAGCCCTGCGATTCTGTAACTCACTTTAACTAACACACGCAAAATCATAAAATGACTGCTTCACGACTGATTTGAGAACGACCGCCGATGCGAAAACCGCTGTGTGTGTTCGAAAAGTGAGTTACAGAATCGCGGGGCTGAGCTATATTTAAGGCAGTTTTTGCCGCGCACCACCATATGGAACCAGCTGCCCAGTGAAGTTTTTCCTAACTAATTCGACTTAGGGTCCTTAAAGAAAAGAGCGTTTGTTATGGAGACAATAGCCCGTAATTATCCCTATTGTTGTTGTGAGATTAGTTCGTTTGCGGTTCAAAAGTCGCTTTGTCACTACATCTTTTTAGTAAAATAAATGAAAGGCATAATTTTAGTACTAGAAATAAAGATAAAATAGCTCAACCATCTTTCAGATTAGCCAAAGTTCAAAATTCATTTATGGGGTACTGTGTGAAATGTTACAATAAAATACCTTGTGACATTTTAAAACTAAATGAACGAAAATTTAAATGTTTTATTAAAAGTACACTTTGTAAACAAGCATATTACAAATTAGATGATTATATTCAAGATAAGAATGCTTGGAAACATGCTGGTCCTGCTCCATAGGACAATCATAGAGCCTGGACAAAATCAAATTGGTTGCTGACTTTTTGCTGTAACATATTTTTGTTATTATTATTATAATTTTTTTTTTAAATTTATAAATGCTACAAATGTAATTATTATTTTTTTTGTATCTCACACACTGTTTTGTTGTGTTTTTTAATATTTTTATTACACTTTAATGTTAATATTCTACGGTTTCGATATTTGTAAATATGTGAGGAACATGTATACTATTTTTTTTTGTATAGTAGTTTATTCTAAGAGTACATTGTCTTCACATATAATTATTTAACAAATGTAACAAAATATTGTAAACCTATTTTAAAAGAGTAAGTGTGGAGTTTCTTGCCCATTCTTCTCCACACGAAACTACCTTTTGGAAGGGGCAACTAGAATCTTCTATATATATATAAAAAAAAAATTTGACGTTCAAAAGTGCCATTTTAGATGGTCTAATTGAAATAAATGCTTTGACTTTGACTTTGACATTGGCTGGTTAACCGCGCTTCGCGAGTATCGTTGATGTTGGAGTTCAGCGGATCTAACGATACCAGGTGCAGATTAGCACATTGTCAGTGCTGGAAAAGGAAATGCATTTTCGAGGATTCCGACAAAATTAAAAGAGGATTATTTCTTCTAACTTAAAATATTCCGCAGTTTCTTGGAAATTGTTGTATTGTTGTTTATTTCAGATTTAAAGTTTAAAAAGAGAACCTTGGAGACAATATTATTTTCTGTAAAACCATATCTTTACAACATGTAAAAAATCGCCTTTCAGTAATTCGTTTGCGTCAGCAGATAATCCACGCATTATAATTTTTAAAGATTGAATCTATATAGGTATATATAAAAATGAAACCCGTTTTCCGTTGTCACGACATAACATGAAAACGGCTTGACCGATTTGTCTGATTTTTTTTATAATATACCTTGACGTACGAGGATGGTTCTTACGGAGAAAAATTTAAAAAAATTGAGTGAAAAAGTCTAAAAACAACATTTTTCTATATTCCCATACAAAATATTCGTAATAATACTTAAAAGTCAATTTGAACTTTAATACCATATCATAAAGTTCAAATGTTAGTGGAGGTGTTCCGGGAAAGTAAATTTTTATTTTTTGACATAATGTATTTGTTGTCTTTCTTTTTTTTATCATACCAGCTAGGCCGGTGTCCCGAATAGCAGAATAAGTATTTAAAAAAAATAAAGAAGCGACTGTTAGGCGGTACGACGTTCGCCAGGCCAGCTAGTAATAAATAAAGGAGTACCGTCCGAATACCGGACAGAGTCAGTCTAGCCGGGACATTTTAAAGTAAGCCTAAAATACGCTATTTATGACTTCAAGTTAAATTCTTTATATTAGGGAAAGCAGGACAGCAAAATGTGAAAGTCCCAAGCGTAGTAGTTACTCCCACAATCTGGTGACAATATTTAGCAAAATGTAATGCAAAGTAGAAGTCGACGAAATTCAGTCTGCAATTGTTGTATCAAAATATATCTTTGCGAAAAACAGCACAGAATCTAACTTGATTTTAAAAACAAAACGACTAAGCTGGGTCATATCAAATCATATCATATCATTAAAAAACTCAGATTTTATTATAAAATATTAAAAATGTAAGAGATATATATATATATATATATGTCACCGTAAAATTTTAAACACCGTTATATTGTAATCTCGCGAGATTGTGAACCACAACGCACTGCTTACAATTTAACGTACCTATTATTATTCGGTAGATTGTAATCTATCGAAGTGAAACCTTCAAATTGTGAAACGGATCGCACCATATTTTTTTCTTATTGTTATTATTTAATCTTTTGTTATTTAATTTTGAATAGTATCCCCCAGGGTAGATCTCCATAGTCTACCAGAAGAAATCTAGCAATAAAGGTGATAAGGATGAAATCTGGAGTTAATACAGCTCGTACGGTGATGAAACTAGACAGGAGGGAATAGGGATCCCCCCAACTCTTCAGAATACCATCTTTACGAACCAATTGGTGCAGAGTGGCATCTGGGGCTGTCAACAACGAAGAGGTGGAACCTCCAGCGTGCTTCGAGATGCTTGTTTAAAAGCGGTAGACCGAGTTTAACGCCTTCCTGAGGATTTCCTTCCAAGTATTTACAGAAAGTCCATTGGTACGGTGGGGATCGAACTCACGACCTTAGTCGCTGAGACCACTGCACTATCCGAGAATCCGAGAATGTATATAAAAATGGTACTATGTTCGAAGTGGCCGCCATTTTGAATTAAAATCTCCGTGCATTAGTAATACAATTTATAAGTCTTGTTTTAGTAATGTATTATCTGTGTTTACATGATAAAGGATTCTTAAAACTGTTAACATAATAGGTTCTCAAAATTATATATTTATTATATATTTATTTGGTATTTAAATATTTCTTTATTCCTACATAATTATTTTACAGTATATAGATTGCCGGACCCACGCTACTTCGACAGAGTCCCCTCGGTAATGCGCTGCGATATCGCGGGGTAACGAGGGAGTTGCAGGGATTCCTAAGTTTGATTGTTATCACATAATATATATCCTCTCTATAACATATATTTATAATAGTATAAGATCCCGATATCCAACGACCTTCACCGAGATGCTTATTTAATGAAACGTATTTTATATTTAACTAGCGGACCTGACAGACGTTGTCCTGTCTTAACTATGAATATTGATTTCAAATTGGTATAATTAATTAAAAAATATTTCAGAAACAAAGTTTTTATTATTCTAATGCTTTATGTTATACAACATTCTTTGTTTGTTTTTCTGGCTCGCATTTTATTATATTATCAATATAATAACTCCGATCGAAGCATTTATTTTAAACGATATTCATTTTTCTTACATCCTCTTTGACGATATTTGCAGCACGCATTCTGTCAATGTTATGTCAAACGCCATAAGGTTACATGAAAAAGTTCGAATTGTATGGTGGTTAAGTCTAAGTAAGTTAGTAAGTTCTTAAATTTTCTAATTTTCCGCGCAATTTTTTCGGTCGATTTTCGAGGTCGATTACTGGTTGGGGGGCTGTTTCAATCTAGAATTGTTGCTATATTCAATCTACAAAGACAAGTAAGAGGTGAAAGACAACTTAAAAATCCTTTTCATTTCTATTAAGTAGCAAAGAAATAAATCGCTCCCCAAATTTGCCGCCCTAGGCTCCTGCCTACTCAGCCTGCTGGTAAATCCCCCACTGGCCAGTTATGCAGCTGTTCCAAGGCTTTCATAATAAAAATTTAATAGAGTGTCCATTGGTATCAATTAACACCAGGTGAGCCTCCTGCCCGTTTGCCCACTATTATAAAAAATGGCTGGCAACGCACTTGCGAGCACTGGCGTTGAGAGTGTCCATGGGTATCAATTAACATCAGGTGAGCCTTCGTTTTCCCCCTGATCTATAACAAAACAGTTTGATTGTCGCTGTCATTGATATTAAAGCCTATTTAAGAAGCCTGCAAAGGACTTTCTGAAGGATATCCACGACCATGGACATTGTGATAGGTAAGTGAACATCTTGAGGATGGGATCCCCATCATAGGTATCCCGGGCTGTGCACAGGACTTTTAATGTGGGCATTTAACGCTCGCTGTAAGGAATACATCATGGGGCAATTCAGGCAAACGACACAATTCAGGCACGGAAGGCTGATCCCCTACTTGCCTTGTTCATGGAACTGATACAGAACTCTAAGGCCCAGACCTAAAAAATTGCAGGGCCAATGTTACATCTTCTTTACTGCGTTATTCAATTTAATTAATTAATACTTTTTGTTTTCTCACAGTGGTTGCCTGGAAGAGATCGCTTGAAAGCGATAAGGCCGCCAGTTGCTCTCCTTTTTATTTAATTATGTCAATTGTACTATATTAATGTATATGCAACGAAGTGATAATAAATAAATAATAAATAAATAAATTCATTACTAAAGAGGCAGTATCCGATAGTCAAAAAGCAACATCTTTCTTCTTCTCTTTGTCCTTGGCGCGACAGACAGTCCATTGTGCAGGGGCTTTTTAGCGCAGAGGAATCAGACACCCACGTAGTAGGGAATCAGGTTCAGCCTCGTGGCTTCCACTCTACTCACCCAAAGCTCCTTCAAGTTATCGGGACCTCTTCCAACAACTTCCTACATGCCCAAAAAAGTTCGGCATCCTTTACTAACGCACTAAAGAAAGACGGGTTGTCACTTGTCCTAGAATTGGCAAGTTTGCCCTTTCACTGTCCAGAGATTCCTGAGCGTCAGCTTCCAACACCAGATTTCAAAATCCTGCTTTCTGATGCCCGCATAGTCTAGAGAAGGAAAATGGGGAACTCTAGAGTCTCGACCAATATTATTTTTGGTTTACCGTTAACCGTTGGTAATACTTTTGTAATGGCGACTTTAGTCATTCATTTCCTTATTTTCCATAAAAAAATCCATAAAACTGGATTCTATAATTGCTATATTGTGCAAAGTATTTTGCTTTGGAACTTACCTCTTGATATCAGACGAGCCCATTCTAAATTTATTTAAGAATCTTCTTTTTGAGCTTTTATCTTCTGGCAAGTAATTAAATTAATCAATTAATCAGTGGCGCAGAATTATGAATTTGTTTCATGATCGTTTGTCAATCTAATGTGACTGGCCTGCTGTGCCTGACACACGTGGACTTTTTAGGTCTAAAGCCTTGCTCACTATGTTTTCCTTCACCATTCGACTGTTAAATGCGAACATAAAAGGAAAATCTATTGGTGCACAGTGCCCCGAACCTACGACTGCAGGCATGAGAGTCGCTCGCTGAAGCCACTAGGCCAACACTGCTTCCAGTCTCATCATTAGCTGGCACAGGCAAATAGTTTTGTATTCAGGTCCTCTTCGTCCTTTACAAAAGTTCAAAGTACACTTACTCTTAACAAATCTCTTGTCTGTAGTATTTTAGAGTATGCTACTGTAATCTGGACACCACATTACAAAATGCACAATAATACTATTGAAACCGTTCAAAAACATTTCCTTAGAAAGCTTTGCAATCGTCTACACTTGCATTCATTGAAGTGAAACTTCTTTATCGGGGTTGGAAAAAAATTTAGTGTAACATTTTTTCGTTACGCGTCACATTTTTCGGTTACGCGCCATGTTGCTTTTTGAAGTCAAACTTCTTTATCGGCGTTAGAATGAATTTTTTATCGACGTATGGGAGAAATTTTGTAGCAAAATAACGATAACAATGATAGTAATAATTCTATTACAATTAATGAAATTCTGTAATAATCTTAGTAGTAATAAGGTAAAATGAAATAATTGTATTTGTATTCATGTCTATGATAATAAAAGCCTTTTGTTAAACTTTATTTAACCAATTTCGCATTGCATGCATATAGTAGATCATTTTTCGAAAAATAAGGTCATAAAGAAGTTTCACTTCTTACGTGTGTACACCTAGTACACGCACACATTTTTTTATCCGGTTTATTTGTATAAAATATTTAACTTTAATACTTACTAACCTGCATTTTCCTTTCTTTGTAATCCTAGAGTTACTAGAAAGAAGTCTTCTGTACATTCTTCCTTTAAATGGACAAGTAAAGTCACTCTTACAATTTATTACTAACATTGATTAAAATATTGATATTATAATTTACAACAATCTTCCTATTTACATAATTTACTATAATTGATGTGTATGTGTGTAAAATTTGTGATGTCATATTTTCTTGTATTATTTTACGTTGACACATACGTCATACACGTTGTTTTAGAACAATGTTGTTACATATAATTTTATGTTTTTATTTATGCATTTGTACTTCACCTACAGTGGCTGTTGTTTTTTCCATACCTGTAAGAAATCATTTGTATGCGATAAACCTCATAACTAATTTACTGATTTTTTTATGTTTGATGTAACGTTGTAAATAAAAAAATACAATTAAGTGAGTCCCTGTGCCACTCGCTGCCATGTACCACCTGCTGTTTCATTAATGGCACAGAGTGGCACAGTTCAGATAGGAATGGCGGGATTTGGAGGAGACTTTTGACAAAAAAGGGCACACAGATACCTAAAAGAAGATTGAAATAGAAACATGTTCTACTGTAAAAGTATCTGAATTAAGGAGCTATTATTATAAGCCGCAAAATATATTCCGAATATATTAATTTAAACTAAATCAGACTAGGCTATCCTTCGTCTAACAAGCAGCGTTTAAGGTATGAAGAAAAAGCCATAAACAGATTTTGGTTTATGATAAATGTCCTATACATTTATGATAAGTGTTTTTTTGGTCTATGATAAATGTCCTGTACATTTATTATAAGTGTTTTTTTGGTCTATGATAAATGTCCTGTACATTTATGATAAGTGTTTTTTTGGTCTATGATAAATGTCCTATACATTTATGATAAGTGTTTTTTGGGTCTATGATAAATGTCCTGTACATACGGGTCTTCGTATGGGACATGTTAGTCCCGTCTCCCCGCCCTGAGACAAGCACTGAAGTTGGCGCGGCCGCAGAGCAGGCGAATAAAAACGGCTAAAAATTATAATATAGGATTAATAGAAATTCTGCTGGAATTTCCTTTACTTACCGTCACCACCAGCCCAACTTAAATCTTTTCTGTGCACTTAAATTCCACGGCCCAAGATTCCTCTTGTCCATTCAATATTCTGATTTCAGTCAAATTGCTCCTACTCTCACTGGCGTGCGTCAGCGGTCAATATCACTACAAATGCCCGGCGATAGGCCACCACCTATTACCGCATGAAACGGATTGCTCCAAGTTCTATTACTGCGAATATGGCGTGAGGCGTAATGACGCGAGACAGTGCCCGGCAGGAACTCTGTTCTCCTATGAAATACAGGTGAGTGTTCAGAGGAGTTGTTTAATACCTGCAGCAGAGTTTCATCATGTTGACACATATGAAATTCAACCCGTATCACCTGTCACAACTGAGCATTTTTTGAGGCAGTTTTGCACCACAACTTTGTGGAACCAAAGCGCGCCATCGTGTGTTGCAGAATATGCGAACGATTTACGATTGTATCACTTTAACATTTTGTACCATATTCTTGCAATAAATAAACTATTATTATAACCAGCCTAGAAGTGTTTCCGAGCCAATTCGACTTTGGTTCATTTAAGAGCGTACCAATTCTTAAAAGGCTGGCAATACACTCGCGAGCTCTGTGGCATTGAGTGTCCATAGGCGACATGTAGTTCCGAACCAACACGCTTTTATTATTTAGCTCAGATGTTTTGTGGTACCACTTATACAGGTTTGCGATCACGCGCATAACGTCAAATGCAACACTGGTCCCACTTCTCCATGTACTGAAGAACCACCTTGCGATTGCTCCAATCAACCAATACTGCCCAATGGATGTCCTTGTGACCACAGCATTCAATTACGTTTGCGTCACGAATCCGATTGTGAGAAATTCTATCAATGTGACCAAGGCAAGAGAGTCTTAAGTGAGTGTGCTCCTGGGACTCACTTTAATGCCAAATTGCAGGCAAGTTTCACTATATTCAGGTAACAAATGATAAAACAATAACTTGACACAATTAAAATTATACTGCTATGAATATCCAAAAATTGTCTTTACACATATCACAATTATATACCACACAACGTTGGTGGCAGTGGGGTCTTAGAAGGCGATCATTGGTTTAATGCCTATCATTCGCCACTGGATTCGCCACTGGCACATTTTTGGACCCTGAATCACTTTGCATTGCCATCAGCTTTCGCTTAGGACTGCCCATATATACTCACCTTAAGAGTCCGTGCGGCTTTGACGTCAGTAGCCTTGGATACCATGGCGCCCGTTGCCAAAAGAGTGCAGGTAAGTTTTCTCGCAAAACACATATAACACTCTCAAATATTTATGTTACTTTTTATAATTGGGATTATTAAGGTTTCAAAATAATTATTTAAAATATACTTAACAGATATGCGATCATCCTTCTAAAGCTGGCTGTGACCCTTCTTGTGTTACCAGTACTACTACAACAACAACTACTGAGACACCAAGTTGCGATTGCACAAATCAACCAATATTGCCAAATGGATGTCCTTGTGACCATAGCATTCGGTTGCTTTTACCTCATGAATCTGATTGTGCTAGATTCTATCAGTGTGATAATGGCGAGAGAGTCATAAGACAGTGTGCCCCTGGGACTCACTTTAATGCCAAGCTACAGGCAAGTATTTTTAAGCTACACAGAATTTGTTAAACAGTATTTTTATTAGTATTATTGCAAGGCGCTATATATTGACCATGAGGTGAAATAAAAAGATTATTTAAGTGAAGTGTATAGCTACGAAAACAGTGACAAGTGGTGTGTGGTCTGGTCATTGACCTCAGGTGAACGAACGAAACATTAGAGCACATGCTCGTCCAGCCAACTGTCAACGAAACAAAAGTAATATTTTTCATACACTCTACTGCTGCGATATTTTTTAGCAAACAGACAGGAGGCTCAACTGATGTTAAACGCTACCGCCGCCCATGGACAATCAAATTACTTCAGAGGGCCTTTAAATAATATACTATAATTGTACTCTACAGGTATGCGATCATCCTTCTAAAGCTGGCTGTGACCCTTCTTGTGTTACCACAACTACTGAGAAACCAGCTTGCGATTGCACAAATCAACCAATATTGCCTAATGGATGTCCTTGTGACCACAGCATTTCCTTGCTATTGCGCCATGAATCTGACTGTGAGAAATACTATCAATGTGACCAAGGCAAGAGAGTCTTAAGAGAGTGTGCCCCTGGGACTCACTTTAATGCCAAATTGCAGGTAAGTTTCACTATATTTAGGTAGTAGCAAATGATTAATGAATGACTTGTAAATTCCAACAATACTTGACGATGTGTAACTTGACACAGTAAAAGTTACACCGCTAAGAAAATTGATTTATATTCACACAAAACAGTTTCAAATAATTCTGTAAATAGGTACCCCTGTTAGCTTTATTTAGGTTTCAAATAATGAAATTATACTTAACAGATATGCGATCATCCTTCTAAAGCTGGCTGCGACCCTTCTTGCGTTACCACTACTACAACAACAACAACTACTGAGAAACCAGCCTGCGATTGCTCCAATCAACCAATATTGCCAAATGGATGTCCCTGTGACCATAAGATTCACTTGCTGTTGCCTCACGAATCTGATTGTGAAAAATTCTATCAATGTGATAAAGGCGATAGAGTATTAAGGCAGTGTGCCCCTGGGACTCACTTTAATGCTAAATTACAGGTGAGTTTTAAGCAATTGAGTTTTCAAGGAACTACAGCAACTCAAATTTATTTAATACGGGTCATAACAGTGATATATAGAGACCTATACACTCCGTTTGTCGCAATTTATAAGGTTTCCATAATAAATAACATTCCAAGACTAGCTATCCTTATACAGCTACCAATTGCCTCAACAATACTATTGAAATTAATAAATATAACTTTGTCTAACGCAAACATATTACATTATTTACCTAAGGTTTCAAGTGCTTTTCATTGATGATCAGCGAAGGCAACGGGCATTTTTCGCTTTCGGAGAATAGCTTCAGGCTGTTTAAACATGAAATTTTACTTTACAGGTATGCGACCATCCATCCAAAGCTGGCTGCGATCCTTCTTGTGTTACCACTACTACTACAACAACAACTACTGAGAAACCAGCTTGCGATTGCTCCAATCAACCAATATTGCCAAATGGATGTCCCTGTGACCATAAGATTCACTTGCTGTTGCCTCACGAATCTGATTGTGAAAAATTCTATCAATGTGATAAAGGCGATAGAGTATTAAGGCAGTGTGCCCCTGGGACTCACTTTAATGCTAAATTGCAGGTGAGTAAGACATAGGCCAGCATGCAGGTGGTATATATAATAGAATAGTAGAAACTTACACTGGCAAAATTTTTTATACTTGTTGTTACAATACACATGAAATCCAAGTAGACCACAGTTTCTGAAAGCATTGTATTTATTCGTACGATTTACGAGAGCTTAGGGTATTAAAATATTTTTATGTCTTCTTGAACTAATTTAAATTTTTGAAAGAATGTTTGTTATTTTCAGAAATTTTTGAGTTGACAAGTGTACAGAAATTCGAATCTATCGTCTTTATAATAGTAAAGATATTCAATTTAACTGTATAAAATACTAAACACAAATTCTTGAACCATTTCTATATTATAGTATATAGTGATAAATGTCCAACAAAAACTAATATTCAAATGAAACGAGTAGTTTATTAGTCGATTGTACAAATAATTATTCAAATTGAACCTAAGTTATATATTAGTTGTATCTAAGATAGAACCTTTTTAGTTTTTTGTACTAAATAGCCAACCGGCTGACGCACTGTACTGGTTTAATATGCCTAACACTGACAATTTTATAAAGATTGGCCAACATCCAAGACAGCTTTGATAACATTATTTTAGTTTCCTTAAAATTTAGGAACGTTTTGAAACTAAGGTCAATTTAAAAATGTTTTATTTAGGCTAGGCTTAACACATGTTAAAATGACAATCAAATTCTAATGATTATTTTTCCGACCCAAATATCGGCCAATAGAATTGCACCATTCGACGTCACGTGGTACAACCTACATGGTATTATACTGATAATTTTTTGTGAAAATTTTCTCTGGTCGTTGCTTCAAGAAAAGTATTAAGTAGTTGTTTTATTCATTATGAAATTCTTATTTGTTAACTGTACATTTCGTCTCATGGTGCAATTCTATTGGCCGACATTTGGGTCGGAAAAATAATCCCCCGAATACCACACGAGCTTCAAAATTATCTGGCATTTCCCTCAAGGTTCCCTGCAAACAAATATAGTCGTCATGACGACTATATTTGTTTGCAACGGGAAATACCCGATAACTTTGAAGCTCTTGTGGTATTATAAGTGAAAATATTTTAGAAAAAGGATATACATGTTTGAAAATGACATGAGATCTTAAGAAAGCGCTACTCAGATTCATGCAACTTAATCAGTAGCCTAAAATGCAATCTTTATTGCTTTTTATAAATTTGTCGATTATTTTAATGATCCTAATCCTTGGGATTGATTTGCTCCAGTTCAAAATATTTGTATGACTCCAAACTTAGCGATTAAAAAGAGTGGCGGAGGGTTTCTTGTCAATTCTTCTTGCACGCTCCCTTGACTTGCGAACTGGCAGTAAACGTAAATTTATAATCAATTTATGTTGACGTTCATAAGTGTACTTAGTTACCTATACGAATAAAATTATTTTGAGTTTGAGTTTGAAAATATCGCAGCATACTTCCGAGGGGACTCTTTCTTTCGCAGTCGCATGGACGGCTAATTTTATTATAATTTAACAGGTATGCGATCATCCTTCTAAAGCTGGCTGCGACCCTTCTTGTGTTACCACTACTACAGCAACAACAACTACAACAACAACTACTGAGAAACCAGCTTGCGATTGCATCAATCAACCAATATTGCCAAATGGATGCCCTTGTGACCATAGCATTCGGTTGCTGTTACCGCATGAATCTGACTGTGCTAGATTCTATCAGTGTGATCAGGGCGAGAGAGTCTTAAAAGAATGTGCA
Organism: Pieris melete; assembly: GCA_963693345.1. Lineage (NCBI taxonomy): Eukaryota > Metazoa > Arthropoda > Insecta > Lepidoptera > Pieridae > Pieris > Pieris melete. Next base: position 3,334 of record CAVNZK010000325.1, on the reverse strand, counting down.
TATGGGAATCATTTTAATGCTAAATTGCAGGTATGTAGCAAACATTTTATTTGTTTATCGTTCAATTGAATCGAACATTTCATAAGCTTTAACATTGGTGGTCAATCGCTTGCCCCGGGGAACAGTCGCAAAAGCAAAATCCATTTTTTTTTTCAGGAAAAATAAAAAAAAGGTAATGCTATGATTACTAGGACTAAGTACATTACATATACAAATATATATTTCAAATGAAAGCTGTGCATTTGTTATGTATTTAGTGCAAATAGTTAAAAAATAACTAAATTTTCAGTACAGTTATCTAATTAGACTGAAGAGCAAAAGCGTTTTATGATAGTTTCACTGCTGAAACATAATTGAGGACGACACAGTCACCGAACATTATGACGGGAATTTTGACGAATGTCTAGAACGTAATAATTTATTACCACTCTTTTAGCGGAAATATTATGACGTTGGCGAAACCGAGATATATTATTACCACTCTTTATTGTTCTTAAACTGTCCCATTCACTTTTATGACCTAGTAAGGTTTACAATCTAAACTAAAAAATTAAGCATTAAAGTCGCTTTACGACTTTCCCTGGGGCAAGCGACATGTGTTGTACATTATAACGCCGGTGCTCTTTAACTTTCATGATAATGTCAAAAGATAATATAATACCTATTAAATAAACAAGGTACACATTATCGCTACTGTGAACTCTGCGAACATAATATAAAGATATACTGTTGGAGACAGCATTCATTAGCAACGTCTTTGTTAACGGGGATCTGAGCTCTGGAAGGTTCTGGGGGTATTGCAAACAACCTTGGCCTTAGTGAACACCTTGCTCACCATCTCAAGCCTTTAAGGATATAGTAGGCCAATTATTATAAGTCCCGTATTCTAAGGAATAGTAGGGATAGACGCCATACAGTCTGTAATTGAGTAAAACGTGTATACTAATGTAGAATTGTGCCTCATGCCCTGGGTTCAAATCGAAAACAAATATTAAGACTCATGGACACTTTCAATGCCAGAGGGCCCGCGGGTGCATTGCCCACCTTTTAAGAATTGGTACGCACTTTGAATGACCCTAAGTCGAATAGGTTCGTTCAGTGGGCAGCTGGATACACATGCCCAAAATCTGCCTTTAAATGCTCAGTATTGGAAGGGACGTCGAGGTGATACTGATGGAATTACATATGCCTCGACGTCCGATGAAACTCGGCTGCTGGTTATCCGAACAACTATAAACACACGAATAGTAAATGTGGTAGAATATGCAGACCCCACATCTCTACGCAACACAAGGGATTAGATAATAATATATTAATTGAACTATTTAATTTCCAGATTTGCGAACACCCTTCAAAGGCTGGTTGTGATCCGTGCATAGTTTCTAACAAATGTGTAGAATGTCATGTACCACACTGGGCCCACGAGACTGAATGCGACAAATTCTACAGTTGTTCCAATGGCGAGGAGGTGCTGCACACGTGTCCTGCCGGTCTTAATTTCAACGAGGCTCTGCAGACGTGCGATTTTACTTGCAACGTCAGTTGTCGGAATAGATCGAGGCTATTTTTCTTAGACTTTGCGCGTAAACGGCGGTAATATGTATTTCCCGGTACGATTTCGTTGCTGTACTTTTCGTCTTAATTTTTTCCTAACTAATAATTTAGATTTTTAGACAGCCTTGCCCATAGGTTATTAAAGGCTAAACATCCGCTCCTTTTTACAGATATTAATCCAAATGAAATTTATAGCCACTACTGCAATACAAAACGTTTTTGACGGGTGTCATACTAACTCTAAATACCCTTCGTCTCAACTATCTCTTTAACCTTTGATATGACCAAGACGTGAGTGTTGGCCTGGTGGCTTCAGCGTGTGACTCTCATCGCTGAGAGCGAGAACCACGGCTGTGTACCAATGGACTTTCTATGTACCCATTTGACATTCGCTCGTACGACGGATAACATCGTGAGGTAACCGGCTTGCCTTAAACTCAATACGATGACGTGTCAGGCACAGGAGACTGATCACCTATTTGCCTATTAGATTGATTACCATGAAATACATATAGAAAGCTAAGGCCCAGGCCTATGAAGGTGCGCCACTGATTTATTTTTAAACGAGAAAGGTATACAAATGTACTTCTAAAGGGTTGAGATTTATTTAAGAAAGTTGAGATTGATTTGATTAGGGTGAGATGAATTTGAAGAAGTTGAAATCTACGTCCCATTTGTGAAATTTTTGGTTGACATTAATATAATTGTTAAATAAGGCTAAGACGTTTTTTCGGTTATTAAAGTAGTTTAAGCTGCATGTTAAAATTGCTAACTAAAATGATAATGTATAGTAACTACGTAGTTAAAAGTTACTATGTTTTAAGATATTCATCATTTCAAGTTGCCTTAAGTAAATATAATAATATAATACAAACAAATAAAATAGAGAAAAGATTACGCACTAGAGTTTATGATAACTTCGTAATTTTATTTACTAAATATATTTTGTAATTTTAATAACATGTTTAATTTTAAGGGATGCATGTAAAAAATAAAAAAAAATCAATTTGAATACTTATTTTATTTCAATGAGTCTATTGCTTTTATAGGTTACCACCATTTCCTCCATTTCCTCCATTTCCTCCATTTCCGCCATTGCCACCACCATTACCGCCGTTTCCCCCGTTGCCGCCATTGCCACCATTACCACCTCCGTTTCCACCGTTACCTCCGTTGCCGCCATTACCACCATTACCGCCACCGTTACCTCCATTACCACCATTTCCACCGTTTCCACCATCTCCACTGCCGTTTCCTCCATCACCACCGTCTCCACCGTTTCCACCATCTCCACCGCCGTTTCCTCCATTACCACCATTTCCGCCGTCTCCACCGTTTCCACCATCTCCACCGCCGTTTCCTCCATTACCACCATTTCCGCCGTTTCCACCGTTTCCACCATCTCCAGCACCGTTTCCTCCATCACCACCATTTCCTCCGTTTCCACCATCTCCACCACCGTTTCCTCCATCACCACCATTTCCTCCGTCACCACCTTCTCCACCATTTCCTCCATCTCCGCCGTTTCCTCCATCTCCGCCGTTTCCTCCATCTCCACCACCGATTCCTCCGTCACCACCATTTCCTCCATCACCGCCGTCTCCACCGTTGCCTCCATCACCGCCGTCTCCACCGTCTCCACCGTTGCCTCCATCACCGCCATTTCCTCCATCTCCACCGTCTCCACCGTTGCCTCCATCACCGCCATTTCCGCCATCTCCACCGTCTCCACCATTGCCTCCGTCTCCACCATCTCCACCGTCTCCACCGTTGCCTCCAT